>OW240912.1:231468943-231753649 GCA_933207985.1 Pelobates cultripes | reverse complement strand
TAACAGGAATTCCAGGCAAAAATCAACACAGCTCTACACGTTTCGTCTATACAATAGACTTCATCAGGAGTAGTAATAGTAAAACATATAATACAATCAAGTAAAATACATCAATAAAAGTCCAATGTCTTCTATCTTCTTTTAAAAGTCCCTCTCGCCGTATTCCATGCCCTGTCCACCAATCCGTATGCTCCATAACACCTGTTCTGAGTTCTCTCGCGTCCAAGTCCATATATGGACTTCCGCCTGGTTACTGTGGAATCCGGAAGAGATCTTCCTTCTCTACGCGTCCCTCTCAATGCGTCATCTATCCGTGGCTGGAACGCATATGCAGAGTGTAAAGGTCCATTACGGTATTCACTGTCTGTGTGCATTTCCAGGCTCTGGTAGTGTCGGTGAGTATATTCATTACCCTAGTACAGTAAAACTAATGGTTTGAAGGAAGTCAGGTTCATATAAAAAGCAGTACAGATGGCCTTATTCGTGGGACAAGGCTCCAAACCGTACCTGTTCTGCCTTAATCGGAACAGTTCCTAAGCCTGAACTCTTTTAACATGGGTCTTGTTTTTTTTATATTTCTTGACAGTTAAACACACGATCTTAAAAGTTACACACCAGATTTTCTGGGGGGATTGATTTCGGTTGTCTTATCTATAAAAATCTGTTATTGCAGCATTAAAATTAATAACACAATTGTAAGGTCATGGGCATGTATGCTACAAATATAACATTAAATCTTGTTTTGAGGATTACATCTTGTTTTCACATCTCTTGTACCAGTTTTAGTATATATGTATTTATATAATTATATAGCCTTTACATTTACAAATGAATAAGTTTAGCTTTGTGAATGTTGCTGAAAACAGGTGTATAATAATAGTAATAATAATAATAATAAAACAGGACATGTATTGTAGTATAGTAAACACGTGTAGTGTTAATCCTTTCAATCTTGTTGAATATTTTAAATCTGGCATCTCAAAATCTGGCCCCAGTATATTACTTAACTACAACTCATATAATTCTCTGGCCAGCTATTGCATTTGAAGAATTCTTGGAGTTGAAGGCCATTAACATCCGATGGGAGGGGGAGGGGGGAGGATTTTGAGATTCCTGTTTTTAAGAGTGAATTGTAACCAACTGATATCAGCAGCAAAATTGCAAAATTTAATCCAAAACACTGAATTAAAAAAATGTGAAATCTCCATTTTTATATGATACAAGATTTAACCACCAAATTTCAGAATTGTCTGAACTAGCATTCATAGGCACCCTATTCTAGTATGTGTTAAAAAGGGCTAATCAGATACAGTTTATAATTGAACTGGAAATTAAGGTTTTATTTTTATTCAAAGCATCATGTTCTGACACTTTGCGGTGGTTAAATTGTTTAATACAATTTACATTATCATCCTCTTAATATCACGAGTCTAAACCTTTCAGATGACCAGAAGCTGTAGTGTAGTTCATTGTTGGCTTGCCGCCTTTCTAACCTTTTCTCAAACAAAGCACATATCCCTGTATACATGTCTTTAAAAATAGCAATTATGTGTAAATGCTTTATGATTTATTTGAGCTCAGGCCACAGAACATTGCGAGGCACTACAATTTATTGCAAGCCGTCACTTTTTACATGATAGGTTTGTAACAAATATCTGCCGCATATTGTTAAATTAATCTTCCATTTAAAATTAATGGAGTTGGACTCCCCAGGTTCAATGTAATTTCATGTTCATGGGCAGAGAGCAGTGTGCGCTGAATACAGAATAAGGCAAGGCCAAACGCCCTAATCTTTCATCACCTTGAACCAAGTGACGAGGACGATTTCTCAGCACAGACTAATGAGAAAGAGTCTGCTTTTCTCCTGAGGATGCAAGCTCAAAGGATCTTTTCTGCTCAGATACAGCAAGCTCTGTCTTATTTTCATAATTCCTCAGATATGACAAGCCTGATGTTATGTATGAAAGACTCAGGCTCTAGGGGGGAGGGAGGAGGCCTTAGGGGGGAGGGGTATAGATGAAATGAATTTTATATCATTACTTCAAAACCAAATCTAGCAAAAGCACACAGGCAACCATTAAGGGAAGTAGGGGATAAGAGAAATCATGCTATATGCATTAAAAACAGTGAAATGCAGTTGAAGCAAGCGAGATGCAGACACGGTGCCTTTAGGGGAATGAATAAGGTTATTCTAATGTCTGAACACCTTCATACGATCTCACTTTGGTTTTGGGACCCGTTTGAGAACCAATTAAAATATTGAACATGAAAGTTAAGCAGCAGAATTCACTGGGGAGCTTCTAGTCCACCTGGAATAACTGTCTTGTTCTTCGCAGGAAGCTTTAGTAAACTAATCAGGCCTTTGTGAGACGTACCTTAGCAAAAACCAACTTAAATACTCGTGTCACACTTTATCAGTAAGACGGGCTTCTGGAGCATCGCGATTTTATTTCAAGATCAACACTATTTTTAAGGTGACCATGCTTTT
This sequence comes from Pelobates cultripes, assembly GCA_933207985.1. Classification (NCBI taxonomy): domain Eukaryota; kingdom Metazoa; phylum Chordata; class Amphibia; order Anura; family Pelobatidae; genus Pelobates; species Pelobates cultripes. Next base: position 231,751,161 of record OW240912.1, on the reverse strand, counting down.
TTGCCAACTAAATTAAACTTGTGTAAAATAATTTTAAAAAGAACAAATTATAGGAATGTTGAATGTTAAATTGGTTGTTATTGGTTATTTTTCATATTTTCTATACAGTTTAATCGAAATCTTTGGAGATTGAAGTAGCTATTGCCATGTTACCAAACAGACAGTATATAACTCAGGATTGTAACCTTTCTCTTTATATTTGTTCTGGTATAGTAAGCGGTCTTTGTTCCTAATTCTGTTACGTGTATGTTTAATGTCCATATCTAGAAACAGTGCTGACCAACATTTGCATATCTTCTGTTATGTAGCTTTCAGTCTCGTGTTGTAGGGATTCTTCATGCCAGGTAACAGAAGGTGATTTCTGAGATACTCCATTTATCATTGAATGTGTATTCTACCAGTACATCTTACCTGGGCAGGGGTGTCTCCCAAGGTTACTGCCCCTAGTGGTCAAGGGCATCTCTCCTCTTGTTTTCTTGTAAAGCACAGCAAGAGAGTGAAATAAGGTGTTATATTTTACATTATATTATTATAATAATGGACTTAAATTTCTCTTTACATGAAGTGTGTAGGGAGGCTGTGTAATTGTCAGCCAGGGGAGATGTGGCTATGCAGAAAATTAAGCAGTGAGAATGCAGGGAATGATCTTTTCACCAAAACCACTTAATTAAGCTAAAGTTGCTTTGGTGCTTAAAGTGTGTTTTTTATTTACATTTTCTATATTTTTCTTTTGCATTTTGAAATAATAGATAACATAATAATAATAATAATAATAGAATAAAGCGTGGGTGTGGGGTGAGGATCATCATTAGCCTTGAAAATGTTGGTACATCTAAACTAAACAGCCCCTTGATGCATTTTATGCCTTTTCAGGAAAAATATGTGAATTTCAAAATCTAGGCTGTAATGTATATTCCAAGATAAGCATTTGGCAATGCATTATTAAAACATTAGATATAGAGTAAAGAGCAATAATGTTGCACACTGCTGTTTACAAAGAACATCCACACAGTCATAGATCTATGGATCTGTATATGAGCTGTCTGGGAATTTAGAGAAAGGGCCCTTAAACCTTAAGCACTTCCAGTTGTATTGCTCTTTTCCCTCCTGCGTCTCTGATCGTCTTAATGCATTCTCAAATGTTTTAGCTACAAGAGCTTTGGGATTGTGCACTTAGATTATAATCCATCTTTCATTGCCCCGCTGAGAATTGACTGGCAATGAAAGACATTATTTCTAATGTTCTCATCTTTTATTAAATAAGTACAGGCCAGATATAATTCTTTTACTGTCTGATTGATAAACAATTGAGAATAAAAACATTGAAACCATCAAATGTTAAGGAATCTTAGTCTGATGCTGACATACTGATATGATTCCTTTCTTAAATTGCTGTATTAATATGCTTGTTGCAGCAAAAGGGTTTAAAGAAACAGCCATAAGATGGTTCCTTTTTAAACCAACATTAAACCAACCCTGGTCAGAGGATTTCTATAGTGTTAGGAATACAGCTTTGTCTTTCTAACATTATAGTGTTTCTTTAACTACCAAAATCCCATAAACATATTTTTACTATAATTTTGTTTAGAATTTTAATCAATTTTCACAATATTTTAGTGTTGGGTCAAATACACCTGAGCAGCTGAACAGCCTTACAAGTTCATCCATGTAAATCCATTACATATATATTTATATGCCCCCCTTGCACCAACCCAGGCAATGTCAAGGGTTGAATAACTAGTTATCTTGTCTGCAGCCTTTGCAAGCACTCCTCTTTTTCCGCAGGATCAACTTCTGTGGCTATGCAATCACAGATTTCCCAATGCAGCTCAATGAGAAATCTTTGCAAGGCAGGTGCTCTAAACAGTTGCTGCATCTTGAGTTTAGCTCCACTGAGCTAAACAAACCAGGAAGTAACAAGATGCCCGTCTGATTGACAGAGAGAGTTCTAGCCTCTGTATTCATCATTCAGAGGATTGCAGTTTTGGGGCTCCCTGTACCACTGCGTTGTGAGCTTCATAACTTTAGTGAATGCATAATTTGCAAACAAACTTAATTTGCAATAAACAAATCTAATTTGCAATAAACAAATTTATATGACAGGACAAGTGTAGCATGGTTGGGGGATGAGAGTGACAGGATTGGAGGCATTAATGTGACACGGTGAGTGTGCCTGGGTTGGAGGGGAAAGGGTTGAGGGTGAGTGTGGCATGGCTGCAGGACAGTATTGGAGGAGTAAATGTGATAGGGTGAGTTTGGTAGGGTGATAGAGGATGAGTGTAGCATGGTTGGGGGTGAGTGGGACAGTGCACGAGAAGGTGAGTGTGACAGGATTAGGGCATTAAATGTCATAGGGTGAGTGTGGCAGAGCGAGGACAGGTGAGTTTGGTATGGCTGAAGTGAGGGGGTGGCAGGATTAGGGGTGAGGGCAGGTGAGTGTGTCTGGCTGATTAGGGTGACAGTGTGTTAGAAGAGGTGACTGTGTGAAGGTGGCGATAGTGTGTGGGAAGGGGTAACAGTGTGTAGGAAGGGGTGGCATTGTGTGGGGGGGTGACAGTGTGTGGGAGGGAGTGGCAGTTTGTGGGAGGGAATGAAGTTGGCATGATGTGGGAGGGGGTGACAGTGATAGTGTAAGCTGACAGTGAGTGAGAGGGGGTGACAGTGTTTTGGGGGTGATAATGTGTGAGAGGGACTGACTATGTGGAGGGGGAGACAGTGACAGTGTGTTGTATGGGGTGACAGTGTGAAATATAGGGTGACAGTGTGCTAGAGGGGGTGACAGTGATGGTGTGGGTGTCTGGGAGGGGGATGACAGTGACAATGTAGAAGGGTGACAGTGTGTGATATGGGGTGACAGTGACAGTATGTAAGAGGAGGTGACAATGTGTGAGAGGGAGTGAAAGTGACAATGTGTAGGAGGGGGTAACAGTGTGTGGGGAGGCTGTGTTACAGTGACCAGCCTCCCCACAGTAAACACCTTTAAATACCTTAGTCTTTGATGGAATTCCCTGGTGGTCCAGTGGTCACTCCCTGGGGGTCCAGTGCGCAGCTCTCTGGTTTGCTGTTCCACTGGGTGCAGAGCTTCAGACCACATGGTAAGTGTCTTGCTAGCTCCGGTCATAGCTTTGCCATGGCAACCTGTGGCAACGCTCTGCTTGGCTGAGATTGCGAGACACTAACTTCACAGTCTGCAGCTGCAAACTGGAGGCAATACTGGCTCTCTCCTTCTCAGTGCAGACTATATGGAGGGGCTTCGCACATAATGGCAAATAAGGCAAACCATTGGGCCCCCTACCTGTGTCGGGCCCTGAGTCATAGACCAAGGACCCTACAGGTTAGGGTGCCTTTAGGCGATTTAGGTGGCCACAAGGCCCCAAACCATGTGAAGCGTTAGGCAGCCACCTAAATTGCCTAATTAGAGATCAGCCTATGCTAAAAAGGGACTGCCTATTTTGAAAGTCAAATTTTAATAGCACTTTCGACAATTTTATTGGAAAAATATAGAAACACAAGTAAATCACAAAATATTTCACTTATGTTAGAGAATTATTTTTAGTTTAAAATATTAATATAGCATGCCAAGGACGTATTTCATACGTCCTGACACAAATATCACTTCATTTCTACCCAACCACCGCAACACAGAGATCATTTTAATTATAATTTGAGTGGGGCATTAGAAGATAGTGAATAAACTAGTTCAGTTGATGTTTGCCCACAACCAATTTTCTTACTATGGTACCCTGTAAAATATATTTTAGGATCCAAGTTTTCTAATACATAGGAGTGCTTTTTCTAGGAGCTCCATATTGTTGATGTGTGTGAATATAAAGCAGAGCTCCACAACAATAATATGCACAGTAATGGGCTTTAAACATCAGCAATCAGTTTGTGTAAACAGGGTACATTGTTCTTGTTCTAAATTACATTTTAGTTGCCTAAATTATTCATAAGACACAAAATTTCTCAGAACAGCCCCGTCCCTGGCCACCCTAGCTCCCATTCACACTCCTAAAATTAAATTGTCCCTCTTTGTCCATTTTACATTTTATGAGATTTTGATTGATGCATTAGACCCCTTTCCAGAGCATAACACGTTTGTATACCAAAACCCTTTATAGTGTAAGATTTTTTTTTTTTTTAAAAAGGTTATAATTTAACATTATTTAAACAGGAAGAGTACAATTAGTGTCTTTTTGTCTCCTTCAAGTATGTCCTGTAATATAATAATTCTTGTCAGTGAATATTTTTTGAATTAATGCTAAGTGATCAGGCTCACCTCACTTTCTCGGCTGTTGATTAATGTCTGTACTATTCAAGCATTTGAACACCACTCATTGGTGATACACATAAAAGATCTAAGCAGGAAGAATAAAGGCAATATATAAAGCCATTAGTCTTTTCTAATGGTATAGGCGCAGAGGGAATTAAACTTAAAGGTCTGCCTTTCCGGTCCAGCACTCAACTAATATAACTACTCATAAACTTGATAGTTGATATACAGGTTCATATTGACTTTCAGGTTCAACCTTTTATTGATGAATGAAATTTCACAACATTATAATGTTTCCTGTCAAGACCCACATTGCATTATCCTGTATTATAGAGTCATAAGGTATTCTGTTCCGGTGTAGCAAATAAAATGCCTTATATGTGCGCAATTTTAGGCAAGGTCTATGGAATAAACTGTTAAAGATAAGGAAATAATTCTCTGCTTCTAGATCTTCATCGTAATAACCTTAGATGGACAACCACCCAATATACTCACAACAATAAAGAAAAACTTTCTTTTGCTCTGTTTATTCACTATCTTTTTGTATTTTTTTTCTTGGTTTTTTTGTATCTGTTCAAAATATTAACTCCTTCATGACAGATAATGTGCTAGGATTGTTGTCAGATAATAAAAGCTGCCTAAGCATTTGTCATGAGAAGGTTAAACATTATAACTAACTGTTTTAATTGTAATTTTGGTGAAAATCTTTAGCCTAGACATATCAGGTAGGTTAAGTTAAAAGAACACATTAGTCACCTTAAATTAACCCCTTAAGGACGGAGCCAAATGTACACGTTGTGAACGAAACAAAATGTAAACAAAACCTGGCATTTGCGCTACATGTCTGTCCAACCGTAATTCAACTCTTTCATAGTAAATGCACCCACCCTTATTATATATCATTTTATTCAGGGGAAATAGGGCTTTCATTTAATATCAAATATTTAGCTATGAAACATAATTTAATATGAAAAAAATGGGAGAAAATAAGATTTGTTTAAATTTTTTCAGTTCTACATGACTTTTTAACTGTCAAAGTCATAATACTGTTTCCTTTTACTGCAATAAAATACACATATTTGTATTCAGCAAAGTCTCACGTGTAAGACAGTACCCCCTATGTACAGGTTTTATGGCGTTTTGGGAAGTTACAGGGTCAAATATAGCACGTTACATTTGAAATTGAAATTCGCCAGATTGGTTACGTTGCCTTTGAGACTGTATAGTAGCCCAGGAAAGAAATTTACACCCATAATGGCATACCATTTGCAATAGTAGACAACCCAAGGTATTGCAAATGGGGTATGTCCAGTCTTTTTTAGTAGCCATTTGGTCACAAACACTGGCCAAAGTTTGCGTTGGTATTTGTTTGTGTCTGAAAAATGCAAAAAACGCCAATTTTGGCCAGTGGTTGTGACTAAGTGGCTACTAAAAAGGACTGGACATACCCTATTTGCAATACCTTGGATGGTCTTCTTTTGCAAATGTTATGCCATCATAGGGGTAATTTTCATTCTTGGGCTACCATAGGGTCTCAAAGGCAACGTAACCAATCTGGCGAATTTTAATGTGAAAAAAATGAAACACAAGCCTTATATTTGACGCTGTAACTTTTGAAAACACCATAAAACCTGTACAGGAAGGGTACTGTTGTACTCGGGAGACTTCGCCGAACACAAATATTTGTGTTTCAAAACAGTAAAGGTATCGCAGCAATAAAATTGTCCGTGTAAGTGCTGTTTGTACGTGAATAATGCAAAAAACGTCACTTTTACTGGCGATATCATCGTTGTAATACATTTTACTGTTTTGAAACACTAATATTTGTGTTCAGCGAAGTCTCCTGAGTAGAACAGTACCCCCCCATGTACAGGTTTTATGGTGTCTTGGAAAGTTATAGGGTTAAATATAGTGCTAACAAATTAAATTCCCTTTACTTTCGGCATGGGTTGTCAGGCAGGTCCCGCTAATTGTAATTAATTAAGATACCTAATTATGTAAAAATATTACATAAATATATATGTAGAATTAGTATATGTATGTGTGTGTATATATATATATATATATATATATATATATATATATATATATATATATATATATATACGTATGTGAATATATATGTATATGTATATATAATTTTTTTTAAATATTTTTATTTATATATAGGTATATATATAAAAAATACAAAAATCCCCTGCACTCACGTCCAAAATCCCATCACCGGGCGCAAACACCAGGGCTCCACGTAACACAGACTCCAAAGTGGCAACGGCTGCTCTCCGGTTTTAGAAAAAGTTTTATTAAATCATAATAAAAACAATGACCGACGTTTCAGTCCCAGCTCGGGACTTTCCTCAGGGTCCAACAAAACAGAATAACAAATACCATAAATACAAATCCTAAATATATACCTATACAATTAAAATTGAAACTCACCCAGGTGTGCTACTGCCATCACCACCGGGATCGCCGAACTTCCAGGTATGCGCGCGCACCCGCACGCTCACTCCTCCCACACCACGTGCTGACGTAATACGTCCAATCACCATGGAGACATGTATACAAAATCCTCAACACCGTGGCAACTAAATGCTGATTAAAAAGATCATGATAGTAAATAGTATTTGAGTGAACAATGTTATGAACATGTGAATAAAAGAACATTATTAGGAAAGGGTGTATAAACACCCAAGTTGCCAATGTATAGTAATGGTATTAACAATATATAAACTTGAAAGTGCATAGTTTGTATTAAATAACCTATTAAAGTGACATAAGTGTAAAGTGCATTATAATATACTATCATATAATAAAGTGCTATACAACCTCAAGTGCATGGTATACCCAATACATCAATGTTATTAAAAAGACTAATAGCATATGACACATACTAAAATAAGGGGAACATATAAAATTAATACATCCTATGTTCTAATACTAAACACCAACTATATATTATACTTATAATATTAAAAACAATTGGTAACAAGCTATCAAATAAAGGCATTGTACGGAATATTTTCGTTAAGTCCCATGGGAGATACTGTATTTAATTGATATATCCAGAAAGCTTCTCTTTGAAGGAGCATTTTACTCCTATTGCCACCTCTACGAGGAAGAGGGATGTGGTCTATACCCACAAATTTAAGGCATGTCAATGAATGTTTTTTATCCAAAAAATGTTGAGCCACCGGTTTGTCCGAATGTCCGTCCCTATACGCCAATCTAATACTCGAACGGTGGCCTCTAATGCGCTCACAGAGTTGTGTCTCCGTCTTTCCCACATAATACAATCCACACGGGCACATCAATTTATATACCACAAACATTGTTTTGCAAGTGATAGTGTGTCTGATGTCGTAGACTTTGTTAGTGTGTGGGTGGCTGAATTTCTTTGCCGGTATCATATGTCCACAAGTTACACACCCCAGACACCGAATACACCCTCGTATGTTTTGTTTCGTATCCTTCGAATAGCTTGCAACTGGATCTGTATGCACCAGCAAATCTTTCAGGCTCTTATTCCTTTTATAACATATCAACGGCGGTTCTTTAAAAACTTTTGGCAACGTGTCATCCGTTGCAAGCATCTTCCAATTGTCTTTAATCACTGTTGATACCAAATTCGAGCAATTGTGGAAAGTCATAGGAAACATTATCCTCTGTGTAAGGTCTTTCCTAGGTTGTACTGAAGCTGCCTTAGCCTTTATCAGTGCATCTTCCAATATTCTAGTTCCATATCCCCGTTCAGCAAACTTATGTGTCATGGTTGTCAACTGTGTCTCTGCTTTATCTTGGTTTGAATTATTCCGGATAACTCTTTGGAACTGTGCCTTTGGAATAGAATTTTTCAACATAGTAGGATGAGCACTATGTGCGTGCAATAAAGTGTTGCGGTCTGTGGGTTTCGTATATAATGTATATTGTATTTTGTTGAATCCGTAAGACAACTCCAGATCTAAAAATTGGACCTTCTCATCACTGATATTAGCCGTAAATTTGATGGGCGTTGGTAGCCTATTTAATTCTTTCACCATCTCGTGTGCTTCAATTGACGTTCCGCGCCAGAGTATTAGCAGATCATCTATGTAGCGATAGTAGCTAATAATGTTGTCCCGATAAGGTATAAGAATATGTTGAGTCTCATACATATACATGAACGCGTTGGCATACATGGGGGCCATAGAAGACCCCATCGATGTGCCTGCCACCTGTAAATACCACTGGTTTTCAAACCTAAAGTGGTTATTATAGAGGATCAATGCCAATAATTCCAAAACAAATTCAACAGGTGGGCCCCGATACAACGGGGATTCACTTAATACCTGTCGCATAGCATCAATGCCATCTGTGTGAGGGATTACTGTATACAGGCTGCCAACGTCCATTGTGATGAATATAGGGACAGTACCATAAAGATCCAAATTGTTGAGCCTATGCAAAAGGGTCTGTGTATCTTTAATACATGTGTTCAACGCCTCCACTGGCTCCTTAAAAAGGAAATCTAGCCATTGGGCTATGGGTTCCAGTATTCCATCAATGGCTGAAACAATGGGACGACCAGGAGGTCTCTGTGTGTTTTTGTGAATCTTAGGGATACTGTAGATTATAGGAGTGCGAGGATGTTGCTTCTCTAAAAAACGATAAAGATCTAAATCAATGTAACCTGACCTAAGGCCCATTCCAAGAATATCAGCTATTTTCCTTTGTATGTCAACCGTAGGGTCACCGGATAGAGGGCAATACGTGTTGATATCTGCAAGTTGTTGTTTAAGATCATCGGCATAGTCTGTATAGTTCAGAATAACTATGCCACCCCCCTTATCTGCTGAACGGATGACTATTGTGGGGTCCTTGGCCAGGTTATCAAGGAGACATCTTTCCTCTTTAGTGATGTTCTGAGGTGTTTGCCTGCGTTGTAAAAAAATTTGTTGTGCCATCTTGGACGTGACATTTAAGAAAGTCTTAATTGATGGTTTGGTGGTCTGTGGGTCAAATGTAGACTTCGGTCTGAATCTATCAATGGTTTTATGAGTTGATTGGATTTTATCTTTATTCAGGATGTTAAAATATTCCTTTAATCTCATATTTCTCCCAAATTGAAATAACTCAGTACTCCATCTAAAACAATTTGGATTACTGGTAGGTACATATGATAATCCCTTACTTAGGATACTGATCTCTGTATCACTAAGTTGTCTGTGGGATAAATTGAAGAGAGGGATTACCTCCTGTGGGGGGGTTTTCCCCTTACTGTTGTCTTTGCCCTTGCGCCCTCTCCTATTTCTGGGGCGCCTTCGCCTCGGCCCTTGCTCCTGGTAGTGGTGCCCATTTCCTCCTGACCTAAAAAAACGGGTGTGTTATTAAAGGTCTCATTGTCTGAAGCAGATTCACCCGATGTTACATCGATAGTTGTAATATTGGGGCGAATTATCCTTTTATGGAAACGTCTGGGTCTCGGAGGACGATCACCCGCTAGCCATCTATACACCCGATGGTCATGGTAATCTTGCTGTACTCTCTCATATTTTTGTTTCTTAAACCTCACTAATTCGTTTTTGTACTTCAGCAATTCGATTTTTAATTGTTGCTGCAATTTAATTCCCTCAGGTGAGGATAATAATATTGCTTGTTCCGTCTCCAATACAACAATTTTCTGCTTCACTTCAGCTAAATCCGTTTTAACATCCTTGATAGTAATCAGCATTAGGTCCAAAGAAGCTTTATTAAGGACATGTGTCCAATCACGACATACTGTCGCTTTAAGCCTTCCTATAGTCGGAATGTTCAATAATCTAAACCCACGGGGAATCATGCGTGCTTTATAATAATCCGACAAAAACAGACCATGTAGGTCTAGGTCCACACTTTTTTTGTGCAACCGTAAAAGTTTAAAATAGATATCCTTAGATGTAGCTTGATTAGGAAGCTCCTGTCCAGTTTGCTCCCACAAAATACTAGTGGCATCATCAGCTGTAAACTGTAATGTCTCAGCATGCTCCACGTACGCCCCTGCTTGTACCAAAAAATCATCCATGTCCAATTAGAAAAGGCAGGCAAAAAATAAAAATATATAATGCCAGGTATATATCTACGAAAACAAGCTGAATATGCTTGTAATAAGGTTGAAGGTGCAAGGATGTCCTCGCACCAAAAAATTGCTGGTGCAATAGGGAAGGAGATGGAACCCCAATCTCCCAAACGATACAAAAAATACAAAAATCCCCTGCACTCACGTCCAAAATCCCATCACCGGGCGCAAACACCAGGGCTCCACGTAACACAGACTCCAAAGTGGCAACGGCTGCTCTCCGGTTTTAGAAAAAGTTTTATTAAATCATAAAAACAATGACCGACGTTTCAGTCCCAGCTCGGGACTTTCCTCAGGGTCCAACAAAACAGAATAACAAATACCATAAATACAAATCCTAAATATATACCTATACAATTAAAATTGAAACTCACCCAGGTGTGCTACTGCCATCACCACCGGGATCGCCGAACTTCCAGGTATGCGCGCGCACCCGCACGCTCACTCCTCCCACACCACGTGCTGACGTAATACGTCCAATCACCATGGAGACATGTATACAAAATCCTCAACACCGTGGCAACTAAATGCTGATTAAAAAGATCATGATAGTAAATAGTATTTGAGTGAACAATGTTATGAACATGTGAATAAAAGAACATTATTAGGAAAGGGTGTATAAACACCCAAGTTGCCAATGTATAGTAATGGTATTAACAATATATAAACTTGAAAGTGCATAGTTTGTATTAAATAACCTATTAAAGTGACATAAGTGTAAAGTGCATTATAATATACTATCATATAATAAAGTGCTATACAACCTCAAGTGCATGGTATACCCAATACATCAATGTTATTAAAAAGACTAATAGCATATGACACATACTAAAATAAGGGGAACATATAAAATTAATACATCCTATGTTCTAATACTAAACACCAACTATATATTATACTTATAATATTAAAAACAATTGGTAACAAGCTATCAAATAAAGGCATTGTACGGAATATTTTCGTTAAGTCCCATGGGAGATACTGTATTTAATTGATATATCCAGAAAGCTTCTCTTTGAAGGAGCATTTTACTCCTATTGCCACCTCTACGAGGAAGAGGGATGTGGTCTATACCCACAAATTTAAGGCATGTCAATGAATGTTTTTTATCCAAAAAATGTTGAGCCACCGGTTTGTCCGAATGTCCGTCCCTATACGCCAATCTAATACTCGAACGGTGGCCTCTAATGCGCTCACAGAGTTGTGTCTCCGTCTTTCCCACATAATACAATCCACACGGGCACATCAATTTATATACCACAAACATTGATGTATTGGGTATACCATGCACTTGAGGTTGTATAGCACTTTATTATATGATAGTATATTATAATGCACTTTACACTTATGTCACTTTAATAGGTTATTTAATACAAACTATGCACTTTCAAGTTTATATATTGTTAATACCATTACTATACATTGGCAACTTGGGTGTTTATACACCCTTTCCTAATAATGTTCTTTTATTCACATGTTCATAACATTGTTCACTCAAATACTATTTACTATCATGATCTTTTTAATCAGCATTTAGTTGCCACGGTGTTGAGGATTTTGTATACATGTCTCCATGGTGATTGGACGTATTACGTCAGCACGTGGTGTGGGAGGAGTGAGCGTGCGGGTGCGCGCGCATACCTGGAAGTTCGGCGATCCCGGTGGTGATGGCAGTAGCACACCTGGGTGAGTTTCAATTTTAATTGTATAGGTATATATTTAGGATTTGTATTTATGGTATTTGTTATTCTGTTTTGTTGGACCCTGAGGAAAGTCCCGAGCTGGGACTGAAACGTCGGTCATTGTTTTTATGATTTAATAAAACTTTTTCTAAAACCGGAGAGCAGCCGTTGCCACTTTGGAGTCTGTGTTACGTGGAGCCCTGGTGTTTGCGCCCGGTGATGGGATTTTGGACGTGAGTGCAGGGGATTTTTGTATTTTTTGTATCGTTTGGGAGATTGGGGTTCCATCTCCTTCCCTATTGCACCAGCAATTTTTTGGTGCGAGGACATCCTTGCACCTTCAACCTTATTACAAGCATATTCAGCTTGTTTTCGTAGATATATACCTGGCATTATATATTTTTATTTTTTGCCTGCCTTTTCTAATTGGACATGGATGATTTTTTGGTACAAGCAGGGGCGTACGTGGAGCATGCTGAGACATTACAGTTTACAGCTGATGATGCCACTAGTATTTTGTGGGAGCAAACTGGACAGGAGCTTCCTAATCAAGCTACATCTAAGGATATCTATTTTAAACTTTTACGGTTGCACAAAAAAAGTGTGGACCTAGACCTACATGGTCTGTTTTTGTCGGATTATTATAAAGCACGCATGATTCCCCGTGGGTTTAGATTATTGAACATTCCGACTATAGGAAGGCTTAAAGCGACAGTATGTCGTGATTGGACACATGTCCTTAATAAAGCTTCTTTGGACCTAATGCTGATTACTATCAAGGATGTTAAAACGGATTTAGCTGAAGTGAAGCAGAAAATTGTTGTATTGGAGACGGAACAAGCAATATTATTATCCTCACCTGAGGGAATTAAATTGCAGCAACAATTAAAAATCGAATTGCTGAAGTACAAAAACGAATTAGTGAGGTTTAAGAAACAAAAATATGAGAGAGTACAGCAAGATTACCATGACCATCGGGTGTATAGATGGCTAGCGGGTGATCGTCCTCCGAGACCCAGACGTTTCCATAAAAGGATAATTCGCCCCAATATTACAACTATCGATGTAACATCGGGTGAATCTGCTTCAGACAATGAGACCTTTAATAACACACCCGTTTTTTTAGGTCAGGAGGAAATGGGCACCACTACCAGGAGCAAGGGCCGAGGCGAAGGCGCCCCAGAAATAGGAGAGGGCGCAAGGGCAAAGACAACAGTAAGGGGAAAACCCCCCCACAGGAGGTAATCCCTCTCTTCAATTTATCCCACAGACAACTTAGTGATACAGAGATCAGTATCCTAAGTAAGGGATTATCATATGTACCTACCAGTAATCCAAATTGTTTTAGATGGAGTACTGAGTTATTTCAATTTGGGAGAAATATGAGATTAAAGGAATATTTTAACATCCTGAATAAAGATAAAATCCAATCAACTCATAAAACCATTGATAGATTCAGACCGAAGTCTACATTTGACCCACAGACCACCAAACCATCAATTAAGACTTTCTTAAATGTCACGTCCAAGATGGCACAACAAATTTTTTTACAACGCAGGCAAACACCTCAGAACATCACTAAAGAGGAAAGATGTCTCCTTGATAACCTGGCCAAGGACCCCACAATAGTCATCCGTTCAGCAGATAAGGGGGGTGGCATAGTTATTCTGAACTATACAGACTATGCCGATGATCTTAAACAACAACTTGCAGATATCAACACGTATTGCCCTCTATCCGGTGACCCTACGGTTGACATACAAAGGAAAATAGCTGATATTCTTGGAATGGGCCTTAGGTCAGGTTACATTGATTTAGATCTTTATCGTTTTTTAGAGAAGCAACATCCTCGCACTCCTATAATCTACAGTATCCCTAAGATTCACAAAAACACACAGAGACCTCCTGGTCGTCCCATTGTTTCAGCCATTGATGGAATACTGGAACCCATAGCCCAATGGCTAGATTTCCTTTTTAAGGAGCCAGTGGAGGCGTTGAACACATGTATTAAAGATACACAGACCCTTTTGCATAGGCTCAACAATTTGGATCTTTATGGTACTGTCCCTATATTCATCACAATGGACGTTGGCAGCCTGTATACAGTAATCCCTCACACAGATGGCATTGATGCTATGCGACAGGTATTAAGTGAATCCCCGTTGTATCGGGGCCCACCTGTTGAATTTGTTTTGGAATTATTGGCATTGATCCTCTATAATAACCACTTTAGGTTTGAAAACCAGTGGTATTTACAGGTGGCAGGCACATCGATGGGGTCTTCTATGGCCCCCATGTATGCCAACGCGTTCATGTATATGTATGAGACTCAACATATTCTTATACCTTATCGGGACAACATTATTAGCTACTATCGCTACATAGATGATCTGCTAATACTCTGGCGCGGAACGTCAATTGAAGCACACGAGATGGTGAAAGAATTAAATAGGCTACCAACGCCCATCAAATTTACGGCTAATATCAGTGATGAGAAGGTCCAATTTTTAGATCTGGAGTTGTCTTACGGATTCAACAAAATACAATATACATTATATACGAAACCCACAGACCGCAACACTTTATTGCACGCACATAGTGCTCATCCTACTATGTTGAAAAATTCTATTCCAAAGGCACAGTTCCAAAGAGTTATCCGGAATAATTCAAACCAAGATAAAGCAGAGACACAGTTGACAACCATGACACATAAGTTTGCTGAACGGGGATATGGAACTAGAATATTGGAAGATGCACTGATAAAGGCTAAGGCAGCTTCAGTACAACCTAGGAAAGACCTTACACAGAGGATAATGTTTCCTATGACTTTCCACAATTGCTCGAATTTGGTATCAACAGTGATTAAAGACAATTGGAAGATGCTTGCAACGGATGACACGTTGCCAAAAGTTTTTAAAGAACCGCCGTTGATATGTTATAAAAGGAATAAGAGCCTGAAAGATTTGCTGGTGCATACAGATCCAGTTGCAAGCTATTCGAAGGATACGAAACAAAACATACGAGGGTGTATTCGGTGTCTGGGGTGTGTAACTTGTGGACATATGATACCGGCAAAGAAATTCAGCCACCCACACACTAACAAAGTCTACGACATCAGACACACTATCACTTGCAAAACAATGTTTGTGGTATATAAATTGATGTGCCCGTGTGGATTGTATTATGTGGGAAAGACGGAGACACAACTCTGTGAGCGCATTAGAGGCCACCGTTCGAGTATTAGATTGGCGTATAGGGACGGACATTCGGACAAACCGGTGGCTCAACATTTTTTGGATAAAAAACATTCATTGACATGCCTTAAATTTGTGGGTATAGACCACATCCCTCTTCCTCGTAGAGGTGGCAATAGGAGTAAAATGCTCCTTCAAAGAGAAGCTTTCTGGATATATCAATTAAATACAGTATCTCCCATGGGACTTAACGAAAATATTCCGTACAATGCCTTTATTTGATAGCTTGTTACCAATTGTTTTTAATATTATAAGTATAATATATAGTTGGTGTTTAGTATTAGAACATAGGATGTATTAATTTTATATGTTCCCCTTATTTTAGTATGTGTCATATGCTATTAGTCTTTTTAATAACATTGATGTATTGGGTATACCATGCACTTGAGGTTGTATAGCACTTTATTATATGATAGTATATTATAATGCACTTTACACTTATGTCACTTTAATAGGTTATTTAATACAAACTATGCACTTTCAAGTTTATATATTGTTAATACCATTACTATACATTGGCAACTTGGGTGTTTATACACCCTTTCCTAATAATGTTCTTTTATTCACATGTTCATAACATTGTTCACTCAAATACTATTTACTATCATGATCTTTTTAATCAGCATTTAGTTGCCACGGTGTTGAGGATTTTGTATACATGTCTCCATGGTGATTGGACGTATTACGTCAGCACGTGGTGTGGGAGGAGTGAGCGTGCGGGTGCGCGCGCATACCTGGAAGTTCGGCGATCCCGGTGGTGATGGCAGTAGCACACCTGGGTGAGTTTCAATTTTAATTGTATAGGTATATATTTAGGATTTGTATTTATGGTATTTGTTATTCTGTTTTGTTGGACCCTGAGGAAAGTCCCGAGCTGGGACTGAAACGTCGGTCATTGTTTTTATGATTTAATAAAACTTTTTCTAAAACCGGAGAGCAGCCGTTGCCACTTTGGAGTCTAGGTATATATATATATATAGTGATATATACGTATATATTTATGTATATAGATATATATATTATTTTGTTCTACGTGTATTTTGATATAAATATATATATTAATATCACAATACAGTCAGAATTAAATAACACACATCTATATATTTTTTAATTATTTTTTTAATTTTATTTTTTAACGTATTTACATATTAAATTTTTTTATATTATATATATATATATTAATAGTAAAATACACCTAGACAGTGTATGTGTTTGCATGCATATGTGTATATATATACTTAGATCATATATATATATAGTATATATATATATATGATCTAAGTATATATATATTTTTTTACACTTTATTACTTTAATTTTATTTTATTTCCAGCCAGCAGGGGGACTACCTGTCATTATAGGTAGTCCCCCTGCTGGCAATGCAGTAGCCAGCTATCCCGGCCATGTGATTGTGAGGTCCTCGCAAGGACCTCACTCTCACATGCTGGGGGGCTGCCAGGAGGTCGGATGTGCCACGGATGTACTCCCAGGTAAGTAAAGAAAGACCGGAGGGCGTACTATTACGCCCGGCGGCATTTAGAGCCGCTTAGAATAGGGCGTAATAGTACGCCCTCCGGTCTTAAGGGGTTAAAGGGACATTATAGTCACCAGAACAACAACAGCTTAATGTAGTTGTTCTGGTGAGTATAGTCTGTCCCTGCAGAAAACCATTGGATTAGTTGAGATTGTCAATTCTGATGATCTCAGCCAAGGACGCGGATTTGGGGCAAGGCCAGCACCAGCGGATCTGTGCTGTTCTGGAACAAAAGTAAGTTTTTTATTTATTTAAGGGGGGCCGGGGACCTAAATAGTGTTTTTTACACTATAGGGTCAAGAATACATGTTTGGTCAGGAATATAGGCTCAAGAAAACATGTTTGGTCAGGAATACACATTTGTATTCCTGATCCTATAGTGTTCCTTTGAGAATTCCTTAATTCCTATGAAAATTGCATGAGGGCATGATGCAATTATAATACCATCGTTGTATAATACAAACCTGTAATCCTAATGCTATAGTATCCCTGTCCCTAGTTTTGTAGGTGAGCTTTGTGAATAAAGTGTTAAAACCTCTTTTATACTTACCTTAATTCCAGCATAGAGACTCCCTCAGTGCTTGCTTGGTCTATTCAGCTTCAGCACATTTAAGGGAGCAGAAAGCGCCTCTCATGGCTGTCTGGAAGTCAGCCACTATTGTTTGTCTTAGCAATGGACATCCCCATGCAAAGAGTGAGGACGACCAATGCCGCTTCATGGAGTTAGGTTGCAGGAAGCACCTTTAGTGGGGAGTTAAGGGGACAGGGGCACTTCATCCAGACCACTTCAATGAGACAAAGTGATCTGGATGCATGTACTGTCCTTTTAACAACACATTTTTTTTTGTAGTTTAAGTCAGTAAAAAAAAAGAGAGAATTATTCACTAAAATTCATTACATTTGCATAGTTTGTATTGTATTTGGAGCATTGTGGGAATGGCACAGCTATTATTAGAAAAGCAAAGCATACCAAAATGACTGGCGTATCCAAAGCTTTCTACAACAGTTATAATAAGTAGACAAGTAGACTTTACCATTAAATGAGAGCTCCACGACGATGAAAAAAAAATAATTACAATAAAAATGAAAAAAAAGACTTTCCCCTGAATGACCACTGTTTCCTGCAAAAATGCAGATTTTCAGCCAATTCTGTTCCTCCAACTGTTCAATAAGTGCATTTTGCAGATTCCATAATCTGCACAACAGTGATTATAGCAATATAAAAGATAATGAAGCTGATAAAGAATGGAAGGTTGGGCTATTTGTTCAGAACCTTTAAATAGAAAACAGTGCTATCATTGCATAATAAAATATAATGTCAAACTGAAAGCTGAAACTGAAAGGAATTAGCGGTCAGTCACGTTTTCTAATTCCATACCTGCCAACGTTTCAAATGAACAAAGAGGAACACTTTGTCTTTAGCGGTGTTGGACAATTGCATTGGTCTGTAACCAACAGGACACTCCACCTCTGGTTCAACACTCTATTGGTCAACATCTTAATAATTTTGCTTTGTGAAGGCAGCAGTGCCTTCCTCTGGAACATAATATTGAGAATACAAAGAGTTATTTTCTTTCCCCTAGGCATAGCAGATGGAATGCAGGTCCTCTTTAAGCCTTTTATGGTATAAGGTACATCATTATGCTTGATATATGTAATAGTAGTGCTGATACCATACACATTTTACACTGGCAACTATAAGAATACCATTTAGGATGAATGCGTCAGATTTTGGTCACTGGCGTCTAGTTGCATTTCTTTGTATTACCCAGCTTAAAGCCCTCATTAACTTTTCTTTACAGTCTTATTCCTTCAGTAGTCATATAAATGGAGGCCTCCTATTATATATCTATCACTGTTGCTTTTCTCGCAATTTTTGATGTACACAAAGTAATGCACACAAGTATAAGATGACAAGGAATGAGCTAGATCCTACAGATGTATCAGTTATCTCTTAATGAGCGAGCATCTAAAAGAAAAATACATTTTCTTGGCTTTAACGTTCTATTGTAATTAATTGTGAATTATGAAAAACAGTCTATAATAGATGCAGTCATCATCCCATTGTTTGCATATGTTGTACAATACAGTGGCCTGAGCACCAGTCTTTTTACAATTCAATGTAATACTTTTTTTTTTTTTTTCAAATAGCTTTTGGATCACCATGTGATGATTTTATGGTTTAAAAAACAAAAAAAACAAAAAAAAAAATGAGAATGTATTGTGGACCCCTGCCTATTTGGAACTAAGTTAATACGACTCATCATGGGTGGTATATGCAGTTGTTGCTGAGCTTGGCTGGTTCAGATATAACAGCCAACATGAGAAAAGCATCTTTCACTGTATGCCAATCTGCTGAGTTATTTAGCCCACACAGGCTGTTAGTTGTGTCTCCTAGAAAACTGGAACAAATGAAGAGAGGATTTACAATATAATTGGATTTAGCTTTCTTTCTGCATGTAGTAGGCATGGCAGAACCGTAGGACTGGAGCAATTAGCTTCCAGTATAATATAATTGTTACCTAAATGTTTTTAAATACACAAAAAGCACATCTGGTTTGGGATATATTGCCTAGTTTGAGAATTCCCTTTTGAAATGAATGGCATATTCTTTACTCCTGAATCTGTGCACATAAAACAAGCTATTTATTTCCCCACTGAATGCTTTACATTCCCACGTCAAACGGCATAGTCTCTTCCCTTTCCATATTAAGCCCTTTGATTTAATGGAGGTTTTAACTACTGGATCTTTAGGGATTTTTTTTCACTAGGCTTTGCTTACATTATGTTATTGGAAAGTATAGTTATTTGCTTGTAAAGTGGCAAGCCTGTGTCAAAATTGATTTTCTTAGCTGCTGGAATTCTAAAACAGATAAGCTCCTGCTTTGCATCCAAAATACTTCCATATCACATTTTAATTATATTTTGATTTTACTGAAGAAAACATAATAGAACTATATAAGCATTTTAGTTTTCCACAATTAATGTTTTTATTTTATTTTATTTTCATACCATGAAAGTGTGGGCATGGCTTGGATGCTGTCTTGAAGAGACGTGAATTCGAGAAGGCCCCCACTTTCTGGCTCCTAAAAACAACATCAAACGTGTGAATAATTTTTTATATTTAACTTTTTTTGGTGTCTTTGTGACTTCTTATAGAGGCAAAAACTTAGTTAAAACTGCACATTACCATGTTACAGAGGCCCATCCATGCATTGATGAATTGTCGGCCTTTGGTGCTAACGCTGTAGCTGTAAGTTCTATCTGCCACCCACAAAGACAGCTCAGTTGTGATCTCTTTCCATAAATGGACATGCATCACTTGACAATTATTTTGAAACCAGCAAACAAACACTTTTAAACAAAACACAAACAAAAGTAAAGAAAGAAAAACTTTAAAAAATCTGTTAAAAAAAAATTGAAAACTTACCATAAACATGGTCAGATTGCCTATTGGGCACACCTCTTAGATAATGGAGTGTCCTCAGCTTCACACCTTTCCCTCTTACACACCCGTCTCAGTTTCAGACCAGTCCACTAATGACAGAAACATGGTATTTTTGTGAAGCAGCTTTAAAAAAGAAACCTGACACCAGAGCCTCCTCTGCAAGGCCAGACTAGTCCACCGGGAAACACACAAAATCCTGGTGGGTCACCATATCTTTCTAACACATAAGAAAAAAGAACCAATCACAAGATGTACATGAGGTGTAATGACCTAATCACTTCCTCTTTCTTTGCTGCTCCATCAAGCAGACAGGTCAAAGTATTACTTTTCTCCATTACTTTATGTTTCTGTTGCCTTTTTGAGGTTGTTTCTGTATTATTTTTTAACATACTTTGCTGTTTGCTTTTCTTGCTGTGCTTCTGTACTATGTACAGCTGTGTTATTTATTGTGTTCCTACCTTACTAGTACTACTGACTGGTCTACACTCGGGAACATAAATATGTGTAATAAGCTCCCTCAGGAAAGAGTGTGCCTTGTGCCCGGGGTCCTAATGTTTTGGCGCCCAGATCCCCCACTTATTCGTCAATATGGAGGAGTGCTGCTATGCGCTTCACATAGGAGAGGCAAACATTGGTGTTTCTGACAAACCAGAAACATCTCTGAGCCCATTCACAAATATCGTGAGCCCATTCCCACATAGTGCTGGCATCGTCAGGTATTTTACCCTTGAGAGGGGGTCAATACAGTCCAGCAATTTGTCTTGGGTGTCTCTAAAACCTCTCCTGACTCCCTTGCGGGGTCGCGGCCAACCAGAGCCATGAAGGTCATCATCCGCTGATCAAACACAGGCGTCTGTGTCACTCTGTCTAGGATGGAAGGGCATGGGCATGGTTACGGACATCTTTCCCTAGTGGCTTGCAAAGCCACAGTTGCATAAAGTTGGCCAGGTGTTCAAGAGGGGACCAGTCTCTCGAATGTGGGTGACGGATGTTGTAGGTTAACAGCCATTGACCAGTAGGATCCAGGATCGCATCTGTGTCTTCTTGGTCACTAGTTGTTTTTATATATTTAAATAAATGTCCTTATTAATCTGAAGGAATTCTCTCAGTCCATTCTTGGAAGCATACACAATTTCCTGATTCTCATAATGGGGAGCCACCCTGAAATCTGGCACTAAACTGAAAGTTTAGAGCTCATTGTAGAATAGCTCTAAAAAAGGTGAACAATTCTATATATTGCATATTGACCTACCTATTATATATTGATTGCACCCAGATTGCTGTTTATTTTCTGTTTCATAAAAACATCTGATATGAAGAAAATCTCCTAACTAGTGAGTTTAAGAAGAAGGTAGATGTTGCCACCTATTTAAAGGCACAGAGGCTGTTTTATTTAGAGCCTATACCATCAAAAATCTCTAACAAATATGAGTTGGATGCACATCTACTCTTCACTGTATTTGAAAATGTTATAGTTGTTCAGACATTGCTAACAATATTATTCTATTTTGCATTATTTTGTTTCTATTTTATGTAAATGCAACAAACCCTGAAAATTTTGAGGGGTAAGTCATCTATACAATTTTGTAAGCGCTGCATTCCCACTTAGTTGTTTGTGAGGTGTTGTATATCACCCAAACAACGAGTTTTGTTTTTGTGATTTGTGGAGTGTTACAGCAGCTTTAAATATATTTCATCTATATTTTCTATTTATTAAGTGCCTTATTTCACACACTAAGAATGTTCCTACTAATGGCTACACAAAGCTTGTTTAGTTATTTCATTGTACTAATCCCATAGAATTTAATTTAAAGATTCTATTTAGGTTGTATCTCATTCCTTCCGATTTGTCCCACATGTCATTTTCTATCAATTTTTGGAAGGGCTGCACACAGATTTTTTGTTACCACACATTTGGTGGGGTGTCCAAATTATGGGATTCCAGAGGTGTTATATTACATACAGTATCTCACTTAAGTATTGCAAGAAGTTCAAACAACACTCTTGCTCATATCCAGAATAGGTCTCCAACCATTTACTTAAATTCTTGTCTCACACATTCTGTACAACCAAAATATAGCTCGGAGTACTTCAAGATTCCTACAGTTGAGAGCTTGGGAGTATTCCTTGATTCTTAAGTAATGGAAGTTGGCTCAGCCCAATCTTCAACAAGGGTGTTTCAAGCAAATTGGTAATGGCTGTCAAACTTATCTTATACTGTTTAAAAATTAACTTACATTGGCATTAAATCTTTTGAGAGAAATATTGGATCTGATACATAAAACTGTCTTTATGAACTTTAGGTGTATTTAAGAGGTTTTATTTTCTCTATTATCCATTTTTCAGTCATCCATCTTCTGACAGTACTTCTTGTTTAACGAGTTTAATTAGATATCGGTGTCATACCTGTCCACCTCTACCTTCTGATGCTTTGTTCTTTCTCATGTATTCCTTTAACCCTCTTTGCTTAGAGAATCTAAGCTCCTTTATAAAAATTTTTTTTGTTGGCACTATTTTGTTTGTCCATTATATAACCACATTGTTGTAAAGCACTGCAAAATTCCAGGGCAGCAGGAAGACTATAATTAGAGTTACTATCAGTTAAACAGGTGTCATAAGTGCACCGATGGTGGCCTTGCTTAGTTAGAGTTCAACATTAGCATCATCTCATTTTCTCATAAGCAGATCTAGATTCCCACTTCCCATGGGACCACCACCTGCCAGCACTAACTTCTCTTCAGGAGAAGTTCTGGAAGTAGTTATATTACAAAAGGCAGGAACATTTTATTCCAAAACTGAGCAATGGAAAATTCCATTGCTATACATTATGACTTCTCTATAATTGCATTTTATAAATATCCTCTCCTCTGTGTATCCTAATAAATATGATTTTGAGTGGAACCATTCTATTGTTTAAATGAGAGCTGTAATAACACATCTGAATAGGCAGTTATATTGCAAGCTTCTAAGCAGAATTGATTTATAATAAATACAATAACCAACTGAGGATTTTATGCAAATTGACATGTATTATACATGGCTGTATTCAAAGCTAAATAGAGTTATACCAATTAAATCACTCTCTGTCAGTGCATCCTCCTACATATAGTCATTTCTAATGCATCATCACTTTCTGCAGCATCACTTTCTGTATTGTCAAATATATGAATAGATTTTTGAGATGTTAATATCTATATTGTGTATGCTATATGAACATATGACATAAATTCATGTATTTTGTCATATGTAGATTTATATTTAATTTTGTAACTTTTTAATACTTTATTGTGTGCATATATTTTTAATAGGGTGAATTCTATAAAGCAGAGGAATGTATAATGGCATATTGATTATAATTATAATATTTTGCATCACATCATTAGGACAACTAGTAGATATTCATGATAAACTCACAAAAAATGCAAGTAGCCCTGTTTCACATAACTGTTGGGCAATTTGAACAGATATTTTTTTCTTAACTAGATATATCTCTAAATTAACATCTTATCTATATGGTCTGTGCATAACATAAAGAAACATATACAAAGTATTATAGTGTTTTGATTTCCATTTCCAGGTTTTGGGCTGATGCCCAGTTCTGCATATTACACACAAATCATACCAACATGCTGAATTTTAGCAGATTTTGATTTTTCTGCCGCACTGGTGGACAATAAATACCCTCTCAATTGCTCGGTTATATTTCCAAAAACAGACCTCCCTCATAGTATTCTGTGAGATGGTGCTGCCACTATTGACAAGACTATTGACTATGGACTAGACTTGAAGATTTGTTTCGGTTCAAACTGCAATTCATCCGATTCAGATCCGAATGGGTGAGCTGTTAGATTGTCAAACTTCGAGCCAATATTTACACAAATCATGAACCAAACAAAACGAGGTAGGTATGGCCAAGCATGTTCATTTTGAATCATGATTCTGAATTCCATCATGGTGTCAAAAAAAAAAAATCACTGATGGGAAAAAAAGATGATTGATGGCTAGAGATGTCGTGAACTGTCCGCCGTACTGTTCGTGAACTGTCCACCGGCGAACAATAGCGTGTTCGCGTTGGGCGAACATATCCGATTTCCGGTCCGCCCCCTATACGTCATCATTGAGTAAACTTTGACCCGGAACCTCACAGTCAGCAGACACTTCCTGGGAGGGAGGGTCTGCTGCTGATTGGGTGGAATGTGTCTGCTGGCTGTGAGGTTCCGGGTCAAAGTTTACTCAATGATGACGTATAGGGGGCGGACCGGAAATCAGATATGTTCGCCCAACGCGAACACGCTATTGTTCGCCGGCGGACAGTTCGCAAACAGTTCGGCGGACAGTTCGCGACATCTCTATTGATGGCTAGGGAGCAGTCACTAAAATGCAGATTTACCTCACAGATCAAGTGAGAAGTGACCAAAAGAAGGAAAAAAGGAGGCGCAGTAAAAATAATCTATATCCAGTAGAGGAGGACGACCAGCACTCACGGACTTTTGAAGATAAAATTTTAATTCTTTATTGAAGATTCATTAAAAGAGGATGATCCTGATGAAAGTCCCGGAAGGGGACTGAAACGTCGGTCCATCCTCCTATCTTCAAAAGTCCATGAGTGCCGGTCATCCTCCTATACTGGATATATCGTTGTTCCCCCTGACTTCATGCACCCGGCTACTTTATCTAATTGCCTGAGTGTAAGGACTCTTTGGAATATATATATATATATATATATATATATAGAGAGAGAGAGAGAGAGAGAGAGAGAGAGATGTTTAAACTATATAAACATGGATTTATTTTTTTTAGTGCTCCTCTTTTTCCCTCTATTGGTTACTTTTTCTCACTTGATCTTTGAACTAAATGCCACAAAAATGCTCCTATCCATGTATTGCAAAATATATAGATAATTTTGACCCATTTTCATGTACTGTTTGGTTTATCTGTTTTGTATCCAGAATCTGGTTTCCATTACAGAAATTCTGCCAAACCAACATGTACAACATGAGTCTGATTTTAAAGTTTGTTATTTTTCTGTTAGAAACAAAACGTAAACATTTTATAAAATTATAATATTACTTGTTTTTGTAATTTTGTTTTAAGATTGTATAATTTTTTATTGATTAGCAAGATATAAACAAACACCAAAGGTACAGACTTGTTGCCAATTATAAAACATAATCTTACATTTGATAAATGCATAGAGTTATAATTTTGATTTACAACAAAAGCTAGGTATAGAAATAATTTGGATCGTGTGCATGAGCATTTTCATAACGTGTAAAGTAATTATATTCCCTGAAGTAATCCACATATTAATAAAACAACAAACAATCACAAACACTAGACGAGACAAAATGCAAAATAAATCTAAACCGGCCTAAATTTAGTAAATAGTTTTTTTGTTTTTTTTTTGAAATAATGATTTGGTGTCAAAATCAGTCATTGGGGATCATAATATTTCTCCAGATAGAAATTTATTAGATGAACAAACAAAGGGATTTACGTTAAGACTTTCAAATGATCATTAGTAAATCACATCCAGATGTAAATTTCAAACACCATGTATGTAAGACAAAACAAATTACATTTTAGGAGGATGATAAATTATGTAGGTTGATTAATATTAACAAAGGGATTTAATTAACATATGCATAATATTAACACTGATTTGTGTTTTTTCAAATAAAACAGGACATCCTATGACAACATCTATCATGACATACAGAATTAATTACCGGCTACAGTAAATTGTTATTTAGTATTAGAGAATGCATTTGATCATATTTCTCTGATTTTTTTTTGAACAGTTGCTCCATCTGTATTTCATGTAACAACCTACATTAAATTTAAGATCCTATGGGCAAACACATTTTGTTGTCATACCTTTTGTGTATAGTTGCTAATAAATTAATGGTTTATATTTTTTGTATTGCTTTTATAGCTTCTTAATCAGAGTCACTTTACAATTAGTAGATATAGTAAAACAAACAGCAAATAATAGACAAACTATTGAATCTGATTAAAAAAAGGATAAACAGGTTAGGTTAGGACTAGGGAAGCAAAACCATATAAACATCACTCGGCTGTACCTACTCAGTTTTTTTTAATTTTTATTTAAGAGCTAATGCGCCCAGGCTCCCCTAACGGTGGCAATTAGGCTTGTAACTTGGGGGATTCTGGCAATGGGCTGCATGCGCCTTATGGCTAGTTTGCGTTACTCCTTGAGGCAGAGGCTCTAGTAAGGCACTTGTTTAAGGTATAGGCATGTATACGCAGGCTGATAGCCTCCCATGGTCGGGTGGAAATATGTAGAACGCCGGTAAAGGAGGTCGAGGTCATGGGGGGTGGGGAGGAGGAGTGGAGGGGGACATGGATACTTTAACGGAGAGCTACATCTGAGGCCTACGGAGCCAACAACATAACATCAGAGGCAAGTTATATATTCACAGTCAACAGTAAGGAAAGGTAAAACTTAAACATTATTAAGGTGTAACATATTCAAGGCAGGTATGGCTCCAGAGTTCATGGTGGCAGTTCTGTCGCTGCGGGTACTCCTCTTCTAGGCACAAACGGGGTAATGTCCGCTACATTCCAGGCTGAGTGATCTGCTGATGGTGTCTGTATCCCTGGCAGGCCAAGGGATTGCAGGAAGGTTTGTGCTTCAGCAGGGTGTGATATGGCATATGTCTTGCCCAGTAGTCAACAGGGGCCCCATTTGTATGCAATAGAGTTCTCTTGGAGAAGCTGGGTAATTGGTTTAAGAGATTTCCTCCATGCCAAGGTATGCCTGGAAAATTCCAGGAAAAATGCCAGCTGGGCCCCCTCAAAGGAAACTGTGGGGGTGCCCCTGACTGCCCCCATAATAACACCACAGTCAGAGTCCCACACCAGTCTCAGTAGTACATCCCTGGGTACCTCTTGGGCTGCGTTGGTCACCTTGGTCAGTCTGAAGCACGAATCTACCACCAGTTGCTTGGCATGTTTGGGCACTAGGAGGATAGCGAGGAGCCTTCTGCAGTAGTGGGGGAGCTCTGCTCCTGAGATCGTTTCCGGCACCCCCCTTATCATCAAGTTTCGTGCCCTGGCTTTGTCCTCCATGTTGGCTATCAGGGCATGATGGTCTGCGCACTGCTTCTGCAGAGCTCCTATGGCAGCATCTGTGGCAGACTGTGCAAGCTTGGAGCCTGCCTTGCTTTCCTCTATTGCATGCATGCGCGTGGTGAGGGTGGTCACTGCTTCCCGGATTGGTGCCAGGTCCGCCCTGGATCTCAGTCATTAAAGCTTTTATGTCTGCCTTAGTGGATGGGGCAGAGTCCTCATGGCCTCTGTTTGCCTGTGGCCCTGATCGCTGCCTTGGCGGAGGGGAGAAGTCGGCTGTGCTGCTGTCATCATCCGAGGACAGCGGCGTGTATGTCTCTGAAGGCGCCATCTTGGCAGGTGCAGGCCGAGCGGTCGTGCACATAAAGGTGCCAATATCTTGTGACCCTGCGCCCAGATCCGAGCGCATTTTTTTTATTCTTCTTCCCCATATCGTCGGGGATCGGGCTGCAGCTCCAATGGCTCGCTATCAAGGTTAGTGGCAGCTCGTTTCACTGTTTACTTGGGCCGTCTTGCGCAGCAGATCTGAGATACGTCCGGCTTGTTGAGGTGTCGGCTCCGCCCCTCCTCCCCTTTTTTTATCCTGATGTCCATATTTTCTAGGTGCTGCATATTAATAATGTGTCTGAATATAGAACAAAGATCCACAGCAATAATACTTACAAAAATGTGTCTTTAAACTACAATAAGTGTGTTTAGAAATAATTTTGTGTAGGTCAGATACATTGTTAATGTTCTAAATGACATATTAGTTACAAAAACTGGTATTAGGGAGTCACGAAAATGTCTCAGAACAGCCCTGCCCCTGGTCACACCCCCACTCACAAATCTATAATTAAAGTGTCCCACTTGATCCCTTTGAAAAGGTGGGAGGTATGCATTAGCAATATAAACCTGAAACAAGTTTAAAAAATATTTAAAGCACATATGTACTGATATTATTGTGTTTATCACTTTCTGATTATAACATATTTTTTTATACATCCATTGATTATGAATCAGGAAGTGCTTGGGTGCTGATAAGCAATCTTGAACTGTGAAAAAATAAGTAGAAGAGGTACTGTAGACATGTCAACATGTGCATAGTCAGTGTTTCATCTAATAAAATCAATGGGAGCCATTTGTGCATGTGTATTACAAATGAAATAGTTTTCAATCAACATGGAAGCTAACTACATTAAAATTGCAAAAGCTGCTGGAATAATTCCTGCTCCAGGGTCCCCCAAGGACTCTGGCTCCACAGAAGGGGCACTTGACTGCCTCCATATGGCAGTACCTATCCACTCTGGCATCCATTCGCTGGGAGCAGAGAGCCCACATGCCTTTGACCACTCTGGGCCACCATCTCCCAGCCCAGAGAGTGAATGGCGGGCTCAGCAACTTGTCCAACTTGCAACTTGCCCAACAAAGATGACCTGCGGCAGGCTAACACAGTTCTACAGGTATGTATCTTGGCAGACTTCCAGTTAGGTCTCATTGCTAGAGTGGTCCATATCGAGGTGGAATGTGATGTGCTGTCGGTTGAGCAGGCTACCACAGCTACAGACCTGCATGCACAGTCAGAACAGATTCAGGCGATGGCCCTCCACATGGAGGACTTGGATAACCTTGGCAGGCATAACAACTTAAAGATCCGAGGCCAGCCAAAGACAGAGTAGTCACCTGAGAGCCACAGAAAAGATTTACTAGAAGGCCACTGACGACAGAGGAATTATTTGTTGTGGTAAAAAAGTGTGAAACCAGGCAAATGCCAGGCCCGGATGGATTTTTCCACCGTTATTGCAAACAGTTAGCAGACATCCTATACCTTCTATACCCCTACTTCCTGACAGCTTATTACTCATTTACCCAGGGAGGGGTCATTCCTGTACAGATGCTGGTGGCCAATATAACCATCATACCCAAAGAGGGAAAATACTTACAGAAGTGTGCAAACTACAAGCCAATATCCCTCCTTAACTGCAACCTGAAATGATTTGCAAAAATCCCCAACCTCCAGATTACGACCCTGCCTACCAACTCTCATCCAAGCAGACCAGGTCGGCTTCATACAACAACAAAAAGCCAGAAACAAAACAACTAGGGCCATTTCCCAAGCACAGGCGCAGACCGAGGGCCTCCGCTTGTTGTCTGCACACAGGGAGAAGGCCTTTGACAGAGTCAGATGGGATTTCCTGTTCACTTGCTTGGAGGCTATAGGGTTAGGGCCTAAATTATACATGTGAATATGCGCCCACTATCAAAACAACACGGACAGGGTTGGTGTTTATAGGGCCTATACTGACCAGTTCACCATATACAATTGCACTAGACAGGGTTGCTCATTGTTGTCCCTACTCCTTATCAGGCATCTGGGCTTCTCACACGCACACCCACAAATCTGACACATGATGGTGGAGGGCAAAATGATACAGCTAAATTGCGAATGTCCCAGGTCACCAGTTTGGTGGTCAGACCAGGTGCTGGAAGTGCCACAAGGGGTGCAGGGGGGAATGCAAAGGAGAGATGGAAATATGTTACACAGTACAAGCCTGCTACCTCAGAGTCACCAGGAAAACAATGTAGCATCACCTATGTAATGTGATTTGTTAATCTCTATGCAAGAAACATGATTTCTTGTGTTTCTAGTTTTGCTTTCTTTATACTTTCCATGAACAAAGTTATTGAATGTAAATTGCTCAAGTTATTGAAAAAAATATGCAAGGACATGTGAGTTTCCTATTGTTCTGATTTTTGTTTACATGTGAACGGTGCTACAAGACATGAAATAATATACATCTGAGTTGGGGACCATAATGTCCTACTGTGTTAAACTGTGTTAAATTGTCCTACTGTGTTAAAAAAAATCAAAAACAATATTTACAAAAATATCTTCCTTTAATGTCCTCTTACAAAAATGCTAATCCAATATATTCCATAGAACATCACATTTTGAAATTGAAAAAAAATTATTAATGTATTAATGGATGCGTTAAAATATGACTATAAAATATTTGTATATCTAATCCTTTCATATTCACAGAAAAAGTTGTTTCTTAGCATAACCCTAGACAAATTATTTTTTGATTGCATAGTGTGAGTTAGTTTACATGCAGCATTTTACCTACTGGCCATGCTGATAACAGAGCTGTTATCATCAGTTCCCTAGAGATTAATGTATTTACTAACTTCTATGAGATATTACATCAATACATTTTAACAGTGTCTGACAGAGACATAAAGGATCTATTAAATTAGATTCAAGTTTCTATTAAATTACTAGGCAGAAACAGCTAGACTCCTCTTATCTCCAGACAAAATTAACGGATGCTATTAGGGGCTAGAATTCAAGGAAAGCTCCCCAGGAGAAAAATACAAACTAATAAAGTGAGCCCTTGAGAGAATTATGCTACGGATAGATATGCTGAAAATGGTTGGATATATGCATATTAGCATGTAGGTGCTGATCCTTTCTTTAAACGTAAAGAAAAAAATCTTCTCCTCCAGCTTTGAGCTGATCGAATTACTCACAAACAGCATTACTCTGATTGTGAAAACTAATTCTTAATTTAGAATGTAATGTGTCTAATTAGATTTTAGTTTGAGGCCTAAGTAGATTCAATAAAGGAGACTTTTTAATTAAAAAAACTATTTCACTAGCAACATTTTAAATAAGAAATACGTTGGTACATTGCCATGGTTTTGTGTGAATTAGATTTTCCGCATCTGTTGAAACATTTTGCCTTTTCAGAAATCCATGAACAAGAATTCTTAGTTATTATTTTCTTTTTCTTAAGCACAAGATAAAGCAGATATATTAAACACTGATATGGCCCATTAAATGTCTTACAATTCTAAAAAAAAGCATTTCGAGACATAATAACTAGTAAGTGCTATGTCATATCACCTTGCAATACCAGAAGACCCTTTGGCCCTTATTTTTTCTTGTTTGATTGCTGCAACTATTTTTACATATTTACATAGTAGCTGAGTTGGAAGAACATAGATCACTACAGAGAAATAATGTTTTCCAGTCTTTGTATCTTTATGGCAATGTCACACTTAGCTGTGTCAATTTTGTTTTACATTTCAGCAGAAGTTCTGGTCCAGGCTGGCACAATATAATTTGGTGCAGATTTACAAATCTCTCATTTCACTTTATTAAGATGCTCTAGGATGGGCTAACATCATAGAAACATAGAAACATAGAATGTGACGGCAGATAAGAACCATTCGGCCCATCAAGTCTGGCCAATGTTCTAATTACTTTCATATGTCCCTAGTCTTATCTTATAGTTAGGATAGCCTTATGCCTATCCAACGCATGCTTAAACTCCTTTACTGTGTTAACCTCTACCACTTCAGCTGGAAGGCTATTCCATGCATCCAGTAAAGTAATACTTCCTGATATTATTTTTAAACCTTTGTCCCTCTAATTTAAGACAATGTCCTCTTGTTGTGGTAGTTTTTCTTTTTTAAATATAGTCTCCTCCTTTACTCTGTTGATTCCCTTTATATATTTAAATGTTTCTATCATATCCCCCCTGTCTCGTCTTTCCTCCAAGCTATACATGTTAAGATCCTTTAACCTTTCCTGGTAAGTTTTATCCCGCAATACATGAACCAGTTTAGTGGCCCTTCTCTGAACCTTCTCTAAGGTATCAATATCCTTCTGAAGATACGGTCTCCAGTACTGTGTACAATACTCCAAGTGAGGTCTCACCAGTGTTCTGTACAATGGCATGAGCACTTCCCTCTTTCTACTGCTAATACCTCTCCCTATACAACCAAGCATTCTGCTAGCATTTCCTGCTGCTCTATTACATTGTCTGCCTACCTTTAAGTCATCAGAAATAATCACCCCTAAATCCCTTTCCTCAGATGCTGAGGTTAGGACTCTATCAAATATTCTGTACTCTGCCCTTGGGTTTTTACGTCCAAGATGCATTATCTTGCACTTATCCACATTAAATGCCAGTTGCCACAACTCTGACCATTTTTCTAGTTTACCTAAATCATTTGCCATTTGGCTTATCCCTCCTGGAACATCAACCTATAAATTTTATTTCTCCTATTTTACAAGTGCTCTGCTTCTGCCTGCCCCTGCTATCGTGCATCAGCTCCCACTCCTCCCCTTCCTCTTCCCATGTGTTACACTAGCTCGTGTTTGCACGCCCACGCATGCATGCATTCTCTTGTTCGCGTGCATGCATTCTCTTGTTCTCACGAGTTTGCACGCGTTTGTATGTTTTCATGCATGTTTGTGGACTCCCGCCCCCCCACCCACTCTCTCGATGGAAGGAGGAATCCTGAAACTCCCACTAGTGGGCGGTAGGGACCAGGTTGACGACCCATGGTCTAAACATTATATCCCAAGTCTTTAATGTTGTCGTGGTTGTGGGAAGTATTTTCCTGATTTTATGGAGCAAATGATGAGGTAACCATAACAGTTCTTTAATCGAATATGGAAGTAACTTTTATTTTTCAATTAATAACCACTGAGGTAGATCGGCAGTCAGATTAAACTTAAAGGACTGTGCGGCATTCGTTGTAAAATAATAGCTTTGAAAATCAGGTACACCCAAACCACCATTCGCTCTGAGATGTTGCAGTATAGACAATTTGATCCTACTAGGTTTGCTTGACCAAATATATTTTATTATAGCCAAATTAAGTTTCTTAAAAAAGGAAAGAGGTATGGACAATGGAATGGCCCTGCAAAGTATAGTATTTTCAGGAGAATATTCATCTTTAGTGCATGTATTTTACCCAGTCATGATATCTCCAGCTCCTGCCTGGGCATCGGACAGACCATGAAACATAAAAGGGCATAGCCTATGTCTTAGTTTCATTGAGTTTATAATAGGAAACAGCCCCAAATTGTTTTAATATGTGCATCAAGGAATCAAGAGATGCAACTGGGTTCCTTAAATACAAAATTATATCGTCTGCAAAGAGCACAATTTTATAAGTGACACCACCAATTGCAACACCCTTGGGTCATTCCTAATTTGTTTGGCCAGGGGTTCCATTGCCAGAATAAAATTATAAATGGGGACAGGGGACAACCCTGTCTCATACCATTAGTAAGTATAAAACCCGTGGCTGACACTCTAGCTGTAGGATGATGATACAGAGCAAATATTGCATTTACTAGTGGAGTCGTAAAACCAAATTTGAACAAAACCTCTTTCAAATATCCCCAGTGTATTCTATCAAACACCTTCTCTGCGTCCAATGAAGGAAGCAGAGAAGGCACACGATCTTTTTTAATTTCATGAATAATATTGATAAACCTCTTAGTGCCATCCATGGCTTGTCTGTCTAACATAAATCCAACCTGATCATTTTTAACAAGTTTAGGGATTATTTGGGCCAATTTAGAAGTCAAAACTTTGGCATATAATTATGAATCGTTGTTGAGCAACAAAATAGGCTTAAAATTAGCACATTTATTTGGATCCTCATCCGGTTTGGGAAGAGTCACAATCTGGGCGCACAGTGCTTCACCGGGCATACCACCTTTATTCTAATACAAATTAAATAGCCCAGTGTAGGACAAAATAGTTGAAAATGTGCTATACTAATGCATGGTAAAACCATCCAGTCCCAGTGCTTTACCAGTAGGAGTATTTTTATTTGCCTCCAACACCTCATCCTGGGTTATAGCTAAATTTAGAGCCTGCAATTTATCGTGGGAAATTTTTGGTAGCTGAATTTTATTTAAAAAACATCTAATTTTGTCCAAATTAGGTTGACTGATGTTTGGGTACGAATTAAGATTGCAAAGGGACCTATAATACTCTGCGAATAAATTGCAAATTTTTGTTGGATGTACTATTATTGCACCGCTATCAACTACAAGATGTCCAATTCTAGATTGAGCCTTCGTATGTCTCAATTTGGAGGCAAGCATCGCTGAGTAGACATGTGCAATTCGTTTCGGTCCGAATATGAATTCGGACGAATTTTGGGCAATAGAAGTGCCGAATTGACGAAGTGCCGAATTGCTGAGGTCCCGAAGTTCCGAAATTACTAAATTTCTAATTTGTCGAAGTGCCGAAGTTCCGAAGTTGCCGAAGTTCGGAAGTGTCAAAGTGCCGAAGTTCCGAAACACAGTATTGCCTAAGTACTAATATACTTACCCAGTGGAAGAATGAAGAATGTTACACTGTATACAATTTTAAATAAAAAGTATACAAACATAGCCAGGATTCAGCTGTAAGCATTTGCAACACTTACAACAATCAAGTAACACACATTCATATAAAATGTAAGTTACTTAGCCTGTCAATGTAATGACAGGAATGAATAAGTAGATAACTCCCTAATTCCCACGGTATTAGAGAGCTATCTACTAAAAGGCTGAAAGACCAAGATTACTTAGTATTAGTAAATTATGCCCCTACTCGCCGTATAGCATGTCTATTAAACAGTAAGCAGCCTGTGGAAGGCTCACTGTAAAAAAAAATAATAATAATATTGATGTTCTCCCCCTGAGCGGTGGGTGGGGGCCCTAAATAAAAAAATACCCCCCCTCCCCAGTTGACAAGGGGTCCCCAAACCCGTAGTCACCCCTCCCAAAAAAATGAACCCCTACCTACCCCCCTCACCCTAAAAATAGTGAGGGGGGACCATTAGCTAAACCTGTTAAAAAATAAAATAAAACTTACCATTTGATGTTTTCTTTCTTATAAAATCTTATTTTGTCAACCCCCCAAAAGGGTCCCCACCAATTAGTATTTAGGGCCCCCACCAACCGCTCAGGGTTGGGGGCCAGGGGGGAGGACATTAGGTCCCCCCTAATTAGATTTTAGGGCCCCCTCCCACCGCACAGGGGTGGGGGTCAGGGGGAGGACATTAGGTCCCCCCCTCATTCTAATTTAGGGCCCTCACCCACCACTCAGGGGTGGGGACCAGGGAGGAGGGCATTAGGTCCCCCCCTAATTAGTTTTTAGGGCCCCCACCCACCGCTCAGGGGTGGGGGCCAGGGCGGAGGACATTAGGTCCCCCCTATATAGTTTTTAGGGCCCCCACCCACCGCTCAGGCTCTCCTTCACAAACCAGGATAATACCAGCAGGTTTTTCTAGCCTGAGGTGGAAAGACTGATCACATAAATTGAATCAATTGCTGTGCAATTGCCTTGGTAGTGACAGGCACATTGAAATGTATGAACTTCTATTGCAGTTGGTCAGCCGCACGTCTTTATATGTGTACGAGTGTTTTAGCCTGTGTCAGGAGTCATGTACTATCTCATCTTCAGACACTGGAAAAAATTGAAATTCACGAGCAGTCAGGAAAAGGAACTGAACCCACTTGCCCCCCTTTGAATTACTAGTGGATGACAAATAGCTACTACTTTCCACTCCATTTCACCCGGCGCTGCTACCTTTATATCCTCATGAGGCTTATGACCTTTCCATCGATGCCATTTGCAGTTCCCCTCCATCCCCTCCTGGTGCCCCAAGGGAGCTGTAATGGACTCACGTTAATTGCCTGTTGAAGGACAGAAACAGTTCCTTGCAGGCTGATTGGTGATCCCCCTGTGAGTACAGCTGTCCTGGTCAGTGAAAAAATTGCTCTGACACACACAAACATTTTGGCTTACTGCTCAATATATCTTGCACAGCATGCACATAATCACTGCTTTTGCTATGTGGTTTCCTGTCTGTCCACTCTGCACTGTGGCTTTTTTTTGTCAGCTGTGTGAGTCAGGAGAAAAAAATATCCATCCAAATCCCTTAGTGTGTACTGTAGCTGACACTGAAGATACCCCAGAGAATGCAGCATAATTAAGAGAATAAAGAAGTCTGTGTTTAGGCCTGCTTTTACACTGAATTTAACCGTCAAAATGTCGTCTTCTACCAAATGCATGTTATTTTTTTTATTACTTTTATTATTATAAATTTTTAAATGTAATATGCAAAAATATTAACATAATAAAACAGAAATTAATCAATCAATCAATGTTGAATTTCTCGTTTCATCATGACAATGTAAACTGAAATTGTTACATAGTTACATAGTTACATAGCTGAAAAGAGACTTGCGTCCATCAAGTTCAGCCTTCCTCACATATGTTTTTGCTGTTGACCCAAAAGAAGACAAAAAACCCAGTCTGAAGTGCTTCCAATTTTGCCACAAATCAGGAAAAAAATCCTTCTTGACCCCAAAATAGCAGTCAGATGTCTCCTTGGATCCAGCAGCTATTACATCACTAATTAGAAATTATATCCCTGTATGTTATGTTATTGGAGATATTTATCCAATTGCAGTTTAAACATCTGTACAGACTCTGACAAAACCACCTCTTCAGGCAGAGAATTCCATATCCTTATTGCTCTTACTGTAAAAAAACCTTTTCTTTGCCTTAGATGAAATCTCCTTTCTTCCAGCCTAAACGCATGGCCTCGTGTCCTATGTAATTGTATTTATGTATTTAGATTGCATGTATGCACATATTTATATATGTGTCAAATCATCACTAGATCATAATGTTTTAATCAGCTGCTACTTGTATTTCAGGACTGGAATCCATCCCTTTAACTATATGTTTACATATAAACAGTTGCCATTCTCAGATTGGTACCCAACACCCTGTCCTGAGTGTCTCACCACATGCTTTAAAGGAATACTATACTCATTAGAACAGCTACAGCTTAATGTAGTTGATCTGGTGAGTATTGTCAGCTGCTGCAGGCTTTTTGCAGTTAACACTATCTTTTCATAGAAAATCTCTCCTCTCTTCGGATGGCTACTAGAGATGCTACCTGTGGCAGTACTGACATTCGGTGTCACCTCCCTCTGCATGGAGACACAGAACTTTCCTCATAGAGATGCATTAATTCAATGCATCTCTATGAGGACATGCTGATTGGCTAAAATAGCATTTGGTTTCCCCCACCCACCTCATTGGCTGAGATAATCAGAATTGTCAATCTCAGCCATTTCAATGCTTTCCTATGCTTCTCCTTAGATCATCACTTATGATAATGTCAGCCAAGGATGTAGATCAGGAACAGAGCCAGCCCCAGCACACTGGAATATAGATAATATGTTACTATATCTAGGGGGGCAAGAAGTATTATATTATTTTTCTGTGCAGGTTTTTTTCTCTTGATTCACTGTTGTCACCACTTTGGTCTTGTGTCAAGTTTTTTTATGGGTAAGTTATCATACGTAAAAGGGTACCCTCCACACTGTACCCACTACCTTCACACATATTGGATACCTCTCCCCTCCTCCTCTCAGCCACCAGAAGAGAAAGAATCTCCTGCTTGGGAAATTCTATTGCTCTCATGAGCTAAATGCTGTAGTGCAGGGCTAGTTTAGTGGCTTCATCAGACAATGATCTAAGCCTTGCACCTCCTAGCTTAGCTCAGATAAAGAGCCTCTGGCTAGAGAGAAGGCAAGAGATAAATAAGAGAGCAACCAACAGATCCAAAGTAGGATGTCAAATTCTAGTTTGGGATTTTAAATACTCAAGAGCATACTTCCATCCGGTCTATCCTAACTATTAAAACAGTATTAAACTACTCCATGTTATTCCAACCACAAGAGACCCACTAAAATGATATGGAGACCCAATGCACTGGGTTTTAAATGAATAATTATAATAACTATTAGCTTAATTCACTAGTTATATGGGTGTTTATTCTTTTGCAAACCATTGTATTTTATATGATTTTTTTTTGTAGCTATCTTATATGGTATATGTGGCCATGGAGTATTTCTCATCAAGGATGCTCTGCTAAATTGTCTTCATTCATGCATCAAAGAAAGTAATGCTAATACAAAATAACTAATGAAGATCCAATTAATTGTTTTATAGTATAGTAATAAGAAGATGAATAATTTTAACCTACTTTCTTATTTACCACAAAGCAGCAGGTATGATGAGAAATCAAATGCACTATTTTGTTAGCAGTATCCATACAGAAAAGAGTCATTCAAATTGTGTTCATTTCTACTGGACCAGTACAAGGGTTCTTCAGATATAAAATTATAGTATTCTAACACTCACAAATTTCTATAAGTATAACACTGAGGAGATATCTTGGGCTTTCTAAAACAAGTTATACTGTAATCTATTCCAGCTTTGTTGATGTTCTGAAATATATCACAAGTTAAAATCACTTTAATGGTTGAGGTAATAACAGTTAAATGAAAATGCTTAACTGCAGTTTGCTGAAACTGAAAACATAGTTGACTGGAGAATTTTTCCAATTTGACTACTTTGGCATAAAATTTTAAATTCCCGTTGGATTCACTTTATTCATATTTTAATGGATAGCTCTATATGAGCGTAAAATACATTATTTTTCCCTTTTCGGAGGCATGACGTTTTTCTTCCCTAGCAATTTTCCAATATTTGCTCCAAACTCATCTATTAAAAAAACAAAGTAACTAGTCATGACTCATTTATCATCATTCCTAATCTACACCCATTACTTATAGTATCATAATGTTAACAGTCCACTCAGCTCACTTCTCATTTCTTTTTTCCTGAGGTATTTGCTTTGCAAGACCTGGTTAGCTTCTCTTAAAACCTGCTGAATGATTTTACTTCTGCCAAACCATTAACTTGACGGGGCACTCTAAACACTGAAGACCATTATATTGGTTATGGTACTAATAGCACCATACTCTCATCATGCCACTATACTGTGTAAAACTGGTTTCAAGTTGTTTGACAAAAACCTTGAGTTTCCTAGGCATCTGAAGTTCCAATTTCAAATTAGTAATGTCCACATTTGAATGGCACCTATTGGCTGGGAATATCAGTTAATGTTCAGCCAACCAATGCTATCTCAAGTTGGCCAAACTAGATTTTGTTAATGCAGAAGTTGATCATCCTATGGGACAGTTAATTTGTTTGTGTATCTAAAGCCTCACAACACCATAAACATTGCAAGGAGCTGTTGTGGTTATGGTGTTTAGAATGTGTCTGTAATATATCTAGACCTGCTGAATTTGCTAGTGCTATATTCATAAATACTAATAACTACATGAGATTATTAAAGTGAACCTGTCATGGACTCACCTCACCCTCCCATCCAGTGCCACCATGTCCTCACAGGGGATATTGTTACACTTCTTTAACACCCACCTCTGGTGTACCTGAACTCTACACACCTTGCTTCATCACGTAGGGCAAACCTCCTCTGTGAGGCTGACACCCTGGCTTTACTGCTTTTATAAAACAAGACAAGACGAGGAAAGGTTGCGCCAAAGATAACAAATATATATACAGGTAATATCAATGGTAGAAATAGTTATAGTAAGAGATCCTCTTGTATAGGTGACTATATGTCATAGATGAGAGTCAATATAAAGTAATTAATACACAATATAAAATATCCAAACGCGTTTCGCCTAGGGCTTCTTAGATTCTATCCACTATACGCCTATTACGCTAGAGCTGGCTATAGCACACATAAATGTGAGTGTACTACCATTATTTCTACTTATAACATACCTCTAATCACATTTATTGCACTATCCGCTGTCCTCTGTTTTTTTGTCTTTTATATATGTATACGGAACGCACTGATTAATTGACTTATCGTTTCAACTGAGGATCTTTCATTTTTCTACCAAGTACTTTATATTGACTCTCATATATGACTTATAGTCACCTATACAAGAGAATTTCTTACTAGGACTATCTCTACTATTGATATTATCTGTATATATTTTTTTTATCTTTGGCGCAAACTTTCATTGTCTTGTCTTGTTTTATATTAGTTTTAATGGTCTTGAGGGAGACCCTTTTTTTAGGTTGCTGCCTTTTGGTATTTTGTGTGTTAATGAGCGCTGACTTATCTCTTGGTTTTTGTATTTACTGCCTTTATACCAGAATCTGAATTGAGTGACGTCAGTCACTCCATTACTATATAATTACCAATATGGATACCACACTCTCCTGGGTGCAACTGGACCTGAGGCTGGCCAATCCTCAAAATCTGATTTGCAAATATGTCATGATGGTCCAGGCACCTAAGTTAAATCCAGTGGGCAGATTTATTGGAGCACA
This sequence comes from Pelobates cultripes, assembly GCA_933207985.1. Classification (NCBI taxonomy): domain Eukaryota; kingdom Metazoa; phylum Chordata; class Amphibia; order Anura; family Pelobatidae; genus Pelobates; species Pelobates cultripes. Next base: position 231,710,768 of record OW240912.1, on the reverse strand, counting down.
ATCAAAACAATGTTTCGGCTCACAACAGGGCTTGACAAAGGCCCTGTTGTGGGCATAAACATTGTTTTGATTCTGCTCCAATAAATCTGCCCACTAGATTGAACTTGAGTGCCTGGACCAGCATTACTCCATTCCTATAGTCCCTAGTCAGCACTAACAGTGTTGGTTATAGCCATGTGCTGTGGTCGCTTCACTGGGAAATCAGTACGACCATCTGTGAGAGGTTCCTTCAGTCCCCCCCCCTCCCCCCCCCAGTCAATCTTTTGACATTGAGTCTATCATGTGGGAGAAATACCTATTGTTAATTAGGTGTTTCTCCCAACCTATACACTTGCTAGCAAATCTTCTAGCACTCTATATTGATAGAATATTATGCTTTTCTAAAAAAAAACACAACTTATAAATGGCATGACAATTGCTCTATATTAAAATAACAAACACAACAAAAAGACCCTGTCTGACAGTGATATACACATATTTTAGAATGTTCTTGTATATTTATGTGGTTAACTGGTCCATGCCATCGTCTGCATCACAGCTCAATATGACAACTGCTTATTTGTGTTAGATGCATAATATATACCAGATATATGGCAATAAAATCTGAATTAAACAAATGTAAAGAAAAAATATTTCAAGGCATTTTTTTAGACAAAAGATTGATTTGACAGACAATATACAACAATATTTTTCTTCTCGTGTACGATAATAATCTGTATTGATATTAAGCAATATAATACTTACAATTCTATTCTATGGTTTATTATATTAATCATTCACATTCATTGTGGGGGGCTTGATAGAAATTAGAAAATATCTGTTGTGCAGCTCTTGTTTTAAAAGAAAATTCTAACACTAAAATGAAATATATTTTCAATATTAGTATATTTCTTGCCTATTTAGATTCAGTCTACTCACAACCTTATAAGAGAAATACAATTTTAAAAATCACCATAAAACTCACCTTTGTAGTCCACAGTTGATGTTCCACCTATGATGAAGTTATCCTTGATGGCATTTGTCCAAACCAGTGGAGCATTGGAGACTTATGCCACCATTAAATGAGAAACATTGTGAGTGTTTTGATATAGGCTAGGAATTGTAATACTGAACATAAAGCTCTTTGATTTTTGAAGTTCTTAGTAAGGAAATGCCTCTAGCAGTTGTCAGCCTACAAGCCACATGAGGTGTGTTCTTTTACAAATGTAAGTACTGCTTCTTCTCAGGAACATGTTGTGACTAGATATGAATTTATGCAAAATGGGTGCAGGTCTGTATATAAAGATTTGTGTCACTGTTTAAAGTTAGTATTTATATTTTGGTATATTTTGATAAATCACATGTTTGCGCACAGAAAACATATATTTTAGATTTTAGAAACAGCAACCATTTTCAAGATTGCACTTGTTAAACATTTCTTGTAACACACAATATGAACAGGTTGCTCAGTGATTTAAGATTTGCTAGATTAAAAAAGACATTAACTGAGTCTTAATAACCTTAAGCTATGTGTCTAGTCGAAGGAGTTTTAGGCGCTGCTAATTTATTATGCTTACAAAATACAAGAACACAATATGACAACCTAATGCAAATTCAATGACAATGATTGGAGTAAGGAACATAAAAATAATGTCTTTACCACCACCTTTAGATTTAATCTTTTAATTTTCATCCTGTCTGCAGAGCCTTAGTATAACAAAAAAAGTCTGGTCTAAAAAACATATTATTGTAAAATGGGTCATGGTATGTAATCCGTGATTCTGAGTTAGATATGATTTGCCTGCATAAGTTATAAAACAAAATAAATGATATTGAGTACTGCCACACAGTCATCAGAATTATTTTCCACAACTTTGCTTTACACTTAGTCCTTATACCATAACTAGATATTATAGGTAGAGACAGTCGAAAGTAAATTTCACAGAGCTCAACTTTAACCTTTGTGTCTAATTTATGCATGGAGCTTCTCAGCAAATGAATGCTGCTCATGATATATTTTGAACAGACTAGTTTAGATGTACAGTTCCGGAAAACCCACATAAATTACTGACAATTTGATCCTCAATTAAAATCTTCAACTTGCAGCTTCTCAGATCAACAATGTTTAGTGACCAGACTTATGTCTATAGATTATATAAATACTGAAAGTATATTAAAGGGACACTATAGTCACCAGAACAACTACAGCTTATTGAGTTTGTTCTGGTGAGTAGAATCGTTACCTTCAGGCTTTTTGCCTTAAACAATGTCTTTTCACTGAAAATGCAGTGTTTACATTACAGTCTATGAACAATGTGTGGAACTGCACTCACTCCTATCAGTCAGAGCCAGGGTGCTTACTGTACCGGAACCAAACAACAGATTCCCAGGATCAATTAAATAAAATAAAAGGTGTCCAGGCACTCCACGGTCGAAACGTTGCTGTGGTTTCAATAAAGTGCCTATATTGAACCAAGGAGTGCCTGGACCCCTTTTATTGTATTACTTTACAGCCTAGTGATAACTTCACTGGCCACTCCACAGATGGCTCTTAGAGATCTTTCCTGGGTCATGGCTGCCTAAAATGCATCCAAACATTCAGTATCTTCTCCCTCTGCATGCAGACACTGAACTTTCCTCATAGAGATTCATTGATTCAATTCATCTCTATGAGGAGATGCTGATTGGCCAGGGCTGTGTTTGAATCATGCTGGCTCTCCCCCTGATCTGCCTCTTTGTCAGTGTCAGCCAATCCTATGGGGAAGCATTGTGATTGGATCAGGCTACCACTTCTGCTGATGTCAGCAGGCAGTGGGCAGGTCTAAAGGAAACAGGGACAAAGCATGCAGCTGCAGACTTGAATACACGTAAGATATTACTATATTTATGGAGGCATGAGGGGACCACGGTGACTAAATGGTGGTTTTAACCCTATAGGGTCAGGAATACATGTGTGTGTTCCTGACCCTATAGTGCTCCTTTAAAAGTACTAGTACATTGTTATTAAATGTAAAACGGAAAAGAGAAAAATGGAAATGTAATAATTTTTAGATATTGGCTTATTTTTATGTTTATTTATTATTATTATTTGGGACACCCTGCTGTACATGATTGTTGAGTTAAACACTTTATAGTCCGTTGAGACATTTTCTTCATTTATTCAGAACCCTAGCCAGCTTGGTATTACCAGGTTCCTTCATTGAAACTGTGATATCAGAAAAGGACCATGGAGTATTTTTCAAATCACAAAATGCTACAAAGCAGTTTGCAAAAGACATTTGTGATCATACATACTATGCACTTTTAAATGTGATTATTGTATTCTGTTATATGACAAAGTATTATTTTTGTTCACTAAATGCTGTCTTGAAGCATATCTTTTAAAGTAAATTAGTGTGATTCCTGCAAGGAAAAGAATGGGTAGAAGTGAGACTCTTATGTCGAATGAGACATGCTGAGTTCTTTAAATAATCATGTGATCACACTCACCCATAATAACTGCAAAGAAGCTAATTACAGGTGCCAGTAAGCATGGAATCTGGAACTATGTGCTTTATTCATGGATAAAGAGTTAATTCACTTCTTGTCTGCAAGGGGTCTCTTGTGTGACTAGTCATATGCCCTATGAACTGAAAAGAACATTTGGCTAAACTGGTTCATAAACTAGTGGATTATATGGTAACTGATGAATTAAGTTACTCAATGCTTTAACTCGTGTTGTAGCTTGCAGGCACACATGTCTCTGGTGTGACTAACTTTTAAGGACATCATGCACATAAGTGTCTGGTAGAATAAAGGATCACATGAACATTCCTCAGTTTTTTAGTCATAAAATAGAAGTGATTAGAAAATGTACATGTGGTTTTTTTTTAAGATGGTTATGTAGGCAAGGACAGATGAAAACCATACTCCATCAAAATAAAAATAAGCTCCCACGATAAGCCCTGTCTAGTTGTTAAGAAAATTTGAAATTAAAATGTATTATTGATGGTCAAACAACAGTTTATGAGTTGAGTGATAAAAAGTGTTTGGGTGAGATAAGTTGCACTGTGTTATAAATGTGATAGGTACCAGGTTCCTGTTACAACTCATAGGATTCTATTCTACATGGGGTTCTACAGTATGGTTCCCACTGCTGATCGTAATTGTATGGGTAAAAATTAGTGAATACCTCTTGTTTTTTTTTTTTACTTCAAAGTTTTTATATCTTGCCTCTACTTGTTCAAAAGGACACACATTAACATTTTTTTGCAATCTTCTTTTACCCAGTATTGACATCTCAATGCTATCCCACCAATTTCCATAATAGCACAATATTTAAGGGCAGAGGCTACTTATGATTGGGTCGATACATAGGGTGTTGGGTGCAGTGCTCACTTCTTGGTTAGTGAAAGTTATTTGAAAAGTAAACATGCATTTAAGATAAGGGAGTACTTATTGTGACGGACCGCTGGCACTCCGACTGAGTACCTCCGCCAATCAATGCGCCAAGTGCTCGCTGAGGACTCCAAGCACTCCAACCGACACCATCAGCACTGCAGACCCCACTCCCAGCGATGCAGCTGCGCCGGGGTCTCGCTGTCTCCACCCACCCTGGACCCAAGGCCAGGTTCCAGCTTCCAGTGGGTTAACCTCTCTTTCCCCAGAGAGCAGGAACAAGCTCTTAGCAGAGCTTAGTGAATATACCCTGGGGAGTATAGTGAATATAGCCATCCCCAGAGTGTAGTTTACCAATCTCCCAAACATGAGCCAAGGCTTAATGCTGGAACAAGACTTTACTGGAAGTAACAACAGCAGGTATTCAAGCTACAGTTTATTTTATGCCCTGCTCCCATGCAGGGGAGGGACACACACGTTATCTACAGTAGCCAATAAAACAGAGGTTACAGCCCACACAAAATCCTCCCCTTTGCCTGTGATTCAATTATCTTATACAATAGAAGATTCAATTATCACAAGCAGGAAAAATACAGTTTTTACAGCATATTCATAACTTCTAAAATATACATCACATTCACATAAATTATATATTCACAATCAATCCATTCAGGGAAACAACATATCAAAAAATGGCATGAATCAGACCAGGGGTTCAGAAGTTAGTAAAGTGTCTTTTGGGGCCTGGCTGGCAGCATGGCTATCTGGCCCAAACCGGTTTTACAGAGCCCTCTAGCCTGGAGACAATGGGGAAAATAATCCAATTATCCAGGGATAGAAGCAGACTCCATTGTTCCCAGTAAAACACAAAAGGATACAAAAATACATAACTCCTATCATACTGAATTGAACGGGACAAATCTCCCAGGGTCCATAGTCACAGGGCAAGAGGCAGGCAAGGAGTCCTCCCCAGGCACAAGTGGCGAAGGGCACTTCGTCACAGTAATAAATCCATGGATAAAGTAGCAGGGAGGGAAAATACCGAATGAATGGAGGGGGATTCTTCACACTTATAGTTATAGAATATCTAGGAATAGTTTTAGAATGTACAGTTTTGTTATTTGATACACAGTATGACAGCAATATGTGAATTTAAAATTGTTTAAACCTGCCAGAAAGAAACAAAGTTCTGTGCATTACCTACTATATTAGAATTTGATAATAAATATTTTAAATCACATATGCATTAGACTTTAAAGGAGCACTATAGTGTTAGGAATACAAAGCTGCATAAATAACACTATAGTGTCCTAGTCTCTATTATGGTTCAACCCCTTCCCCTTTTAATATATAAAAAATAGTGGGAAAAAAAGGTTTTAACATACCCTTTGTTTCCAGTGGTGAGATTTATTTGGTGCTGCCACCCACTTCTCCTCCCACAACATTATCCGGCACATGTCACTTACATGATGATCGCCAAATCCAGTACTTCTAATAGAGAAGCCAGTAGTGTTGTGTTTACCCTACAATCATAACTTTGCCATATCTATTAAACAGCAATGATTTAGATGGCAGTGTTAAACTTACAGAGACACTGCACCCAGACCACTTAATTGAGATGAAGTGTTCTATGTGCCCTTAGTGGTCCTTTAAACTTACTTAAGGAAAGCTCTCATCAGCTCTTGTTCCTGTGTCTCAAACATGGTTTTCCATAATTATCTGAGTATTTATTGTTGTTGCTATTGCAGCAGAGAGCATATTTTAAAGTCTCTGCTTTCTTTGTTCCTCATTGGTCCAGGTTTTTAGGTCTCAAATTAAGTGATACTCAGTTTTAGAACATTTTTGTTCAAGGGAACATTTTGAATGCTTTTTATTTTACTTTTTAATGAAAAGAAATGTTCCTAATTAAAACAAGCCTGTGTGTATTATTTACAATTTTAACCACATTCATAAAAGTATATAGTTTCAAAAGCATATTTTCTCATTTTCATCTAAGCTTCATACGTCTAAAAACATATGTATAGAATTTAAGAACTTTATGTTTCCCTTGTTAAAATGGAAAATTGATTTTTACCATATGCCCAACATGTTTTACGCAGTAAGCAAAAGTATTTTCCATAGTAGAGAATCATATTGCTTGCATTGGGCAAATGACGTTCCTGTTTTGTTTTGATTCCCGTACTGTTGTGTCTTTCACAAGCATCTCAAAATTGTGACTTAGACCATCACAGGGTAGTGAAGAAGAACTACAAAATGCAAAGCAACCTTCCTATGAATTCAGGTTTCCTTCCTGATCAGAGCGCTATCTTTTAAATAAAAGTCTGTTGGATGTAGTATTTTCTTATTGACAACATTTGTAAAGGCATGAAAGAGTTATCAAAAAATCCACAGGATCCAGATGAGTAGGAAAATGGGGTATGCGACACAGGACACCTTCTCTACTACAGACACATACGGTTAGCAATAAAGTAAGCTAAGGCACCGCTATTGTTCATATATATAAAATAGAAAGCTTGTTTCCTGGACAAGTATAACAGCATATATATTAGTATAGCTTTTCACAAAAAAAGACATTATACTGGTGTATATGTAGATTGACAGACAGACAGATAGATATATCACTAGATCTTTGTATAATTTAGAAATATCAGAGTTACATGTGTATTTATACGTTTATATTAACATGTATGTGTGAGAGAGACCATTTGTAACCCATTGGTAGACTTATTCAGGGCAAAAGAAAATTTTTATTGAACAACATTTTTTGGAGTGAAAATGTTGTCAGTGCCTCTGACATTCAGGTAGGTAAGGCTTCGGCCAAAATTAGATTGGAAAAACTTAAGTCAGCTAGACAACCTACCTCCATGGTACAAAGATTACTCATATTTCCAGCTGCCACATTAAATAGTTTTAAAAAGGGACAAGGGTCAATGACTCCCACATTGGTACAAGTAAGGTTTTATACCCAATACCATCAATCGTCATGCCACAAGGAGGGGCATATATGCTAAAGCGAGAGGAGAAAGTGGCTGCCCGCTGTCATAAAAGTTTAGCAACTGGATAGCTGTTGCTGTCTCCCCCGCAGTGCCCTAGACTATGGCCAGTGGATGAAGGCTCTAATTAATAAACTGAGGGTGACCTAAAGCAGTTTGGGGGCTCTAATATTGATAACAGGGGGGGGGACTTGGTGTCCCCCTCAACCCTTTACTTAGAGGCTTGTGGGGACTCTAAGTAAATATAAAAAGGAATGTTCTTAATAGATATCCTCCAAAGGCTAGGGATCCCCAAACCTAGCCTACCCTCAACTCTACTTAAAAATCCTACATACACCCTTTTCTAATAATTTTGGGGGGGGCAAACAATTTTAAATACTTCTAAAAAAAAATCATACTTACCAGTCATAACGGGAAAAAAAAGGAAAAATGGATTGAAAAAATCTATGGAAAAAAAACCACAACACGATATAAACAATCTCTGTGAACCCCAATGGGGGTTCAACTAAATCTTTTTTTCTTACTTTACTGTTTAAGTACATTGTATATTATCTTATGAGGACAGTCGGTTGCTTAATTCTGTATGGGATATAAAATGTCTGTAATATGGATTAGTTGAGCCAAGCATTCCTCATAGTTTCTTTATTAAGATTGCAAAATACTTCACATTCCTTCATTATGTTCCTGAATGCTTACTTCACTGAAATGTCACCCAGCTCTTTTCTATTTCTGAGGAATATTGATCTAATTTTTTATATAGCAGCAGTTTTTATTTTCTGAATAATGATATTTTTTGTATGTGTATGCTCTATCTTTACTGTTTTATACTTATAACATCACTATATTGTATATTCAGCAACATTTATATTGATCAATGTAGAATAGCATATTGGTCCAAATCTGCATAGCTAGCATGTCTTCATAAAGAAACAATCAATAAGATTCATCACATTAATAGATTTTAATGTAGTTTTATATTATACATACACGTGACTTAGGTAGCCTGGAACTCTATTCCAGGCTGCCTAATGTCAATTCTGTGCATATTTTGCATCTGTCATGAGCGCCCAAAAGACATAAAATCTTCCCCTTTGCAGGCAGCGAGCATGTAAGTGGAATATAGTTTTCCTTTCCCACCTACTTCCACTACTATTGCATTTATTTTAATTATTACTATTATTAAATTACCCATTACACCCTTCCTCTCCTCCTTCCTACCCCTTCCCCTTACCGGCTCAGATTGTGAGCATGTTCAAAATGGTCTCTATGATAAGCCTGTGATTGGACCACACAAGGCCCCTGTGATGTAAGGGCAGGCAGGGGACGTCAGTACGTGGAGCTTTACCCGACGCTAGATTTCAGGGAAGTAATGCTTAATTTTGCATGTTATTCTGCAAATGGGTTTGCAGGGGGTAATTCATAGTGGCCAAGATGGCATATTACACTGAAAACGTCTCCACTCCCTTCAAAAGGGTTAGAGTAACTCTTTAAAGTTACTTATTTTTATTAAATGGGAAAGATATGGTAAAGGACAGGAAGAATCAATTGGAAGGAAGGAAGGAAGGTAGGACAGAGAGTGGAGAAAAGAAATAAGAGAAATTATAAATGTTAGAGTTAAAATATGCAAAGAGAAATGAGAAGAGAGGGGCTTATTCTATGCAGGACCTTAATTATGTGGAATCCAGTGAGTCCATGTGTTTATGTACCTAGACACATGTGCAGTAAGATCCTAGAAAGATTGCAGCTCCTCTATGCATAACATAGAAGGTACATAAGTAGATTTCCAGTGTACTGGGGTTAAGAGTGCACTATAATCATCATATGACCACTAATTTATTTTATTAAAGTTACACTACCAGTTTTGAGTATTTCATGAAGATAACATCTTCCTAAGATATTTATATAGGCCTTGTCGGAATTTTACTGAATTTGCAAAGCAATCAGAAAATATACAAGAGACAAATTAGAAAATACTTTGTTTAATTTATGTGCCAGATATTGGTAACGTGGCATTGTGCAAAACTTACTCTGACAAATCCGGACATATGCTATTAGCCATTATTTGGAAAATGCAACATTATCAATAATCTTCTTAAATGGTCTTTTGAGATCCTCCATAGCCCCTTGTTTTGTGCTTTCGCACATGCAAAATAGTATGGCAGTAACATGGGCTCCTTGATGTTGAAACCGCCAGGAGTTCCCGGCAAAGTAGATAGGAACATGACAGTGCTGAGCATTAAATGCATGTGGATAGTATATGTCCCTTACCACCACCATGCAAGAAGACATGCCACCTTAAAGGATTCTGTGAAACTTGATGCAAAGAATCCTCTTTAAATGCCACTTTAAAGGACTATGAACTGACCTGTATGCTAAATATAGGAAAGAATACATGTTCTGTAAAATGACCTGTTTTTCAAATCATATCACCTGCAGCAGTTTAGAATGTTATTATAGTTTCATGCATGCATTTCTTTAAATGACAGCTGAAGGAATCTAAACAGAGATTGGCTTAATTTCCTTTCAGAGGACAGTCTAGTGCTACAAGGGTTAATATTATGCTTATGTTACAGTGCATTAAAAACTCTAATTAAACCAGCATTACATTCCCATCTGCCAATCTCCAGTAATCTTCTCTAATTGCAGTAATTAAACTATATTTACATGTTCAGAATACTTGTAATTTAGCAAATTGCACTCTCTACTCTACATTTAATCAAACAACCAGTTCCAGTGTATTTAGTGTGGAAAGAGTAATTTCAATGTTTTGATTACTATAGCAGATTTGACAGAGTAAGTGCCCCTCTACTACAGGATTTGAAAAGAAATGCAAACATGGAATATAGTCATGGTTTTTGATTGCAAGTGAATGCCTAATTACATGTTACAGGATTAACTGTTGAATTACACCACCTCACAGACAGAATTGATGAAGGCTTTTTTGAGCAATAGATAATGAACAGTTGAGAACAGGTTTCTAAGAACAACAAAAAAAGGATTGTTGGGAATGAAATGAAGATTATTTACTTTTGTTAAGGAATTCAACAGTTTAGGTTTTCAGTAACACATATGTAATAAATCAGAGATGCCAACATGATATATAAGCGTCACATATATTTTTCTATAGTTCTTTGTGCTCTGTGTTGTTTTGTGTTGTTCTTTGACTAACTAGTGAGCCACGGGATACATTTGGTTAGTATGTCATATATTGCACTGCTCAACCGTCAGGCGCAGTCTTTTAATTTTGTTGTAAGATTTCATCCAAAGATAACATACTGCAATGCTGGTGCAAAGGTTCAGGAGATCTTAAAAGGAACACGACAATTAAAAAAATGTATGTCATTTTTATGTTTACCCCTTCCCATTTCAGCATCAAAAGCATTGCAATCACAATGAAACTCACCTCTTTTTTTTTGCGGGAGAAATACTGCTTTATGTGAAGTCGCCATCATTAAAAATGACTAGTGTCAAATCAGATGCCTCTCACAGAGAAGCATGGGGACACATTGTGCTTGTGCAGCAATGGCAGCGGTTCACCAACAGTGTTTCTCATTGACTGCTGAAGTGCAGACAGTAGTGAAAGAAAATTGTCAAAAACAGAACTGTATATATTATGGCACTTATTGTTAATATATGTAAGAAAAAAATTAACAATCAGCAAATGTGGCACTCTGTGGAAACTCCCCAAAATATCCCACCTATAAACATCAAAAACCAAATGCCGCAGTGCTTAAGTGATGGACCACCACAACAAAAAACATCAAAGTGCGAATGCAGCTCTTCAAATATATAGTTCACACTTACCCTTCTATGGATATGGGGTAATTAGTTCTCATTAACATGAAAGAGAAGAAAAAACAATAAAATACATAGGGCAATAAAATTTATGAAATTGCATGAAAGTAAGCTTGTGGTGTATATATGCATATAGTGTTGTGAGCCTTTTTGACAATATGGCTCGAAATGTACACATATTAGTACCCTGTAACTCTTCTGATAATCAAAATCCTCCAGTTAAGTATTTAAATTAAGTAAAACACAGAGGGATCGTATAATAGTGAAAAATACCTTCAAAATAATGATAAATGAAAGTATAGGTAAATAAGTCTTGTTCACCTTTACCTGGAATAGGTAAATGGTACCCATAGAATACTGGCTCCAAGTTTTTGCATACATTGCCAGATAAGGAGTGGCAATTCCCCCTTTGTTCCAACCCAAGGAAAATAGGATATAAGACCAGGAGTAAAATAGGTTAAAATAATTAATCATTTTTATTTAACAAAATAAAAATAAAATAATGCATACAAAAAAATGAATATATTAAAATTCTGTTGGCCTCTGAGATGCATTTTTCCAGTTATGTGGGCTTTTTCCATTTGTGTAATCCTTTCCCTTGGGGCTATCTCTTTTATTAGGGGAGTTCTTAACTTTTTGTCCAATCCTGGTCTTTCTATTTTGGGGGCGTGGTGGGGTGTATTACCTTTTCTCATGGTTTCAATTAGTGTTCCTTTCTGTATGTTCCCCTGTCATATAGGTCCTGCCATCTTTAAGACACGTTTCTTCCGCTTTTTTGATCGTGTTTACTACAATATCCAGAATCTCTTGCGTTTCAGCGCTCGTATTTTCAGATATTAGGTGTGAGCATCAATACCATAAAAATACAAAGAGAAAAAATTGGTATAGTACAATAATTGAATGAAATAAACTTTATATACTTTAACATAGAAACATAGAATGTGACGGCAGATAAGAACCATTCGGCCCATCTAGTCTGCCCAATTTTTTTTAAATACTTTCATTAGTCCTTGGCCTTATCTTATAGTTAGGATAGCCTTATGCAGTGGTATGTTGGTTTGTGATATACAAACAGCGTATTTAAAAAACTGTTTTTTAAAAGGGGGAGTAATTTATGTATTTAATGTGAATATCTATTGCATAAAAAATATATGTGTGGAGAAAAGGGGCTCAAGATATTTGTGAAAAAAGATTTACAATAATTTTACATACCAAAAACTCTATCAGTAGTATACATATATATATATATAAAATATATGATGTAAAAAGTCTATACACATTCCAAATTGATCCGGCCAAAAAGATGGGGAAATAGGGAATAGGCAAAGTGGATAATCTACTTAATCATAAAAAAACTTATAAATAAATAGCAATATGCAATATGAATAAATAGTATTTTTAATAAATAACTTTAAAATAAATGATAATAAATAACTATTATGAATAATTAATATAATTCAAAATCTACATTGAGTCCGGATGGAGTCAATGTATTTAAATTAAAAATCCACCTCATCTCAGCCCTTCCCAAATTCTTTGCCATATCGCCACCTATCTAATTTGTGGAAACTTGTTGTATTGCATAAACATTTAGATCTTGTGGATCGTTATTGTGATGCAATCTGAAATGTAGGGACACGTTATGTTTGTCGCACACTTTCTTGATGTTTCTAACATGTTCCTCAATGCGTATATGTAGGGGGCGTTTTGTTCTCCCTACATACTTTAAATTGCACGTGCGTAAAAGGACATATACTGCATTTTTGGAGAGGCAGGTTAGAAGTTCTTTGAATTTATGTTTCTTATATTTGATTTGGGGGTCTTGAAATCAGTAATGTGTCTTATTTTGCATTTTGTATTTTTACACGCTAGACAAGTGCCGCATCCAAAAAATCCTGTTTTGTGGAAAAAAGGATGTTTAGGGTCTTTTTTAATATAATTGTGTACTTGTTTCTTTTTCAGGTTAGATGCACCTCCGTACACTATTTTTGGTTCCTCTGATATGATGTTTTTTAAAGTACTGTAACACTGTAAGCATATATACACCACAAGCTTACTTTCATGCAATTTCATAAATTTTATTGCACTATGTATTTTATTGTTTTTGCTTCTTTTTCATGTTAATGAGAACTGATTACTCCATATCCATAGAGGGGTAAGTGTGAACTAGATATTTGAAGAGCTGCACTCGTACTTTGGTTTTTTTTTTGTGGTAGCTCTAAAGCATTGAAAAAGTCCACATAACGGGTGAAACGCATCTCAGAGGCCAACAGGAATTTAATATATTTATTTTTTTTGTATGTATTATTTTATTTTTATTTTGTCAAATTAAAGTTACTAATTTGACTAATTTTTTTTAACCTTTTTTACTCCTGACCTTATATCCTATTTTCCTTGGGTTGTAACACTGGGGGAATTGCCACTCCTTATCTGGTAATGTGTGTAAAAACTTTGAGCCAGTATTCTATGGGCTCCAGGTAAAGTTGAGCAAGACTTATTTACCTATACTTTCATTTATCATTATTTTGAAGGTATTTTTCACTATTACATGATCCCTTTGTGTTTTACTTCATTTATATACTTAATTGGAGGATCCTGATCATCAGAAGAGGTACAGTTGCCTCCAGAAGGGCATTAATATGGGTACGTTCCGAGCCATATCATCAAAAAGGCTCATAACACTGCAAGCATATATTCACCACAAGCTTACTGTCATGCAATTTCATAAATTTTATTGCACTATGTATTTTACTGATTTTGCTTCTCTTTCATGTTAATGAGAACTAATTACCCCATATCCATAGAAGGGTAAGTGTGAACTAGATATTTGAAGTGCTGCACTCACACTTTGATGTTTTTTGTGGTAGTGGTGAAAGAAAAACCTATTCTTAGATGGCCAATCATCTCACTTAATGTTGAACAGGACCATGGCTACTATTGTACATCTAGTGAGTTTGGGCTATTGACTGAGCCTGAAATTTCTTCAGCAGACATTCTTGTTAAGGTAGACTCAACTAAACAAATGAATCTTAATATTTGTAATATCGCCTTGATTAAAGTTTTTTTTTTTTTTTTTGCTTCTTTCCTAACATGCCTTATACATTTTCTTTCATAACATGCCTACTTACCACTTATCTTTATATTTATTATAATCTTTTCTTTGTACCGCATCTCAGTATCTGAACGCAGCCATTTTGTTTTTCTCTGTACATGATGTCTGCAGTTTGCCCTGTTTTTTTAGATTAATTTTACTGATGGATTATGGGTATATTTGATTGTCAACTAAAACAGAACCACTCTTAAGCTCCTTTAAGCTCTATCCATTTTGTCAACTAGACTTCTATACTTTTTTTTTTGTTATGTACTTAGCTAATTAGTAAGTTATATAGATATAAATTGGGGTAGCAGATAAGGACCACTTTTACTGAAGTCACCCCCATCTTCAAAAAAAAAAAAAAAAAACATTCTAGTTTATGTCCTGTGGTAATCAATGTTACCACTTCTACTAGAAAGTTAGGTCATTTGATACAAAATTGCAACCAAGATTCGTCTTTGTGTTCTTAGGGCACAAACCAGATTATTTAGTTTTTCACTGAGGTAAAGATCCTTGTTCAAAAGATTTACTAGAACAGTAATTAATGGACATTGAGCAGTTTATCTTGTTTTTTTTTGCTGTCCAACCAAATTACTAAAAGGAAATGATTACAGTACCTAATCACCAGTGATATTTATTAAAGGCAGTTTGGTAGTAATCACACAATGACATCTTCATGGGGCAGAATTCTGTACTGAGAGCAGCATGCTTCTGTTTTTATTCTTCACATAACTAGCTGTGTGTTGGCAGCTACTGTCACTTTCCATTTGTTATTGTGATATAGTCAATTTTCATTTAAGGTACTATGGGATTTAAGCAATATGTCAGGGAGATTTATTTTTTTAAAGAGCTTTAGGTAGTTATCAACTAAAAGTTGACTTTGTGAGAACTATAAATGTGTTCCAGAAGATACCTATGAGACAAGCCTTCAATTATTAACAGCAAAGCATTTCAGATTATATTAATATTTTTGGATATTCTTTTAAAATTATTTATTTTTAAATATTAAAAGATCACAAATATATCAATATATGAAAAAAATATTAAAATATTGTTTTAAATATTAAATAATGTTAAAAGTTTTCCATCAAATACTAAAGCATTTGAAACGTTTATTTAAAAATATTAAATCTCGACCATCAATGGGAGATTTTATTTACTGATGTCTGATTTTCTGAGCCATTTTTATAGTTATAAATATATGAAACATGTCCCTACTTTCTCTTAGCTACAGGTTGAAAGTAAAAGTGACTTTTAACAATAATTTAACACACTTGGATATGACAAGGTCAGGAGTGGCTCACATTTAGCACTGCTTGGAGCTTTAAATTTTCATATAAGAAGAAAGAAGAATTTAATAAATAATTGTTTGTTCTTACACAGGAAAAGGCGTACAGTATGGAAGTAGGATGGTTGCTAGAATATGCATGTTGTGTCTTATTTCTTTGTGTTTGTGTGCATGTGCATATGTGTGCGTGTGAGTGTTTCACAGTATATTTGTGTGTGTTTGTGTAAATGTATGTCTATATATATATATATATATATATATATATATATATATATATATATGTATCTCTGTGCGTGTTTATATGTGTGTCAGTGTATGTTTATATGTAAATACACCCCAGCATTCAAACACCAACGCTGTACACATACACACCTCTGCATTAGAACACAATTCTACACACAAACATACCCCTGCATTCAAACGCCAATACTACACCCAAATGCATCCCTGAATTCAAACACTAACACTATAAACAATTACACACTTGCAACAATGAGCAACAAACTGCGAAACATTGCTCTTTGTCACTTTGATGGCACTATCCTTGAACATATTACAGTGTTTTTCTATAATATCTGAATATTATAAAGATACAATCTACAAACTAGGTACTCATTAGGTACAATAAAATGAATATCAAAGGTATAATATATAATAATAATAATAATAATAATAATAATAATAATAATAATAATATATTAAACAGAACTTAAATTTGCATTAAAAAAAAGTTGTACACTTACAGTAGTGACATTATTCTTTTCAATTGAATGCAAAGACACCATCAAAACCTAATTGCAATTAATTGGTTTAAAGGGCTAAAAGTGATAGCATGAAACCTATGAATGTATCTGTTTTATTCAAAATATTCTGAGCTATATTGAAAGCAAATAAAAATTAGAACTAAACATTAATTAATGTGTTACAGCATTACATTTTTTACATATATTATTAATTAGCTTGTTATATCTTGATAGAATACAGTATTTATATCTTTAGTATAGAAGCTAAAGTTTTAGTAAAATTAGGCAATCCAACTACAAGGGGAGCAATATTATTCAAGGAGCCTTTTGATAGTTTTCAATGAGCAGCCGCAAACTTGTAAATTTGGAATCCTGCCTAATAATAATTTATGTATGAACCTGTTTTATAATAGTATAAAATAGTATCCTCAATCCAAGCGTTAACATTAAAAACTCCCACTAATTTATACAACATATGGAAAAAACTATCAATATTTTTTTTTTAATCCACAGGCACATGGAGTTGTTTAATGTGTGTGTTTGTGTACGTGTATATGTGTATGCATGTATGTGTGTTCTAGTGTTGCAAAACTTTTCTCAGTATCTCATATCAGTTATATTGGCATGAGTCAACAAACAAGCATCTGGTGCATATATATTTTCTTATCAATTTGGGAATCAGAACATGAGCTATTAAGAAGGTTGTTTGCTTGCGCCTAATTAATGTTCAATTGTATCTCTTTCCTTTACCAGTTTTGCAGTGTTAGCTCCGAAACTGTCTTCCCATTGCACTGTATAGCTATAAAAGTTAATTACTTTTTAGTCTGTTGAATAGGTTTTATGAAATATAATGAAATTAATAGAGGTGAACTAAAGAAAATCAGTGAAGATCAAGCAATTATTAAAGGAATTGAACACATTTAAAGTATCGTTTGCTCAAGTCAGCCGAGCATAATGATGAAAAGGTTATTTTTAGTTTACCTGTTCAGTATCTAAAAGGCTATTTTCCTACACAGTATCCAATATGTATGGTGCTCATTTTGTCTTTTTTAGATATAGTTAGCCATGGTATGGTTAAATAGATATATATAGTAAGTCAATATATTTTTGTCCATTCTGCATAAAAGTGGTGAGCCATACCAATGGTAAAGATGTTAGCTATATAAATTAGAACTATGCATGTTAAATAAACATGTAGCTATTATGGCATCATCATATGAGACTCTTTCCCATGGAGAATATTATAGCCCACAAAGATAGAGTGGTAAAGATTGCCTTTCTCACTAGTACAGAGATGCATTATGGGAATCCAAAGTAGCAGTAGCAGTTGGATTAGTGAGATTGCATAAATCTTCTGGTACACCTCTAGACTGCACTAGCCACCAAAAACAACACCAAAGAAATCAAAATGTAAAATCCCTGCACTTAAAGTTAGCAATTTTTCTTAGAATTTAAACCAGATACATTAAGTTAACTTATATGTACTTAATTTACTTGTGGCCCTTGACAGAGACGTGTAACCGTGGTGGGACTAACGCTGGTAAACCAAGTGCGCCAGAACCGTGCAAGCTCAAGGGGGGCCACCGGGTGACTCTAGGCTCTTTGGGCTGACGTTGAGGATGTCTTATCAGGGCTCATCATACTCTTATACGGCCACTGTGTCCAACCAGGTCCCAAGTTACACATGCTCGTTGGGCAGCCCCAAGTGCCCTTACTGTTTAATATAGCTGAGAGTAAATGCATTCAAGTCACTTCCTTCCAGTTCCTTTCAGTCTCATACTGCAGCAGGATTCCACTGGATTACAGGGACACCACTCTCCTGCACACAAAAGGTATGGAAACAGGAGAGTGGCTAAAATCTGGATACTGAGACTTGTGTGTATTATGTGTCAGTGTGTATGTGTGTGTCTGTGTGTTTCTTTGTGCGTGTGTCAATGCTTGTATCAGAATGAGTGTGTGCGTGTTTATGCATCTTGTTGTACATATAAGCCAGCATTCAAATGCCAAGACTACATACAAATACAACCTTACATGCACACATACATTTTACATACAAAACATGCTTACATTCTAACATGCAAACACTGCTCACAAATAAAGTCCTGAAAATGTACAAATTGGAGATTCCCAACTGGCAAATCATCTTGAGAGCTGTACAACTGATAGGGATCTGCCTTTTGGTCACTATTGCACCAGGGGGTGGGTTGCACAAACACTTCTTGCACCTAGTCACTCCCTACATTAGTTCAGCCATCTACTGGTACAAAAGGGTTCTGCAACATGTTGTGATGAAGGTGGGAGAGAATCTTGTACTGAGGTATACTTGTTATGTTACAAATATGACTGTACCTTTTAGGGTGTGCTTATACATCTGCTATTTTTATTCAACCATTAGGCTAAAATAGGCAAAATATAACTATATAACTATACAAATAAATCACTATTAATACAGCACTCAATCACATATAATATGCGTCAAAATTAAAATAATCAATTAATTTATTATGCAGAAAAAGAGAAGAAAAAAAATGACAAAATAAAAAAGAGGACCATTATTGCCAAATATATGGAATGGTAGACACATATACACTGTTAATTCATTCAATGTACAACGATTAGTAGAACAAATTCATAATATAGACACAAATTATGTACAGCGTGTCCTGTATATGCCCTATAAATATGACTTGATAAGTAATGATAACAAAGCACTTCAGACTAGGTTTTTTGCCTTCTTTTGGATCAACAGCAAAAACATATGTGAGAAAGGCTGAACTTGATGGACACATGTCTCTTTTCAGCTTTGCAACTATGTAATAATAGGTGGTGTGTATATAGCATGATGGATCCACCAATAATTTCTAATTTATGCTTGGATAGCAATTGCTAGTCTCATCAGACAGAAAAAAACTTTTTTTTTTCCTTTTATGTGTCAAGGCAGAAATAAATGAGAAAAAAATGAAAAAGAGGAAAAAATTGAAAAAAAAATTATAAAAAAGGGGAAAAAAATGAAAAATTTAAAAATATAGAAGAAAAATGTGTAATATAGGCAAAAAGTTTATCTTAGAACAGCTTTGTAAATGAAAGATTGGTTGGATCTCACCATGAGTCACTGTGGCTGTCAATATAGGATACAGAGCGGACTCCATATTAGTAGATATAACACAGACCAGTGAGGTTCTCTGTATTCCTTAAAGGACCACTTTAGGCACCCAGACCACTTCAGCTTAATGAAGTGGTCTGGGTGCCAGGTCCCTCTAGGATAAACCCTTTTTTTTATAAACATAGCAGTTTCAGAGAAACTGCTATGTTTATAATAGGGTTAATCCAGCCTCTAAAGCAGGGGTGTCAAACATGCGGCCCCCCAGATGTTGCTGAACTACAACTCCCATGATTCCCTGGCTATCTGTTTCATTGAAAGAATCATGGGAGTTGTAGTTCAGCAACATCTGGGGGGCCGCATGTTTGACACCCCTGCTCTAAAGCCTCTAGTGGCTGTCTCATTGACAGCCGCTAGAGGCGTTTGCGTGCTTCTCACTCTGAAAACCACAGTGAGAAGACGCAAGCGTCCATAGGAAAGCATTATGAATACTTTCCTATGAGACAGGCTGAATGCGCGCGCAGCTCCTGCCGCGCATGCGCATTCAGCCGAAGAGGAGGAGAGGAGGCGGAGAGGAGGAGGAGAGCTCCCCACCTGGCGCTGGAAAAAAGGTAAAATTTAACCCTTTCCTCGCCATCCAGCCCGGCGGGAGTGGGACCCTGAGCTGAGAGTGGGGGCACCATCAGGGCACTATAGTGCCAAGAAAACGAGTATGTTTTCCTGGCACTATAGTGGTCCTTTAAGTACAGAAGTGCAGCTTTTGTAGATAAGTAGTGATGTAGTATAGTGTCCGTCCGGTCCGGTTTCTGTCTCCTGTCTCGTGCTGCCTGGGCTGCGCGCTCAGGACCGAAATGTCCCTTCAAAGGCCCAAGGTAAAAAATAACTATAGCTCAGTTGTAATATTTTTTTAGATGAAAATTTTTTGCCTAATTTTGTCATTTGGATTTCAGTTTGGAACAATTTATAGTTTAGTGATAAAATACTGCATTGTTTACTAAACAAAGATGAAGATTTTTTTTGTCAGCAATTAATTTATTGCCATACTGGTGTA
This sequence comes from Pelobates cultripes, assembly GCA_933207985.1. Taxonomy (NCBI): domain Eukaryota; kingdom Metazoa; phylum Chordata; class Amphibia; order Anura; family Pelobatidae; genus Pelobates; species Pelobates cultripes. The sequence goes on along the minus strand of OW240912.1, from coordinate 231,690,348 downwards.
TTTACAATCACTGGTGACAAATATTAGGTCAGTGCTTTGATATAAATAAGTTAATGTTGTAGATGAGAGCGCATGGCAGTTACACACAGGGGCGTACCTAGAGCATTTGGCACCCGGGGCGGATCCTGTGCTTGGCACCCCCCCACCCCACCACCCCCTCCCAAAAAAATAAAAAAAAAACCTGTAAAAAATGTTAAAGGTTTTATTACTTTTATTTTTGCAATTTGTAAACTTTGCAAAACCGCTGTCAGCCCCTCCTACAAAACCCTTGTCCTGCCCTGCCCCTCCTACAAAACCTCTGTCCTGCCCCTTCTACAAATCCTGTACTGCCCCATCTTCAAAACCCCTGCAACCCCCTTCCACAAATCCCCTGCTTATCCCCCCTTATAAAGACTCCTGTCCCAATACAAAACCCCCACCCCCTTCTACAAAATCCCTGCAGCCCCACACACACATTTACAGGCAGACAGTCACACACTCAGTTACAGACACAGTCACACACTCAGTTACAGACAGACAGTCACACACTCAGTTACAGGCAGACAGTCACACACAGTCACAGGCAGACAGTCACACATACACATTTCCTCCGTGCGGCCAGTTTATCAGCTGTTTGCTTGAGTGAGCTGTACTGGCCGCACGGTGGGACACTGTGCGGCCACAGCTCACACAGCCCCCTCCAGCCAGGGCCGGTACAAGGATTTTTGCCGCCCAAGGCAAAAGTAAAGTTTGCCGCCCCCCATGTGACATCACAATGCCCCAGCCATATGATTTGCCATGTTAACTAACGCCAGTGCTGCAGTGCCGCCGTGTTTACATTAAAAGGCCTGCAGGGACAGGCTATAGACACCAGAACCACTACATTAAGCTGAAGTGGTTCTGGGGACTATAGTGTTTCTTTAATGTGAGGTAAATTAGAGCTTAGTGCCACGAATAATATACTAGATTGCCTACTTACAACCAGATGAGGATGATGATGGGCTCTAGCTGCAGTCTGGCTCCACTGGTCTGGTGCAGAACAGGCTCTCTGGAGGCGGTTTGTAACTGTGGTCACAAAAATCAATGTTCTGGGAGAACGGGAAGCAGCTCCATTTTTTGGGGGTCCTTTACACAGCTCAAGGTCTGGGTCCCAGGGTCCACCTTCATGTTCCACCAATGAGTTTGTTCACAGGGGGTGGAGTGTGTAGGGGATGTCCTGATATGTGTGTAAGGAATGCATTGTGTGAAATTGTGTTTGTATGTGTAAGGACTGCAAGGTGTGTTTCTGTGTATGTATGGGATGCATTGAATGTGTGTAAGGGGTGCATTGAGTGTGTGTAATGAATGCATTGTGTGTTTCTGTGTGTGTAAGGGATGCATTGTGTGTAATGGTTGCATTGCTGTGTGTATGTGTGTCTGTGTGTTTTTCTGTGTGCAAGGGGTGCATTGTGTGTATGTGATGAATGTCAATCTCTCCTCCCGCTCCAATTTCCTTCTCCTCCTCCCAATTTCTCTTTCTCACCCCCCTCCTAATTTCTCTCTTACCCCCGCTCCTATTTTCTCTCACCCCCCCTCCTTTCTCTCTCACCCACCTTCTTTTTCTTTCTCACCCACCCCCCCTTTTCTCTCTCTCACCCCCCCTTATTTCTCTCTCACACCCCCCCTTATCTCTCTCTCACACCCCCCCTTATCTCTCTTTCTCACCCCTTATTTCTCTTTCCTAACCCCCCTTGTTATTTCTCTTTCTAAGCCCCTTGTTTCTCTTTCTCACTTGCTTTTCTTTCTCACCCCACTTTTCTCTTTCTCACCCCTTTTTCTCTTTCTCACCCCTTTTTCTCTTTCTCACCCCTTATTTCTCTCACCCCTTATTTCTCTTTCTCACCCCTCCCCCTTATTTCTCTTTCTCACCCCTCCATCTCTCTTTCTCACCCCCCTTATTAATTTTTCTCACCCCTCTCTCACCCCCCTTTCTTTTTCTCACCCCTCTCTCACCCCCCTATTTCTCTCTCACCCCTCTCCTCACCCCATATTTCTCTTTCTCACCCCCATTTCTCTCTCACCCCCTTACATTTCTCTCTCTCACCCCCTTCTTTTCTCACCCCCTCTCCTTTCTTTCTCCCCTCCCCCACCACCAACTGGTGGCCTGAGGCCTGTATAGTGGACCATGCTGCGGTGGGGGCTGACAGGAGGGAGCTGGGCGCTCCCTCCTGTCAGCCTCTCCTCAGGCTGCGCCCGGGCGGTGCGGTCCGCCCTCATGGACGCACCGCCCGGGCAAAGCTGCAGCCGCCTGAGGCTCTCTACAGAGCGCTCGGGCGGCTGCAGCATGGGGGGGGGGGCGGCGGGGCTGGTCATGGCACCCCCACCCTGGTGGCACCCGGGGCGGACCGCCCCCCCCGCCCCCCCCTTAGTACGCCACTGGTTACACAATCAATTTAACTGATACATTTGTCACACAGAAGATGGCTTGGGGAGACTGTAAGATCTAATGTTAAGTCAGGCATAGGGCTGTCTTTTTATACATTATATATATATAAATACAAGCTTTTAGTAATGATTTGAGCATTTGGTGATTTTTACGTCCACTGTTTTAGTTATTAACTTTTATTTCATATAATTATGAAACAGCAATTTAAATGCAGACACATATTTAAAAAAGGAAAATAACACGATAAGAGAATGTAATTGAAGTAATGTAGTTAAGAGCACAGCATATTAATTTATAGGGAATAAATTTAACCCAATATGCATAGTCTATACATGCTATATAAACAGGTAACTCGATATAGCTATATATATACATCATAGACACATAGACATCCAAGAGTAATAAAACTTAATATTGCATCCCATTGTATCTTGACCTCTATCTAGCCAGCTCTACAAGGGGAAGGGGGGGAGCGTGTTCTTTCCGCTCATTGAACAATGGTAAGGGAAGAAAGTGGAAAAACTAGAAATGAGCTGAAAAATATTTCTGTTTGGAAGGAGTGCCCCAAATCATTTTGGCTGTCGGACCTTTATTTAATTGGTCTGCCAACAACAAAATAGCTTTCAATCCCAAGGTTATCATAAATACATCTCTTTCACTTGTTATGTGATACAGGTTTCATAACCAGGGCACTTAGAGGGCAGATACTATTGCCTGAGAAAGATTTAGCAAGCCAACAGCAAGCTATCCACTGATACATGATACTGCTACATCCACTTTTAAATTTAAAAACAAAATTAGATCCCTCTACGATTAAACAAGTAGTAAGATCTCTTACTTGCTGCTGTCATAGTGTCATACTCTTGAGACTGAACTAATTGCTTTGCATCTACACAAAGGTTCTTTTGTAATCTGGTTCTATACCTTCATTTGTCTTCTTTTTATATTCCCTGAAAACATCCTAATTGGTCTTTTAGTTTTGTTTTCCTGTTATACCTATTTGCTGAATGATTTACAGGCTCTGCATTGGAGGGAGATGAAGGCAACAAGAGAAAAATACATCAATACTTTGCCACTACCACTTTAATTAATGTGCTTTGAGCAAGGCATGGATTAGAAGAAATTTTAGCTCACATGGGATTTAAACACAGATCATACAAACTGAATTATGTGGCATTTTCTAGATTTTAAGACTGCTTCATTCTTAAAGAACAATCATTAGCCTTGTAATTGTCTAACAATAAACTGCTGTCTTAGATTCCATTTTGGTTTCTTTAGTGGATCGACTTACCTTAAATCAATAGTCTGAAGTAGTTGGGAGATGCATGTGAAAGGAAGTGCCCTCTAATTTCTCCATTTTAGCTACTAATTATTTAATAATACATTTTGTTGCCTATAATGTGGCACAACTTGCTTGTCAGCACAAATGAATGGAACATTTAGAAAGAAGGATAATTGCCACTTGTGCAGATGTTTTATATTACAGCTTTGGAGTACTTTAAAGAGAATATGAGCTGCATTTGGGATATTCTACCTGTGTAGAACAGTTTAAAAATATTCTAGGTAAACATGATTTAATATTACGTCAGCTATAGCAGCAAGGAAAGAACTGTTATAGGTTTAACATTCATTATGTTATTAAAATAATTGTATAGACACAATTAAAGTGATTTATTAAAAAAAGAAGAAAGTAAAAACTAACTAAAATAAATAAAATTCTATTCTGTTTCTTAATATGTGAACCAAGGAAAATAGTAAATATATAAAAAAAAACAAAAAAAACATATTATTACTAATAGATAAACAGAAAGGTAGATACTGTAACACAACTGGTTTATAGCCTAAATGTCACACACTCTTCAACATTTAGGAGTATGTTTGAGCAAACTCAACCAAAAGCAAAACAGGAAAAACTGTTTTCACTTTTTTCACAATTGTAGGGACTCCTAAAAAGGATTTATAGAAGTCATCAAGTGGAAAATAAATGGTTGAATTACTACTTTTTGACTCTTGTAGGATTCACATAAGGAAAAAAAATAATTATCTACCTGAAAAACAATCAGGTGGGAATCCATTAACAAATATTATACGCGGTGGTTCCTGAACTGAAACTTATACTTCAGCTGATATCCTGTGATGTATGGGAACCAGCTGTGCAACTTATCTAGCCTCTCATTTGGGAACACTCTGGCCCAAACTTGCACTCAGTTCATTAATGGACTATCAAGTGTTTGCCCGGCTTATCTCTCTGCAGCCTACTAGCCTGAGTTATACGGGGAAATCTCCATTCTTATGCAACCTCATCCTGTTGCCAGCCTTGTTTCTCCATTCCTCTGGACTCATGTGGGTTATCCCGGTCTCCACTGGCAAGGTGGTCCTCGGATTTTTGCAGGGTTGGCTTGTGGCCTTTGTCTATCATGGTGGCTGCTCCTGTACTACATAGACCATTCATAATGCCATCTCAGGAGACCTCAAAACCTTTGATGATTAGCACTACCAACGATCTGCTACAATATTTAGCAGAGATTGTTAAATGACTATGTCAAAATACCATTAGGAAAATAGCTTGTGATGTCTACTCTATATAAATATATAATTTGAGTGGCAACTTTGTTTTATTTCATGACTATTAAACTTAGAAGACAAACATACCAGATTCTAAAATCATTCCATCTTGAAAGTGAATTTTGTGACTGTAATTACCAAAAATAACTGAAATCCTAAACAAATGATATTCTATGTAAAACAGGACTAATACATAAACAAAAGTTGAATAACTTTTCTTAAGCTGTACTAATTATGCACATTATTATTGCCAAAATGATGGCGTTAAAAAATGATTTTTTTTTTCATTTTTTTTCATTTTTTACATATTGGGAGGATATATTGAGATGAAGTGAAACATTATGATGCATCTGAGCAATGCTTGATCAGATAGCATGCACTTCATGATGATGAAAACTCCATTAAAATGGTAAACATAATGTACTGCACAGGTTTTAAAGCTAAGCATTTAGACAAGATTAATGCATATATTTTACCATGAGCCATTCAACAGTGCAATATGCTGTATATTTACTTGGGATGAAATTGTAATTAAAAACAGACTGAAAAGCATTGATGAGGCAGATGTGTACTTACTGAATTTTGAAGACTTGAATGTTGGCCATATAATAATCGCATGATCAGAATCAAATGAGATTCAAAGGCCCCGTGCCATTTCAGCACTCTGTAAGGAATTGTAAATCCACTTACTTCACATGATTACTTTTAGTCTAGACATAAATGGCTCTGGTGTGGTGTGCGAAGGAATATAGTCTGTACTTACACAGAAAGATTTTTATCTCCTGTTAGTTGTTTTCAAGTATAAATACTGCTTGTTGTAAAAAAAAAAAAAAAAAAAAAATCATGTTGTGCACATGGTGATACATAAACAAGGTTATTCGCTAAAATGAGAATTCAAAGGTAATTTCAAATTTAAAGTCAAATTATCCAAAGTGGAAAGATTTTCTAAGCCAGCTGTGCTTCTAGTTTGGTCTTAAATTTAAAATTAATTTGGAATTCTCCATTTAGTGACTAAACCTGTGGCATCCTGTGGTATCAGGCACCAAAACATTATCAGCAGATCCTTTCCGTCCTGCAAATGGTGAGGTGGGGTCTCCATGCATTAGATTGATTGCTTCAGCACATCCCACAGATGTTGAATTGGATTGAGATTTTGGGGAATTTGGAGGCCAAGGCAACACCTTGAACTCTTTTCATGTTCCTCAAACCATTCCTGGCATGGTATATTATCCTGGCATGGTATATTATCCTGCTGAAAGAGGCCTCTGCCATCATATAACAACATTGCCACAAAGGGTGGTATGTGGTCTGCAACAATATCTGGTTTAGTAGTGTGTGTGTCAAAGTAACATCCACACACATGCTAGAGTGGCAGAGGGTGTGATGTGACAGGGTGACAGAGTGTGTGTGTGGTGGGGGAAGAAGCAATGTGAAAGGATGAGTGATTGTGTGTGAGGGAGCAATGAGACAGGATGACTGTGTAGGGGTTGTATGGGTGACAGTGACAGGGTGACTGAGTGTATGTTGGGGAGAGAGTGATTTGACAGTGTGAGGGGGGTGATGTGTGGTGGATATGAGTGTATGGTTCATGTGGGGGGTATATTTTATGTATTTTACTGAGTATTATACTGAGGATGACTGAGTGTGTAGGGATTGTATAGGTGACAGCCATCCTACATATTGCTACTCATTTTATTTTTAGTAGAGATGGGGTTCTTACCTCCTTCAGCTCACCATTTCAGCCACCCTCCATTTGCTCTCTAGGAGGGTGATGGTCTATGAAGTGTCTGTTAGCAGGTGCTCCCCTGCTTTCTTTCCTCTCTATAAATATACAGCACAGAGAATGAGCTGTTGGACTTTCTAACTTCTCCCTGCTCCCTCCAATCTAATATTGCTGTTGCTTAAGCTGCGCGGAGGACAGATCTGAATAAAGCGAGTTAGAGCTGTGACTTTCAATTACAAAAGAAGGCATAATTTGCAAACAAATCTGTTTGCAATAAAGCAACTTAATTTGCAATTTTGCAAATCATGTACACACGATTGTGGGTTATGAATGCATATTATGGCAATCATGTATACACGAGTGGCAATGTGAAGGGGTTAATAAATGACTGTGCTAAAAACAAATGGTTCACAATGAAATTCAATGTTCCATTTGTACTTTAGTGATACGAGAGAAACGCTCATGGGTTTGAATATTTTGTATAACTATACAGATAACTATATATCATTTAAACTTATGTTGCATGGAAAAAAATTAGTTTGTTCCTGTCACACCAAAATCTACGACCCTGCATGACATATGGCAGAGTATTACAAGCTATAGTATGTATCTACAGCATTACAGGGTTATAATAACATGTAACAATTATCTAAACAGTTTGAATTTAACACAATACTTATTGAGTTATTGAATACAAGATCTCCTCTGTTAACCAATGTGGTGAAATACTAAAGATATGTTTAGTGATAACATGTTAAATACATACATTTTGTTGCCAAATAATACTGTTGAGTATTTGGGCCTGATTGCCTTCCCGCAGACTTGTATCTAAACACATGCACTTTTTTTATGCATGGCTTCTTGTTTAACCAGATGTGTTTCATTAAACAGCTTTGTATGGTTTTTGCTGATTAGATTTGACTTTTTATTGGTACGACTCTAGAATAGTATATTGGTTTTGGCATGTGTACTATTTTTAGGGTATTTATTTTTCCAGTCTTGATGATGTTAATCCAGGGTTTGCATATGTTGCAGGGGTAGTCATAAGTAGGAAACATGTTACTATAGGGGTTTGTTTTTGAGTATAGATAATAGTATACTGAATAGAAGCAATAACTTTTCGCTTGCTTCTAAAAATGTATCTTGACTCCTGATTTTATCTATCACCCAAAATATATAAGCCTTTGTCAAAACTTGTATTAACCCTATTACACAATTTCTCTATTATGCACACTTCTAGCTAAAATTGAGTATCACACCATTGCTAAAAAAGGTTTACAAAATGAGCACCTGTATTGAGGAGACTGCTGATCAGGATGAGTCCTGTGGGGTTTTCAATGTATCTATTGGTTGCAGGAAGCATTCACGGAGGTTGTGGGTATTCTACTGCCCACTGGACTACCAGTGCTAGGCACCAGCAGTCACAGGAACTGTGTCAGCACTCCACCTTATAAGTGATAATGGTAGTGTTTCATCTTCAATATGGATATGGGTGTGGGGCCATTAAATAATGGGAAAATGTTTGGGAGGACTTTTACAAAGGGGATATGGTTGGGGAAAATTAAATGGAGTGATATGGTTAGGTAGGCCAATGAATGAGGGTACATAGTTGCAGGGGCATGAACTGTGGGTGACATGGCTATGGAGGAAATAACTGCCAGATATGATTGCGGAGAATATTAATTGGAAAAATGGTTGGGGATTCTTGGTAGCTGAAAAGGAGAATAAGGCTGTGGGGGAATTAATGGGCAGGGTATTGATGTAGGGAGATTTACTGAGAGGATGTCACAGGGATATAGAACTGGAGAAAATGGCAGTGAAAATGCAATGTTTTCTTTTATATGGCAATGGATATGGGAGATGCTTTGTGTTGATTTATGAGGAGGGAGGTTTGAGTGGAACTGGAGTTGCACTTTCTCCTTGGATCTAGGAAACGCAATATCTAGAGACACCTCTTCTACCAACATACAATGGTTATGTGAGCATTCAGTCTGAGCTTTGCAAACTTCCTTTACTCAAACTCCCATTACTCATAGCTGGAAAAGAGGATTACAGTAATCAGGACCAATGTATAAACAAACAAAAATAATGCTTATAGTTGCACTACCACAAATGTGAAAGTTAGACGTGAGCTTTAATCTTACACTAAACTATTATACAAACTGCTTAAGGAATAATGCACATCAAGAAAAAGATAGCATTGGAGAAAGTACTTTTGATAACTAACATGATTATTTACTAAAGTGAGAATTAAAAGTGAATTATAAATTTAAGGCCAGTTTAGCAAAACAGAAAGCACAGATGACTGAGATATTTTTGAGTTTGGTTATTTTGATCTTAATTTGGTCAGATAAAGTTCATGAAAACAAATGGTAATTTTAAATCTCTGCTTTCTAATGCAATAAGTATGGGAAAATGGGGGAGTTTGAGATATTGGCCTACAGGGAACAGTATTACATAGTTGGGATTACTGAGACTTAATGGGATGAAACAATTGATTGGGCTATTAAAAGATCACTATAGGGTCAGGAACACAAACATGTATTCCTGACCCTATAGTGTTAAAACCACCATCTAGCCCCCTGGGCCCCTCATGCCTCCATAAATATGGCAAAATCTTACTATATTCAAGCTAGAAGCTGTAACTCTGCATGCTGTTTGCCTAAAAAAAAACAAGCAGTCTGCTGACATCATCAGAAGTGGTAGCCTGATCCAATCACAATGCTTCCCCATAGGATTGTCTGAGACTGACAAAGAGGCAGATCAGGGGCAGAGCCAGCATGATTCAAACACAGCCCTGGCCAATCAGCATCTCCTCATAGAGATGAATTGAATCAATTAATATCTATGAGGAAAGTTCAGTGTCTGCATGCAGAGGGAGGAGATACTGAATGTTTCAATGCATTTTAGGCAGCCATGACCCAGGAAGGATCTCTAACAGCTATCTGAGGAGTGGCTAGTGAAGTTATCACTAGGATGTAATGTAAACACTGCATTTTCTCTGAAAAGACAGTGTTTACAGCAAAAAGCATGAAGGTAATGATTCTACACACCAAAACAAATTCACAAAGTTGTAGTTGTTCTGGTGACTATAGTGTCCCTTTAAATCAAATAGGTATGCATTTAAAAAAAATAAAAATGTATTAAACCTGATTTGAAGCCAAGTGTTAAAGAACTTGTATGTGATGATACAGGTGGGGATGTGGAAGCATTATGGGTAGAAATATGCTTAGGAGGAAACAAGAGATATGCATTAATAGTAAGAATATGTTACAAGCCCCAAAAACATTAATACTGATGGAAAGAGCACTTGCTATCTCCAATTAATAAGGCTGCACAACTGGGTAATTTGTCAATTGTGGGAGATTGGAATAATCCTTACACTGATTGAGCCAGAGGGACTAGTTGTACAGTTAAGAGAAACAGGTTTTTGAACATGATAAACTATAATTTCATATCTCAGTTATTAGAAGTGCCAACTAGAACAAATGCTTGTTTGGATCTTGTCATAACTAATAATGTTGACTTATTTTCAGACATTCAAGTTAGGGAGCACTTGGGAAATAATGACCATAATATGGTATCATTTAAGATTAACTAAAAAACAAAACTAAATTATATTGGCTGTACAAAAATACTTAATTTAAAAAAAAGGCTAAATTGGATGGGATAAGGGCATATTTACAACTAATTGAATGACCGTAAATATTCACTGGCAAAAGCTCAGAGAATAAATGCAAGATTTTTAAACAAATTCTACAAAAGAACATTTCTTAATACATACAATTGGGAAACAAATATAAAAGAAGCAAATTAAAACCAATGTGGATTAGTTTAAGGGTCAGTCAAATGATAAAAGATAAGAAAAGGGCATTCAAAACATTTAAATCAGTGGGGTCGATTGAATCCTATAACAAATATAAGCATGCAAATCAGGCTTTCAAAAGGGCAATTAGATAGACTAAACTATAATGAAAAGCTAAAAGCCAAAGAGAGCAAAACCAATCCCAAAAAGGTTTTTTTTTTTTTTAGGTACGTTAATGCCAATAAGACTAGAGTGAAAATCTTGGTCCAATGGAAAGTGAAATAGGTGAGTTAATTAAGGAGTATCAGGACGTGGAGGAAATTCTAAATAAATAATTTTCTTCAGTATATAGGAAAGAATAATATATGGCTGCTGATTTCCAGAAGAGCTTTCCCTTTTGCAAAAGCCTTAAAGCAAACAGGTGATTGCTTCAGAAATTAAATAGCATTATTGGCATTCACCCATGTGTACTTAGGGAGTTTAGTGTAGAAATATCCATACCAATGTTTTTAATTTTTCAGGATTCTTTTCTTTCAGGAATTGTTTCAGAGTGTTGGAGAAAACAGATGTGGTGCCTATATTTAGAAAGGGTTCAAAAGCTAAACCAGGAAACTAAAAACTTATGAACTGAACAACATATGTGGTTGGGAAATTATTTGAAGGGCGGTTAAGGGATAATGTTCAAGAATTAATTTTGAACAGAAAAATAATTTGCAGGAATTAGCATGGTTTTATGAAAGACAGGTCATGCCAAACTAACATAATTGCATTCTATGAAGAAGTTAGTATAAATATAAATCAGGGTGTGATTTGCTTGGGTTTTGCTAATGCATTTGATACAGTTGCACACAAAAGGTTATTAGTAAAACTGAAATCAATTGGTTTATATGAAGAATTGTGTTCAGGGATAGGAACCAGCTTAAAGACAGAGTGCAGAGAGTAGTTGAACATTTTCAAATTGGATAAAAGTGGTAAGCAGAGTGCCTCAGGGTTCTGTCCTGAATCCACTTCTCTTTAATCTATTTATCAAGTATCTTGAAGTGGGCAATAAAATTAATTTGTCAGTGTTTGCAGATGACACTAAACTGTGTGAGAAAATACAGTCTGAACATGATATAGTTTCTCTACAGAGGGATTTGGATAAATTGGGGGATTGGTCAGGCATGTGGCAAATGAGATTCAATACAGATAAATGCAAAATAATGCATTTTGGAATAAGGAACTCACAAGCCACTTATACATTAAATGGGGGTAAAGTTATGGTTAACATTAAATTAAAATGACTTGGGAACAATTATAGATAACAAACTAGGCAACAGTATGCAATGCAGGTGTGCTGTTGCAAAAGCTAGTAAGGTGCTTTACAGTATAAAAAGGGGTTTTTATGCATGTGAACAATTTTTCCTCTTTACAAATCAATGGCTCCAAAGCGGTGCAATTCAGTTCTAAAGAAGGATGTTGCAGAATTAGAAAAAGTGCAGAGGCGAGCTACAAAATTAGTTACGTTGGTGGAAAACAGTAGTTATGGGAAAGGCTAGAAAAACAGGACTACAAAAAGGGCACTTCAGAGGGCATATGACAGCACTAAATAAATATATACAGAGTCAATGCAAACCGTTATGTGCTAACCTGTTCATTAACAGGAATATACAACAGACAAGAAGCAACGCATTAAGACTGGAAGAAAGACGTTATCCCTTAGAAATGGCTACAATTTAGTTCTTGCCCTTCTTTTGGGCCAACAACATAGAAGAATGGGCTTCATGGTTGAACTTCATAGACTTTAGTCTTTTCTCAACCTAGAAACCTATGTAACTATATAATCTAAAAATCCAAAGTAGAACCGTTGTCTACTTGGAGCATTTTTCAAATTCAGCTATTTATTAAAATTGGAAATTCACTTTGAATTCCTGACAATACTCACTTTAGTAAATAGCACTGTAAGTGTCTGGCTCTTACAGCTTGACCACTCCTTCACAGTACTGCAAATGTAGAAGTTACACAGGAACTCAATGCCCTCTGAACTAATAAAATCCTTTCTCAGTATGGTGCAACTATTGAGCCCCATAGTATCCTTCTCCTAGTCAGTCTCCTAGGTTTCCTGCAAGCTGGCTATAATCTGTCACATGACGTAAATGTGCCTATTTTCTGAATAAAACATTTAAGTATCTTGGTGCTTTACACACAGAATTCTGTTAATACAAATGTGAGCACACATGGGGCTCTATAAAGCATGGGGCCTGGGTCTAGTGCCTAATAAATTGGGCCTGAAATGAGTTTAGACTTCACACACTTAATATGTTGGAATACTGTGATTAATAGTCAAAAAACAAGCAGCCAACCACTAAAGGAAGGAACCGTGCGCACTAAATCACACCCAGTGAAAACTAAAAAAGAACACAAAGCAAACAGAATATTCAAAAGATTGTTCAGAATTCCTACAATTAACTACAATCCTACAACTCTGAATTGTTTTGTGTTCCTACAAAATGTCACTGGAACTGATTTGTGTGCCTGATCCATTCTTAGGTTATGTCTAAGATAAGTAATGATAAGTAAGATATTGTAAAGCGCTACGGAATTTGATGGCGCTATATAAATATCATAATAATAATAATAAGTGATGACAGTGATTTTATATGATGAAATATGTGATAAATGGAATATGTGTTGCGTATAGAGATTATCTGACTATAACCCACTTTCATTACACGGTACTGACAAGAGCCCTTGTCAACTCTTTCCAATGTCTATTGTTTTTTCCTACTTTCTTCTGTATGCATACATATTTTTTTGTGCTGTTTAAATATTAATAATTATCATGAGAATGACTTTACTGTGGTATTTTCCTTTCACATTATATACTGATGGGAATGATGATAAATACACATATTTTAACAAAGCAAAAGATGATTGATTATAGTAATAAAGAATGACAGAAACTCACAGTTTAAAAAATTGTGTTGTACATCCATTAAATGGTGGAACCTAGACAAATTAAACCATTTTCCTTTATCATATAAAAAATCATATGTCTGCAAAGCCATAAGAAGAAAATGTTGTAACGCAGCACATATTAAAGTGTCTGACTTCACTGTGTAGTGAACCTTACTGAAATCATTGTGTGGGTAAGAATCACTAATTGCTCATACAGTAAGGTGCAGTTACTCTACCTGTGACCTTTTTGACTCCAAAAACCTATTAACAAGAACATAGCTTTCTGAAAGTAGAGAACTTCAAAACCAGATGGCTTTCAAGAGAACATTTCAATTGAAATTCATATTTCTTGAGCGTCTCATTCCCTGGATCTCTCCGCAACCTTCTGACAATCCAATCTGATGATTTTCAAATCATTTATAAATTATGAGATAAGCTCTTCATATCTGTTAAAGAAACAAGACATATGGCTTATTATATTAACACATTATCACACAGTGCTTGAAACATTTTGATGAGCATGTTCATTTCTAAATATCGATGAGGAATTGTACAACACTTTCAATTCTTGTAAAGCTAAAAGTCCAGAAGATGTTAATAATCTCACAGAGAATGCTTTATATGTATAGCTGTTGCATTCAGAAGGTGTATTTGAGCATTAACTATGTTGTAAAGCAAATAAACCATTGTATTGGTCTAAGTTTTATCTATCAATCTTATTACAGCTAAAACATTAAGGACCACAAGATCAATTTTATAAGCATATTCAAAGTGCCATAATCACTATAGCACACTTTAGTGGTTATGGTGCCAGGAGTAACCAGGAATCTTCACACAAGTAATTAGTTAAACTGTTTTTAGTTGGGAAGAAATGTTTCATGAATTGGATGAGGTTAGTTTGTTTTAATGCATATTTTCTATGTTTAGTATTTTATTCTAACAGCCATTTGTACTAAACTAGTGGCCTTTGTCAAACTTGAGATGGAATTGTTAGTTGCTGTGACCACTCTTTCTTGATACCTTCTCATACTGACATTACCTAGTGTGATAGATTGCTGGAAAACCTAGCTGTTACTGTCTGGTTCTTTGTCATCTCCTAGGTTATTCTACACCAATATCTCCTCAAGAATAGCAATGGTATTGAATTTCCTTTTTTTGAACAACATCTGGCCACCTGGATTCATAAAGGTCAAAGTAATCTTTTCTAGACTCATGAACATATGTAAGAATTTTAATAATATCCCCAGAAATCCATTTACTCTAATGGTGTAAACTAATGGTTATATTTGTATGTTCGGGAAGTGCTATGAAATCTGTTGGAGCTATATAAATGGTAATAATAATAATAATAATAATAATAATAATAATAATAATAATAATAGGGAAGGACCCCTTAAGTGTAAACCTCTTTGTGACCTCATTGATGGTAACATCAGACCCACAGATTATTAATAGAGCTAATTATTATAGGAATTCACATAATTTTTCAAGAAAACCATTGGATCTTGGATCAATATATTCAATAATGACATGACGAAGTACATATATTCTTTTCGATTGTTTAATTGTATTCACTAGTCTATTATTAAGACTTGGGTGAAGATTGTATCACATTTCTGATTCACAAGTTATGTATGAAGCACTACTACATATAGATTCACAGCTGTATAATTAGGATTTATTTATGCAAATGTGTATTGTGTATTTGGGTTTATTTAAAATAGGCCTCACTGTGATAGAATAACCAAAGCTTAGCTTGGGGGACGGGTGCTCTAGTCCTTCAGCCTATGGATGCTTGTGGATTGTATGTTGACAACACAATGAATAGTTTTAGAACTTAGTATAAAATGTCCTAAACCATTCCTATGTGTTAACCCATTACCCAAGGGATTAATCACCTGTCGGTGGAGTACTGTATCCTATTGGGAATTTCACATTCAAACTGAAGAAAAAAACACAGCACTGATGAAAGTAGCTGTCAAATTAGCAGCTCTGAAAGTTGTAGTGTATATTGTTAAGAGCTGCCCGAGTTCACACCACAGCGACCCAGCCCCATCCGTCTTTCTCAGTTTACATTTTAATTGGCTTGCAGTTACATTTTTAAACACTGGCAAGACTGCTGACATACACTGTAATATTGTGTGAATAATTTATGGGAGCTACTCCAGAGATGATATTTTTCTGTTGATTAGAGGGAGGGAACTGGTAACAAAATAATAAATATATAAATAGGAGCAAATGGAAGATGTGTTGTAGCACAACTCAGTAAGTGCTAAACTGGTGTTTGAAACCCAGTAAAAAAAAATGTTAAATAGGAAACACACGATGAAGATATCTTGTTGAACATAAAGCTGCTTCTGAAGCTGGTATACTAAGGAAATGTTGGCTATATTTAAAGAACATAAGACAATTACGTATTGTCTATAATATTTTACTGCTAAATTAGAGTTTTCTATAGGTCTATGTTGGTGTTTACAAAAGTAAAATTTTGTGTATAGTTTTTGGTCGGATTATGCAATAAAATTGCATATTTTGTTGTGGTTCTCTTGAACACTTTTGTTTCAAACAGTGACCGATACCTCATAAGCTTTTAATATAATTAAAAAAGTAGGAGTTCACACAAAAATCAATAAACCAACAACTTTGTTTTAACAAGACCCGATGCTTGTTAAAACATATACTTCAGACCACCATTTTAATGCATACCTGTGGGTTCCATGACTGAAAAGGAAACACATTTCTGAACAAGACATGGAAGCAAATTAGATTTGAATCAGAACCTGATGTTATATTGGTGAGAACATGGCTGGTATAACAACATTGTTTGATACTTTTGATTATCCTTTTTTTCTTGTTCTATGCTACCTTCACAATATAACATTTTATTTCTATGTTTTTAATGATTTTTGTTTTTCCATTCCACAGTGTCAAGTAACTGAGTAGGTTCCTAGTGTATATTTATCACTCGTAACATTTCATCTGAGTCAGATAAAACGAGATTACGGAAAGGCTATAATGTAAACTCCAGGCATATTTTGTAGCTTTGCCTTGTAATTTTCAGGTGTATGCAAATTAGATTTAGATGATATTCAAAAGCTCAAGATAACAAGATAAAATGGCTGCCATGTATATAAACAGTGCACGCCTCTGGGCTGCTTAAATCTTGACATTTGCAAGATTGTGTTGTAATGCCTGAAGCCAAAAAGCTTGTGACATTCAAATACTTTACAGGTTACATTTATAACCTAAGGAAAATTGTTTGCTGCTGATATGCCTGGGGAAAAAGTTGACTGGTGATAAAGAATGATTCCACTCTCGGATTCCACAAGACAAAAGACATTGTGCGTGATAGCGCTAGTAAGTTGTCAAATGCAAGGCTAAATGTGTTACATTTTTTAAAAAGCCTTTTTTTTCTTCCATTGAATGCTAAATGTTTTCACATTTTATGGTATAATAAAGTTAACATTTAGAGACAGAAAGTTTTATATTAAACAGATGGGCTTGTTAAATTCCTCCAAGACTCTATTATTATTATTATAAATGAATGAAAAATCATGACTCTATGAGCTAAACTCCATTATAAATACAACTAAAACAATAGAGAAGCGTGTTTAATTACAACTTTTTTTCAATTATGATTTTTTTTACATTAAATAATATACTAAACATGTCTCTAGTGTAATGATCTGGACAAGTAGGCAGAGTATAACAAACAATTAACACACTGTATTCCTAAAAAGAATGTAGTATACATGATTGCAAATAAATAACTTCTAGAAATCAGGATGTCCATTCAGATATTAAATATGCATGGGGTGTAATACAAGGAGTGCCATCCAGGTTAACCAATTAAGGATGCTCCGCATAAAAGAAAGCATGGATCCTATTTTAGGACACCAGATGAATCTGGGACACTTTGTATTCAGAACATCATTATTAAGCATTGTTGAAGGGTTACTCAATAGCATTTATAGAACAACTGCAACAGCAGGACCCCCCGTAAGTGTATATTAGACTAATACCCAATAGGCTTCCATGACTGGGAGATATATCCCTTCAGTGGGAATTTTCTCTATATCTTTGTGTTTATTTTTCTTTTATGATTGTTGGCACTTTTAGTGGCATATTCAGTCAATAGCCATGTTTAGGAGACCCTAGTACAATTTGTTTCAATTTACAGGGATAGCTGCCACTTGAGGAGTAGTTGGTTAGTTTGCATATATTTTGTTTGTAACTGTAGCAGTTACCTTGAAGAAGAATACGTTTTTCCATGCTTGTATATTCATTTTGGTTGATACACTTACACTAGATCTTCTGGATCTGTATGTACAGAATCCAGTATAATTGAGGAGTTTTAGTATAGCAAGACCTGTATCGAGAATTCTGGCAAAACTGTAGGTTAAGCTGTAGGGTTATAATAAAGAAAAAAGAGGGATGGAACAGCGCTATCCAAACTGATCACAACGGGGATGGGGATGCTGCATACCTGAAAGGAAGGGTAACCCTCAAAACCCTTCAAAGGACTGGAAAATCAGAAGGCAACAAGTACAGGGTGCGCCAAGAACAAAGTGAATAAATAAAATAAATAATAGAAAAAAATACCAGGGAAAAAGGCAAATGAAAGTCTCTAATTCACAGGTAGATTCTTCAGAAATTCTCAAGACGTCTTGGGTCAAATCCTCATCAGCATAACACAGACAACACTGAGGTTAAGAAATGCCAACTCACATTTATGGGAGCTATAACCAGCTCAAGTTAAAACAGTGGTATTTAAACTCCCCACATGTAGGATATTCCTCTGATGAAATTTGCAGTGCAGACATTTGTTTTTCTTCCATCCACTTTCTCAGGGAGTTCAATGTTATAAATCTTTCCGTCTTTTCTTGCCAAAAGATCCTAAGGCATTTGGGAAATCCCCATATGTATTTCACTTCTCTTGCTCTTAAAGTAGACAACTCCTGGCTAAAACCTTTCCGCCATGATCTTGTGTAAAATGATAAATCTGGGAATATCTTTAAATCCTTGAACCTATCTTCCAATACCGGTTTATTTTTTAATGACCGCATTATTTTCTTTTTGAGATAAAAAGATTGAAATTTTACTATTACATCTCTTGGTGAGGATTCTGCTATATTTCGAGGTCTAGGAAGCCTGTGGAATCTTTCTAATTCAAATCTTTTAGTCCAGTTTCAGCTAGTAACGACTCAAAATAATCCATTAAAAACTTTTTCAGCATTGAATCATTAACTATTTCAGAGATATTATGGATTCTGATATTAGATCTCCTAGAACGATCTTCCAAGTCATTTAGTTTGCCCTCTAATTGTTCCACTTTGAGCTGCAAGTCTGTCATAGTTGTCTGTATTTGATCATATTTTAATTCAGTTTGCATCATCTTGGTTTCTATAGATCCCAATTTTTCTTGCATACTTCTTAATTCCTGTTTTAAATCTGATGACCCCTTCTGAATATCTTCTTTAATATTCTCTAGAAGTTTATCCAAATAATTTATTAGGATCTCTTCAGTTAAAGGTTTACCTACTTGCTCGTCTTGAGGGGGATTAGAGTTAAATATGGGAGGGGGTGAGGTATCCTGAGTATCCAAAATCGCTTGAAATTTATCTTGAGAAGGGGAGAAATATATATATTTTTCCCTCTTTCTCTTATCTGCATGTGGTTTTTTGGCTGCCATTCTGTATATCTTTTTTCTTTTTTTTGTTGATGTATATATCTCTCTTCCTTCAATTTCTCTGCTTATTAGATGTAATTAATACGTTTGAAAACCATTCGATATTGCATTCAATATGGCAAATTGCAACTATTTGCAATTTAATATCTCATTAACCCATTTATTCATTAAGATGGGTTTTGTGATTGTATTTGCCAAAATTTTTGACGAGATATAAATGCGTTCTGTAAAATACAGATTCTATGTTTTACTTAGGTTATTGCGCTCTTTTAACCATATCTGTTCCTTTTTGTATTGTTTTGTATTGTTTCTCTTTTTTTTCTTTTTTTTTCTTCCCTCTTCTTTTCCTTCCCTTTCCCCTTTTTTTCACTCCCCTCTCCTCCTCTCTCCTCTTTTAAATTTCCTTCATTTTCTCTCCCCTTCTCTTCCCTTATTCCTCCCCCCTTCCTTCCTCCTTTTTTAACAGTCAAAATTTAGGAAGTGCACTTATCTTTTGTTGTAGTTTGATGTTATTGCTGTTTCATCACTACTCTCTTGTCCTCCTCTCCGAGATCTCCAATTTCTCGTAATCCCTTTCAATTCCCGTCCTCTAACATCCACTCGCAGCCTGTAGTGTTTGGTCTCTAGTATTCCCCAGCCTAACAGGCACGGTTGTCGGCGTCTCCTCGAGCAGCATGGATCTTCCCCGGCCATCCTTCCGCCTATATCGCCCCTCCTCTCACGCAGACGTTTCGAACGCGCCTACATCATGACGCACACACAGCACCGGAAAAATCCTTTTATTAGCCTAACAAATGTTTGGAGCAGCGTAATAATAGAAGATAGAAGATGTTCTGAAGGAGGGTAGATGGAAGAGGACAGTTATAGAGTTTGTTTAATTTTTTTTTTAACCGTTGGTAAATAGGAAATCTTTTTAAGATGACCAACAGAATTATAAGGAGAACATTACAGTGATAATTAAAATTAGATCCTAATGGATTAGGCTCTCCAAAATATGGAACGAATTAAAAAAAAAAAAAAATTCTCTTTTTTTCTTCTTCTTGTAATAAATGGCTGATGTATATAGTAGAAACATCACATAAAAGAATAAGGAAGGAGAAAAAATAGCACAAAAGAAATAAGAAGGGCAATGCTTATTTAAAATATGAGGAGTATAAGGGGTGTAGAATGATTAAATAAAATTTATAAAGTGTTAATATACACATTCACAGAGTGAAGCTATTTGGGGGATGTACAATAGGTAACAAAAAAGGGAAAGGAAGGGAGAGGAAAAGAAGAGAAAAGGGAAAGAAAGGGAAAAACATGTAAGCGATAATTAATTTTCACTGACATATTTGCAAGAAACGGTAATATAGAATGTTTATAAGAAAATATACACTCAGTTTTACAGATGGAGTGCAGCACTTGAAGACGATTTATATATAAGTAAGATGTAAGTCAGCTATTTAAAGTTATATAAAGATGTTTTTTTTTATATAGTAAATCACAAATATATAGATAATAATAGTATAAACATATAGAAGAGGTGAGAGGTTTAATAATCTTTACATTTTGTATGTTAAGTATAAGGGGTGTAGAAGGATTAAATAAAATGTATAAAGTGTTAATATACACGTTCACAGAGTGAAGCTATTTGGGGGATGTACAATCGGTAACAAAAAAAAAGGAAAGAGAAAGGAACAGGAAGGAAAAAGGGAAAAACATATAAGCAATAATTAATTTTCACTGACATATTTATAAAAAATGGTAATATAGAATGTTTATAGGAAAATATACACTCAGTTTTACAGATGGAGTGCAGCACTTGATATATATAAGTAAGATATAAGTAAGCCATTTAAGGTTATATAAAGATATATTTTTTTTCTTCTTTCTTCTCTTCTTCCCCCCCCTTGGAAGGGAAGGAGGTTGGTAAAATTAAAGGATCATGGTCACTCTTGATGGCTATATTGTCCCACCAAGTGTCAATATTTTGACACAAATACCGAGATATGGTAATTAAGGTTACCATGTTACGAAGACAGAACTGGTTCCTGGTGAGGTGAGAGGCAACCTCCCAGGAGCCAGGTCATGTCGGGCCAGACTGGAATTATTTCCCATAAGGCCATTTTATGTTGATGTGATTTGGAATGTGTGTGTTTTATGTTAAGCGTTGCAGTCTTCTTGGGGAGCGTGGCATTATCACTCTATGAATTACAATGGTGAAAATGATTTCGGTTAATGCATAGGGTTTAAATTCTCCTAACAAAAAATCTCTAATTTATAATTATATGCTAACAAATAAAGTGGAAGTGGGTTTCCACTTCCGACCCATTTTTTGCTCTCCATTAATTTAAAGGGTAATCCAGACGTGGACCCCTTGCTCACGGTGCCTAGAGAGATATCAGCTATGCCTCACTGACGATGCCTAACAAGGCTGAAACGATCGTCTGGGATTGCTGTATCTCTCGTGCAGAGAGAACTTGCTGGCATTTCGAATCTGGACTGCCCGTATGGGTGGGACCAGTCTGATATGCTTCAGATATGTTCTCTCTGTAATGGCACAAGATGAGCTAAAACCAGCATGAGTTCTGAGCGGGGACCCACCGAAGGGCAGGCTATTTTAGCTGCTGTCCGTCCTCAGAATACTCTTGCGACCCATTTTTTGCTCTCCATTAATTTAAAGGGTAATCCAGACGTGGACCCCTTGCTCACGGTGCCTAGAGAGATATCAGCTATGCCTCACTGACGATGCCTAACAAGGCTGAAACGATCGTCTGGGGTTGCTGTATCTCTCGTGCAGAGAGAACTTGCTGGCATTTCGGATCTGGACTGCCCGTATGGGTGGGACCAGTCTGATATGCTTCAGATATATTCTCTCTGTAATGGCACAAGTTGAGCTAAAACCAGCTTGAGTTCTGAGCGGGGACCCACCGAAGGGCAGGCTATTTTAGCTGCTGTCTGTTCTCAGAATACTCTTGCGACCCATTTTTGCTCTCCATTAGTTTAAAGGGTAATCCAGACGTGGACCCCTTGCTCACGGTGCCTAGAGAGATATCAGCTATGCCTCACTGACGATGCCTAACAAGGCTGAAACGATCGTCTGGGGTTGCTGTATCTCTCGTGCAGAGAGAACTTGCTGGCATTTCGGATCTGGACTGCCCGTATGGGTGGGACCAGTCTGATATGCTTCAGATATGTTCTCTCTGTAATGGCACAAGATGAGCTAAAACCAGCTTGAGTTCTGAGCGGGGACCCACCGTAGGGCAGGCTATTTTAGCTGCTGTCCGTCCTCAGAATACTCTTGCGACCCATTTTTTGCTCTGGGTTTCTTCCAAGAAACCCACTGGACACATATAGACAATCATGGTTGGTGTGGTTCGAGATTTCCTATAGTGAGTCACGCTTCATTAAGCCATAAAAAAAAGAGCAGTAGCAATAGTCTTTTCTCATACATTAAAAGTGGAAATTACGCATCAAGTCAAAGATAAGGAGGGTAGATATGTTATAGTTTCCAGTAAATTAAATGAGATACCCTATACACTGATAAATATATATCTCCCTAATGACTTTCCAGCTCCAACCCTAAAATTTTTTTTAGACTTAGTGGAATCCAATAAAACAAGTATATGTTTAATGTGTTGGACCCAATACTAGATAAAAAGTTTACTTCAACATTATTACATCATAAAAGAACAGATATATTAGTGAAATCTATTAAGAGAAATATGATTAATTATGATTATTTTGATTTATGGAGAACGCTTAATCATGAATCACTGGAGTATATGTTTTTTTCGTGAGTATATTTGTCTTACTCTCGAATAGACATGGTCTGGGGAAATGCAATAGCACTAACAAATATTAATTACTTTAAGATCCTTAACAATACATGGTCAGATCATAGTATAAATATGTGGGAGATGAAAAATTAATGGGCCAGGACCAACCGTGAAACTTGGCGTATAGATGATAATCTTTTAAAATATAAAACTAATTTAGAATTATTAGATAAACAAATTGGTGATTTTTTTCTTGTCAATGACCCGAATGACACCTCATACATAAATAACTAGTGTGCCTTTAAATCTACCATGAGAGGCAATATAATCAGTATACAAGCACGACACAAAGCAGAAAATAATAAAGCCCTCCTGATGTTTCAAGCAGAATTAAATAAAGCCTCAATTAAGAACAAACAGTCCCCTTCTAGGGAACATGCAGATGCCCTGAAAATAGCTAAAAATAAAATTAATAATCTCCTCCTAGAAAAAAATGCAAGGGTCTTGAATAAACTTAAGTCTAGCTTTTATAATAAGGGGAATCGAGCAGATAGGATAATGACAAAAAATTTAAGCGATAAAATTGGATCTAGTAAGATTGTGAAGATAGTGGATGATGAAGATGAATACTTGGACCCCAAAACGATAGGAGAGAGATTCAATAAATATTACGAGGCTTTGTATAATCTTACTCCCTCGTTCGTAATAGAGGAGGATTATTTGAGCAAAACTGACACACCTAGTATTTCGTTAGAACAAAGAAATTATTTAAATACCCCCATCACAGTTCAAGAAGTGGAGGAGGTAATAGGCAATTTAAAATCAGATAAGACCCCAGGCCCAAATGGTTTTTCAAATATATTTTATAAATCTTTTATAAATCTTTCAAAAATCAAATAGCCTTTCACCTAACTAACATGTTTAATGAAATAGTGTCAGTAGGTAAATTTTCCACCAAAATGCTTAGAGCAAATATCCTTCCAATCCTTAAGCCAAATAAAGACCCCTTAAAAGTAGAAAATTATAGACCCATTTCGTTAATCAACACTGATGTTAAGATCTTTTCATCAATTTTGGCCCACAGATTAAAGGGAGTCATGGTTAACATAATAAAAAATGATCAAATTGGGTTTGTACAGGGGAGGGATTTGGTAGATAACTCCAGAAGACTGTTAGATTTAATAGATGCTGCTCGAAGAAATAAAAAGCCTTTATTCATATTGGCAGTTGATGCTGAGAAGTCTTTCGGCAGGGTCGGTTGTTTTTTTTTAAAGAAAAACCTTGGAAAAATTTGGTATACTGGGATGGATGCTTAATGCAATTC
Source organism: Pelobates cultripes (assembly GCA_933207985.1). NCBI lineage: Eukaryota > Metazoa > Chordata > Amphibia > Anura > Pelobatidae > Pelobates > Pelobates cultripes. Next base: position 231,666,140 of record OW240912.1, on the reverse strand, counting down.
TTGCGTTATACGGCAAGAACAGTGGCTCCGAACATATGTGCAGAAAGGTTTACATTAAATAATGGAACGCGGCAAGGCTGTCCTTTGTCACCTACTTTGTATATTATGACAATGGAGATCCCCGCTATTAATATTAGAAATAATTCCCGAATAAAAGGTTTTAGGTATAGAGATAAAGAATTCAAACTTAACTTATATGCGGATGATTTAATTATGACCCTAACCGACCCTGTCGAATCTTTGGTTGCCTTGATGGAAGAAGTAAACAAATACAGTTTAATCTCAAATTACAAAATTAATGTAGCTAACTCAAGCTTCTTAGCTATCAACATCTCAAGGGAATGCAGACTCCACATAAAGGAACGCTATAACTTTAACTGGGATAAAAATCAATTGTCATATCTGGGAATAATACCAGCTGATGATTAAAGGATATGATGCAAACAAACTTCTTAAAAACATTTAGATTAACCCATGAGTCTTTAAAAAAATGGAGACAGGTCGAATTATCCTGGTGGGGAAGAATTAACTTGATTAATTTGTATTTACTCCCCAAATGGTCTTACCTTTTTCGCATGATCCCCTTAAGAATGTCCCATCCATGCTTAGCTATGATACAACGAGATATAAATAATTTCATATGGAAAGTAAAAAGCCCAAGAATGAATAAAATACTTCTGATGCAGAAGAGTAGGAATGGTGGTATAAATTTTCCAAATGTGAACTTTACCTATTTAGCTAATATGATGTTCCATATCTATAAGACGCAACTCATAAGTTCTGAGGAAGAGGGCTGGTATCAACTAGAAAGGGAGATGTCAACTGAAATGGATAACTAATCGAGATGAGAGAATTAAGAAAGTCTGTTCTTTAAATAATTGTTTGAAATCAACTAAGGATGAAGGATATAAATACAAATGAGTGGTCAAGGAAAGGTATAAATAATATTAATCAAATTATATTAGGAGACAAGATTAAGTAGTTTGAGAGGCTAATACAAGAATTCTCGTTACCCAGGAAGGAGTGGTATAATTATTTAAGGATTAGAGGTTTCATCAAACAATTTTTGTTAGCTCGACCTATAGAGGGTCTAGAAAAACAGACTGCTTTATTAAATAATGAGAAAGTGTTTCAAATAGCCTCGAAAGCAAGAAGTGCTCTTCTTCAGATTGAAGCACCAATTACGAACGTAAACATGCAGAAGTGGGGTAAAGAGCTAAATATACAGATTTTTAAGCCTGAATGGGATCATGTGTTAATACAAACTAGTAAAGTTATTCATTGTTTGAGTATTCTGGAGGTATTATTTAAATTGATGAATCGCTTGTATTTAGTTCCCACCAGATTGACTAAAATGTATACCTCCAATTCTCCAACGTATTGGAGATGTAATGAGACGGAAGGAACTTTTAGCCATATTTGGTGTGAATGTGGTAAGGTGAAAAGGCTGTGGTACATGGCCTTTGAGGCATTGGAATATATAATAGAGGGAAGTATTCCTAAGGGTCCGCATAATGGTCTATTCCATCTAAATCTACAATCACTTCATTCTAGAGAAAGATTTATATATGTCCACTTTGTGGCAGCAGTAAAAATAATAATTGCTAGGAGTTGGAAGAGCAATGCGATTTTTACACAGGCCCAACTGTATTCACAAGTTCAATATCAATTATCTATGGAGGCCTTAGGATATCAGACAAATAAAATTAGAGATATCAGTAATATTTGGAGAAAAAGAATGGAGAATTCAGATACACAAACCCCTATTAAGAAGTAATATAATAGAGGGTCCACTGTAATCCCCTAAGGAGATTTTGCAACGCAATGTGAGTTATGTCTATGTAATGTGAGTTATGTCTAGTATAGTAATTAAGTTATATGATGTCAAGTTAGCCAATATCGAAGTGTTTTATGTGCAAGTAAGAAACAGGGTTGTCTACACAGAATTGTGCATATTGCACTTAGATTTAAAAGAGAGGGGTTAAGTAAAGTTTAAGACTGTTTGGCAAATGACGTTATTAAGTTACATGGGATACATTTTTGTGATAACATTTCTGTTTAAAAGTGAAATGAGTTGGAATATTTATTATTGAGAATCCTCCAATACAATATCTATATATGTTGTGCAATATGAAGAAAATTGTGTTTTTCACTGTAGATGGAAATTGTCTTTTATATGTGTCAAATTAAAATAAAATAAATTATTATAAAAAAAAAGAAATAAATAAAAACACAAGAGAAGGCCCATAGTGCTCTCTATATTAAAAAAGTGTTGGATAAAATAGGAGATGTACTTACAATTTACAGAGCAGACAAACCGCTCTGTGTAAAGCGCCTGGGTGGAACAATCCACACCATGGATTCTTTGGATGGTATAAAAGCTTCAGATGTTAGGATATGCCAGGTAACAAAACTAGGATAAATATAAAAGTATTTAAAGTTAAAGAGACTAACCAAAATATTAGTCATAAAAAATATACTTTTATTTAGACTAAAACACAACGCGTTTCGCCTCAAGGGGCTTCTTCAAGTGTACATGAGATGTAGGGTTATTGTTTCACAATGTAGATAAAATGATTACCATTAAATTAGGTAATAGTAACAACCCCTGGAAGTTGGGCTAAAGTAAAAGATTTACCTGGAACCATCGCATTAGAGATCAAAATATATACATACTCATTTGAATTTCACTTGTCATGGTGTATTAAAAACATCACATATTAAAAACACACTCAATTTTGTTTCAGGAATTGTACCGGAAGATTGGAGGAAGGCAGATGTCATTCCTATATTTAAAAACGGTTTAAAATCCTTGCCTGGAAATTATAGACTTGTGAGCTTAACTTTTGTGACTGGGAAAATATTTAAAGTGCTATATAATATTCAGGAATTCATTGGGAAGAACTTTGTCAGCATGGTTTTATGAAACATAGGTCATGTCAAATTAATCTAATTGCATTTTACGAAGAAGTAAGTAGAAGTATAGATCAGGGTGTTGCAGTGGATGTGAACTACTTGGCTTTTTCCAAGACATTTGATATGGTTCCTCACAATAGGTTAGTTTTCAAACTAAAATAAATTGGTCTAGATGAATATTCTTGTTCTTGGGTAGAACAATGGCTTAAGGATAGAGTACAATGAGTTGTCATTAATAGTACATTTTCAAGCTGGACAAAAGTGGTAAGTGGTGTCTCTCAGGGTTCTGTTTTGGGGTAGCTTCTATTTAACATATTTATAAATGATCTTGAAATAGGCATTGAAAGCCATGTTTTAGTGTTTACAGATGACACAAAACTTTGTAAAGTAATAAAATGTGAGCAGGATATTGCTTTGCTGCAGAGGGATTTAGATAGATTGGAGCACGGGGCACTAAAATGGCAGATTAAATTTAATGTAGGAAATGCAAAGTTATGCACTTTGGGGTAAAAAAAAATACACATGTAATTTACACCCTAAATGGTAGTGAATTAGGGATAACAACACACGAGGAGGATTTGGGAATTCTTATAGACAACAGATTAGGCAGCAATAGGCAATGTCAATCTGCAGTTGCTAAGGCTAGTAAGGTTTTGTCATGTATAAATAGGGGCAGGGCCAGCGCCACCTATAAGCGAATTAGGCGCCAACCTAGGGCGCACTTTTGGAAGGGGTGCTGCGGCCACCCTGCTGCACGCAACATTTGTACATGCTGGCAAGGCGCACGTGACACTAAGAAGAGGGGAGCGCAGACGCTGCTCTGAAAAGAGCATTTTAGCGTGTGCCAGAAATCTAATTGCATCGCCTGGTTTGCGTGCCGGGGTGGCTGCATACTAAGTCCTGGTGGTCCCACTCACTCCAGCTCCTCCATCTTGCAAGGAGGAGCTGGAATTTAATTTAGCCGGGTGCCCTTTCTGTCAATGCAGGGGAGGGGGGCTGGTCATGCATATGACACTCTCACATGACTCCGCCCCCTCCCCTTACTTCTCCTCTCTCCATCTATTATAATGAAAGGAGATGGGGGGGGGGGGGAGTGCAGGACCTGAGATTAGTGGACATCAATTTTTTTTATTATGAGGTTATGGGGACAGCATTAACTTTATTTTGTTGATGGTTTAATAAAGTTGATGCTTTCCCCATAACCTCATAATAAAATAATTGATGTCTCTAATCAGGGCTGCCATCAGGGGGTGACAACAGGGGACCCAGCCAGCGCGATCATCTCTTTCCAGTTGCTCATCACTCCAAACAACCCAAGCCCCGCAGTCGTTAGAGCATTGCCACAGGTTCATATGGAAACGCTCTGCACAGCACGCAGGTCATCCTCGGAAGAGTTGCAGTAAGAAGCAGTTTGAAAGACAAGATGGTACTGACTGGGCCCCTTCTCATTACATGCTATGTTGCACCTCTTCCTCTCATCTCATCCATTTCATCCTGTCTCATAACCAGGTACTTTCTTGCACTATACACACTGCCACTTCTCACTTCACTTTACCACCTTGCACTATACACACTAACACCTTGCACTATGTACACTTCCACTATACACACTGCCACCTTCTACTATACACGCCATTACTTTACACTGTACACACCGCCACCTTCCACTGTACACCCTGCTCCTTTAGACTATACACACTGCTACTTTACACACTGCCACTTTACATTAAACACACTCTTACCTTACTCTATACACACTGCCCCTTTACAATATACACACTGCCACTTAACACACTGCATCCACTACATAAACACACACTCTGCATTCACTACACAAACACACATTTCATCCACTACACACACACACACTGCATCCACTACGCTTCAGACTGGGTTTTTTTTTTTTTTTTGGATCAACAGCAAAAACATATGTGAGGAAGGCTGAACTTGATGGACACAAGTCTTTTTTCAGCTATGTAACCATGTAAGTTTATTATTATTATGTTATTATTTACATAGCGCCAACAAATTCCTCAGTGCTTTACAGTGGGTGGACGAACAAACATGTAGTTGTAAACAGACAAGTTGGACACACAGGAACATGGGGGTTGAGGGCCCTGCTCAATGAGCTTACATGCTAGAGGGAGTGGGGTAAAGTGACACAAAAGGTAAGGATAGTATTAGACTAATGACAGTTGCAAGAGAGGAATCAATCGGGAACTATTAACAGTTTAATTGATACGCTTTCATGAAGAAGTGGGTTTTTAATGATTTTTTGAAGGAGTGGAGAGTGGATGAGCATCTAATATAGAAGGGAAGTGAGTTCCATAGGAACGGTGCAGCCATCGAGAAGTCTTGAAGGCGAGCATCAGAGGTGGGAGTACGGACAGAGGATAGACGTAAGTCTTCAGCAGGGCGCAAGGGCCTAAACGGGACATACTTGTGTATTAGGGAGGATAGATAGGTGGGAGCAGCATTATGTAGAGCAAGTTGGGAGCACGTAAGACCACTGAGAAGCAGTAGTCAAGGTGAGAAAGGACAGTGGAATGGTCCAGCACCTTAGCCGCATCTGGTGTTAAGTAGGATCGGATGAGCGCAATGTTTTTGAGATGGAAGCGACAGGATTTGGCGGTAGACTGAACATGACACGTGAAGGAGAGGTCGGAGTCAAAGAGAACTCGTAGGCAGTGAGCCTGTGTGGTGGAGCTGATGGTAGCACCATTGACTTGGAGGGAGACAGACAACAGGAGTAGCAACATTTGAGGGCGGAAAGACCAGAATTTTAGTTTTGGTCAAGTTGAGTTTAAGGAAGTGGGCAGCCATCCAGTTAGAAATAGCAGAGAGGCAGTCAGAGACACTAGTCAAGAGAGACTGGGAGAGATCAGGTAGATTTGCGTGCCATCCACATATAAATGATATTGGAAGCCAAAGGAGCTAATGAGTTTACCAAGGGAGGCAGTATAGATATAGAACAGTAGGAGACCAAGGACTGAACCTTGGGGGACACCAACAGAGAGGAGTTGGGGAGAAGAAGCAGAGAAGAGCCAGAGAAAGAAACACTGAAAGAGCGCACCAGGAGGAGCACCAGGAGAAAGGAATATCTTGTAGACCGATATTGCGGAGGATGAGAAGAAGCTGTTGATGATCAACAGTGTCAAGAGTCAGAGCACGGATGAGATGTGAGGGAATTTGATCTAAGGAGCAGGTGGTGGGGCGGGAGAACTGTAGCAGATCAGAAACCTCTTCCGCTGTAGTGGGTGCGAATGAGCATAGAATAGCAGAGGGAGTGAGATTAGGGGAAGTATTGTAAGGGGAAGAAGAAAGATGAGAGATCGCTTCCCTGGTTGTAGAGATCTTGTCAGTGAAGTGAGTTGCAAAGTCTGAGGTGGTCAAGTTAGTAGGTGGAGGAGGAACAATAGGACAAAGAAGAGAGTTAAATGTGTGAAATAGTCATTTGGGTTCGCAGGAGAGTGTGGTTATGAGGGTATTGACGTAATTTACTTTTGCAGAGGAAAGAGCCAAGCTGTACGAGTGCAGCATAAATTTATAGTGGAGAAAGTCAGACGCACAGTGAGACTTTCTCCAACAGCATTCAGTAGTTCTGGAGCATTTTTGGAGGTATTGAGTCATCTTGGTGTGCCAAGGTTGTTGTTGGGGGCACTTCCTGCGTTTAAATGTAGGAAGGTGCCAAGATGTCTAGTTGAGAGGAGAGGGTGGAATTGTACAAGGAGGTTGCAGAGTTAGGACAGATGAGGTTTGAGATAGGTAAAAGAAGAGTTTGGAGATTAGCGGAGAGATGCTCTAGGTCAAGACAATGGAGGTTTCTGTGTGTTTGATATTCAGACAGTGGTGTCAATTGGGTCTTAGGTATGCTAATGTCACAAGTCAGCAGATGGTGGTTAGATAGAGGAAAGGGAATATTGGAGAGATTAGAGGTGGTATAGAGATTGGTGAAGGTGAGATCAAGAGTGTTTCCCGCTGTATAATTTGCTAAATTGGATCATTGCATAAGGCCAAAAGAGGAGGTTACAGAGAGCAGAAGAGAGGCATCAGAGCAATTGGGGTTGTTGATTGGGATATTTAAATCCCCAAGTACAAGAGAAGGAGTGCTAGATGAGAGGAAGTGGAGAAGCCAGGGATAAAAGTGCTCAATGAATAGTCTAGGATGACTGTGGGGGCGGTAGTGTCGTGTAGTGTATTTTGCTTATAGTTTGGCAGCTTACCTAGGGTTTGCTGGGCACAGGTCACTTACTCCATTTAGCTTTTACATATCCATAATTAAGCCTTGCCATGCAGGTCTATCTCATTGGCTGATATCACTATCAGCAAATGATATATGTGTTGCACTGCCAGGCTTAGCTCAATGCAGGTTCCTGCTCTCATGGAGGAAGTAACTGGTACCAGGCAGACCCCAAGTAAATTGTCAAACCATTAGCAAATAGTTTGATTACTTAGATTTCAATGGGGCACCTAGGCACTCCTGACACCATAACAACTACAGGGGACATTAGTAGTAATTATGGTACTTGCAGTGTTCTTTTAAATAAAACATTATTAATAATGTTGTGAGAGCTTGTACAGGCCAACATTGTAAACATCTTGAATGAATAATCCAACATCAACAACAATTTATAAATTTAATTGGAAAATACAGGAATGTGGCAAAACTAAAACCATATCATATTTGATAGATAGTGTTTTTAGGTAAGCAAATCTCACCTGCAGTGTTTTTCATTTACTCTCTTTCAACACTTTACAAATCGTAATTCTATGAAAGGAAAAAATATCACATGAATTCAATGTATAGTCAAGTCTTTTCTCTTTCTGTCATTTGTGATAATGATTTATGCTATGAACAGCCTGTGCTGGTTCTGAGAATGCAAGCAAAAAACAACATTTTTGAGCTGCCCATTAAATGAAGCATGACTCATATGTCTTCAACTTCCCACTTGTCTTGTCTCTGCTTTGCTGTGCACAAAGATTTTGCAACTGCACCATTTTCTCAATGGGAGGACATTTTCATAGTGCATAGCATTGCCTCAGGGACTTAGAACATGCTGCTTAACAGGTGGGGTCTATCCGGACGCATTTACTGTTATTTCAGCGTTGACAACAATCATACATCATGCAGGCACACAATGCCTGCGCATTCCATGGTAACTTGATCAAAGGACTATAATCAGAAAACAAAGTGCTCTTAATATAATATTTTGACCGTGTAATTGGGACATAATTAAGGTTGACAAACCACTTTTCCATGTTGAGAGCCTTGGAGCTCAAGGAAATTGGTACTTTCTTGTGAACTGCCAAGCTTTTTACTTTGCAAATCTGCAAACATTAAATATGCACAAGGGCAAAAGTGTACCTTTGGTATCAAACAGGAGGAATGGAGGTGGGGGTGACGGGTCAGATAAATAATTAGTATTCACTTGGAATATTTAAATTTTTATTTTCTACCCTCCAACCTTCACAATGCATGTTTTTCATCAAGCAATTAGTGGCTTAATCATAACATAACATTAATTAATCAGGTTGCTGTGGTGGTAAATGTTAATTTGGTAATTAGATATTCTAAAAACAAAACATGGAGATTATATTTTGCACTTCAACATAAAAATGTAATCCATCTATGTTTTCACTGAGAATTGCAACCTTTCACTTAAGGTATAATTAAATCACATCCACTAGTGAATGACAAGCATTGCCCATTACTGGTAATCTTTAATTACTGACTGCGCATTTGAAATGTGTTCATATATTTAAAGTCAAACTATTATTAAACATTATAATCCTATTAACCTTCAAAACAGCCTTAATTAATTTGGTGGTTTATTTCATTATTTTTGTTTGTTTGATATGGCTGTGGTTTGCATTCAGTTCTCTCTTTGTAGAATTAGTAATGTATTCTCTTCTTGCTTAGTATTAAGTATTCATTAGTATTTTAAGATGCTGGGTTTTATACGTTAAACAGCAAAATGTTGTGAGCTCGAAACGGACTCCCAACATTTAGGCCAAAATAACAATAGTGATGTTTAAAGATTGTGGGACACTAGACTCTAGTCTCAAAATTTGAGTCATAGCCTGATGCTGGTACCCAGTGACAGATCTAGAAGAAAGGACACCCCCTGTCTTTTCTGTCCATGATTTGCCAGTCCAATGTAAAGCCAATGGGTGATGGCAGAAACCCTGTTAGAGCAGATAAAGCATGTGTGAGCCATCTCATCTTAGAGATATGGCTTAAACACAGATTGCTTGCTTTGTGGGGTGTTGTTTATTTCTCTCTTTATTAATTTTTTTGTGTCAAATGATCTGTGTCAAGTGAACATACAAAGAGAGTCCTGTACATAAATAATTTGTTATATTTATTGTGATTCCCTTTTCTTACCCCATTCTCTTCTGGTAATAAGTATCCAAGACTAAAACAAGTTGAGTTTTCTGCGAGTTAGTCAAAATGTAGAACAGCAGAATATCTCTGGTATCAATATGATGGTCCAAGACATTTTTTGTCATATAAGATCCATTGCCCCCAATAACAGCATCTCAGTACAAAGTAACATTATCCAAATGTCCACTAAAATTCACAGTTCTTAATATCTACAGAATGAAACACAAGGAACTGCTTAGCTTATTTGGGAAGATGACTACACTATACTGGAGGGCTTTCAATGCTAGAAGTGATAATTCCAGTGTAGACTAAACCTTGCAGGGGGTCAGAGAGTGCAAAATTACTAGCACATAATAGAAATCGAAAGGATAGAGGAGATCATGTAATAAGAGAGGAAAATATAAAGTAGGAATGAATATGAAATAGATCCAGATACAGAAAAGCTGGATAAATCAACCTAATAATAGCTCCATACTACAAGCTCAAATACCCCAGCGTATTAACCAAATCTGATCACCCCAAAGTGGCTGTAACACACTAAAGAGTCCGCTATTGGTATAATACAATCAACAATTACATCGGGAAGAAAAGCCCTAGCATTCACTTGGTTTAAGTTTATAACTACTATATCTAATAGTGATTTGTTATTGTAATTATCACGTTTAGCATTAACCCTGCTTAAGTCTTAACTGCTATTTCTAAAAGTGATTGATACATAATACCCCTCCATCCTCTTGAGTTCCATCTTGTGCTAGTAACTTTGCACTCTCTGATGTCTTGCAAGGTTTAGTCTGTATTGCTATTATCACTTCTAGCATTCAATTGGGTTTAAGTTTAGACGGCCACATTTAAAAGTGGTTTACATTGTTATTATCACTTTTGGTATCAATTTTGTCTAAGTTTAAATTGCTACATTCATTAGTGATTGACATACCTTGCAGCTAATAGACTAGACTTTTTTATGAGTCCTAAGGCTATTTGGTATTTTACTTCACTATTTTCAATAAAATTTATTTATTTTCTATAGACATTTATTTTGGGGTGGTTTGAAGGAGAGCGGCCCGTCTTGTCACGAGGTGGTCTCTCCTTCATTTTCTGTTTTTTGTATAAATCAGACATTTATTGTGAAATTTATTTTATGGTAACAATATTAATAGTTATCGGTGTCTTCCAAATATCACATACACATGCATCAAGAGACCCATTACAATACACACTGTAGGCACTTCTCAGCGCCATTAAAAACATTCTCTCTGCATTATTTTTAAATGTCAGATTCAGCTAAAAATCAGGACATAATATTGCTGCCTGGTAAAGCCACCCTTTGGGAGCAGATGCCATCTCTGTCTTCATAGACTTTTAGAAGGCCTGACATGTTTTCTGGCTTTCATACGTAAAAGTCTGTGAAATGGAAATGAAAACAGCTTTTTCTGTCAACCTGTCACTGATAGAAGCTTTTACATTCTATCAGAATGACTAAACCTTAAAGCAGTGACTTCAATGCTGTGTGTATCTGAGAACTCCCCAGTGTTATCAGATTTATCAAGTCTTGGTGTCTGATAAAGAACCAAAGGGATTTGTGCCACAGTATTAAAATTTCATTCACATATCTGATAAACCGTCTGTGACTATAGCATGGTATGACATGAAATGGAGAGGGAGAAGTCCGATAATTTCTCTGTCATTTTCTTGCTCACATATATGTACAACAAATCTAGTGTGGATTCAAAAACTGTACAAGGCCTAAAAACTCATCATGTTAATAAAATAAAAAAAATGTAATAAATTAAGTAAGATTAATAATAGAAAGACAGGGCATATGATAACACTGACCTTTTTTTTTATATACCTCTATAACGTTGGGAAATAGTAGACTTGTTCATTTGTTCTCAAACAAATTGTGATTCATAAAAATTGTGGGGGATCAACAGGTCATCCGAATTGCAAAATCCCAAAGCACCATAGGGATGTATCATGAACAAATGAACCAGACAATGGATGCACATTATAATTTGTTTTGTGATTCAGAGTTCCGTCCAGTGCGCCAAAATATAGAGTTAATTGAGTAATGGTTAAGGGACCACCACCAAATGATGTTTGTTTTTTTCACGGATCAATTAAGGAAGAAAGAGCAGTAAAAAATAATATATATATATTTTATAAATATATATCGGTTATTAACTAAAGTGAGAGTTCAAAGCAGGTCATAGGCCAAAGTAGCAAAAAAATTACTTTGGCCTACAATTTGAAATACATTTTAAATTCACTTTGATTGTCACTTTAGTGAATAACCCTGATAATTTCTAAATATATAAATATAGATTTTTTTTCTGCTCTCCCTTTTTCTCCAAATATTGGTTACTTTTCTCATTTGATCTGTGAACCAAATGGTGTGAAAATGCACCTAACAGTGTACTGGAAAAAAAAAATATGTTTACATAAATATTTTTTGTATAAAATTTATATTTTGCAGAACGCTGATTGGCTATTTTTTGTACCTTTTTGGTTCATTTCATTTGGTTTCCCAAATGTTTTGTATGGACAATATTTGAAAAAGCCGAACTGCCACGTGGACACATTTCGAACTACCAGACCAAAATGTATTGTGTGATTTGACTGAACCAAATTCTTTGCCATGCACATGACTAGTAAATAGTACACAATTTAAAGTAGCAATATTCATATCATCCAATTACAAATGCCAACATAGACCTTACATGCAATCGTTATTCTATTTTCATTTGCTATATTTAAGTTTGGAGTATGTCAGTATCTGAAAAAAAAGAAAGAAAAAAAACAAAAATACACTATTTTTCTAAAATGTATGCTTCAGTAAACCACATTAGGATAGACAGAAAACTTGTTATAAGCATTCACATTCAAAGAACGATGATAAGCAGCACATTGAGTTAAAAGACACAAAGTGAGTACATAATAATGCATTGCACTTTGATGAGGTTAGTGATGTTTCTCAGTGGAAAACCGGATAAGAATGCATTTATTTTCTCTGTATTTTCTTGTTCATTCCCTCAAGGTTTAATACCATTAAGCTCTATTTGCTCTCTAACCATTCTTTTATGTTTGAAAAGAAAATATGAAAAAACGCAGGCCCTTCACAGGAAGGAAAAGCTTGCCATGTTCTGTTGTCTAAAAGACAAGAATGATAGCTCTGAGCGATTTCTTTTTTTTTTTTTTTTCTCTTTAAAATCATAGGGCAAAATGCCTCATTGGCTACAGATATTAACTTTTGTGCTGAACGCCCAGTTGGCGTTGCTGTGACAAATGAGTTTTACCTGCTACTATAAAATAATCCCCAATCTCTCCTTGCACCTCCCTTTATCCTTTCCTTGCATAACCCCCAGGAGCCCAGCAACAGAAATGTGCCCTACAGCACCATCTGTTTCTGCCAGAATCCATATTAGGAATCTACAGAAAGCAGCTTACTCACAGAGCAATTCTAAGCAAATCTTCCTATTCTGATTTTTCGTCTAATGCTTGCTCCCTACGTGACCAGGACTGGCAAGCTATACCCACATGACAAAGGAAAGAATGACTAAATTATTCTATCCAAAGCCTAGGTCTAGTTTCCAATACAGTCTTGCATGCAGTGTAACTGTGTATATAAATATATCCTGCAGAAATAAATCCACTCACTTTACAAAATTGCATCTTCTGTTTCAAAAATGGCTTTCAGCTTTGAAATACAAAAAAATGCGATACATATATATGTGTGTGTGTGTGTGTGTGTATTTTACTTGCTGCTGTACAAATCCGCTGTTCTATAATGTGTGTAAAAGATATGTACCCCGCAACCTAGCAAATAAGCAAAATGTCATGCAACGAATATATAGTTTTTTGTACACAGCTTTTCAACAGTTGGCCACAATGGTTTCTAATAGTATTTTTATTAAACTTTTAAACAGAAATGTATTAAGTTGCTTGTAAAAAATAGTCAAGAATGGAGTGCATTTGGGGTTTATTTCTGGGCAGACATAATTACAGGTCAACAATAGTACAGTTACTTCTAGACAAAATTGTTATGGAATTCACACTTCCTAATTCACAGTATAGTGAATAACTCTGTTCCCTGTGTAGAACATCAGAGGTAGATGGATTTGTCAGGTTTGCAGTATGGTTGTTTACTCCCTTGCCATCCATATTGTTATGTCACCTATGAAGGTTTAATACAACATCTGAAAGAGTCTGAGGTTGTTTGAATAATGAAGATGAACTAAAAAAATCTAGGTGTCTATAAAAAGGGACACTATAGTCACCAAAACAACATTAGCTTACTGAAACAGTTTTAGTGCATAGATCATGCCTCTGCAGTCTCACTGCTCAATTCTTTGACATTTAGGAGTTAAATCACTCTTCTGTTTATGCAGCCCTAACCAAACCACCCGGTTGTTACTCACACAAACTGCAAGAAAACAAAATGGTTTAATTTTCAAACAGATGTAACTTAAAGGGACTCTCCAGTGCCAGGAAAACAAACCGTTTTCCTGACACTGCAGGTCCCCTCTCTCTCCCACCCCCTATCCCAAGTTGCTGAAGGGGTTAAAACCTGTATCCAACGCCGATGTCCCTCGGCACCGGTTTAGGGTCTGCCCACGCTCCTCCCCCACCTATGTCCCTTGGCTGGGGAGACCTATTGAGCATGCGCGGCCACCGGCAGGGGAGACCTAATGCGCATGCGCGGCTCTTTACAGGAAGTGTTTAGGAAGGCTGTGTAAGTCACGTGCAGAGAGTGACTAGGGCTGCATAAACAAAGTGATTTAACAGTAAGTGGAAGAGAATTGAACAGTTAGACTGCAAGGGCATCATCTATACACCAGAACTGCTTTATTAAGCTAAGGTTGTTTTGGTGACTAAAGTGTCCCTTTAACCTTTGCTTCCGTTTTTATTTCATTTAATACGTTTTTAAATTATGAAGATACAAAAAAACAGCAGATGTCGATTAAAAGTGGTTAAAAGAAACAAACACACACAAATGTATAATCAATAAGTATGAAAAAAAAAATGAAAGGGAAAATGGTCTATAAAAAAAACACTAATTCTGATCCCAAAAAATAAAACTCAGCCACTAATATCCTCACTCACTCACTATACTGATATTTAAACACGGGGAAAAGTTGTAACTAACTGGAGCAGATAAGGTCCATTGTTTTGTATATATACATGGCATAACTGGTCAACAGAACATTTTTGTGGGTTGTGGTGTGAATTGCTTACCCCACAATCATTTCCTTAAGGTATGTGACACTTTTTGTAAGCAAATGTCTGGCTTGGAGGCCCTGGAGATTTAACCGTTCCATGCCTTTTATATAAAGAAACATTTTTCAAGCTATTGCTCAATTTAAAGATTATTCAACTGTCTCTAAATGGGGCTTGGTATGAAACATGAACTACTGGATGGCATTGGGACTTGTTTTAAGAAATTCTTATACAAATCTCAAATTCACCATTCTGGAATATATTATTACCCTTGTTAAGACACCCCTGGTGTCTTTAAGGGAAACCGCCGCTTAGTTAACCTTCCCTCTTCGCAATATCAATAACTCCGTTCGCATAGACTGCGGTATACGAACCACCATCAGAGGAAGCGGTAATCTCCTGTACGGGATCCGTAATAGGCTCCAAACTCCCGAACAGAGATCCACGAATCGCCGCTAGCTGCCGAACAAGTATATCCACCAAGCGGCTTTCGGCTCCAGCAATCAGTCTCTAGTCATCGGTAATAAATCCCTCCAATAACGAGACCAAGCTCCGCATTGAGGGTCAAACAGGATCTGGCTTTACTGTGGGCTACCCGCCCGCATTTATGCAGGTCTCCCACTTGGTGGACACTCCCCTAGGGGACCAAATGGGAGACTGTAATGACAGATGTACATGGGGACATTTCAGACATACAGATACAAACTTTTCCCACAATGCAGTATGGTTTCCTCCCCTCTGCCCTGGAGATAATTGAGAAGTAATTCAATTATCTCCAGGACAAAGACAAATCGCCATCTTAAATAAAACCCACAAAAATATATAATTTCACAACCACCGAACACTCTGCATTCGTATCACATATCCCCAGATAGCCTGGATCTAAGTGCATATTATTAGCGAATAGCGCTCAGAACCCATACGCATAGTTCAATCGCCATGGAGTCAAAGTTCTTACAGTCTTTCGGTATGCGATTGACTCCATGGGAGGCTATCTGGGTTAAGTCTTTTCGTGTGATTCCAAACTCCCGAACGACCGGTGTTCGCATGCTTTCGTCGATGGAGCAGGGCGACCCGTTGTTTCAGTGGTGTTCGGCAGAAGAAGTGTCAGTTTTTAGTTCCATGAAATCAATGCCAAACACCGCTGTTCTTTCGTGCGATCTAAAATGGCCCCTGCCTCGTGGTCGACATGTGAATGATGGCCACCCTGTATTCGGTTTTAATTGAGAAGTGTCTGCGGTTAACCACAACGTTCTAATTGGGATCAAGAGGTTAACCAGCAGCACACTTCTATCCTGGGTGGCCATCCGTTCGGTAGGTTTGTTCGGTAAAAAGGGTCATTCGTATGCATGGGGTATGGCAACAGCCCTTTACACGAAAGGAGGGCAAAATAGACGAATCCTCCACGAATAGGCATACAGATGGTTCTGTCACAACCCTTATTGTGTTTAAGTTCCTTGGTTTCTTTTAATAAATGGACATTTAAAATCAATGATTGTTAGCTATAATATACAATCTAAAGAAAAATACTTACAAATGTGTTAATGGTGATTTAGAACAGAGAATTGAGTAACTTTAGCACATTTTCAGTGGAAACAGCATTCTGTCTACATTGCAAAACATGAGCAATAGCACGTGTGTTCTCATGCAATTGAGATTGTTTTACATTAATCAGCCAGTGGCTGATATCTTGTAACTCTTTGCTAGCATAGCAAAATTGTATGAGACAAACTTTCACTGCTCTGTGTGCTTAAACAAATAAATTAATCATGCGTCCCATCCAATAAGGCAAGCAGCTGGTGCATTTCCATTCTAACTATAAGTAGCCAAGAGCTACTCATTTATTAAGTTGTCACCTTGCCTTGTGAGAATGAGAGCTATCTCAGAGGGCAGTAGATGAAATGGCCAATGACTAAATCTTTCTAAAATACAAAACTTTGTTAGAATGGTAATTCAGCCATGTTTTTTTACTATTTTCAAATATTAATGTATGTTATCTCGGGAGTAAACTCCAACCTGACTCATGGAAATAGTAGCTGAGTGCTGTGTTACTTGGTGTATGTGGTCTACAATGGCTCTTCTTTAAATTTTAAATCCAAATGCATTGTTGTTTTAGGATATTCTTTCACTGACAAAACAAAACCTGAGTTTGATCCAGTCCACCTTACAAAAAAAGTCTACATCATTGGCTAAGAGTCAGACTGCTCTATAATAGGTTATGCTTAACACCTTAACCATTTGTATTTAATATTACATGATGAAAAAGGTCCTTCAATGAAACAGACAGAGCATCAACTTCAAAAAAGTGTCAGAAAGTGAAATGGGCAGGTCTTAATTTGGCACTAAAACTTTTTTTTAATATTTGTCCACCTGTTAGTCATGGATAGTGAGTAATAACTATATCCATGCAGCCCAACGCCATGCCCATGGGAGTAAGTGGAAATACATGGGAGATATATCTGTACTTAGGAGATAATTGCATTTTGCTTTCTACTCTAGAACACAAAATAGAGTCAAATAAATTAACTATTTAAACAAATGTACAGGAATAACAGGAAGTTATTTCTGTGTTTATGAAATATATGCACAACTTTGTGATGTTTATTGTAGTTGCATACATCATGTTTGTAAGATGCACAGATACAAATCTGTATTGCATGTGAAAAACACAATATTAAAAAAACTTAATCAGAAATGAATGATAACATAGTAAAGAACAACAAAAAAATCTAAGCATACCAAGGTAAATAACATACAATGTCTACTTTGTCTGCTAAATGAATCAACAGTGAATGTTTGTCAATGTATCAATACTAGGACTATCAGAATTCCCTATACAACATTTATTCTTTTCAAATAATTTTTATTGTTTTTGAATAATAATAATACTAGAAATAACATTTAGACTTTTTTGTCAACGTTTTAACAAAAAGAAGGGTGCGCCTTTAATGTAAATATTTTGTACAAATAAAATAGCATAGTCCAAATAACTTAACACTAGTCCAGAATAATAAAGTCCACAATGGAAAGGAAAATTCTTGCAGAGCAGCAGTGATTTGTCACGGGTGTAGACCTGTAATTTCAGTGGAACATATGGAAAAGAAGCAGAACCTAGGTGGTAGGTATAGTTTTTCTCTCCTTCATGCTGTACACGCCAACAATCAAATAGGCCCTGAGAAAAAAGAAATTTGGAACAGGTATCAGCCACTTTTTCACTTTTATGATTTTTAGCGGTGCCATTTACATCTCTAACAATGTCATATTCGCAATCCAGAACAAAACTGGTGTCACCACCCAAAATCAATTTGCCTCTGACCTCATCTGAAACTTTATTAACAATCGATTTCAAAAAACAAAATTGCCCAGAGTTAGGTTAGATGTTTTTACAGAATCTATAGTGATACTGGGTGGGCTAGTCTTTCTTCAGAATATTGGGTACACTATCTGTCTTAAAATGAGTCTCCTGAATGAACAATACCTCTGGCTTATTACGTCTCACCTCTTTAAATAGAAGTCTTCATTTGTGCTGAGTGTTCAGTCCCTTCACATTAAAAATTTTAAAACCATTCCTATTGCTCAAAAAGAGCAAATATGGATAAAAGAAAAAATTGGGGAAGGAATCCGATGACAATGCACAACCCGAAACATATTTGAAAATTAAACAATCTTATCTTACCTTAGTGAGTAAGGTCCACCTGACCAAATTATGTTTGACTCCGTGTATCACTGAAGTATTATACAAGGTTATAACATTAAGAACATAAAACAACACATTATGGATGACATTTTCCATATTTTCAAGACATAACTAATAAAAATGTAAAAAAACTTGGTGAAGATCCCATAGTAAGGGAAAAATTTACAGGCCTATGTTGAGGGGGGAGAAGACTGGGAACACGGGGTATCATATATGTAAAATAAATAAATAAACAACAAAGAAAAAGAGCTATTGTTTACAATAGAAGAACAAATCAGTCTTTTGTATAAAAAAGTAGATTAGCCTAAAATAATAATCTTCACCAGTAGCAGGAACCAGTAGGAACCAGCAGATTTTATGAATAGTCCAGATTTTATGAATAGTAACAGCAACCAATATCTGGAGACTTGTAAAAAGAATAAGTAATCCAAGGATTCGGGCCCAAGGAACAGGAACCAGGATTTGAAGATCTTAAAGAACTGAAGAAATCCTAAATCTAAAGTCTTAAGAAAAGAACAGGAACCAAGGAACGAAAGAAGCAGAATCTAGAAACCATCAAGCCATTGGTCCAGGCTTGGTATCAGGAACTGAAGAGCCAGAACTTGGAAAACAGTGACTTATGATGGCTGTGTCTCCATGCATCTGAATTTCCTTGGACATGGGGCGTTGGCATTTGTGAAGGTTGAGAAGTAGCAGGTGACATTGCTGGAAGTGTATTTAGAACACTCATCCCTTCTTCAGGAGGCATGATAGCATAATTTTGACCATCAAGACGAAACAAGACTTTGACAGGAAATCCCCATTTGTAACGCATATTTCGTTGGTGCAGTTTAGCTGTGAACTGACCAAATTATCTCCTTTTCTGCATAGTGGCAGGGGAAACATCCTGAAATATTTGAATGTGACGATAATCATTCGGCATTCCATTAAAATGTAGAGAAATAAGAAAATCTTCTTTAATAGTGTATAAGTGGATTCTTGTGATCACATCTCTAGGAGCATACCTTAGAGCTGAATCCTGTTTTGAGAGACAGTGGATGTGGTTGATCATCAGATCAGCGTCAGTGAGATTTGGATTCACTGATCTCATGATGATTTTCATTTAATTTGAAAGTTCAGCAGGCTGAACAGAGTCAAGGATCCCCTTTATTCTCAAATTATTTATCTGACTCCGATCTTCCATATCACTCAATATAATATTGGTAGAATTTAATTGTAGTTCCAATGAGTGAATGCGCTTGTTAAGATTTGTTATCTCTGTAGCGTTTTCCTTTAGGGCTTCATCCGTTTCATCAGCTCCATATTACAAAACTGACTCCTTCTGAGTTATTGTAGAAATTAGGCTTTACATTTGTTTCTGAAAAATATTAAATTTTGCCTGATTATCTGCAACATTTGCCACACTTGGTCAGACGAAGCAGGAGATCTTTTAGAAGTTTCTGTGGACCGAGAGGGATGGGGTGCTCTGTATGGAAGAGAAGGCAAGTTACCCACTGCAGTTTACAAAGTGGGGGCCACCCATGTAATTAGGTCTGCCTGCCTCTTGCCAGACACTTTAGGTATTGCTCCAGCCCTATCTGAAGGCATATAAAATTCACTAGCCTCAACAGCTATCTTGGTTGTGGCAACATTGTGTTGGGAGGAGAAATGCACAAGGTCTTTAATCAGAGTTTGGGCAGTCTCCATTTCCAAATCAGCATCTTTATTTCTAATCGAGGCTCCAGTCTCACCACCTATATTTTGTGTCTTAAGAATTCTGGGGTTGGGGGCCGAACTCCCTCCTGACGGGACCATCAGCCATGAGGCAGGCAGCCCCAACAGGGATCGGGATCTCACGCTACACACACTCCTCTCAGCAGCCCATTCGCTTTTGAATGAGAGCGACCAGGCTGCTCTGGTGCCTATTCTATTGCGGCTCTGTGTGCACGCTGTGAGACTCGCGTGAGGTGATTCTCGCGGCTCCAAGCGTGCCGAGCACTCGGAGCGAGTGGAACCGCTCTTAGAGCTTGCGACTGATGTGGCTGCGGTCTCGCCGCCTGGATTCTGCAGCGAGCGGGTCGTTGCCGCACTCGCATATGTGTGAGTCTGTGTGCTGGGGCGGGAGAGTGCCGGCTTCGCTGATGTTGCAGTAGGGGATTTCTGCAGCAAAATAATTTGCACTTTTGGCAAAGAGGAGAGGCTAAGTCCCTTCATGCCCCTACTCACCCCTTCTTCAGTCCTCTCTATGGATTTCACTGCAGGGACACTTTTTTCAGGCTTCCTTTCCTTCTGCTTGTTGTTTGAGGTTTCCAACAGCTGAATGTAGCAAAAAGATGTTAAATGAAAATTATTTAAGGTCTTTTTGATCACTTTTGATCCCAATATCCCCAGAGCCTCTCTAAAAGGCGGCCATCTAAGATGGTGGCCAAACTCCGCCCGCTACAACATTTATTCTGCCACTATCCTATACATTACCATAAGTCCTCTTCTAAATAAATGAATACATAAACTGACTCCTACTTTGAAGGTGTCCATTGATGCCTCTACCCTTATTACAGTCCTGCAGCTGAAGGGCCATATATTGCCATATATTTCTCTTAGAAAATCCCAAAATACACAGTTATAGTACTGCATGAGAAGTATTGATTTCATTTTCCGAACTTGTCTCTGTTCCTTTTAATTCAGACACAGTTTTAAACACAGTTTTGAGAATTAACATTAACAGCATTTTAGCATTGCCCAAACAAGTGAAGCATTATATTCCCTGGTGTAAATGAGTGCAGTAATTGCTTAAAATTTTGAAAATAGGTTTTTAATCGGACCAAATGTTTCCAAATGAAATTGTCAATTTAATTTGACTAGGATTTCAAAATTATAATAATTGTTTTAATTTGTCCTGTATCAAATCTCCTTTAGTATAACAAGAGTTAAAAGAGCATTACCTCAACAAAGGTGAATTATATGATTTTGCAAGGTCAGTGATGCTTTGTGGCACATGTTTTAAAATATGATACGAGCCACAGCTGATTCAAATTAAATAGCACCTTGCAACTCAAATTTCTATTCAGATATTCATTTCCTTGTCTTCATTATCGGAATTAGATCCTCCTGGGGTCCTTTTGCTGCAATTACTCCAGGGACCAATGAAGTTTCTATAGAAACAACAGAATAAGCCAAAGGGATTTAGTTAAAAAGATCAGATTTGGTATCTGGCAACTACTAAAGACTGAAGAGGCCTCTCAGCTGATCACTTTACAATCACAACACAATAGCAGCCAATTCACAAAGTAAAGGGCCTTTTATTGTTTACTGCATCAACTTGACAGAGAAATTCCAGAAAAGAGTCCATTTTGTCCATTTCCACAGAAGATTTCTTATTTTGTATTGGTATGTTATACCATGTAAAATGGTAGCTAAAGGGAGCCACTGGCATCTCTCTATGTCAATAAAAAAAATTAAAAAAAGTACTGCCTAATAATTTGATTGTGTGCCAAGGAACAATAGAAAATAACTTAATTGCTGTTGTTAACGGCGATCGTTTAGAAATCAGAATTCCAAAAGTGGCAATGGTATCTTCAGTGACTTTAGTGCCTAAACTTCAAAACAGCTGTGCATATTCTGCTATCTATTTTGTGAATCTGTAATTAAACCACAAAAAAAGGAAACACTTTTCTAAATCCAGATTGCATATAGATATTTCCGCAAATTGTTTGCTATTTAAAGATACTAAAATGTGCATGATGCCTTTTATTTTTTAATATCATCCCCCAAGGTGGAACTCTGGCCATAATGTATATTACATCGGGGTATTTTTCTTTGACCTTCCACACTGCCAGTCATATATGTGTTAACAATGATGAACCTTGCAAATTATATATATATATTTTTTTTTTATATATATATATATATATATATACTTTTTTTTTTTTTTTAAATAGATTCTTTTTACTAGAGCAATTTTAGCAGACACAATCTGAAGAATGTGTTCCCATATGGAAGGGATGTAAAAAAAAATTATAAGCGTCAGAAAAAAAGCTGTATTTCAGCTGCTCCAAAATAGAAAACTAGCCTACCTGTAGTTTGCACAATCTGTTATAGAATATAGACAAAGGAATATTCACTAAAGTGAAAGCAAAATAATTCACAAGTACAGCAAGTTATTTAAAGTGATTGAAATAAAGAAAGGAACAGAGGCATTCTAAAAAAGGGAATATACAGAATGGATCTAGATTGAATATACTCAAGGAATAAAGTGTATAAATCATGCATCATTGATTCAGCATCCAATTGGCTAATAAACAGTAAATTGCTTTCATATGTTACTTTACAATTTATATAGAAATATTTTTTAATAAGAAATTAAATGGATCTTTGACATATTTTATTGTTCATTTTTTAATCACCTGCTGTAAATCTTGGGAGAGCTGCATACAGAGTTTAAATTGTTTTTGTCAGTGAATGAAACATCATGACAATTTGAATTACACATGGCTGCTGTACAGTTTATTAGTAAAAACTTTTGTAAAGTCAAGGATCTACATTTCCTACAACCCCATGCCAAGGAGAGGTTTACTGTGAACATTTAACAATATGCTTCATCATTAGCTTGTACCACTTTTCCTGTTGAAAACTTTTCTTTGGTCAGTTTGCTAAATAATCAGAATGATTTCATGTCTGAGGCTTTACCATGTAAAAATGCTTTTCTCCTCCTGCTCTTACAGAAAACATGCCTACTTTGAAAGATGGGTACACTAAACACCAAAGCAATGTTGGAACATGTCCCTGGAATACCACTGCCAGTTAGGAGTTACATCACTTTGTTTATGCAACCCTACCTCCACCCCCCCCCACCCCCCACCATCCTCCCTGTGCCTCCCTACCTTTTGAAAAAGTCTAAATTTTTAGCTTCTTTTAAAACATTGTATGTTTAATGTAGAAGTTATTGTCTCCTCCTCTGTTACTTAACCTACAGAAGCCTCAACTTCATGTGTGTGATTAGAGTTCAATTAACAGAGCAGGCAGTAATAACTTTTTTATTGAATCTTTGTGAGTCACAGGTACGGGATTGTGACTAGTTACATGGTTACATAGTTACATAGGCTGAAAAGAGACATGTGTCCATCAAGATCAGCCTTCCTCACATTTGTTTGACTATGGCTGCATAAACTGAAAAAAATGACTTAACTCATTAATGGCATCACCCTACCATCCAAGTGCCTTTATTTATATTTATTATTTTTTTTTCTTCCATTAAATCTCAATACCTGGGCATCTCCATTTTGTTCCCCTCTGTCCATGATGTCAGTAGCTTGCCCTTTTGTGAGATTCTTTTGACTGATTGTGGGTTAACAAGCTTAAGAACCGAAATGTAATTTTGTTTAAACTCAGTCTATTGCCAAAATCGCTGAAAATTAAATTTTAACAGGACACTCTGGGTATATATATAAAGCAACAATGTTACATTTGTAAGAAAATGCAACAACCATTTGCTTCTTACTTTTATCCACCTAATTATATAAATAAAAATTATATATAGCTACCAACTCTTGAAAAAAGCCATGTAAAGGTTTTAATTCATATCTTTCAAAGTTTTCATTTGTGCAACCTTAGAGAGTTCACAAAGATTGACTGTTACTTCCCCACCGACATTTGTACAGATACCATTTACTTCCTGGGGAAGAATTGCAGTCAAGTTAGCTCTCAAAAGGCAAAGGAAGTTACTGCAATGTGTATACTTAGGGCACCATTTGATCTTGGCACACTCCTTTTTTTTATAACACATTGCAGTTAGCTTCCTTTCCCTTCAATGGGGAAAACTGCAATAGGAATTATTGGACCTGTCCCCACAATCTATAATTACAACTATAATGTTATCAAACCCATGAAGACTACAAACACAGAGGTAGGCATTACATTAGTCCACGAGCCTTTTAATCCATCACATTTACTTTTTGCACTGAAAGGGTTATTGATGTTTAAATCACATCATTGTATCATTTTTTGCTTTTTTTAATGTTCACAGAGATGTGAACTAGTACCATACGGTGCCGGGAATATTAGCCCTCCAGGGTTATGCACACTACTGTTTTCAAATCTGTTATTTCATCAGATGTGCCAGTCGAAATTACTTCTGCAACATGGTCAGAACCAACCTGGACAGATTTATGAAGCATAGAAGTGCTGTGGGCATATTTTTTCAAATCACCTGGAGACAGGCAGGGAATTCTCTCAAGATTATCAAATCTACTGATTTTCATGCATGTCATGATTCTTCCAACTGGCCTGTTTAAACTAGAGACCAGAGAATATGTTACGTGTCGTAAACACAGTGCTGCTCTGATTTTAAAGAAAATGCACCATATTGTCCTAATTTCTCTGCATTCAGGGGACATATGTAGAGTGGTTGTTTTATAGTGTAAAAGTTTCCCATCATGCACCATTTTTAACAGTATAACCCATCGTCAACCTGGTACCTACCGCCCACTAGTGGGTGTTGTAGGATTCCAGGTGGGCAGTAGGGATTTTCTAATTTTGAGAGACTGGGCAGTCGGGCGGGTGTGAGCCGGCGGTACCCCTGCGACCGGGTACCGCCATCACCACTTGTGGCCCCCGCTGCAAACCGCCGGGGCCGCATATGGAGGGGTTCATCGGGTGGCCCATGCTGTCAGGGCCACCCGATGGATGTGGATTGTGAGGGGGCCCGGTCGGCGCAGGGCGCTTTAACAGCGCGACCGGGCCCCCTGTGATCACATCACAGAGCTGGGAGGAAGTGACTGCACGTCACTCCTCCCAGCTAACACTGAGAGCCACACGGAGGAAGACCAGGGAGTCAGAGTGGGAACTCTGACTCACATCCACCTGAGCCACCACTGGTGACAGTGGAAACAGGAGGGTGACTAAAATATTTTGTGTGTGTTTGTTTGTGTATGTGTCTTTGTATGTATGTCTTGTGTGTGTCTGTATGTGTGTATGTATGTGTGTCTTATGTATGTGTCTTTGTATGTATGTGTGTGTCTTGTATGTGTCTTGTGTGTGTCTTATGTATGTGTCTTTGTATGTATGTATGTGTGTGTCTTTGTATGTGTCTTGTGTGTGTGTATGTGTGTGTGTCTGTCTGTCTGTATATATGTGTGTGTGTGCCTTGTCTTTGTATGTATGTGTTGTGTGCGTATGTGTCTTTGTATATATGTGTGTCTTGTGTCTGTCTGTATGTGTGTATGTATGTGTCTTTGTATGTATGTCTCATGTGTGTGTCTTTGTATGTGTGTGTCTGTATGCATGTCTGTGTGTGTGTCTCTATGTATGTGTGCCTGTCTGTTTGTATGTATGTGTCTTGTGTGTGTGTGTGTGTGTGTCTGTATGTGTGCCTGTCTGTGTGTCTGTATTTATGTGTGTGCCTGTCTGTATGTATGTGTGTCTTGTGTGTGTGTGTGTCTGTATGTATGTATGTATGTATGTGTGCCTGTCTGTTATAGTGGGCTATAGTAAGTAATAGTAAGTGGGACACCTAGCTCAGCATTCCTTCTGGGCATTGATATAGGGAAGGTAAAAAAATTGGGGTGAAAAAGGTGGGGAGGGGAATTGAGGAGGGAGAGGAGAGCAGTTGACTCACAGGTGAGAAATCATATTATGCGCAAACAGAGAAGTCGTCTGAATATCACCGAAAGAGGAGACCTTCGTTTGTTCCTTACGAAAATTGAACCAGATATCAAATATTTAGTCTTGCAGCATCAACCTCAAGGATCTCATTAATCACTAGTAAAGGTAATTTCAATTTACTATTGTTTTCTCATTAAACTTTATAAAGTTAAAAACATTATAAACATGCATTAAGTAGAAATAAAAAGATAAATGTACGTACATTTATTTTTTTTTTAAAAACACCCTGCTTTCTAAAACATATTCCGCACTTGCGCGAAAACTGGTGGGCGGTAAGGAAATTTTTTCAACCAAAAAGATGCATTAGTGGGCGGTAGGTAGAAAAAGGTTGACTACCACTGGTATAACCCAACCTACTGGTTCTATCTCTATCTCTAAAAATATATTGGCCATTTTTACCAGTTTATATATATATATATTCATAAAACTTAAAACCAGGTAAAAATGGCCAATGTAGATATAGAATAGAGCGATGGAGAGAGAGAAGAGAAGACTAAACAGAGAGAGAGAGAGAGAGAGAGAAAGAAAGAGGTTGCATAACACAAATGAGTAAAATAGCATGAAATGTAATAAAATAAAAACATATGAAATAAGAAATGTATATATATATATTTTTTTTTTGGGGGGGGGGGGCTTCTCTTAAGTGACTGAAACCAAATCTTTTCAACAAGCAAACTTCTTAGGCTGGGTTTATCAGATTGATTATATAAAGAGGCTATTTTCTTTAGTGTTCCTCCAAACTGGAGCGCAAACAAAAAACTAGAAAGATAAGAGTGCAGGGAGTGACCTTTTTGGTATTCTAAAAACTTTTTTAAAGTGTCCCAATTAAATATTTCTGCTTATATAACATTATCAAGTAAATAAAAAATAAAATAAATTAACAATATTCTTTGAAAATCCTAATAGTATGTCACTTGGGGATTGTTTCCAACCTTTACATAACAAATGAAGTATAGTCCCAAAGAAATAAACATACCAAAAGGCAAAAATAATGGAACACCACTTTATTCGGTAATATACCCAACCATCGATCAGGGAAAACACAAAAGTGAGGTGATTGTAATACACATACCAATAAAGGAGAAAATATAATTAATGAGCTTATATATACTGCATGGACAAAACAAGAGAGAATGATGGCCTGTATGTGAAAGCTTTTAACAACAGCGATGAGCTATTTCTGGTAGCAGCTACCAATTACTGATAGGCAGACATGGCACTGAGGAACCCTCCTTGAGTTTGCAGAGAGATTAATATATGCCAGCCTGATGCCCAAAGTACTAGAGGTGTAACCATCCCAGGTACCACAAGCTTTGGGGACCTATCCAGTAGACTTCAGACTTAGGCAAACCAATGTCATGTAGTCAGAAGAAAAAAGTGGCCAGGCACTACAACAATTTAAGCAGCTTTATTGGACATCAACAGATAGGCATCTGTAGTGAGAGGACCGGTTGAGAGCTGTGGCCATTTATCTATGCACCAGACCAGGTCCTTGTTGGTTTGCCAGTTCCCCTGAATGACCATGCTCATACTTCACTCCCTCCCAGCAAACAGAGCGCAATGCAGAGAAAAAGGAGACAGAATTGGAACCCCAGACCCTGCTTACTAACCCCAGCTAACTTCAATTGCCACAGATAATTCTTTGATGACCCAGCAAGTCCCCATGTTGACCCTAAATAAGTCCTCCTGCACCCAAAAGTTATGGGAATAGGTGGGTGGCTCATGCATGCAAATGTATGCTGTGACTTTTTTCTCTGTGTGTTTGTATCTCTGTGTGTATGTGTGTGTTTCAGTTTGTATATATGTGTGTTTGTGCTTCTTTGTATCTATGCATGTGTCAGGTGTGTGTTCACCTCCTCCACACACAACACTCATACATACATACATACATACATACTGACATATATACATACATACATACACACACACATACATACATACATACACAGCTACTTTTTCAGCCACTCTCCTGTTCCTTACCTTTTCATTGCAGGAGGGTGGCTGGGGATGATTGGAGTCGGCTGCCTGTCCTCTCCTTGCAGCCTCCAGTCTGCTTCCTCCCTCCTGTCACTTCCTCCCAGCACAACTTGCGGCTGCCATTTTTAAAGGGTCCCTGTCACACTATTACCCGGCCACAGCGCTTACCGTGCCCCTAAGGATATAGGGCCAATCGGGTGGCCCTAAATGCTTGGGCCGCCCCATGGATCGGCGTGCAGGCCCCGGTGCAGCTGCACTGGTGGTAGTTCCACCGCTACAGGTGTGGTCCGGGCAGCCGGGCCCACCAGGACTGCCGGGCCCGTGATAACTGTCATGGTTGTCACCCCCTGATGTTATACTTAGTCTCTCTCACACACATGTAAAACTCAGCTACTACACACATACACACCTCTCACAGAAACAGTGCCCAGGGCACTAGGAGGCGATCTGCCCTGCCTAGGTGCCCTGGCAATCTTAATCCAGCTCTGACCACCAGTAATGTCCGCTAACAAAGATACTAACCATTCACAGCCTAGCCACTGACTAGTAGAGCACAGAAACACACACACTGTGTAGGTTGTCACTATAGCAACCACACCTTGTCAGTAAAGAAGACTCACCCTGATTATGTATACTACCTGTTATCAGCCATAGCAGGTGATATTGATAGTGTATGACAACAAATGATGAAGCTCAAAGGTCACTAATATCCAAGTGCAATATAAATAGAAAATATGTGTAGTATACCAAAGCATCCCAGAATTTTACAAAATAATACCAGTTTATTACCACGTACAGGGGCATAGGAATACCCCGTTTAGTGATGCCCAGCATCCATGGAACACTACTAAAGCACTCACTAAACTAAACTGTGTGCTAAAAGCATTTTTGTACTAGTTGGGTCACTAAACCTTCAGTCCAGTCCTTATCCAGTTTTTCCAGCATTGAGATGCTCAGTAGAAGTTAGTGGCTTCCATAGAGAATAATGGGAGCAGTTAGCTGCAAGTTACTGATTGGCTTCAAGTAGCAGCATCCAGTAACACTTGTTGCTACTGGATGGAATTTTGCAGTCGGTAAGCAGCCACTACTTGCTAATAGCAGCGGCAGATATTTTATGGGCTAACTTCTGACTGGTGAAAAAGTAGCAAGAACATTGCCCTTACAGTTTACTATAAACATGAGCCCTTACAGTTTGCTAAAAAGCAAGATGCTTGCCTGCTTATTGGCAGGTTATTTATCTTGCTCATTTCATATATAAACCGAATGTTTACCTCAAGAAAACCATTTCATCAAGAGGAATTTAATGTTTGATTAAATTTAAACCTAACTTTTATATTGTTTTATATATTTTTTTTTTATAAAACTGTACTTAAGCAATAGTTTATGCAAAGAAATGAATTGAGGAAACAAATATGTTTTACTTAACTACAAATTAGGCTAGGGCAACCACAAAACTTTTACTTAGAAAGGAAACGTGAAAGAAACATGTGACACTGTATATTTTTTAAAAACTGCAACACAATTTTATTTTAAATCTGTTTATAGCAGTCAAATTCTTTTAGTTTGCTGATTCCTTCCATGGGCAGATTACCTCATGTCATGGAGGAGCTGAAACATCCCAGCTGCCATGCCCTCTGTGAAGCAAACCTTATCGAGTTGTGCAGTTTCTGCACTGTCTGCATCCCTGTCCTGTCCCCATTTATCTTCCCTGCTACCTTTCCAGCAGGAGAATAAACACCGGAAAATCACCAAGAAATTAAACAGCAGCATAATCATCTTAACCTATAATGAAACTGTGTCTGCTGCTGTATTTTCATTCATTATCTCCTAACAGTCATTTTAAACATTATCATAAAATATTATACCCTCACCTGTTGTTAAAAGCCTTTGCTCATGCTGTATATTAGCAGAGTAAAAATGGTATTAGTTGCTTTTACAAATGTTTTCTCCCCATCTCTTCCCTTTGTCCTCAGAAGCTGATTTATTTATATGGTATGTAAAAGTACTACAAGCCCACAAGTTAAACCAGCATACTAAATATATAGTTAAAAGCTCCAAGTGGTTCGGATGCCAAGGGATTTGAGAATGAGCAGATCTCACACAGTGCTGATTTGCAACAAGCCTTGTGGCTTTTTAATAATGTGCCAAAGCAGTCTCTGTGGTGAGCCAGCAGGCACCATATTCCGTCTTGTATGAAAGGAGAAAGCCCAGCAGGTCTTAGCTAATGCGGACAGCCCCTTCACTCTGCTGGAAGAGGCAGACTCGAAGATGGCAATCAAGGCTTGATTTGCCAACACATTTCCAATGATTAAAATGTAATTAGCACAACTGAGTACCTCCTCCCCAGCTAATTTTAATACATGCTGTGACAGGCAGGGAACCGGCTGTGCCTCGGCCCAGCAGCAGATGGAAGCAGAGGCAGGGGGAGAGGAAACCCATTTTACAATGAGATTTTTTGCATCACAAAACCATCAGGGTGTTAAGCTTTTAAAAGGCCCTTGATGGCAGCACATCAAATTGACGCTGTTGTTTTCAACCTAGGAAATGGCAGCCATCCTTCATACTGTCTTACAACACAGGGGTCTAATTGGTTAAATATAACATTTATAGAGAAGCACCTCTTTCCCTGTATTTTTCTTTTAGCAGTTGCTATGTTGCATACGTATACATTTGAAAAAACATCATTTACCAAACAAATTTAAATAAAAAAACAGGACAATGCAAAGATGATTAAATAGTTGTCAAATTCCACCAAGAAAAGGTTTGTGGTAGGTGTGTTATGCTTGGAGTAGCATTATTGTTATTTAGGGTTATGAGGGATTAGCTGCATGCAAGGGTTAATGGGGATGTAGATTTAGGATGAACCATTCTTTAAGATACTGTGAAAGTGTGAATTGTGGTGAGGGAAAAAAAATATGATCCTCTTACCCTAAATTCTCCTTAATTCTAAACATCCACTTACCCTCTACTGAGACAAGTAAATCCCTCTAATATAGAACATAAATAAAGAAATTTAAAAAATGGTGCAATACCCCCTAAACACCACCATCTATGTGCATACAGTTTTCATGCACCAACATGAATATAAGCCTTCAGTAAAAATCCACTTTTCTTCATAGCTGTCACGGGGTATAACCCTAATTAGCAAGGAATGGACTACTGAAACGTCTTACCGGGCCTTAGAGAAGCCTGATTTAACATTAGACAGAGTAAAGCGTATTTGAAATCCGAGCCGAGGTCAGGGTAACTGAGAGACAGCGAAAACAAGAATTAGCCAGAGTCAGGTACATGGTAATAATCAGAAGGGCAGACAAGACAGGCAAGGATTAACCCCTTAAGGACACATGACATGTGTGACATGTCATGATTCCCTTTTATTCCAGAAGTTTGGTCCTTAAGGGGTTAAAGAAAAACTCAGAGTCAGGAAACAAATCCAAGGTCAATACCAGAATACAATACTAATCACAAGGAACGCACTAAAGGGTGCTGGGAACAGAAACCACAATAGGGCACACAATCTAGGGCCAAGTAAGTTTAAATATTTTTATTTTTAATTTTAATTGGTCCACGTCAAGCCCGCACCCCAAAACGTGCGTGAATGGAGGCGCCGGAATGATGTGGGCCAATGGGAGCCTACCACAAGGTTAGGCTCCCATTTCCCCTTTAAGAACATGCTCGTGATGTGAGCAGCATTCCCAATACTGTACGGGCCGTCCACTTGATCAGACTGTTTTAGAGCCGCACGTAGCTCGCCTGGAGGCAGGCGTGCTCGAGCCGCATGCGACTCGATCGGAGGACCCTGTTGGCATGCAGACCGGGTAAGTACTCTTACGATAGCTTAATTAATCATCAATTTCCAGCAGAAAGAGGGTAGATCCCTAGATGGAATAAAATAGAATACAAATACTGCAGGATGTCAATATGATAGAATCAACAGCGCATTTATTTCATACGTAACTTAAAAACAGATAAAAGAAGCATGTGATTAACTTCACCAATGATGAGGTCACTAATTCCCTAATAACCACTAATAACCCAACAGCCCAGGATTCACATCAGGATTACCCTTTCAAATGAGGGAGAGCCTAAGTAAATTAATTACAACAAAAATAGAGAAAATGGAAACTCGAAGAGCAGGCAAAAGTTCAGAGAAAACTCAATTGCTTGCAATTCAGTTAGTTTCCGCTGAGGTTACAAAAATACTTTTGCAATTACAAAGAGAACCTTTACCAGTTACATATCAGACTTATCCCACCCATAAGGGCAGTCCAGATACGACATGCTGGCAAGTTCTATCTTCATGAGACATACAGCAACCCCGGATGATTTCTTTGGCCTTTTTCAGTTCTCGTTAGCAAGGTGTAGCTGATACTCCATTACTGTATTACTATATAAAAGTGAACTTACTGTCATATTCAAAATGATTTGTTGCATGAGCCATTGAAAATAGGTAGCATAACATGATACACATGTAAAGCAACAATACTTAGGTATGCCTTGGCATTCATGTGCTATCTAGTTGGTATTAGGAGGCCTAATTGCTACCTTAAGCCACCAGCAGCTTGTGCATCTGATGCAAGACACAGACACATGAATTAATGATGCTGACTGTTTTTTCCAATACTCATTAATGCAGTTTCATCAGTGATCATATTCCTCTTGTAGTTTTGCCATTCAATTCTTAGATAATCAGGTGTAACTTAGCATTGCCTTCTACTGATGTGGCCTACCTGATTCATGATTTGCTACATTGTGCACTCAGTAAGTCTGGCTTTACTCCTCTGACATCTCTATTTAATGAAGTAACAATCAGATATATGGTGCTCTCTATGTTTTTTTTTAGTACCTTGCACTGTCAGTTATGAGATAGTAAAACCACCTTAGATCACATTGTAAGATGTTCTCTTACATCTTGTCCAAAACAATTAAATCTCTTGACCATGTCTACACAATTTTTGAACTGAACTGCATCTACATTTTTTGTTCAGATATCAACATTACCAAGAGTGGCCACTAAGTGTATGCAGTTAGTGCATTACTTATTATTACTTATTTACTCAGGTATATTAACTATCGGATATAGTTATAGCCTTGTAGGCTCCATTAGAACATAAAATGACAAAGTAAAATCCAACAGAACATGAACTGACAGAGTAAAATCCTACACTTATATTCAATAGTGGGGATAATACCAAAATATGTTGATATTACTGAAATTTGCACCTAAGCTCCACAAAATGTGTGGGCATTTAAGCACTTTGTAGTCTGTCTTTAACCAACACTACACTATTAGTATTCCTCTTTCTTTCACTTCTATGGACATATACATCCAATGAGGATGAAATAGGCTGCAAAATAACTTTTATTGTTTTATTTCAATTTATATATTCTACAGTATCTCCCTTTTTTTATTCAGTAATTTGTTTTATTAGTCTTTTTTATATTGGTGCAACCTGTTGTTTATACTATTTGTTTACTTATTGTCAGGGCTTAGAGGGGTCCTCAGTTTCAGAGTTTTCTGCTTTTTAACTTGCAGCACTTTACCCTCCTTTTGGAATTTTAGATTTACTGGAGATCAATGCAATGTTTTGGATTCCAAAAGAACCATTTTTTCAAACGTTAAAACACAGCTATGATAAGGTTAGGCAAAAGGTTCAAGGTAAGGTTAGTGGGGAGGTTAAAATAAGAATAAGGTTGTAGGGATTACAGTTTTTGGGAGGTTAGTATTATATGGTTTTAGCATTAGGATAAGAGATTAGCTAGACATCCCCTAAATCTGAGCTCCCACACCCTAACTACTACTAAATTTACTACATGGGGTAATCGGGTACCTTTCACCAGTACAGCACCAAGAAAAGCGCTGTAGCTGTTGTAATGCCACCAGTTAAAACCAGCAATATAATTACACTTACAATGCAGCAATATTACAGCAACACTATGATTATGTTCTCCTTATTAATGTGAATATTTGTTAATGGATACATTTAAAGTAAATCATTTTACACATTGAATGTCATTATCCCCATCACTACTGAGCACTTTTTGATTGAAAACATTAGTATATTATTTATTTGGAGCAAGGGATGCATAGCAAACATATAAAATATCATAACACAGCAATATTGTGTATAGATTGCTTTGCAGACAAACATTAACATTTGAATTATGTTAATTTACACTATTTTTATTTTTTACTTATTCATTCATCCTTTATAAAATATATTCGAGAAATTAAAAGTTTTAGAGTATATGCAATGTCTTTTATCTTCTAATAGTCCATACCGTGTGAGAGGTTAGTGTAACATACATATTTGAGCATAATGCATATGTAAATACAGTTAAATCATGCATTTACTTAAAACTGCTATGGCAATCTTTATGAATATCTAGACTGTTAATGTAATGCTGGCAGTGTATTGGTGCAGTCCATTCACTGTACGAATAATATGACCCATTGAAACTTCCTGCACTGTTTGAAAGCAAGGAGTGAGCTTACATTTTCAGCAAATCTACAGGTATTATATCAGTCATTAGTGGCTGCTGCAGAAGAATTCATTTTTTTTTACAAGATGGTACTAATAACTAGAGTATAAACAAGAGTGACAAATGATTTACTAGATTTCATTCTGCAAAATATATGAAAATAAAAATATTTATACTTGATGTGGGTATTGAAAGGGTTAAAATTAAAACTTCATTAAACCTTTAATAACTAAATATATTTCACTACTTCAATTAATATTTTTTGAATGCTGGAAATACCAGACCTGCAATAAACCAAACAGTGACTTTGTGGTGTACAGAACCACTTTTGGAAATGTGTTATGTTGGTGTATGCAGTATTCCCTATATATTATAACACAATTACTAAGGAAGTGAGAATTCCTGGATTCCATACCAAAAGGGTTTGAGTTTTTTTGAAACAGGGCCCCATGTTGTGAGACTCTACCTGTTCCATGAGAATATTTACTTGAGCTTCCTTCGAGCTTGATGATCCCCTGTGGTGTGACAGACGTTACACTTAGTGTTGGAAGATATATGTCCACACCTGAGATGCAGTGATTCATATGTGCCCTCTTGTCTGCTATAAAGGGTATGATCTGGGCAGAAGAATTAGGATTCTTTTCGGCACTGTCCTCTTTAATCATTGTCTATTTCTCACTTTGGCCACTTTGGCTCTATCTAGCCATACACTAAGGACAGCAGCTGCACTCAGGTCACTCATCAAATAAGCTGTACGCCAAAACCAGGAAGAGGTGCAAAGGCACAATTTAATCATCACAAAGAACAAAAATGACAATAGGAGCTGCACTCAATCTCAGCAGCCACCCAGTGTTCCGGAGTAGGACCAGCAATCCCACAACAATAAGCCAACACAAGAGATTCTCCAGGCACTCAAGGTGTTCAAAGCCGCAGGCAGTTTTATAAGAACAAAAATAGATGCAGCAACTTTTCGACCTGCGAAGAGGTCTTTGTCAATAACCAAAAGAACAGTCTTTTCTTTAAACAGAATGAGACTCTTACATGTTTCACACGGAGTAAAATATTATCCTTGCTGTATGAACTTTTCAGTTTTAATATACCGTAACAGAAAGTATATTGTTCTGGTTTGGGTGAGAGATTATTTTATTATTTATGTCATAAGCCCATAAGATACGTTATCTTTAAAATTACTGTTTGCAAAAAACATATTTGATTTTTACCACATGATGCAGATGTTTCTGAAGAGAAGGGGTAGGAATGGAAACAAAAATACAAAAAATGGTGACCAAATGTGAAAGTGGATAAGGTGGATTTTTCTAAACATATATAAAAAAGTGATTATGGCAACTTTAAACTCTTAGATCTTGAATGCACTATTCAAATCAAATATATTTTTGTTTTAGTTTGGTATACATTTCCATATGTATTGATGTGCTGATTTTTTTGAATTTTACCGTTCTGTGTGTTTCCAAATGTAATATTGCAAACACAAATTGCATTGTAAGTCAGTTTTGGTGGTATATATGTATTTGCAGCAATTTAAGCTTAGGCCTCTCATTATTCATGAGGGGGTTATACATACAGAGGTGAATCATTAGATAGTTTAATTTTTATGGGCACAGATGGCCTCATTGTGTAGATGCCAACTAAACAAGCCATTGTTACTTTGGCTTTTGAATGAAATGTTTAAGTCTGGAATTTGCTTTCATTTTCAGAAAAGTCTCATTGATTTACATGTTTTAGTATGGAGAGACATTTTTGTGTTGAAAGTTCCATGAATAAAGTCTTCGACGAGCCCTATTTTACTGGCTAGATTTAGGGTTTATGTGTTTGTTTGTTTTTGTAATACTTTAAAGGTAATCTGCACCTTAAATATTGATTAATCAATCATAGACTAAAAGTCATCAATATATTTAGTAATATTAATCAGAATAATGAATCAGCTTGAGAGATATATCTAATATCACATTTACACTCTAATTCACTGCTTACTGTGCATAAAGCAAAAATTTGTCAACATGCATCTAACATCATCTTCCTGAAATTAAGTTTTAATAATTGTTCCCTTAATTGACAGATCCAGAAAAGTCATCTCAATCTATCTGTCTCACTTTTGCATATATCTATCATATGTTCATATTATTTATAAACCCATTATTTTATGGTGACAGGTGCATTCCTAGAAGATTGCCCTAAATGATGGCATAATGATGTTGATATATATTCAGGACTAAACTGAGAATTAAAACAAGCCATAATGCGGGTTATGTATTTTTTAAATAATAACAACACAATAACAAAAATTAGAATTAAAATGTATCTAGAATAAAAGGCAGAAAATGCAGATAATTTAATTCACAAGGACTATATTTAACCCTGTAACTTTCAAAGACACAATAAAATCTATAAATGGGGGTTATTGTTTTTACTTGGGAGACTTCGCTGAACACAAATATTAGTGTTTCAAAATGGTAAATTGTATTACAACAATGATATTTTCAGTAAAAGTGATGTTTTTTGCATTTTTCACACACGAATGACACATTTAATGACGCTATTATTGTTCGCATTTAGTGAAGTCTCCCAAGTATAACAGTACCCCATGTACAGGTTTTGTGGTGTTTTGGAAAGTTAGAGAGTCAAATATAAGGCTTGCATTTCATTTTTTCACATTGAAATTTTCCAGTTTGTTAGTGTTGCCTTTGAAATTGTATGGTAGCCCAGGAGTGAGAATTACCCCCATGATGGCAAACCATTTGCAAAAGTAGGCAATCCAAGGTATTGCAAGTGGGGTATGTCCAGTCATTTTTAGTAGCCACTTAGTCACAAGGCCAAATAATAGTTTTTTGCTTTTTTCACACAAAAACAAATATGAATGCTAGCTTTGGCCAGTGTTTGGCCAGTGTTTGTGGCTACTAAAAAAGACTAGACATACCCCACTTGCAATACCTTGGGTTGTCAACTTTTGCAAATGGTTTGTCGTCATGGGGGTAATTCTCATTCCTGGGCTACCACACGGTCTCAAAGGTAACATTACTAATCAGGCAAATTTCAATGTGAAAAAACTGACAAATGGAATGTGCTATATTTGACCCAGTAACTTTCCAAAACACTGTAAAACCTGTTAATGGGGTTGTACTCGTGAGACATTGCTGAATACAAATATGTTGATTTTATTGCAGTAAACGCTAACAGTATTATGACATGTACATCTAAAATGTCAGGCAGAACTACAATTAATTTTTAAAAATCTTAGTTTCTCACATTTTTTTTAATTTTATTCATATTACATTATGTTTCATATATGAATCGTTCATGGGAAATTAAAGCCTTGTTTCTCCTGAACAAAACAATATATAATAAGTGTGGGTGAAAGAGGTGACTTACGATTGAACAGACATATAGTGCAAATTCCAGTTTTTGTTTTGATCATAACGTGTACTATTGACTCCGTCCTGACGGGGTTAAATGCCAATAGTAATAATAATAATAACAACAAGAATTAGGGACAAATTGGTATAATATGACATTGAAGGGGATACATTAGTGAAATATGTAGGGCCAGGTATATGATTTCCTATCAGAGCTATTAAGGTTGCCAGGCCCTAAGGCAGACCGCCAGATTGGGGGCCGCTCCCAGAGCCATGGGCTCTGTTTCTGTGGTTAATATATTTGTGGCTTAGACTCATTTGTGTGAAAGTATTTGAAAGAAAGCTTTATGTGGGAGGCTGAGTGTATCTGCGTGTGCTAGTTGAGAGTTACATAGAAACATAGAATGTGACGGCAGATAAGAACCATTCGGCCCATCTAGTCTGCCCAATATTTCAAAATACTTTTAATTAGTCCCTGACCTTATCTTAAGCCTAGGATAGCCTTATGCCTATCCCACGCATGATTAAACTCCCTCACTGTGTTAACCTCTACCACTTCAGCTGGAAGGCTATAGCATGCATCCACTACCCTCTCAGTAAAGTAATACTTCCTGATATTATTTTTAAACCTTTGCCCCTCTAATTTAAGACTATGTCCTCTTGTTGTGGTAGTTTTTCTTCTTTTAAATATAGTCTCCTCCTTTACTGTGTTGATTCCCTTTTTTTTTTAAATGTTTCTATCATATCCCCCTGTTCATAGGCATGCGCAGCCTATTGCATAAGGGTGTACACCCTAAAGCACAAACACACACGCTATATATATATATATATTATATATACATACACACACACACTGCTGTGTGTGTCTGGGTGCTGTGTGTGTGTGTGGGCGCTGTGTGTGTGTGGGCACTGTGTGTGTGAGGGCGCTGTGTGTGTGAGGGTGCTGTGTGAGTGTAAGGGTGCTGTGTGTTTGAGGGTGCAGTGTTTGTAATGATGGTGTGTGTTCGTTAGGGTGCTTTGTATGTGGGTGCTGTGTGTAGAGGGAACTGAGTGTGTGTGTGAGGGTGCTGTTAGTGTGTGTGTGTGTGTGTTTAAGGGTGTTGTGTGTGAGGGTGCTGTGTATGTGAGGGTGGTGTGAGTGTGTAAGGGTGCTAAGTGTGTGAGGGTGCTGTTAGTGTGTGTGTGTGTGTGAGGGTGCTGTGTGTGTGAGGGTGCTGTTGGTGTGTGCTGTGTGTGTATATTTGTAAGGGTGCTGTGTGTGAGGGTGCTGTGTGTGTAAGGGTGCCCTTAGTGTGTGCTGTGTGTGTGTATGTGTAAGGGTGCTGTGTGTGTAAAGGTGCTGTTAGTGTGTGCTGCGTGTGTGTGTGTGTGTATGTGTAAAGGTGCTGTGTGTGTGTGGGTGCTGTATATGTAAGGGTGCTGTTAGTGTGTGCTGTGTGTGTATGTGTAAGAGTGCTGTGTATGTAAGGGTGCTGTATGTGTAAGGGTGCTGTTAGTGTGTGCTGTGTGTGTGTATGCGTAAGGGTGCTGTGTGTGTAAGGGTGCTGTTAGTGTGAGGGTGCTGTTAGTGTGAGCGTGTTAGTGTATGTGTGTTGTGTGTGTGTGTGTGTAAGGGTGATGTATGTGTGTGGGTGCGGTGGGGGGACCCTTTAGTTAATATCCCCCCTCCCTTCTTACCTTTTTATAGCGAGGGGGGACCGTGCTGCTGCCATCCCTGTTGGTCCAGCGGTGAGTGAACTCTAGCCTGCAGCAGTAACGGCAGTAACGCTCCGACCTCATGAGAGGAACCCGGCGGAGCTGCAGGCTAGAGCTCCCCGTGTCCTCTCCTGCTTCCCTCCATGCTCCCTCACCGGCCCACGGTGGAAGGCACATAGTGCGGGCCGCAGGGATTAGGGTGTGCCTAGGCACACCCAGCGCACCTTGTACGCACGCCTATGTCCATGTTGTATGGGCCATGACTAAATTGTGCTTGTAGGGGAATATGAGCCAGATAGTAATGATAGTAACAGACACCAACAAACAACTATGTTGTAGCCAGTCTGACATTATCAGGATTGTCAAGGACTTAACCCTACATAAACGCAATCAATTAAAAAACAATGGGAACAGGAACTAAAGAGGAAAGAGGTGCTTTGTAGCTTTTAGCAAAGATATATAATCTCCTGTAATATGATTCTAATCTAATGAATAGATACAATTTTACAAAAAAACTACACCTCAGTGAACTATCTATTATCCTATTTCAGTATATTGGGCTATGTAGAAAAATAAATAACTAAAAAGGAGAACTTAGAAAAGACAAAAAATAACTGTAATAAAATTAATTGAGTAAAATATTATGTCCCCATTACAGCCCTCCCCCCTCCAATGGGAAAAAAAAAATTAAAATGTGCATATATAATTTGAAAACAAATAGTTCTAGTGTGTAACCTTATACTACTAAGTAAAGAGAGGAAATTCATAATATATATACAAAGCCTTGATCTACTAACTGGTAATTCTGCTCTAATTGTAGTTGGCCAGAAATCAGCCAATTACAATTCAAAGCAAGGCAATACGAAGAGCAAACCATGCAAAGGTCTGCTAAGCAAGTCCCACTTACATCTCTAATCCATCTACACATGTTTGCTTTAGTTGATTACTCACAAATAAATTACTATTGAACCTTATAAGCTGGTGTATTCATGATTTAATGTAGAATTGGCCATAAAGCTTTCAACTACAAAAAGACATTGAGATCAATGTATTATTTTTTTTTCCAAAAACACTTGTGTGAAGTGATAGGAAATTATGTTTGTAATAACCTTTTTCTAACCGATACACACAAAGTATTTGGAGTAGTCAATATTATCTAACCCCAATCCAGTCATTATCTATTTGATCTCTAAAAGACTCAGCTTTGCCATTTCTTCAGGTCTGTGTGTGCACACAAATAACTGATTACTTTCAATACCAATCTGAAAATCAAATTTTTCACTGGCCTTACAATGAACTTATGGATATCACATATCCTATTATAGGAACGCTTGGTTTATTTTGCGGCTGAGAAGAGTCTGTTGTTATAAAGCCTTGCTAAGAAATATGTCCTGCTGGTGTAGATGGGTGAACAGATTTGTACATGTTTTAAATTCATATAGATTTGTATTGCAAGCCAGGAGATTTGTTTCACAATTTGTTAGACATTTGGAACAATAGGAGTTCAGGAAAAGAAGCCAAAAGAGAGAAAATAGCTTAACAGGATTGCTTGAGGGCTGCTCCATTTCTGTGTTAGTTCCCTAAAATATCTCTACAAGGCTAAAGTTATCTTTGTGTCTTTTCAAACTGACATGGTGAGCTGCATGTTTGATTTGACTTTGGTTTGGGCTGCTTGAATGCTGTAGCTATAGGAATCACAGGGGTGCAGTTGAAAATGGGTTCCCGAGTCCTAAACGTCCAGAGAATTCTGCAACTTCAATTTAATTTGTTTTCCCTTGTTTATCAGAGTAAAAGAAAATATACACTCCAGGTTCATATCCCTTTTTTTCTCTGTTCCAAAGGATTCTGGGCCATCCCACTGTACAAGCATTAATTGTAAAACAAATCCAAAGGTAAATGAATTGAATGTTCAGATTTGAGGCTATAGCTAAAGCATAAACCATCTGGCTGTTAATGAATACTAGATTGTACCCATTTTTGCTTACGATTGTGAGTTTAGTGAAT
This sequence comes from Pelobates cultripes, assembly GCA_933207985.1. Taxonomy (NCBI): domain Eukaryota; kingdom Metazoa; phylum Chordata; class Amphibia; order Anura; family Pelobatidae; genus Pelobates; species Pelobates cultripes. The sequence goes on along the minus strand of OW240912.1, from coordinate 231,624,760 downwards.
AACGCAATACAATTAGAAATATTAAGGATACTTTGGCTGCTATCGTAACAGAGCACGAACAGTATAAGCATTCTTTTATTTTATGACTTGCTTAGCTTATAAACTATTCTGAAGGGTATGTCACAAGGGCACTGGTTACAACCTCATTCTTAAAATGTGTATGGGAATAGTAATTTGGCCAGGGTAGCAAAAAGCATCATACTTTCTATGCTTGCATGCACTAGTTTATCTTTAACGTTGAAAGCCTATTTTATTTCTGCCCATACTTATGCACTTATGTACACAGTTAGCAAATTAAATACTGGTTTTAGAAAGATATTGATTGTCAACTCAAACTAGTAAACTTTAACAAGCTTGGGGTATCCCTAAAACACATCCCATTTTAGCCTTTCCCAAAGCAGAAGACACCAAAGGCTCATTTTCAAAGACATTATTAAAGCGGCACTGTCGTATTTACCTTTTTCCAATCGCTTCCTCTTCTTTTTCTCTTTCCTGCTCTGTCTTTCTTTTTCTTCTTTTTTCTTCTATTTCTAACCAAAAACACAATACAAAGTAGCGACTACTTTGTCTTATGTATTTTTCCTACGCCTGACACTTCTTTACACTGGCTATCACCGTCAAGAAGTGTCAATACCCCAGCCATCACCAGTGATGGCGGCAAGGAACGTTCTCTGTTTCTGGAGGTTCCTGTGGGATCCTCCATAGATCTCAATGTTGTACTCTTGTGCATGTCCGAAAGTAAAGAAATGACAGGAGAGGACTCACCGGAAGAGGATGGTAGTGTCTTTGAGGGACAGATTTGTTGTTATTTCTAACAGCTGGTAAACATTTTCAACTATAAAATACTGACTAGTTTAAAACCACCAGGCCCATGTTTTGCAGCCTACCGCAGATAATAAATTCCCTCAAGATACTGTCAACATATTGGAGTTTACCTAATAGCAAATCAAATGTAAAGTACTAAAAGGCCCACTTTCTAAGTCATTGTCATAGCAACCACAAATGGATGTTATAAAAGGGTCATGTTGCAGATGCACACAAACATCAATTCCTCACACAAACTAAGGAACACACATCTGTCAGAATTTATATACACCTCATACATATTCAAGCATACATTTTTTTTTCTACTCTCATGTCATGCATATTTACATATATTTGGGAAATTAGTTATTGACCTAACCAGAATTTGTAATTTTAATTTTTGACAAATTGGATGACTGGTCAAATTCCGATTTTCGAATTGCCAAATGTCAGAATCTTGGGGGAACTGAATCGCGTAAGCGAAAAAATGTTTAGTTTAATAATTAATTTAGAGTGCCATTTCTGGAACCAGAAAAAAAAAAAGAGGATAGAAAGGAGAAGAGGCAATTTTCTTTCTGGGGTGCAGGCAAATAAGCAGCTTTGTTTCCCATGATGGAGAGGAGTTCTGCCCAATCATGTGGGCTGGATATCTTGTCCATCGAGAGGAAGAAAAAAAAGATGATTGATGGTTAGGAGCCAGTCACTAAATGTTGATTTTATTCACAGATTAAATTAAGTGACCAATAGAGAGGAAAAAGAAGAAGCAATAAAACAAATATCCCAATCAGGATTCTTCTAGACACTTTGACGTCAGCTACTGAGTGAGACATACCAGTAGTGATCCTGTATGTTTATTCTTACTGCACCAGTTTGGCGGAGGGTATAATCTGGGTCATTAATGCAAATCTGAGACTAAGTTTTCTGCTATATCTCACACTCAGCTACTGCCAGAGGCACCCCAAACAACTTTGAGTGGCTGTGAAGATAGGAGATTCACATGCATTTTGTCAGTGATCCCCATGTGAGACTAGGTTATACAGTTGTTATTTACTTATTTATTGATTTATTTTTTTTGTTAACTCTGTGGAGAAAGAAAATCCTATTTATTTTTTGTGTTTAGCCCAGTGTGAGCTTGCAAACCGATGCTAATTTCCTTGCGTGGTCCTCTGATTAAGGAGAAAGTGGCACTCTGATCCAACAGCCTGACATACTGGTGGTACTTATTAACATGGTCTGTGATTTAGAATTAAATAAAAGCATGTAGATTGAGATGCAAGATGTGTGCATTTAACTTACCATCGTCTACTACTCCTAGCAACATAACCCCAAGACAACAAACTGGAGCAGTTAAGTTTTTTTAATGCTGATCACCATTTGAGAGCAGAAGGTGAATCAACAAGCAACTGAAGGGATACCAGTGCCTCTGAAATGTTCAAAGCTTACCTGTCTGTGCAACTGGGATAAGAAAAAGAAGATTGTTTGGCCTGCTTTCTGTCCTGTTGCCCAACAAATGATGTGTGGGCAAGCTTTGTCCTTGTAAAGGGGGTAATTGGGTAATCAATTGCGCGTGACTTTTAATGCAAAGACGAAACAATACACCCTGCTGAAAAAAAAAATCAAGTGCAACAATTTAGAGGAGAAACAAAAAAAGATTAAAGTTAGTAAATTTCTCACTCATAAGTTGCATGCAGTTGAAATATTTGGTGCTGGTGTCATCGTTCCAGAGAACCAAATAAACATAATGGAGACTTTTCATCAATGTGATGTTTGTATTGAGTCCAGACCACATTACTGTATAATGGTGAATGGTACAAAATTAATTGAATAAATAAACAAAAAGAAAAACAACCCTCATCAAAATAAAGGGGTTGGGGGAAGGACAGAAAAAAAGGCTCATACAAGACAAATGAATGCATTTTGTGTCTATTACATGACTGTTCCTCAGCAGTTAGCTGCTTCAAGAGTGTAGTGTGGAAACATATTTGCCTACTCTAATTACAACTTACTTTTTCCTTTGATTTTTGGATAAATCGCTTATTTTGAACTTAAAATGACTCCTGCTCCCCAATATTTAGAATACAAGATATCAAAAGGAAAAAGCTCACAATCAATGATTTTAAAAGTACATTCTCTCACTTCCTATTTTTTAATATCATTTTGTCAACTTAAAACTGACATTGCAAAAATGCCTGATCTTGTTAAGCCATTACGTCAGGCAATATTGTAGCCATTTTCATTTGAGTCATACATTTACACTTAGCATAATTTTCTTTTCCTGTAGAATATACGGATAGTTTGCAGTTGTTAACTTGACATTTTCTCTTTACACCTAGCTGAGGCAGGTGTTTATACTCTAGTGGCTATCTGTCTCACAGTCACTGGGGGCTGTGTCTTTTGCAAAACCGAAACATGCCATTTCTCGGAAACGGCAATGTATCACATTGCAAGACAAGAGGGATGCACCAGAACCACTGCATTAAGTTGTAGAGACAGTTTTCTATGGGGAACATTAAGGGGTCTATTTTATTGCAAGGAATTAAAACTCTGACAAAAAGCCTAAAATTATTTTATCCAGAAATTTCTAAATTTCTAATGTGATTTATTGCCAGCAATAGGGCCAGGTTTAGGTATTATATAATTTTCCATTGTGAATTACGCTAGTGTTATTGCATGCTTAAAATGGGCAGACTGTGCACAGTAAATCTTGGAAATTGGATAACCATGATAATTTATGTCATGAATACTGTCTTCTCTCAAATCTTAAAACTGTTTATGTATGCACCAATTAAATAATAGAACTCCCCCTGAAATACCAATGTAAGCCTAGTTAAGCCTGGTTTATAAGCTTAACAGCAATTTTTAAAAATTAAAGTTAAAGGCACACTCCAAGTTCAATAATCACTGCAGCCCAACACTTCTCTTTCTCTGTTTAACTATGTCAACTTCCGGGGGCAAAAGACAGAGCTTATAACAAAGATTGACAGATAGCTAAGATTGATATGCTCAGGTGTAGGACAAAGAAGTGTAGCTTTCTACAAATCATATTCATTTATTATTATTATTGTTATTATTATTTTTAAAGCGCCAACATATTCCTCAGCGCTTGACAATTATGAAATGGGGATATTTAAACAACAAGTAATTTATATACAGAATATAAGAGACAAGAGGTGAACATGGGCCTCCATGGGAGAGCGGGGGCCAAGGGGAGGCACTTGCCCCCCCTGGATTTTTCAGCTATTTTCTGCTATTTTTCGTGTGAGATTTAAAATACAGTGCAATACCGGCGCCGGCCAGTAGGTGGTGCTGTGTATGGAGAGAGACTGGGATAGGAAGCTGCATCTTATCCCTGCTTCTCTCTGACTGAATCCGCAGGGGAGCAACACATGCAGCCAGAAACTGCCTACAGATCAGGTAAGTCAGGCATGGGGGGGGGGGGCAGAGGTAGCCTACAGATTAGGTAAGTGAGGCATTGGGGGGGCAGAGGTAGCCTACAGATTAGGTAAGTGAGGCATGGGGGGGCAGAGATAGCCTACAGATTAGGTAAGTGAGGCATGGGGGTGCAGAGATAGCCTACAGGAAGGGTCAGCAAGGAGAAGGAATAGAAATGAGCAGCAAGGAGCACAACAAGTAGGAGAAGGAGCACAAATGAACAGAAATGAGCAGGAAGGAGCAGCAAGGAGCAGGAAGGGTCCGCAAGGAGCAGGAAGGGTCTGCAAGGAGAAGGAAGGGTCAGCAAGGAGCTGGAAGGTAAAGCAGCACAAAGGTAAAGTAGAAGGAGCAGAAAGGGCCAGCAAGGAGCTGAAAATGGCAGCAAGGAGCACGAAGGGTCAGAACATTTTTATGAACCAGGTACTAGCGATTGGCTAAAAGCGTCAACTGACCACTCTAGCCAATCTGTAGCACCCATGCCTGACGTCAATCTGCACTTCCTGATACTCCGTTTCAGAAGCCGAATACCACTGAGTGACCTGGAAATCTGGAGCTGGAGGAAGCCTTTGGGGGTTAAACCATTTGAGAGTGGTTTAACCCCTTAAAGCAAAAAAAGATGGCACCAAGGGGCTTCCTGGCATCATAGCATTTTCATTTAGAGGAAGTTGTTATGGTGATCAGAATGTTCCTTTAATTTGCTTAAGGGAACACTATAGTGTCAAGAATACAAACATCTATTCCTGACACCATAGTTGTGAAAACGCTATTCACCCTCGCTTTATGTGATAATAACTATGCTCCTCCCCTTCATGACACCGTCAAAAAGGTACCGAGCATGGATGTCATTACAAATATTTCCCCCCCCCCCCAGGAGAAATTCCTGCGGATGCCCATGGAGATGAAGAAGGCCCTGCTCAAACAAGCTTACCATCTATGATTTTTTTCTTATATTAGTTATTATGGGGATAGGTAATTATAATCTTAAAAATCATGGAATGTGTCAGCTCCCCTTTAAATAGTATTACTTATATATTATTATTTATAACAATATTATATATTATTTATATTATTATCATTATTTATATATTATTTATTTATTGGACACAACAATGAAGGGAATTAAATTGCTTTTGCAACAACTGAAGGCCTTGTGGAGGAACCTAGTATGCATTTGTAGACCTTTGTAAAACCTTGAGAAATCAGATGTGAAACGTGTTTAAAGCTCCTTTAGAGCAAGTACATCCACCCTCAAAGTTTTCACTGTAAAATGTTACACTTAACATGTAAACTCTTATCGCCTGCAATAAGAGGGTGAGGTTTATTGCCGTTCCCTAGTTTTCTATACATTTTACCTAGTAATTATTTATGTGATTAAGCTTTTTAATGTCAGTAATAAAATTGTGTGATCTCTGAGTTTTTGCATTATTAAAGGTTTTAGCACATTTGACTTGCAATAAAATATACCCCTAGATGTTTTGTCATTCGGGATTTGTAATATGAAAACAGACTAGTGCATAAATACTTTCCAGCTGGTACGAACGAATCAAATTCCTTTTAAACTATGCCTGGACGAATTGATATGACCGGGAGTCCACCAGCGCCAAGGGAGCCCAGGGCGCTGGATAAAGGTAAGTGGCTGAAGGAGTTTTAACCCATTCAGTGCCACGGGAGGGGGGTCCTGAGGGTGGGGGGTCCCAAGGATGATATAGTGTCAGGAAAACGAGTTTGTTTTCTTGAAACTATAGTGATCCTTTCAGTAACTTCAGGAATTTAAGGAGATCTATAAATATTGATATGCTGAAATATAAAGAACACTCTCTAAAACAGGATTTGTGTGTCTTAGACAAGACAAAAAGCAATAAAACAAAACAAAATCATTTTATGAAAAATGTAAAATAAAGGTGGTAAATGGATACTACTTTTTCATGAATGCCCACTTAAATATCCCTTCTTGTGCATTTAACTATTAGTTTAATGACAAGTCAAATTTGTTGCTTGCCATGAAAATATATTCTTTTCTTGTTTTGCTTATTGAGCTAGGCATTTATAAATAAGGAATGGTTGCTTCACTCTAAGGACATACAAATGACTTGCCCTCACCTGTCAAGCACGATTGTTGTATCTTAGCAGGCCAATTATGAACACAATCTCTCTGTCGCATATTTGCATACCATCTTTGTTGAAAACTAATGACAGCAATTTCTTACCTTTCGCTCACTTTCTGAGTGTCTCATTTAAAAGCACCTGTGAAACCGACAGGCACAGGGATGAGAAGTGAAAGAGAGCAGTTGATTAAATCATCATCAAGTCGGGCCTCAGAAAGTCAATTCTGCTTGCCGTCTGCAATGATATCCTTTTATCTTAAGGTAATGAGCTATGGCACTTGTGCATCGGGTAATGCAATGAGTTCTATTAGCATGTTCCATTTGCCTCACAAGCAAGGGCAAGTCATTTCAGAATGCTCATATCCCTGCAATCAAAGCAATTGGCTTCACAGAAACAGAAGAAAAGAGAAAAAGACTTGGGGTGATTTATATGGATCACTGAGAGAAAAAAAGATAGTGGCCTGTTCCAATTTAACCCATTGAGTGATGTCATTTATATTAGCCTCTTTATTGTTATTCTGTATTAACATTCAAAAATTTATGTTTTCACATTGTTTAATTATTTATATATTTTTGCTTGGTTTTCTTTTCCTGCATTCTATATCAGTTTAACACAAATAATGGCAGGCACTCAAACAGCAGTTATATGGCACTCAAATGGCAAGTAGTCAGAGTGAGAGGTTTGCAGTGTTGGGTTTATGGGTACCAGTACCTTTTGTTCAGTTTCCAAAGTACATACCATACAAAATTCAGCAATATAGATCATTGTCAGATGTGATCCTTTAGTGGGTTTGTAAAAGTCAGGCAGGGCACATTTCAGCCTTTACCAGGTCTTCATAAAGATCCATAAATGCAGAAGATTGAAATGTTGCTTATGTAGACCATCAGCTTGCTGATCACGAATATAGCTGTGGGATACTATTTAAATTACATTTGTCAGACATTCCATCCATGCGCTATTAAGGCGATTTGTAGTATATTCCATCCATGCACTACTAAGGCTGCTTGTAGGACATTCCATCCATGCACTACTTAGGCTGCTTGTAGGTCATTCCATCCATGTGCTATTAAGGATGCTTGTAGGACATTCCATCCATGCACTATTAAGGATGCTTGTAGTATGTTACATTAATGTGTTATTAAGGCTGCTTGTAGGACATTCCATCCATGCACTATTAAGGCTATTTGTAGTACATTCCATCCACGCGATATTAGGGCTGTTTGTAGGACATTCCATCCATGCGCTATTAAGGATGCTTGTAGTATATTACATTAATGTGTTATTAAGGCTGCTTGTAGGACATATCATCCATGCACTATTAAGGCAATTTGTAGTACATTCCATCCACGCGATATTAAGGCTATTTATAGTACATTAAATTCATACGCTATTAAGGCTGCTTGTAGGACATTCCATCCATGCACTATTAAGGGGAATTAAGGCTGGTAAACTGGTAAGGCTGGTTATGACCTCTGACGAAGGTGCACATGCTGTGCACCGAAACACGCGTTGGGCATCTTCTTTTCTCTTTGGCACAGGGCACTACACACCTATTCACAATGGTGTGACATATCATGCAGACTTAAACATGATATAATTTTATAGCACTTCACTTTTTCTTACTCCTCTGACTATTGAGCAAGTTTAACAGGGAGAGAGTCTTATCTTTTACCTATACTACTCTGTCTACCATATCAACCGTAGGTCAATAGGCTGCAGTATTTTGCAACTATATATTTGCTGTAATTGATACATTTGGCAACACATATATAGAGTCTAACAAGGAACATTTTAACTGTTTTAACTGTTTAATATCTGCATATATTTTGATGTGACCATTCTTATTATCCTATTTAATTTAACCACTTAACCCTGCGAAGCGTTAAAAGGTATAATAGGTCCACCTTTAATTTAATTTGGTGCAGATCTATTAACAGTTCGTGTTCTTGTTTAGATGTGTGTGTATATATAACTGCAGCCCATGATAATACTTACCTGAATATTCTGGTGTAAAGTCCCCACATAGACTGATATCCACACTATTCTGGTAATTAACATACCAAACCATCTAATTTTCACTACTTAATGTGGTACCCTGGTATTTAGACAATCCCCTTACATTGGCAAATAAATTAATAAAGCCAGATATTGAAAGGGTATTACTATCATGGTTTCCATATATCAGTCAGAGTTTAGCCAACGGGCTTTGATAAAAAATAAAAAAAAACACTTGCTCTCTTTACTATTTGGTTAAATGCATATTTAACATTGTTAAATTTTTCGTTTCTATTTTCAATAAAGGGGTTAAGCCACAAGACATTACTGTAGGGTCTCTCTGGTGATCTAATTCAGTAAAGGTGGCCCTGCAAATGCAGCCCACCTTAGCTGAATATATTTTCATGGTTATGCTTCCATCTTTGCTTTGTTGTGTCAGTGGCAATGTGATTATGTTATGTTCTTACGTTTGCTGGGTAATAGTGCATGTAGGAAGAGCACGTTGCCGTAGAAGTATGTGTTTATTGTGCAAGATGTGCAAGAAGCAAACATCTGTACAACACGAACAGTGGAATCTAGCCATTCCACACCACCTGTACAAATCCATATGGCTCTCCATTGAAAACAATTAGAAAAATCAATTTAGTTGTTTGAAATGGACATAAGAGTACAGCAGATCCTTGGCACTAAACTGGGCACAGGAAGTGTATTGTTTTTATATTACTAATGTCAGTCACCAATAGTGATGTCCCGAACGGTTCGCTGGCGAATAGTTCCTGGCGAATATAGCGTGTTCGCGTTCGCCACAGATGGCGAACATATGCGATGTTCGGTCCGCCCCCTATTAATTTACTAATACTAAGTAAAAATTACTTAGTATTAGTAAATTGTGCCCCTACTCGCAATACCGTGAGTGATGGCTTTCAAGCCATCCAATCACAGTGCTCTGTGTCATTTTACACAGCGTGGGAAAGTTCTTTGGAATTTTCCCACGCTGTGTAAAATGACAAAGAGCACTCTGATTGGCTTAAACCCACCAATCATAGTGTTCTTAGCCTAATTGCAGGGCGTGGCAAGGCTTTATAAGCCTTCCCCCGCCCTACAGAGCTCAGTCTGTGCGGAGCCCTCAATGGGTGAAGATGGATTATTTTTTTGCGCTCTGGTTTTTTCTTTTTCGTCTGTTTTTTTTTTTGCACTCGGGACTTTTATTTTTTTTTTAGTTCGACGGTTATGATGGTTTTTTATTTGGCCTTTTTTGGGGCTGAAAAATGAAGATTTGAGAAAAAAGAAGACGTCTAATGGTAAGTTTACTTTTATTTTACAGGTTAGTTATTTTATTCCCCCCTCACTATTTTTTAGGGTGAGGGGGGTAGGTAGGGACTTTTTATTTGGAGGGGTGACTAGGGGCTTGGGGACCCCTAGTCACCTTGGGGGGGGGAATTTACTTAGGGCCCCCACCCGCAGCCCAGGGGTGGGGAGGACAGTAGGTCCCCCCCCCATTATCTTTATGGCCCCCACCCGCCACCCAGGGGTGGGGGCTGGAGGGGGGGTTGACAGTAGGTCCCCCCCTCATTATCAATATGGCCCCCACCCGCCGCGCAGGGGTGAGGGCCGGGGGGGGCAGTAGGTCCCCCCCCTCATTATCAATATGGCCCCCACCCACCGCTCAGGGGTGGGGCCGGGGAGGACAATAGGTCCCCCCCTTTATTAGGGCCACCACCCACCGCTCAGGGGTGGGGGCCGGGGGGACAATAGGTCCCCCCCTTATTGTTATTAGGGCCCCCACCCACCGCTCAGGGGTGGGGGCCGGGGGGGACAATAGGTCCCCCCTTATTATTATTAGGGCCTCCACCCACCCCTCAGGGGTGGGGGCCGGGGGGGACAATAGGTCCCCCCCTTATTGTTATTAGGGCCCCCACCCACCGCTCAGGGGTGGGGGCCGGGGGGGACAGTAGGTCCCCCCCTCCTTATCTTTATGGCCCCCACCCGCAGCCCAGGGGTGGGGGCTGGGGGGGGAGGAGAGTAGGTCTCCTCCCCCCCCTTCAACCAGATAGAGTCCCTGTGTGTTTTAAAATTCGCCTGCCCATTGAAGTCTATGGCGGTTCGCCCGGTTCGCGAACATTTGCGGAAGTTCGCGTTCGAGGTTCGCGAACCGAAAATTTCATGATCGCGACATCACTAGTCACCAATAGAGTATCACTGTGACTAAACTGGTGGCTAAAGGAAAACAATAAAATAATTAGAGTTTCACTGCACTAGAAGCATGCAAAACTCATTGCAAAAATTATTTTCTTTTTTATTTTGTGGGTATGAACCAAAGTATGAATGAAGTATACTTCTATAAAGAAATACGTGAAATCATTAGGCAAGACGCTAATATGAAGATATTATGATAAAACATACTAAATCTATCATATTATAAATGTGTCAAATTGAATGATAATAATGTGGTTCTAATGGTTTTTCAAAGTGCAAGGAATAAGACAACATAATTGCTATAATCTGTATTATTAATACAAATTTATAGTTTACTGTGATAATTACTGTTTATGATAATCTTTAAAATTGCTAAATACACAGTTTTTAATTTGTTTTTGGTGTTGATGATTATGTTCACAAGGGTGGTATATTGATATGTATTACATTTAAATGCAAGAGGGGTGATTTATAAATGCAAAATAGGTGCTATTCTGGGTGTTAAATGTTGAGAACATTTTTATTGGTTTACATGTGCTACTCTTTCACAGCATGGGTACCAGAGTTCACAATACAAAGATTACTTTTCTTATGGAAGGTGCAACATTTATAAAGATGTGGCATGCAAGAAAAACTCAACATTGGTCTCTGGCATCCCCAGTTGGCATGATCTATTTTCCATTGTAAAAATATTGCCAATCAATGTGGTGCACATTCATTGTTTCAAAGTCAAAATATTATTAACTGACGTAATATGTTAGTGGATACATGGAATGGGTACTCAGTAGAGGTGGTATGACTGATTACAACATGGTAAGGGTAAATTTGGCTGTGATTAAAGCATGCTTTATTTTCTCATTTGTAAACCCAATAGTTGGAAGTTATTGACAACCAGTACTGGTCCAAAATGAGTTCCCTTTATTACCAGGCCTTATCAGATAAGCTATCAGAGATAACTTAAGAAACAACACACACTTGCAATGTATACTGTAAGTTAAATAAAGTGTCGTTCAATTTAACTTTTGGAAATTATTTTATATGCTATTTTGTTTTTGGGGCATTATGTATGAATTATACATGTTTTGTCTCAAATTAATTGTCCTGATTTGCCAAGATGACCTGACCTGATTACAAAGAGATCAGAACAATATGGTGCATTTTCAACCACATTATGGAATACATTAATTGCACCTCATAAAACTAGAGTTGCTGTACACTCCTGTCCCTCTTCAGAAGGGCAGACTTAGAACCTTATTAGCCAAAAAAAGCAGGGCTCCCAACAGTCCTACTTTTGACCAGACTGATTTCAGGGTCCTGTCAAAATTTAGTTTCCTGCTGTCCCACATCCAGGGATACCAAAGAACTCTTCTAAGGCAGTACAACACATTGTTAAACATGCTTACATTGTGCACTTCAGCAATGCTCTCTGCATGGCCGTAAAAGTAGGGGGAAGCTGTCTGTCTGCCTGCCAAGCTTGACTATAGTTGCATCATTGGTGCCACCCCCTAGAAGGCCTGCCAACTTGTCCCAATTACATGCCTCCCAATGTTGGGTAGGTAAATGTTTATAGTCAATAATGTAGATTGCTGAACCCTCTAATGTGAATGAAAATGTAAAAACATGAGGTTATCACAGACTCCTACTCTACTCTATCTATATTTAGACTTTATGAACTTGTCTACTTGATCGTGTGCTGTATTTCCTATAACCCTCTTCATAATTGCATTGCATATTGCCCTACATAAGAGTGCCAAATTACAAACATTAACCTTCTTTGAATTCATTACAATCCATGTTATGAAATTCAGATCCTTTAAGGTGCTACAATGACACAAAATGTCTAGCTCATTTTGAAACAGTAGTGCTAAAATAAGTCAAACGTTCTATATTGGAATAGCGTATTCACCAACTAGATCTGTTGATATCATACAAAGCCAATAGTCTTTAAGGATTGAGAATAATTTAAAATTCTGAAATTTTCTTTCTTTTGTTACATTTCATTTTCTCATTTCATCCACTTGCATCAATTGTTATGCCATTTCTACTATGAACTAATAAAATATTTAATCTATAAATTTTTCTTACCAAGCATTCTGCAGATGCAGTTTAGTTTGTGCATGATCATTTGTCTACATGAATGGACCACTATAGTGCCAGGAAAACAAGCTAATTTTCCTGGCACTATAGGGTCTTTAGGTCCCACTCCCGCTGGGCTGAAGAGGGCTGAAGGGGTTAAAACACTTACCTTTCTCCAGTGCCAGGCTCCCTCGGCACTGGGGAACTCTTCTCCCTCTGCCAACGTCAGCTCCGAAAGCACATGTGCGGCAAGAGCCACGAGTGCATTCAAACAGCCTATAGGAAAGCATTTCTCAATGCTTTCCTATGGACATCCAGCGTCTTTTCACTGTGATTTTCACAGTGAGAAGCGCGGAAGCACTTCTAGCAGCTGTCAATGAGACAGACACTAGAGGCTGGATTAATCCTAATGTAAACATAGCAGTTTCTGTAACACTGCTATGTTTACAGCTGCAGGGTTAACACTAGAGGGACCTGGCACCCAGACCACTTCATTGAGCTGAAGTGGTCAGGGTGCCTTTAGTGGTCCTTTAACAATTTGTAAGCTGAATTGGGCAAAGTGCAGAACTAGAGCCTGCCACCTGTTACTTTAGGTTGAAAGACCTAGTAGCAGAAATTTGCAAGGGTACATAAAAGATTTGTGTAATTGAATGCTGTAAACAGACCCACTGCTAATGCATTATGAAGCTAAATTCAAAGAGAAGCACATCAATTAAAAAAAAATAAAAAACCTCTTTTAAAACAAAAGGGACAAATAAATACCCATATGATTCAATTTTCTCATTGACAATAACATAATGTGAAAAATATGTTCCTTAAAAATAATTAAATAATTCCACCCAACTCTAAAATAATAGACATGCTTGTATTTGTTAAGATAACTAATCTAGTTCATAAATGTGCATTAATTATTATTATCACCCTATAAATTAATACATAAATGTATTTCTTCAAAATTGGGTATGAATCGCATTTTATTTTGTACAACTTTTTTCAAGTAGTAAGCAATCACAAACTTTAAAAATATTTAGAATTTCATTGGTTTACTTACTAGTTTATATAAGTAATACATTTTACCCCCTTAAGGACAGTGGGTGTTCTATGCTGTTCTTTTTGGGGTGGCTCTAAACGCCGGAGGGTGACATAGAAAGTACCCGCCGTCCAGGGGACTTACCGGGTCCCCGGCGATCCCACATCGGCGGTTGCGATCCTGGGGTCTGCTTGGGAGCTCAGGCAGCCCCATTCTGCCCGATCCGGCCCTCCTGGGCCATGTGATTGCGGGCTCCTTGCGATCAAATGGCCGGCTTGTGCAGTGCCTGCACGGGGGCTGCCTGAACTCCTCATGCCCTAAAAATGTTTATAAATTGAATAAAAAGTACTTAGATCATATATATATATATATATATAGTAAAAATTTGAAAAATAATACATCCCGGTGACCAGTAACAATGTAGTATATATATATATATATATATATATATATATATATATATATATATATATATATATATATATATATACACATACATACATCATTATTAAGTGTATTTTAATATTTATATATATATATATTTATAAATATATATAATGATGTTAATTTTATATATATATATATATATATATATATATATATATGCATATATATATATATATATAAATATATATATAATATACAAAAGACAGTGTAACAGTGTAGGCGCTAAACAGCATGCAGCTATGACCACTGTGGAATTAATCACTTCAAATTCCACCACAAATAAAATTTTATAATAAAAAGTAAAGTATAAGAGCAGTATTAATAATCTAGCTCCCAGGGTTCACACCACCCAATGTGTACAAAAGTGAGTGTAGGTATACCTAATAATGAATACATTGATGTTACGTCTTCCTGGAATAATAAACAGAAACAACACTCTCATAGAGTAGTATAGTAATACTATACTATATCCCAGACTTTTCACTTAATGTATTCTTTAGATGTTCAACTCACATTTTAATGAGCCTGTTTAGCAAACTGGCTCAGGTAGTAAAGCATAAACAAATATTGCTGGTCCCATTTCACGAATACCAGGTCTTCTTCGTGTAAATTAATAGAGAACACCAGCTTCTTGATTTAAAATATATTTATTGTAGCAAAATAAAATAAAATTGTACATACAATAAGTGCCTCCAATAGCACAACGTGTTTCAACGCTAAAATCTGCATTATCCTCAGGTGCATACATATTCCCATGTGCAGTCTCTGTTTATAAGTCCGTTTTGGTGCCTATTTTTCAAATTAGGGACATCCCCCCATTGCAATTAACCTATCAGAACCCTCCGAACCTCCTAGTTCCATTACGATCAATATCGCAATGGTATCTGACGTCACTTCCGGTTTCGCCGTTATGCGTTCAAGTGGCCATTTTCATGCATTCCACTTTCCGCATATGCATTCCACCACTATCAATGGCTGCATTGCGGTTCTGTTTAGTCCAGACAGTTCCAATTTACTAATGTATGGCAATCTTATCTTATAGTCTTCAAATCCTGGATATTATTACCAAACACCTTTATAGGGATAAATACTCAATAATAAAAATACATAAATGCTTAATTATTAAGGAAAAAAGAGAAAAGAGAAGTGTTAAAGATATAAAAACTTAGATAAAATATCTACTAAATTACACATTTATTGCACTATACTCTTAATACCTTCTACATATATATGATATCTACATTTATTGCACTGTACCTATAACAACTCTTATATATCTATTAGACTCATAACAATCCTAAATAAAATTGTGTGTAATTTAGTGCCAATCTTAGCCATAAATTCCTTTAAATAACTGTGTTTCTCTACTCTTTAGGGTCAGTTTTACATCCACCCCTGCAAGAAGCCCATTTAATTTTACTTGGCTTTGTATAATTGTTTGTAATACGTTTTACTATTTTGTGTATTTTACTAATATTTGTGTTCAGCGAAGTCTCCCAAGTACAGCAGTACCCCCCATGTACAGGTTTTTTGGTGTTTTCAAAAGTTACTGAGTCAAATATAAGGCTTGCGCTTCTTTTTTTTTCCACACTGAAATTTTCTAGATTGGTAAAGTTGCTTTTGAGACCCTATGGTAGCCCAGGAATGAGAATTACCCCCATGATGGTGTACCATTTGCAAAAGTAGACAACCCAATGTATTGCAAATGCTATGTATAGACTTTTTTAGTAGCCATTTAGTCACAAACACTGGCCAAAATTAGCGTACAAATTCGTTTTCTGCATTTTTCACACACAAACAGATATGAATGCTAACTTTGGCCAGTGTTTGTGACTAAGTGGCTACTAAAAAGACTGGGCATACCCCATTTGTAATACCTTGGGTTGTCTACTTTTACAAATGGCATGCTATCATGCAACATGACCAGTCTGACAAATTTTAATGTGTTTAAATTGAAAAATGTAATGTGCTATATTTGACCCTGTAATTTCCAAAACAGCATAAATCCTGTGCAAGGGGGGTACTTTTGTACTCGGGAAACATCGCTGAATATAAATATGTGTACTTTATTGCAGTAACAGCTAACAGTATTATGACTTTCAAAGTTAAAATGCCATGCAGAACTAAAACATTTTTTAAAACATTTTTCAATTATTTTATATTTCTTTCATATTAAAATTTCTTTAATATATAAATATTTGATGTAAAATGAAATCTCTGTTTCTCCTGAACAAAATGATATATAACAGGTATATGCGCACTGAATATGAAAGAGGTGAATTATGATTGAACAACATGTAGCGCAAATTCCAGGTTTTGTTTACGTTTTGTTTTGATCTAAACTTGTACAACTGCCTCCGTCCTTAAGAGGTTAATATGCTTGAGCAAATAATATTCTTCAGTAGATCTATTTTTGAAATGTCAAATATCATTACCCAGATGTAAAATTGTTTAATGTTCAAAGCTTCTTGCCCAATATTCAGTGTCAAGTATAATAATTTTGATTCAACAGTTTTCTTAGATTTGATGCAGGTGTGAGCAGTGTGTGTTACAGTGTGTCAAAGTGCATGTTTTTCTTGGTCTTGAACATGAACTCCAATCGGTCATTAGTCTTGGTTAAACATCTTAAGCCACAGCTGCAAATCTGTGAAAATAATATTCTTAAAATACTGTCTGTACCAAATTATTTTAAAAATATGCTTTCATAAGTCTCTGAACAGTAGGTCAAATACCCCAATTACAAAAACATATTAAATGTATTATATTTGCCAGGAATATATAAAGAGTACCATAAATGCTGGTCCATTAAACCCAGATGTGCACATTGCTTGTTTTTCAAATCAACTTATATATGTGCCATTCAGTGCCAAATTTTCCTGTAAGGTGCATTAGACAGTTCCAAAGCTTGCTATTTTATTACAAGGACAGTTTACTGAATTGGTATTCCTATACAGTTCTGTACATACAGCACCAAGTTATGCCCATGTACATTGGTGGGATCTACACTCCAGCTATAATATAGATACATTCTCGGCAGGCGTTTACCCATTTTTAATGTATTGCATCGAATTTCTTTTAAAGTATACATATAAATAACATTAAACATAACTAATACAATTCTGATGTTCTGCTATAAATTTCAAGGCAATACAGCTTCTGAAGAAAGCTGGAAAAAAAACTGAATTTGGAGCAAAGAAGAATGATGCTCCTGTTCTGTTTTGCATGATTTTTTACTTGTATGAGATTTCTTTCACATACTATACCTATGATTTTCAGGTTGCTTTTTTTTCAGTAAACACTGTCTTTTGAGACAGTGTTTATATTACAGACTAGGGACACCTCCAGTGGTCACTCCTCAGATGGCTTCCTGAGGCAGTGCTGCACCCTCTGCATGAAGATAGTGAACTTTTCCTTGAGTCGATGCATCTCTATGAAGAGATACTGATTGGCCAGGCCAGCATTTGGCTCAGCCACCGTCCAGCCCCGTCCCGCTGAGATCATCAGAATTGACAATCTCATCCAACCCAATGCTTTTCTATAGAACAGCATTTTGATTGGCTGAGATGATCACTTCTGATTATGTCAGCCATGGAGGCAGATCAGGGGCAGAGCCAGCACCAGCGCCAACAGACTGGAATAAAGGTAAGATTTTACGATATTTAGGGGGCAACATCTCTAATGATCTCTTCTACTCCTCTCTGCCTCAATAGAGATTTTGCCTTCAGCTCAAAGAAGCAAGGACAATTATTGGTGTAGTACTCACTTAAGAGATTTGCCTTGACGTGGCAGGTGACCATTAGAGTGATACTAAAAAAAAACTGTTGTTTAAATGTGCATAGGTATTTGGAATAGAGCACAGGTAACTTTTTTTGTTTTTGTTCTATCTATTGGGTACTAATGTGTACTATATTCATTGTTACTATCCAGGATTAGTGAGAGGTTTTGCCGTGACAGCTTACACTTTAATGGCCATTAGGATGATACTATAAAACCTTTAGTTATTTAAATATACATAGAAATATAAAAAAGGATTTGGGATAGTGGTCAAGTAACTTATTTGGTCAGGGGAAGCTTTTGGACGATATGTTGGATGATGCATGTTGGTGGCTCTGTGGGAGAATAACTCAACATTTGCTAACATTTTTTAAGTAAAACAGTCTGTGGTGGCATACTTGATTTTTGAAACTTAACTTTTGCTCATTACACACTTTAAACTAATTATGTAATTTCCTTTCTTTTTAAAGTCATAGAATCACAAAATGCAGTAGTTTACCTTAAAAGTATTAAAGCATGAATAGAACCTGTTATTAAAAATTTTGTGGATAGTTGGTATACTAACCAACTAACCTGTATCATAGGCTAGACATAAACTCATATTATTTTATCAGCATAATTTCTAGGAATAGTACCTTAGTCAGAGCATGCACATGAATGGGGATGATTTTGTCAATTAATATTGAGCAATATTGATTTACTGACACTGCTACAGTCCATTAGGTGGCCAGAAGAAATGCTTGCAATGCTTTGCCCTCAAATATATACATGTAGCATTTAACCTCCTAAGCAATTTTAATATTCAGTCAGGAAGCTGGTAAAATTTTAGGGAATAAAATTCATTACGTTTTCCAGATGCACACTGTGTGTGTAATAGAGTGGTCATATTTTTTTTTTTCAACAAATTGGTCATTATTTTATCCGCTCTATTAGATTTATGGTAATATTTAATTTTAAGTTTGAGCATATTTTTTTTTATTCTTTCATAAGTTTTTTCCTGTATTTCTAATTTAATTTTCTCTGTTTTTAACTTAGTATCTTTACTTGGATTATCAATATTAAGTTTATTTAGTTTATATAATTCCATATAAAGATTTTGTATATTTACACCTTCCTTTTTTTTCTTGAGTTTGTTAAGCATTATACAATATCCCCTTATTACTGCTTTAAATGAGCACCATAGAATATCATTTTCCACTAATCCATTATCATTCTCTTCAAAATAACAAATAATCATCTTGTCTATATAATCTTTATGTTCCTTACTTAATAATAGAGTTTCATCTAATCTCCATGTTATATTCTTGTTATTATTTGCTCTATTACTATTAAATTCCAAGCTCACACTATCATGATCTGACCATATTACTGGTTTAATTTCTATTTTAATTGTTTTCTCTATTAGTTTTAGATCTCCAAATATTAGGTCTATTCGAGAATATGAATTATGGGGCCAGGAATAGAACGTAAATTCTTTCCCTGCAGGATTATTTAGTCTCCATATATCGTATAGACCTTCTTTTTTCATCAGATTGTTAAAAATCCTTGCGTTCTTTAAGACTTGTTTGTCCCATATAGGATGTTTTTCCGAGAACTTATCTAATAGGGGGTCTTGAATACTATTAAAATCTCCTGCAAATATCTTTAATCCAACTCCTATAATCTCAACCTTATTTAATATTTTTCTCAGTAGACCTATAGGATTTTTATTTGGTAGATAAACATTGACTAGTGTAAACAATTCCTCATTAATTGTAGCTATCAGTATAATGAATCTTCCCTCCAGATCTATCTCCAAAAATTTTATATTTATTTTTAAATCTTTTGTGAAAAATATTGCAACTCCACCCCTTTTCCCCTCCTCCCTAGAGGAACAAACTTTTAAAGGAAAAGAACTACTGGTCCATCTCTTTTCATCCTGTTTACGCCAATGTGTCTCTTGGACCATCGCAATTTGAACCTGTTCTTTTTTTAAGTAATCTTGAAAAGCTAGTCTTTTTTGAGGGATATTTAAACCCTGAATATTTATGGTGATTAATTTAACCATTATCATATAATGTCATTTTTTTTTTTCCTTTTCTTTTCCTCTTCTCTCTCCTCCTTCTCTTTCTCCCCCTTTCTCTCTTTAAACCGTCTAGTGAACTCCCGGAAAAAAACAAAAAAAACTGGACCCATTACAAAACATACATAAAACAGCCTCAAGTCTACAAACACTTGAGGTCTATTTCCTAACATTCCTACGACTCTAAAAAGAGTCAAAAAACACTTCCCTTGGTGGGTATTAATATCCACTTTAACCTTTTACAGGTTCCGGCAGGGGAGGTTGCATCCCGTTTTGAAGGAGCCAAAACTACATTTTATTTAACATTTCTATTTCAACATTCTCTTATACTGTATAACCTCTATTCTTCTGTTCTTCCTTCCTCCTCCCTCTCTGATACGAGAAAGAGAAGAAGAAAGGAAAACAGAAGGGAGAGAGAAAAAGACATAAGTTGATGAACCATTGGTCCATTTGGATCAGCATTTCAGAAGAAAAGGAACATGTATAAAAAAATTGCACTACTACATATTTTTTAGCATTTGAAGATGTCATCAATTAAATCAGATGTGTATCAAACGTGTGTTCTTAATTCATAGTTATATATTGGTGGTAACAGTTTTTCCAGAAGGGATGAATAGGACAAAAAGGGAAATAAAATAGAATAAAAATACATTTTGCACTTTCACATTTACATAGTCACATAGTTACATAGGCTAAAAAGAGACATGTGTCCATCAAGTTCAATTTTCCTCACATCTGTTTTTTGCTGTTGATCCAAAAGAAGGCACTTCCAATTTTGCAACAATGAAAAAATTCCTTTTTTACTTCAGAATGGTAGTCAGATTTATCCCTAGATCAAGAAGCTATTACCCTACAATTGAAAAATGATATCCTTGAATATTATGTTTTTGCAGGTTTGCATTTAGTTGCTATAAACATCTGTACAGACTGATAGAATCACTTCTTCAGGGAGGTAAACCAATGCCTTACTGTTTTTACAGTCAAAAATAAATTTCCTTTGCCTTAAACTAAATCTCCTTTCTTCCAGTCTCAATGCTTGACTTCGTGTCCTATGTATAAACCTTTTTTGTGAATAGATTTCTAAACAATGGTTTCTATTGGTCATTGATATATTTGTATAATGTAATCATATCCCCTCTGAGGCACTGTTTTTCTAAACTAAAGAGGTTAAAATTAGTTAACCGTTCTTCGCAGGTAAAATGTTCCATTCCTTTTCTTAATTTTGTAACC
Source organism: Pelobates cultripes (assembly GCA_933207985.1). Taxonomy (NCBI): domain Eukaryota; kingdom Metazoa; phylum Chordata; class Amphibia; order Anura; family Pelobatidae; genus Pelobates; species Pelobates cultripes. The sequence goes on along the minus strand of OW240912.1, from coordinate 231,603,608 downwards.
CACCTCTGCACTCTTTCTAGTGCTATAATATCATTCTTTAGAACAGGTTTCTAAAATTGCACAGCATATGCAACATGTGATTTTACCAGTTATCTATAGAGAGGCGAAGTTATATTCTAATCCTGAGAATGTATGCCCTTTTTATACATGACAATACCTTTGCCACTTCTGACTGACATTGCACATTGTTGCCTAGTCTAGTGTCTATGATAATTCCCAAATCCTTCTAGTTTGTTGTTATCCCTAATTCACTACCATTTAGGGTATAATTTTCTTGCACATTTTTTACCCATAAGTGCATAACTTTGCATTTTTCTACTTTAAATTGAATCTGCCATTTGAGTGCACAGTCCTCCAGCAAAATAATATCCTGGTCACATTGCATTACTTTACAGAGTTTTGTGTCACCTGCAAACACTGAAACATGACTTTCAATTCTTATTTTAAGATTATTTATAAATATGTTAAATAGAAGTGGTCCTAGAACAGAACCCTGAGGGACACTACTTACCACTTTTGTCCATGTTAAACATTTACCATTAATGACAGTGCTCTGTACTCTATTTTTAAGCCAATGTTGTACCCAAGAACAAGAATCTTCACTTACATCAATTTCTTTGAGTTTGAACACTAACCTATTGTGTGAAACTGTATCAAACACCTTGGCAAAATCCAAGTAGATCCCATACACTGCAACACCCTGATCTATACTTCTACTTCTTCGTAGAATGCAATTAAGTTACTTTGTCATGATCTATGTTTCATATAACCATGCTGATTTTTGCTGATAACCATGTTCTTCTCAATGAATTCCTGAATATTATTCCTTAATAACTTTTCAAATACTTTCTCAGCCACAGAAGTTAAGTATTATTTCCAGGCAAAGATTTTTAATCCTTTTGAAATATATGAACCACATCTACTTTCCTCCAATCCTCTGGTACAATTACTGAAAGAAAATAATCTTGAAAGATTAAAAACAGGTTCACTTATTTCCACACTTAGTTCCTTAAGTACTCATGGGTGAATACTGTCAGGTTCTGGAGCTTTGTTTATATGAACTTTCTTTAGTTGCTGTAACATCTTTTCTTGAGTAATCCAAATACACTTTTTCTGCAATTTTTTTGCAGCAATCATTTACATATCTATAGTCAAATGTTCTTCCTTAATATATACTGAGGAGAAATAGTTATTTAAAAGTTCTGCATTTTCCTGGTCTTCATTAACTTACACCGCATTCCAGTTTTCAGTGTACCTAAGCTTTTTTTTTAGAATTTATGTACTTAAAAATAATTTTGGTGTTGGTTTTTTCTTTGGCTATCATGTCCTCATTTTGTAGTTTAGCAAATATAATCGCCTTCCTTATATCTTTAATAAGATGCCTCTGATTTGCCTGATTTAAATGCTTTCAATGTCCTTTTCTTATTTTTAATTTCAAATCTTTTCAATAGTTTCATAAGTTGTCCATAGATACATAAATTTATATTAAAATTAAGAACATGTATTAAGATACAGAAGTGTAGCTGAGCATAGGAATGTGTCAGTTTAAAGCAGGGGTTGCCAATAAATTTTTCCCATGGAACCCTTTGACATAGTGTATCAACATCGTGGAACCCCAGCCCCTGCCCTCCTCCCGTAAAAAAAATAAAAATTGTGCCGTTGGATTAACCTTTTTTTTGTATGTGCCGGTGTGTGTCTGTGTGTCAAGGTGTATCTGTGTGTGTGTGTGTGTGTGTGTATGTATCTGACACACAAATACAAACACACTGGTACATTGTGGCACACTGATACACACACCTTGACACACAGTGTGTATCTGTGTGTGTGTGTATGTATCTATCTGTGTGTAAAGGTGTGCGTCAAAGTGTGTGTATTTGTGTTTGCAAATCTGACACACAGATACACACTGGCACACACACACACACACACTGGCCAGGGGGCTGGCTGTACTCATCTGAACATGCACTACCCCATCTTTGGCAGGTCCTACTCTAACAACCGAATGTCTGCACTCACCTGAACATGCATAAATAGGGTCCCGCTGGGAGCCAACCTACACAATAAAAAAGAAAATCCAGTGCACTCCCTTATCCACTAAACAGCAAAACACCTAATCTAGGCAAAAAATAATGGGGGTTTATTTACATTATATGATCACAACGTAAGCCTGCCACAACGTCAATGTACCCCATCTAATGTTTAAACTTTCTTTATTGCAAATTCTGTTTAGTTTAGAATGTATTATCTATTTCTCTGTTAATATTGAGGTGCAAACCATTCATAAGCCTCGAGAACAGAAAGACCAGATTAGACTTTGCCAAAAAAAACATCTAAAAAGCCAGCCCAGCCAACCCAGAACAGCATCAACTTGTACCAGAATGATGGGAAGAAAAAAGTATTGAGAAGGATTGGATTGGCTCATGATCCAAAGCATACTACATCATCTGTAAAACACGGTGGAGGCAATGCGATGGCTTGGGCACGCATGACTTCCTATGGTACTGGGTCACTAGGGTTTATTGATGAATTCTGAAGTGTATAGGGATATTTTTTCTGCTCTGATTTAAAAAAAAGTCAGTGAGATTGATAGGACGACACTTCACTTTACATATGGACAATGACCAAAAACATACTGCAAAAGCAACCCAGGAGGTTTTGAGGCAAAGAAGTAGAATATTCTGCAATGGCTGATTCAATCACTTGATTTCAACTGGATCAAGCATGCATTTCACTTGGTGAATACAAATATTAAGGAAGAAAACCCCATGAACAAACAACAACTTGCTGCAGTAAAGGCCTGGCAAAGCATCACAAAGGAGGAAACCCAGCATTTGGTGATGTCCATGTGTTCCAGACCTCAAGTGGTCATTGCCTGCAAAGGATTCTCAACAAAGAATAAAAAATAACATTTCATTTATGATTGTGTTCATTTGTCCAATTATATTTGAGCCTTTAAAATAAGGGGACTGTATATGAAAATGGTTGCAATTCCTAAATGTTTCATATGAAATATTTTTTAAATCCCTGGCATTAAAGCTGAAAGTCTGCACTTCAATTGAATCTTGTTTTTTTTCCATTTCAAATTCATTGTGGTGGCGTACAGAGTCAGAATTATGAAAATTGTGTCAGTGTCCAAATATTTTCAAACCTAACTGATTTTTGCAGTACAATGATTGACCCATTTTTAAATTTGCACACCTTTTTGGTTTGTCCCAAACCATGTTTTCAGTACAGTAATTCTGCAGAGCCAAACCAATATTCCGCTGAAATTCAGGCATCCTGAAGAATTTTCTGTTTTTCAGAAAAATGGTTCATGCAATCTTAAGATGAAGCTGTTTATTATTATGCAAGTGTACAAAAGAGTTGGTCATTCTCTTCCAGACATTAGACAAAGTTACTCTCATTCAAGTTGAAGATAGCATTGTTTGGCTTCACGAAGATGGCAGATACCAAGTTACTCTTTACATTTGGAATATGAAGCTGGTAACTCTCTTTCAAATGGATATTGGAACTGTGTACTGTTGTACAACTGAAAGATAGAGTTGGTTACTCTCATGAAGATAACAAATGGAGCTGGTTACTCTTGACTTAAGCAGTTGATGTAATGGAACTGGTTTATTTCATGAAGATGGGTGATGGAGCCTGTCATTCTTATGTAGGTGAAATATAGAATGATGTATTTCCCTGCAGATGGAAGATTGATCTGGTTTCTTTAGCTTCTGATGGACAATACAGAAGGTTATTGTCTGGGTGATTTATTCTGTGTGAAGAAGAGATATGATATAAGTACGATTATAAATGGAACAACTAATACATATATATACGTTTGGCTGCAGACTAAATTACATTAGATAAAGATTCTTCAAATGCCAGCCAAATACCAAAGAGAACAAATAACTGACTCTAGGTCTGAAAATATTTACCTATTCATATGTATTGGTGCACTAATGAAATATATCCATTTAACATCACCTTGGATATGCCTTCTGTGAAACTCAGGAAGGATATTATAGCTGACTGAAAGCACAGAGACATATTATTGAACATTACAGTAATGCCTAAAAGAGAAATTATTTTCATTTACAAAACTGTTGTCCTCGATAGCAATTCAGAATTGAACTGTGAACTGCAAAAGATTTATTATTTTAATTTAGAAACTAACATACATAGAACTGCTCTTTCTCTAGCAAGCCCCGGCCAACAACATTAACTCAAAATCAGATACTAAAATAATAATTTAACATAATCATATTATAGTGGGTTAAGGAAGAGTGATGATTTCAATGTACAACCTTAATTTCAAATTATTTGTAATGTTCTTGTACAAATACAATAACTGTCCTGAGATGTAAAATTTAGAATGCTTAATCACATAGGAAATAGCCTTTTTAAATGTGTGCTTCCATTAATGGCATTGCTTATGAGAAACAAAAAAAAATAACATTTCTGTAAGATGTTTAACACAAAAGGATGCTGCTTTATTTCTTACATTCCTAGGAAAAAGAGAACAAAAAATGCATAGAAAATAGACAATATCTTTTTCAGTATTTTTTCCTGTCTACAAACCAAAACTAACTTTTGGTAAATATCAGCCTTGTACCAGTTATATTAATAAGGACAAAAACAAGGAAAATGTATTAGTAGCCATGGGAAATACTTTTGCGTTAAAGGACCACTCCACAATCGTAAAGCACTTCACCTTAATCTGCATTTTAAAGGCAGTTTGTAAAAGTGAAGATTTATTTGCGAAATGTACACTTTTATCCGTGAAATATAAAATTCCTCCCTGTGTCAATCGAACAGCCTGGAAGGTTCCCTTCTTCTTCCACTAGCTTCACTGAGTTAACAGAATTATCTTGCTAGTTCTACTTGAACACACCTGCCTTATGCTCCAATGGTCTTATGGACCTCCCACCTGTCCTATTTGATCACTTGTGCTAGCCTTCATGTGCATGCCATCGTGTTTGTGCATTCTCAGTTCCATTTTATCTAGCATCCCTTCCCAACAGCTAGAGAATTACATTGCAGACATTTACAGAAAACTGTTACACAGAGCTCTCTGATTGTGCACACACAAGCTCCAGCAATTAGATTTCTAATACTTCTTATAAAGCTGCATTACATTGAAAAGATGGCGAGCACAAAGAGAACACAGCTACATGGGCTTCTTAATAAGTTATGGTTATAAGTTATGAGCTATTGTTATTTCCCTGGAGAAAGATTGAAAATCATTTCCAGGCAAAAGGCTGCAGACTTAAGAACTGCAGCTTTTGCAAACAGTTTTTAGGTACACCTCCAATAAAAACATGCATTAATAAATGTATGCATGTATTCATTGGGGGTATATGTACTAAATATGGATTTTTAATGTTAAGTATTCCTATAATATTGCATGTGTCAATACATTATGCACAATAAAAATAAAAGATAATATCTCTAGAGTATTGATGTTGATTGCGCTATGTTTTCTATATATATATCATGTAAATTGATTTAAAAAAAAAAATCCTCACTAGTGTTGCAATTGAAACAATATATAAAATGAACAGAAATAAAAAGATACTGCAATTGCATACCCATCACATAAATACTTTAATTGTGCAAAATGAGTCTTAGTCAGCTTGGCCTACTGTTGCTTCCCTCTTATGTCAAATCTATATTACCTTCATTATAAAGGCATACCAGCATTTTGGATCTAAGGTAGAACTACACTGCAAATTCAGTGCTGGGAAGGCTATTTGTAGTTCAGTGACCTGTGCATTTATACTTTTTGTTTTGTGATTCAGTTAGAACTTCCTTATTCCACTGTCTGCACTTTCTTCTATACTTTTAAATAATTGGTTTTACAAATATATTATAGGTGTTTACTCTTTCATGTTTGAAACATTCTGTATATCTTCTAATTATATTTATATTATTTATATTACTAACACATTGCAAACATTTAAATATAGTGATATACATATGATTCTATCCTTACCTTTTTGTGTCACTATACCCCACTCCCTCTAGCATGTAAGCTCATTGAGCAGGGCCCTCAACCCCTCTGTTCCTGTGTGTCCAACTTGTCTGCTGCAAAATTTGATGGAGCTCTATAAATATAATAATAATAATAATAATTCTTTGATGTATAATGTTTTGTTGGTTCCTGATGGAAAGAAAGACAATAAGAGTCTATCTCTTACAAATTGCTTTCCAGTAATTATTTACTTATACTACTCAATTTAAACTCACCTCGCATATTACAAATATTACCCAGGGGCAAAGCAAATCTTAAATCATAAACCGTTCAACTGAACATTTCCGGAAAGGTATTTTAAATTAATAGCAGTCTGTATAGTGATTCTAATGGGCAAATTTTTGGCAAGGGGAACGCGGTCACAGAGTCTGAAAGCTCCATTTAAAGGTTTACAATTTAATAAAATAGCTACAGTAACACGTTCTGTGTCAGTAAAATAAAAAAAATCCCTATCTAACCACATGGATATTAACTGGTGTGACTAAAAACAGTAACTCTTGGTGTTTTATCACCCAACCGAATCAACATTAATCAAAACACGGCTTTTTTATATAGGATAATTGTCTCGGAATTTCAAGTTGAAGCAAATAGACTATTTGTTGCAGTCAGAGGGGCTTGGGTCATGCGAACTGCAAAAGAATAAAGTATACAATATTTGTAGACATTCACAGTATATTACTGTAAAATATCACTAGAGTATATGTCATAGTTGTTTATTACAAACCCACAAAGTCTGCATTTCTTCAGCAGTCTATGGAGGCATTGATAGTCCACTAAACTAGACATTTGAAATATTTATGAATATATACAGATTTTACTCAGGTTCTCTTGTGATATTGCCCATAAAATTAATTTAGCTAGATGTTCATAGATGCCACAACCCTAGCATATGTGTCACCTCTAACCCTCACACTAACCCTTAACCTTACACCAGTGTTATATTAATATTAAATCTGGTCCTAGCACCTAGAACAAGAAATATTATGTAAAATAAAACATTCATGTAAATGAAGCATGCATTATGGGAAAATATCTCTGTCTCAAGGTTGTGGAGACATCTATAAACTGTTCCACATTCTCTCTCATGGTATTTTAGGATGTCTTTAGAACCCTGAGATTGCAACATTTAACCATAATAAACAGGCCCTCCTAATGTATATTCAACCCCTTCCAGAAATTAGGGCGTGATATGCCATCGTACAAAAAAACAAATAAGAATACTAACTTTGGCCAGGGTTTGTGACTAAGTGGCTACTAAGATAGACTGGACATACCACATCTTGAATACCCTGGGTTCCTTACTTTTGCAAATGGTATGCCATGATGGGGGAAATTCTAATCCCTGGGCTGCCATATGGTCTCAAATACAACATAGGCCTAGCAAACATAGGCCTACATTCAATTTTATTGTGTAAAAACTGAAATAGGCAAGCTCTTTATTTTGTTTTTGTCAGATTGTTTTGGTCAGGTCAGATTGTTTTGTCAGGTTTTGTTTTGGTCAGAACTTGTGCAATTCCGTCCGTCCTTAAGGGGTTAATGTAAATGAACATTCAATGATTATTTAATGTAATGACAGGTGCAAAGGGCAGAAAATCGAACAATGATTGACAGGAAACCAGGTGCTAAGTTGCAGGATAAAGTGCAGTACTTTTGTACAATTAATTTTATTTTTCACACAACATATATTTACTGATCAGCTACAACATTAACCCCTTCCCGACCCAGGACGGTTCAGGACCGTCATCGGCATTTTTGCGTTGCCGACCGATGAAGGTCCTGAACCGTCCTAACGGTCCTATTTACTTACCCGATCGCCGTCGTTCCCCCGGCGGCGATCACCGTGGCTCTGGTTGTGGGGAGACTGCCTGCAGCCCAGACAGTCTCCCCACACTGAATTAGGACCCCTGTGGCCATGTGATCGCTTAACACAGCGATCACATGGTCACAATAGGTGTCCATAGTGCTGCCTGCAGGGGGACTGCCTGCATGTCTCCCTGCATGTGTAAAAAAATAAAAAATAAAGTTAGTGTTAATTAAAAAATAATAATAATTATATATGTGTATATATGATATATAGACATATATTGTATCTATATAATATATGTCTATATATCATATATATAATGCCATACTAAGTGCATTTTTATATTATTATGTACTTATATTAATATAAAAATACACTTATAATTAAATTACACACGTATATATATAATATATATAATAACTATATATATTGTATATATATTATTATAAAATATAAATAATAAGTAATTTAAATTAAATAAAAATTTTTTTAAATAATAATAAAAAAATTTAAAAAAATGATATAGCTATATGAAATTTTATTCTAACTATATTTTTATTAAAATTAATATACATTTATATATATATATCAAAATACACTTAGAATGAATTTGTATATATATCTATGTATATATAAATAAATAAAAATAATACGAAATATACATATGTCCATATACAAAATTACATAAATAATTATATAAATATACACGTAGACTTCAAATATATAAATATGCATATATATTTAAATTCTACGTGCGTATTTATGTAATATTTTTACATAATTCAGTAATTTTATTGATTGCAATTTGAGGGACCTGCCTGCCAACCCAGGCCGAAATTCCAGTGAATTTAATTTGCTAGCACTGTATTTTACCCTGTAACGTTCTACGACACCCTAAAACCTGTACATGGGGGGTACTGTTTTACTCGGGAGACTTCGCTGAACACAAATATTAGTGATTCAAAACAGTAAAACATATCACAGCGATGATATTGTCAGTGAAAGTTACTTTTTTTTGCATTTTTCACACACAAACAGCACTTTTACTGATGATATAATTGTTGTGATACGTTTTCCAGTTTTTAAACACTAATATTTGTGTTCAGCGATGTCTCCCGAGTAAAACAGTACCCCCCATGTACAGGTTTTATAGCATTTTTGAAAGTTACAAGGTCAAATATATGGGTCAAATATTTTTACATTGAAAATGGCCAGGTTGGTTACGTTGCCTTTGAGAGCGTATGGTAGCCCAGGAATGAGAATTACCCCCATGATGGCATACCATTTGCAAAAGAAGACAACCCAAGGTATTGCAAATGGGGTATGTCCAGTCTTTTTTAGTAACCACTTGGTCACAAACACTGGCCAAAATTAGCATTCAATTTAGTTTTTTTACTTTTTTCACACACAAACAAATATGAATGCTTACTTTGGCCAGTGTTTTCGACTAAGTGGCTACTAAAAAAGACTGGACATACCCCATATTGAATACCCTGGGTTGTCTACTTTAAAAAAAATATGTACATGTGGGGTGTTATTCAGAGATTTATGACAGATAATAGTGTTACAATGTCACTATTGATAAATTTTAAAAATGTATGTTTTGAAACCGCAATATCCTACTTGTACCTATAGCCCTATAACATGCAAAAAAAAGCAAAAAAGCACGTAAACACTAGGTATTTTTAAATTCAGGACAAAATTTTGAATCTATTTAGCAGTTTTTTTCATTCGCTTTTGTAGATGAGTAAAAGATTTTTCAAGTAAAAGTCAAAAAACATGTATTTTTTTCAATTTTTCATCATATTTTTTTATTTTTTTTAAATTAAAATACATGAGATTATATAAATAATGGTATGTAAAGAAAGCCCCTTTTGTCCTGAAAAAAACAATATATAATTTGTATGGGAACAGTAAATGAGAGAGTGGAAAATTACAGCCAAACACAAACACCACAAAAGTGTAAAAATATGCCTGGTCGCAAATGTACAACATCGCAAAAACAGTCCAGTCCTTAAGGGGTTAAAGCCTCGGACGGGTGAAGTGAATAACATTCTTCTTATTATTATTATTATTATTATAATATCATTACAATGGCACCTGTCAAGGAAGGGGTATATTAGGCAGCAACTGAACAGTCAGTTCAAAGGTTTCATGTGGTGGAAGCAGGAAAAATGGCAAGCAATCTGAGTGACTTTAACGAGGGTCAAATAGTGATGGATGGGTAGGTAACTGGGTCAGAGCATCTCCAAAAAGGCAAGTCTTAATGGAGTGTTCCTAGCATACAGTGTTTAGTACCTACCAAAAGTGGAGCAATGAAGAACAACCGGTGAACTGACATCAGGGTCATAGGTGCCCAAAGCTCATTGATAGACGTGGGAAGTGAAGGCAAGCCTGTCTGGTCCAATCACACAGAAGATCTACTGTAGTTAAAATTGCTGACAAATTTAATGCTGGCCATAATAGAAAGGTAAAGGCGTCAGAACACACAGTGCATCGCAGTTTGCTGTGCATGGGGCTGCATAATCGCAGACCAATCAGAGTGCCCATAATGACCCTGTCTAGCCCCGAAAGTGTGTTCAATGGGGAAGTGAGCTTCAGAGCTGGACGATGGAGCAATGGAAGAACATAGCCTGGTCTGATGAATCATATTTTCTTTTAGATATGGTGGATGGCCGGATGCATATGTGTTGTTTACCTGGGGAAGAGTAGGCAACAGGATGCACTATGGGAAGAAGTCAGGCCAGCCGAAGCAGTGTTATGCTCTGGGCAATGCTCTGCTGAGAAACCTTGGATCCTGACATTAATGTGGATGTTAATTTGACACATACCATCTACCTAGAGATTGTTGCAGAACACATACACCCCTTCATGACAATGGTGTTTCCTCATTGCAGTGACCTATTTTAGCAGGATAATGCACCTGCCAAACTGCAAAAAATTGTTCAGGAATGGTTTAAGAAATATGACAAAGAGTTCAAGGTTGCCTTGGCCTCCAAATTCCTCAGATCTTAATTTGATAAAGCATTTATGGGATTTGCAGGAACAACAAATAAAATCAATGGAGTTCGCACCTCACCCCTTGCAGGACTTAAATGACCTGCTGCTAATGTCTTGGTGTCAGATATCACAGAACACATTCAGAGCTCTAGAGGAGTCCATGCCTCGATGCATCAGAGCTGTTTTGACCTACATGATATTAATACAAATTTTAATATTTAATGGTCTTTCCAGTAAATTTGATCTGGATCTTCTACTGCGATATCTGCAGAAGACTGGTCCCCTGTGTCCTGGTCTGTCTGATGCCTGGTCCAGTGGGAAAGTCTCACAAAGGGTAAAGGGCATCATATCATGTTATACAACTGATTAGTAATGCACAATGGGGGAAAAATTGGATCCATGTTTTTGTCCATTGCTCACATTTTTCAGTTGCCAATTTGAATTTTCTGTATTATGAGATATATGCAAAAAGAATAGTAGCAATATAATTTACAAAAAATATGAGTGGGATGATTTTGCACTAGTTAATGTAAACTGACAGATGCTCATGTTCATTCACAAGTAGTTCTGATTCATATTCTTGCACAGAAGAGTTTAAAATGAATTAACAACTTGATTTTTTTCCTTTTGGAATTGATTGCATTTATTCCATACTGCAATACTCTGGTATTTTTATTCCATACTGCAATACTCTGGTAATTTGGCATCTTCTCAAGTGGACTAATACGGCTAATTCGATCTACACTACTTATATATTGGTAGATCAGATTAGCTGTATTAGCCCAGTAGAGAAGATGCCAAAATATCAGAGTATTGCAGTATGCAATGATACCTTTTTTATTGGACTAACATAATATTTCAAAGACAAGCTTTCACAAGTTTTCCTCTCTTCCTCAGGTCTGAAGCAATACTGATCAATCTGATAGGGTTTAACACTTAAACAACTGATGTTAGAGAAGGGGGGTAAGGGGGTGTCATAAATAGCAGACAAGGTGCCTGAAAGTAAAAGGTGCAGGTTGGCTGAAAATAGCTAGGAAATGTAAATAAACAGAGGTGAGTCAATAAGCTAATTAAGAAGAACTTTGCATTGAAAGCTTTCATCCAGTTGTCAGCAAGAGGTCAAAGGTTCCGCCACACCTAGAAAAAAGACAATAGTCTTTCCTACACTATAGACTGGCAAATGAGTTAAAATTTACTACATATAACTTTGCCAATACCTTGCTTTTTTATCTTTGCTATTTTCAGAAAGAAATAAGAGTGAATTGTTTACATTCTTCGTGTGGAATCATTTTGTCCTTTGTCTGTCCACATTATATAACATTATTGAAACTAGCTTTATGTACTTTTTAATTAATTTGTCTCTCGGCTACCAATAAAACCCTGTGTGTGTAAGCTATCTTCTGTTCTATTTTCTTGCCTTTTTACAAAACGTTTGAAGATGGAGCTCAGAAAACTGTGTGAGCTGCTTTTTGAGTGCATTTATTGCTTTTGCATAATTTATGAGCTGGAAGTTTGACCACCATCCATCTCTGCCAGAGGCTGGCACTAGAGGATCCATTGGATGGAGCTGTAAATTAGATGCTATACTCCTAGTGAGCCCATGGCACAGTCCTCGGGTCAGTAAAAGAATTTAATACCAGAGATGGAAGCGCTTCCTCACTGTGCCATGTGGGCCCCAGCACAGACGAAGCTGTTGGCAGACACAGTGACTGACCAAATCGTGAAACTGTCAATCACTGTACGTGTTGGGAAAGAAGCCTGTGCATTTTTAATCGTGTTGGCAGCCGTGCTGCTTACATAATGGACACCAGTAGGTCTCAGTCCTTCGCCATATGCTTAACTCTGGAGACAAGAGACTTCTGGGTATAGTTGTAATTACCTGCTGCAGAATTAAGTGGACCTTGAAATTAGAAATGGACTGTCAAAAGCAGGAAGCTTAACACTTTGATGGAACTATCCAGACAATATATTTTACAGAGCTTACTAAATCATTGACTGAAAAAGATAGGGAAAAAATCCACATTTTGCATCTGCATAATGTAAGCTGTTGGTGTATTCAACCATTTTGGATGCTGTATTGAATTGCTAATAGCAACATGTTGTTTTATCATTTTAGCAAGTTCTACAATGCTCCACTGAGATTTATACTGTACTTACTATTGTATTTCTGGCAAGAAATATCTCATGCTAATAATGGTAATCTAGTCTTGTATTTAGTGTATTTCGAATGCACAGTTACTTAGTTTTTTTCTATTTAACAAAATAAACACAATGATCCATATAGATTGTGCTGCATACATTGATATCTACGTAACCCTTTTTTATAATGATATACCCCACTGCAAGAGGGTAATACAGTTTTGATAATCGTTTATTTATTTATTTTTTTAGTTTTTATAAAGCAGATTGTGTGTGTGTGCTGTGTGAGGGTGCTGTTAGTGTGATGTGTGTTTGAGGATGCTGGTAGTGTGCTATGTGGGTGAGGGTGTTTGTGTGTGTGTGTGTTTGTGAGGGTGCTGTTAGTGTACTGTGTGTGAGGGTGCTGTTAGTGTACTGTGTGTGATGGTACTGGTAGTGTGCTGTATGTGTGTTTGTTAGGGTCCTGTTAGTGTGCTGTGTGAAGGTGCTGTGTGAGGGTGCTGTGTGTGTGCTTTGTGTGTGTGTTGTGTGTTTGTGAGGGTACTGTTAGTGTGCTGTGTGAGGGTGTTGTTTGTGTGCTGTGTGTGAGGGTACTGATAGTGTGCTGTGTGTGTTTGTTAGGGTCCTGTTAGTGTGCTGTGTGAGGGTGCTATGTGTGTGCTGTGTGTGGGTGTCATGTGCTGTGTGAGGGTGATGTGTGTGTGTGAGGGTGGTGTCTGTGTGTGTGAGGGTGCTGTTTGTGGGTGTTGTGTGTTTGTGAGGGTACTGTTAGTGTGCTGTGTGTGAGGGTGCTGTTTGTGTGTGAGTGTGCTGTTTGTGTGCTGTGTGTGAGGGTGCTGTGTGTTTGTGAGGGTGCTGTTAGTGTACTGTGTGTGAGGGTGCTGTGTGTGTGTGAGGGTGCTGTTTGTGTGCTGTGTGTGGGTGTTGTGTGTTTGTGAGGGTATTGTTAGTGTGCTGTGTGTGAGGGTGCTGTGTGTGTGTTTGTGAGGATGCTGTTAGTGTGCTGTGTGAGGGTGTTGTGTGTTTGTGAGGGTGCTGTTAGTGTACTGTGTGTGATGGTACTGGTAGTGTGCTGTATGTGTGTTTGTTAGGGTCCTGTTAGTGTGCTGTGTGAAGGTGCTGTGTGAGGGTGCTGTGTGTGTGCTTTGTGTGTGTGTTGTGTGTTTGTGAGGGTACTGTTAGTGTGCTGTGTGAGGGTGTTGTTTGTGTGCTGTGTGTGAGGGTACTGATAGTGTGCTGTGTGTGTTTGTTAGGGTCCTGTTAGTGTGCTGTGTGAGGGTGCTATGTGTGTGCTGTGTGTGGGTGTCATGTGCTGTGTGAGGGTGATGTGTGTGTGTGAGGGTGGTGTCTGTGTGTGTGAGGGTGCTGTTTGTGGGTGTTGTGTGTTTGTGAGGGTACTGTTAGTGTGCTGTGTGTGAGGGTGCTGTTTGTGTGTGAGTGTGCTGTTTGTGTGCTGTGTGTGAGGGTGCTGTGTGTTTGTGAGGGTGCTGTTAGTGTACTGTGTGTGTGAGGGTGCTGTGTGTGTGTAGGGGGGCTGTTTGCGTGCTGTGTGTGGGTGTTGTGTGTTTGTGAGGGTACTGTTAGTGTGCTGTGTGAGGGTGCGGTGTGTGTGTTTGTGAGGATGCTATTAGTGTGTTTTGTGAGGGTGCTGTGTGTTTGTGAGGCTGCTCTTAGTGTACTGTGTGTGTGAGGGTGCTGTGTGTGTGTGTATTTGCTGTATGTATGTGGGGGTGCTGTGTGTGTATGGGTGCTGTGTGTGTGCTGTGTGTGTGAGGGTGCTGTATTTATTTAGGTGCTATGTGTATGTGTGTGCTGTATGTGTGTGGATGCTGTGTGTGTGAGGGTGCTGTATGTGTGCTGTATGTGTGTGGGTGCTGTGTGTGTATGCTGTATGTTTGGGTGATTTATGGGGGTGGAGGCAGATTAGTTAATAAATATCCCCCCTCCCTTGTTACCTTATGCCTGCGGCTAGAGTTCACTTTCGCCACGGCAATGCTCAGATCTTGCGAGAGGTACCCGGCGGAGCTGCTGGCTGGAGCTCCCCGGGTCCTCTCCTGCCTCCCTCCATGCTGCTGTGGGCAGGTTGTTGATTGTGGCCTGTGGAATGTTGGTCCACACCTCTTCAATGGCTGTGCGAAGTTGCTGGATATTGGCAGAACCTGGAACACGCTGTCGTATACGCCGATCCAAAGCATCCTAAACATGCTCAATAAGTGACATATCCGGTGAGTGTGCTGGCCATGCAAGAACTGGGAGGTTTTCAGGTTCCAGAAATTGTGTACAGATCCTTGCAACATGGGGCCGTGTATTATCATGCGGCAACATGAAGTGATGGTCGTGGATGAATGGCACAACAATGGGCCTCAGGATCTCATCACGGTATCTCTGTGCATTCAAAATGCCATCAATAAAATGCACCTGTGTTAATAAACATACACACAAATACATTGGCTCTCAGGTCCAGGACACTGCCACATAAAACAAGATAATCCCTCTGTGCCTTGGAGATAATTGAGACTGTACTAAACTCAATTATCTCCAGGTACAGAAAACATTATTTTTTACAAAACCCCAAAAATACCTTTAAACAAACAAACCACCCACGGAAGTTACATCCCCTGATAGCCCCGATCTGGGTGACCAACATATCCAAAAATAACCCAGATTTGTTCCGGTGTCCAGGAATTTCTTGGAAGTCATAATTTGACCGACCACACACATGGTCCCATGCCCAAAATAGTTCCAGAGAATCAGGGCTCGCGGTCTAGTTCGGTAATTTGAAAACTGAACAAACTATGGAACATAGTCAATGTTCTTACCCTGGAGCTTGTTCACCTTGTTCATGGTAACAATTTCACCAAACAGTGCCCTTCTAAGTGGAGTAGAACCGAACGCAGGCAATCCTGGAAGTCTAGCGTCGTTTGGGAGATTCAGTGTCCGAAACAGTTCCATGAACTCGCTGACCAAACACCGCTGCCTGTGTTAATGGGAACAAGATGGCCACCACCTCGTGGTCGTTAATGCGAACAGCGGCCACCCAAACAGACAATTAGAATGCTGCGGTTAGAATCATTCCAAAGTGTTAATAGGGCTTAACAAGCTCCCGGGTGGTCTCTGGTTCGTGCGGCTGTTCGGTTCCGAAACCAAATATAAAATCCCACGAACCAAGTTTGTTCCTATAGTTTTAAAAGGGCCCATAATCTTTTGGCTGGAGGCTGGCAAGCAGGCCCCTCCAATAACACTTGGCAGAGGCATTGCTGCCACACAGGGTGGCAGGCAGGAGAGAGGCGGCATGAACAAAGGGGTGATCACATTTTTATTTTAATTGTGGTGCAGAGTTGATATACCATGGGCATTTTGGTTGGACCCCGGGTGAAAAAGTTGCAGTCAGCCACTGCATATAGTATATAGTCATACAATATAGCAATAGTTTATGGCATGGGTCCTCAAACTCCGGCCCCCCAGATGTTGCTTAACTACAACTCCCATGATTCTCTGGCTATCTATTTAATTCAAAGAATCATGGGAATTGTAGTTCAGCAACATCTGAGGGGCCGGGGTTTGAGGACCCATGGTTTATGGTCTAGTGATTAATATGAAACTGTATCAAAGAGAAAAGCCAATTCTCGGTCCACATCACAGCATTGCAAGAAAAACCACATGATACAATTTCCTGCAGGGTACTTAACAGATAAGATATTCCACTAAGCTTTAAAATGGAAGTGATCAGAAATAAATTACAGCTATCATCAAATCATCCCAAATTACAGAATGCTGACACCAAATATGAATATATTATCAAAGAGGCATTAAATCCAAGGATGTTTAGGTGATACACTCTTGACCCTCTGCTCTGTCCATGAGCATGTTGTTAAAGTAGGATATTCACCTAAATGTTAAAACAATTTGCATGATTCACTAGTTAAATGGAGTTACATCTACTCCCATTCAGTAAATTAAGCTGCTTCAATTGCAGCTTCTGTCTAATTGAAAAGCTACAAAATTCAAAGTCATTGGTATATGATCATGCAAGCTATCTCTGTGATGATGAAGTGAATGGAATGACTTTAATTTTATTTTATGTGCATATAAAAATATTAATTAAATATGGTTCAGTTCCATAAAGTCTGCATGCCAAATTCTGAACACGGATTGTAGCTCTTACTTAGACTACAGAAATCTTTGTGTAAAAGATGTACATACGTTATAACATTGTGCTTTGTCAGTTATTTACATGTGTTAAGTTTAAGGTGACAACCTCTGAATATTTTTTTCCTGATTTCTAATGTTATTCTGGGCGATTTAATATATTAATCCAGCCAAAATTGAAGTAATTTTTCCTCTGCACCATACCTACCTCCTCTCCTTTATCCCCTTCACTACGAAGTTGTCTACAAAAAAAATTATTAAAAAAATACCCCCAGAATCCAAGTATTTTGGGTATTGGGGAAAGTAAAATGTTTCAATATTCCTAGAGAGCTCATTATTTAATGGAAACAAACAAAAAATTGTCTTGACAGAAAAGCTTAAAAAAATAATTTACCAATTAATGAGGTTACCAATAGAAAAATAGTTGTAAATAAAATGTCTCAATATGTAACATACAGATGTTTCCTCATGTAGTGTTTGTGGGGAGGCAATAGTTTCCCAGTTCAGCCACCCGACATTCCTTGCTGCTAGTTTCTTTCTTTCTTTATAATTGAATCTACCCGTACTTACACCCGGCAGTGAGGGGGGCTATGATGTTTGTTCCCTGTTGGGTATGTGGATCCAGTTTCACTGGTGGTCCAGTGGGCTGCAAGGTGAATCTGCCCTCTGCTTGAGAGCAGAACCTTTGTGTAACGGCACCCCCAGGCATAAAAGGGGTTAAAAGCCATTTCGTAGATTTTTCCCTTTCACAGACACAGACACAGCTACTGCAGAACACCAAACTCCCAAACTGGATACAAGGGAATGCTCCAAACTCCTGAACTGGAACCTCACGAATAGCTGCTAGCAGCTGAACAGGAAAAGCACCCAAGCGGCTTACACTCCTGGCAATCAGTCTTTAACAGCATACAGTAAATCCCCCCAAGAATGAGACAAAGCTCCGTGTTGAGGGTCAAGCAGCAAACAGGCAGAGCTGTGGGTTTATTGGTGTTATATACACATTCTAACACATTAGTACCACCCACAGGGTTTTGTAAAACAACCAATGAACATACAATACACTCAGACACTCCCACACAAAATCCTCCCTTCTGCCTGTGATACAATTACCTTAAACAATGGGTTAATGTAATTATCACAGGCAGAAAAATACAGTTTTTCCACATTATTCATAACTTTAAAAGTATACATCACATTCACATAAAATTTACATTTTCAGAATCAGCATACTCAAAATCCACATTGCATTCAGCTAAGTCAGCAGAGTGGGGTCCAGTGCTTTTTTTTTGTTTGGTCCTCTATTTTCCCTGTCAATATCTTCCCTCCATTTCCATTATGTATGGAATTTTCTCAGTTCACCCTTTCTCCACCAAAGGTTACAAACCAATTGTCCATATTGTCATCCCACAAGTGACAAGCTATTTATTTTTAGACCAGAGGGCAAATCTGGACTTATTGCCTAGTGATTTGACTGTACAATTCACACCTTTTGTTTTCAAACTTTTCAAAATTTCATTCAAGAGAGGAAATATCCTTCTTCTCTACTACATCCATCCACTAAAATCCACATTAGTATTCTGCCTATTAATATTTTGCAAATATTTCTAATATAAGTTTTATATTTCATTGATTTTATTCTTTTATTTAACACATATTCTGGAGCAATGGATGAGTCAATATCTATGTTGGTTATATCTTACTTTAGACATTCTACAATGGTTGGTAAGTATATATTATTGTTACAACATTTTAACAGCAGCAATATTTGCTGTTTAATGGACTCTTAGAGCTTTGTTGCCATTTTAAATATAACAACAAGTATTTTTGAATTATGAAATCGATAAAAATATGCCCACATTTTAAATGTCATCTTCAAGAAGACTTAAAACGTAACCTTTCTTTGTATACGAATGATGCAGTGTATCAAATTAGTGAATATGGCATCACCTTACAATATTTCTCTGTACAACGCTACAGAATTTTCAAAAATGTATACAAATATATGATGTCTTCAGCAGACACACTTTTTTCCAATTCAAATCGAGTCATTAATTTTTAACTTGTCAGATTCAGTAAATGTCCATGTTACATCATGTCATGGTAATCTAATGTACTTTGATTTAGATTGTTTTGTGAATAGTTGTGAACAGCAAAGAGCTTTTGTGGTTTATACAATAAATGTTTGATTGATATAATGGGCCGATTTTGTTCTGCTTTGTCTTCACATGCACATTGTTTCATCAAGTAGAAAAGCAGGGGAAAATATGGCTGATATTTGGACTTTTTTGGACATTATTGTGACTTTTTATTTTGAACCTGTCTCCATTTTATATTTTCACTTTTTAATATGTTTAATTACTTTTACTTTAAAGGGATGCTGTAGGTACCATAATCAGAGTAACCACCTGAATGAAGTGTCTATGTTGCCAACAGTCCATGTGTGCTGGTCATTATTACAGTTTGACTGGTTTAACTGGTTTAATCACTGGTTTAGCAGATATGCCTGGTCCCCAAGAGCCTGGTCTCTAAATAAAAAAAAAAAAATACAGAGGCTGAGCTATTCCCAGCTTGCCACCATATCAGGGTTACTGGTATTGAATTCACAAGGCAGAAAGAGGAAACAAAGCTTTGTTTAGCAGTGGAACCCAAAGACTCTAAGCGCCATAACCACTTTAATCAGTGGTATCAGAAAACATTTTAAGCTGATCTTTGCTTCAACAAGACACTGAGCATATTCAAAGAACTTTTCTTTGAATGGTAAAATCCTGTTGTGACATCAAATTAAAAAATATTAATTCAATTTCGACAAAAAACAAAAGACTTGGGGAAATTATTTATTTTTTTAAATCTCTCATATTGTTCTAAAAATGTTGTTCTCAAATCACTGCAACTTGCTGTTTAGTAACTAGTCTGCATAATCTCCCCATGTCTCTTTTTAGTCAGCAGCTGTATCTGAAAAGTTTAGCTATGCACTTTTGAGTGATCATTCGTACCATTTATGTGTATTTTATTTATTTTTATGATGTGCATTTTATCTGTGTTTACCGTTTAGATTTTCTTTTCTTTACATTAGTAAGCAGTCTCAGTTCCTTACCCTTTAGTCAAGGTTGCTTAAACAAATTGCTTTTAGCTTTTAATCACTGGGATAGGTGGCACTATCTTAAAAAACTAAAAAAGAAAAACACTTTAAGATTAGTGTTTTTATATTTAATGATAAAACTTATTTTTGATTTCCAAACTGGAGCCATCTAAAAGTTAATAAAATGTTAACATGTAGACAGTCCAATTGTTCACCAAACATTAGTCTCTTTACCTGCCACTGTTCATTTAAAGACTGCCAGTGGACTGAAATAACATCGGATCACATCATTTTATGGTATATTTAAAGTCTGTTTGGACACAGTCCAATGTTCTTTGTCTTCTAATATTGTTGTCAAGCCATGTTACCTTCCCGCTCATCATATTTCTAGAAAGATTATCTGTATTTCTTTTAAATACATAGAGAGGGGACAGGTTTAAAGCCATGCACATTTGTCACTTTTTACTTTGTGTTGACATTTTCACTCTTTTTAATCTTCTAGCAAATAAAATGTACTGATTTTCTCTGTTTTTTTCTCTCTTATCAGTGTGACAGCGATAGTGACCAAGAAGAAAAGGTAAGAACATATCATATATTTTTGTTGATTTGTATATAATGAGTTTATTATTTTCTATATTGAAGGTACCCATCAAACATTTAAGACCTGATAACATCATAAGAACAGTTAGCCCTTGTCCTTACCTTTTGTTTTAATAATCTATGTGCTATAATACAGTTTAGCTATTCAGATTGTAATTTTGTAGTTCTCACATTAACAATGTATTAAGAGTACAAATTCAATGATGTCAAGATCATAACTATTGATTGCATATATCTGTATTCCCTGTCTATTGTTTTCCAGGGGAGGCTTCAGTTCTTAAAAAATGTTCTCACAGTATACAAAAAGTTTACATATATACATAAAAGGGTATAAGATATCAAAGGGCAGTACATTTTATTCTGACATTATTTTATAAGCCAGCTGTGAACAAACTGCATATATCTTTATCTTTCTAAGAGCTATTGTTGAATATAAATCTGCCTGTTTTATTGTGTATCTTTCCAATAAATATTTACAAGGTTATTCACTAAAATGAGCATGCAAAGTTAATTCAAAGTGAATTTCAACTTTAGAGTGAAAATAGCCAAACTTGATAACCTCTCTGAATTAGCTATGCTTTCAATCTGACTACTCTGGGCTTAAATTTGAAATTCACTTTGCATTCTCATTTTCGTAAATCACCCTGACTGTGAAATCTTTAAATGAGTATAGCTCATAAATACCTTTTGGATGCCTCCCAAGTTGTCATACTGTTCCATCATACCCCTCAGGTATTCCATTTGGCATCCCAGTGTCCTTCTTTTCTTGGAGCTCAGGATAACTGTTGGGTAATAACTTTTCAAAGCTATAAAAATCACAGAAATAGATAATTAAGATCTGGAGAAATTAGTTTAAAATTAAACAGTCTTCAGAAACACGAGAGACCTATACATATCATTAGTGTGACCTCTAGCATGTATTTTAAAAGGAAAATAATATAACAGTATTAAGGTTTTAAGGTTTATAAATGTTTGTGTGTCCCTAGTAGGTTCTTCTATAGATGAGGAAAGCATATTGTATAGAAATTATTTCAGATAACAACTATTCTGTAAATAGTAATGTAACCAATGTTCCGTATGAATCATTGTTCTTTGTGCTTCATAATTAGACTATTTATGTCTTAGGTTCACTCACTTCGAGCACGGCTAGACATTATAAGAATGTATCTGTACATTGAACTGTTTAGACCAGGGATAGGCAACCTTCAGCACTCCAGATGTTGTGGACTACATCCCCCATAATGCTCTTACACCCATAATGATGACAAAGCATCATGGGGGGTGTAGTCCAAAACATTTGGAGTGCCGAAGGTTGCCTATGCCTGGTTTAGGCTATGATTTAGTATGTTTTGTAGTTTTATCAGGTGGTAAATAGCTATGGAACAATAATACCATTAGCAAAAGGGAAATGACAAATCTACATACTGCTTCAAAAATCAATCTGCACTAGCCTGTATTTTATAATATTCATAAAACTTAAATTATTGCATAGCATTTAAAGTAGATATAGATCATTTCTTGAAATAAGTCATTTCTACTTTTGAGAATAGCAGTAAATATCTTGTATTTTCTATTGGCAATGAATGTTCCAGTGGTAATACTACGGTCCTAGTATATCTCAGTTTATGAAAAACGTTCTTATTTCTCCTCTTTTTCTTTTCCCTCGTCTCCCTTACAGGAATATTTACTAAAGTCAAAATGTAAAGTGAATTCACAGTGAGTTGCACATTTAAGGCCAGAGTAGTTAAATGAAAAGCATAGCTGATATAGAGAATGTTTCAAGTTTCGGTAGTTAGACTTTACATTTGAAATTAACTTTGAATTCACTTTAAATTTTCACTTATTAATGAACAACCCGAAAAATATATCTGTGTGATGACAAATTGGTTAATTTCCTTTGTAATCTATGGAAAATGTTGATAGTAGCTATGTAAAGTTTGTTATTTATGCTGTGTACACTTAAACAAAAACACACTAGACTGTATTTACTATAAATTTCTTCTGCAGATCTACAACTTGACCCTCTGCATTGCTAGAAAATTACCTAATCTACCTCATAACCAGACTCTCTCAGGATCCAAAATGTCTCTTCCACACTTTAAACAAGGCTTTGTTCGACCACATCCCCCTCCTACTAATCTGGCTGTTTAAAACTTAAGTCTATATAGCTATAGTCATGTATGCTTTCCCCACTCACACCAACCTCATCTCTTCCTCTATCCTTACTCATACCCCTATACAAGAAAAAATGTCTGCTCTACATCTGTTCCCACCCCACAATCTGTTCCCTCAGTCTTATTCCTTCACATCTTACTGGTACTGTGTCATTATCCTTTGCTCAGCCTTTCTCTAAAATATTCAATCACTCTCTCTTCTCTGGTGCTTTAACTGATTCCTTCAAGCATGCAAACAGAGCTCCAGTCCTAACAAAGCCCAACCTCAACCTACGCTGTTGCTCGATCTCAATTATTTACTTCAGCAATCTGCTTCTTATTGGTTTTACACATGCCCAGCTCACCCCATTACAAACCATAATAAATGCTGCAGCTAGGTTTATTTTCCTGTCCTCTCCCTACTCTTATACCTGCCGCATCTGTCAGTCCATTCTCTGCCTTCGCATAAGATTTATAGTTCAAATTAACTCATGGTCTTTAATGACAAATCCCTTCATATTTCTGCACCTATCTACTTAATCCTCACTATTTATCTAGAAAATTATCCAGGCCCTTCTACTCTACAAAAGAACTGTGTATGTGCTTTACCCATACTTACATCTACAACTCTCAACTTTAAGATGTCTCTAAGGCAGCACTGTTCTTATGGAACTCTCTTCTCGACTCCATTAGACTCTCCCCGAATAACTGATCCTTCAAAAAATCAACTCACTTCTTCATGAAGACATATCAGTTAAACTGTTATTATTATTCACTCTCTCTGCTTTAAAAGCCTCAGTAACCCACATAATTTCTCTCCCCCTAGGGTCATCTAATATTTAAAATGTTACTGTAAACTCTCATAGCAGCCACGTTTTAGTATTAATCAAATAGATGTTACCCTTGCTTTTTGTTTAATTCTACCCTGCTTATTTGTTATTGTACTGTACTGCTGTTAAATATGTTGTCAAATGACAAAATAATAGTAATCAGAATCATAATTGGCATATAACAAAATGTCTCTATACCAAAGTAGACATCATCATATATAGGACTGGAGCTAGATAGACAGAGAGGTGGCTTGTTACACAATGTTCTTTAATAAATGTATTTTAGATGCACATGTTTTTTAATACTTTATATGGTGGTATTAAATGCATCTGTTGTAATCTATCAATATTTTCTGTGTTAAAACACAAACTTTAAATCTCAAATGGTGTAAGTGCTCATCCAAATAATATATTCCGTACAATTTCTGGCGTGTGATTCATAATTCAACATTTCTTTTGAAAGAGAAGACAAAGTGTTCTCTAATACATAAAATATATTGATATTGAATCTAAAAAATATTTTCAATGTTCAGTTGCATGCAAAAGAATACTTTATTTAAGTTATATTTGTGATTTTGTTGTGGTAATGGTGATGTACCATAATCAAGTTTGAGAACAAGAAACTGCCTCAATTATTGAATTAGTATATACTAAATACCTATATTAAGTCACTTTATTTGTGTTAAGTGTCATTCCAAACAAAATCAAGGTTTTTATAGAGCCCTGATTTTGGTTAGAGCAACCCTTTCTGTGGTTGTTCACCCACCTCACCACAACAAAATAAAGAACAAAGCGTAAACGTACATCATTTCCATTATCGAGCCTGGTCCTCCATGGCTGGTGTTACTCCCTTTTACAGTAGAGTGGTCAGGATAGATGGGCTAAAAGAGGACATGGACTGCACAGAAAGGGAGCTGTCACTGGCTGTCTTCTGGCATTAGACACCACATTTTCACCACATTAGCCAGCCCAGACTACTTGCTTGAGGCTGGCAATGATGCCCCAATGAGTGGAATTTGACCTCTGGCAATATGGGGGGTTAATCTCCATATCTACATAGTAAAACCCTGCATGTACAAACTCCAGACACCATGACCACTTCAAATAGCTGAAGTGGTCATGGTGTTTAGAATAATTCTTTAAGTGTAATATTTGGGCTAACCCATTGTGGATAACAGGGGTGAATACTGTACTCTACTACAATGAAGGAAAATCTAATTTAGTTTAAACATCATCAATGAAACACAATACAAAATAAATGCATGTTTCAAGGGCAAGTGTTGTACCCTTGGTTAAAATATTATTGGAGATAATGTCTATTGGCAATTGGTTACAAACATTTCAACAAATGTATATGTTTTTATGCCACTTTTGTTCAATTTGTGTACTTAAAATATAGAGATTGTAATATAAAATTTACATTTTATTATCTATAAGAGACATAACGTGATACAATAGTTGAGATATGACAAACTGGTTAGTGACATACATTCCATCTTAAGGTTGACTGTGCTGACTGTGTTTTTTTTTTTTTAAATTAGGAGTAAGTTAGACTTAACTAAGTAAACTGAGTAAACCACCATGCTGAGGCACTTAGTGTGGGTGTTAGAAACAGAAAGTTCAATATAGGGGCACGGCAATATTCAAAATGGAATCATAACATGGAAAATAATAAAATAAACGTGAATACGATCTTAAAAATAGGGGAAGCGGTGCGCTCAAGGGTGGCAGCGGCACATGTTGAAGTAAAGTGAGAAATTATTAGTGCGGGGTGTCGGTGGTAATAGGGGAGCTAGCGTAACCGGGTTATTCCCGGTAATGACCCAGGAAGGCCACAGGGGTTTCCTAATGACTTGGTGGGGTAAAACCCCAAGAAACAAAACTAAATATATAACTTGTAAGAACTGATAAACTTAAAAACGCATAGGTCACTCTTTGTATAGGTAGAAAAATTGGAGTTAAAGCATAAAAACAAAACAAACAGAGGATGCTGCAATCAGGTAACTGCAACAGCAGTCTTGCTCTTGGAGGCTGGAACAAATGGGATTATGTTGGTTGGGTCCCATGCTGGAGTTGTAGCTATGGGAGTGTAATGCAGATCAAGCCTGGTCAGGATAGCGTCCATCTCGGAGACATCAGACACTTTGTAATCCATGTTCTGGTGCTGTATGACAAGAATGTGAGGGGAACCCCAGAGGTATTTAATGGTTTGAGTCGACAGAAGTGATGTGATAGGGCGTAGTGATTTTCTCTATTGCAGCGTCATACGGGAAAGGTCAGAAAAAAAGGTCCATGTCTTCGAAACAAAATGGGGTTTTCCCTCTGGCTGCATTTTAGATGGCGGCCTTGTCCTGCCCATTTTGAAATTTTATTAGTAGGTCGCTAGTGGCTGTAGCCGCAGCTGGTGGAGGCTTAGGGAGGCGGATCATCCAGTCTAACAATATGCCTTTTGCCTGTTTAGGCGGCAGGAGGGCCGCAAAAAGTCTGCACAGAAAATTAGGCAATTCTACAGTGGTGACGCTGTCTGCTAGGCCTCTAATTTTTAGGTGTTTCCACCTTCTTTTGTCTTCCATGGCAGGTAGTTGGTGGCTAAGTGTTGCATGGCAAGATCACTGACCTTCTTTTGTAGCTCCAGGACCTGTGATGTGTAAGCTGTTGTAGTTTGCTCAACTGTGTCCAGGCATGCAGTGAACCCCTTGATGTCCTCCCTGACCTGTGTAATTTCATATGAGAGATTTTGACGGTGAGTATGGCTGTGGTGACAGGGGGTGATATTCCCACAGTGGATTGAGTGGGCTTGGTTGGCTCTTTATAGCCCAGGTCTTCCATGTTGTGGAGGAAGTAATCCTCTAATGCATCGGAGAAATCTCCGAGGTCTGCCACCATTTAGGCCTCACCTCTCTATGCGGTCTCCGCAGCAGATCTCCAATATCTGCACAGTATCTGTGCCGATCCGGCCAGGGCTTTTTGGTCTTGCGCCCTATCATTAGAGAAGCCCCACTGGTCTTTTCCTGGGCTGTTTACACAACGTTTTGCGCTCTTTTTCTGGATTTTTGTGCGCCCCACTGACGGAGCTTTGCGTCCGTGTGGCTTGCCTGATCGATAAATTAAATACTAAATTAAAAAGGTACAATGTTAAGGAATTAAATGTTAAAATGTTTTATTCACATTTACAGTATGAAAACCACAGAATAATATAGTATATGTTCCTAAGATTAGCCGTATGGCTTGTATAGCACTTAAGGGAGGAAAAATTTGGATTTTTAAATTTTTTAGCCAGTTAAGAAGTATGAGATGTACCTGTTTAACACATTGGAGGAAACTGTCTCTCCTGTCTCTCTTCTTTGTGAGAGAGTCCCTATATTTATATATTATTATTTTTTATATAATTATATATTTTCCCTGAACAAAAGGCATGTTGTTCACAGGAAACCATCTTATTGGACACTATTACACACAAACCTTAATGAGAATGCCAACACTCATTAACACTTATTATTCTAGGGTAGATGTTACAACATTAAAATCATTAGATAACTGAATATATCAGTTTAATAAGCAAACCTCATAACAACAAGGGACACAGAGCACAGGCACGACCTATTATGAACACCCAATTGAAAGCTTTAAGATTCTCCAAGAAACAACAGACTAGATTCGAGGGTTTACTCTGCTTATTAAATAGCTATTTATCCATTAAGTCTATAGGAAAATCACTATTCAGTAAACAGAGTAAATCTTTATTTTGCTAAGAGAATCTAGCCCAAATAGTTTTTAAATAATCACAAAACAAAGGAGAATGCCAACACTCATTAGCAAAGTGAGCTAGGCAGACTGTTTTAGCATAGGCAAGTATTGTAACAAAAATAATAATAAAAAAAAAAGGGTAAAACAGTGCAGCAAGTGACATAATTTACATATTTGTGGCAATGTTACACATTTTGCAATGAATGGATTTAATCATAGACTGGATTGTGTATCCTGCAATTCACATTGAATATGAATTTAGTTAGAATAAAACAAGCTTGACTATCATTTAGTAGAATGGAAAAAGGAGGCTCAAGTGACTTAATTTATAGCCTTTTCATTCCACCCACTCACAATGTGGCAGTTTTTGTTATGCTATCATACTTTTTGTTAATACATGTTGTTTTTATACATTTTTATATCCGGAATATTAATTAAAATCCAGGGTCCAGAATTACCATTAGCCTTTTTTTTTTTTTTTTATAGATTCCTCTGAATATTCTCCACACTTACTTCATATAATTGCATTTGTAATCAGAGTGAATTATTCAATTCAATTCAATTCAGCCTGTGAAAAAGTTACAAGACAAAGCAAGTCATGCTACCATTGATGTCTTGATTGCGTCTGTTGATAAACAGTTTGCATTATTTTAAAAAAAATATATATTCATTTTCCGTCAGTTCTATATTTTAAAGCTACTTTCAGTCCAGTCATCCACTAAGTTTCATCTAGACATGATTGAGTGCAGTATTCCAGCATTTGGATTATTCAAAAGCCTGTGTTGCCTTAGCATTGACTGAAATGAATGTATTTTTGAGTAATTTATGATATAAACAATGAAAATGAAATAAAAAAATACTCGTTTGTGCTCCAAATTGGGTTTTATTACAAAAGGTTAAATCCATATGTTTAATGAAGCATTACAGAAAATAGATAATAAATCCAATTCTCAATATATAGTCTGTCACAATCTGCAAACAGCGAAATTCAGTAAATTGCTTTATCATGGGACTGCAAATGTGCATTCTCAGTTTTATTACTGCTTGTTACAGCTCATTTATGGCAATCATAGTAAAATTCATGTATGTCCACCACATGGGCTGCTATGAAAGGCCTGATGAATAATAACAGCCTTCAATATACATTTGTGTTGCACCAAGTCACATGATTTAAAATCATCCGTCTTCAAAGCTGATTGAGCTGATTTAATGAGACAAAACATGTACCATAATACTAAGTTTAACCCCTCTCTAACATTAGAATAAGGACTCATGTACCAAAATACAAAATTTAACCCCACTCTAACATAATTCTAAAGATCCCTGTACTCAAATACAAAATGTAACCATATTATCTCCCTAGACTCATTAATTTTTAATACCCTTTATGCTACAGCTATAGCTCCTCTGAAAATTTTAAACATTAGGTGCTCTATGTAATCTAACTCTGCTGTTTACCCCTTTGAAACCTAAACCCATTCTAACCACTTTTAACATCACCTTTAACAATGCATAGCATTCACATAGCTGCACAACAAACACAATAAAAAACATTACAATTTAAAACACAAATATATAATTCCCATCACCACAAAAAACAAACAAAAAAAACCACTTAGCTGGTGTGGGGCGCATTCCCCAATTTTGGGGGCTAATTTCCTTCCTGATGTCACCAATCCACCTACTGTGAAGACAGCAACATTAGGGATAAATAAAGGTATCAGTAAAAAAAGGCTTTAATTTTAAAAGATAAAATGTACAGAAATGCAGTCCTACGTGTTTCTTACGCTTAGGTACTTCTTCAAGGGTCATATATTTAAAACAAGTTAAAAAAAAAAAGTGCCATAACCCGCCGCCTACTTAAATCTCGATCCCTCACGTTTCATTGGTCAGTCCAGGTGCCAATGTGTCTTTTCCCACTTCATCCGGATTGGAGAATCCCATTTCACATCTTTCCAATCTCCCACAGTCTCTGCCGGTTCATTCCTCCTGGAAATGACCTTTGCGATCCACTCCATAGAGCAATGCATTCAAGTTTCAGGCTTGCATCTATTCATGCGTTCCACAGAATGGTGGTTCTGTAAATACTATAGTGATCATATTCTACAATGTGAAAAAAGAAGAAAAACAAAAAAGGGAAGGAGGCATATATAATGATATATAGTGATTTAATAATGATATGCAGTGTTTGTATGAATGAATAATCAGAATATTAAGTATATAGACCAGATGTGAACTATAACAAAAAACTCAGGTTTTTTACATTTTGAACATATTTGAAGGATTTTTTTGCTTCCCCTTTGATTTCTTTTTCACATACTGACATATAGATTATCATTTCTATATTTCACATAATTCTCATTATCACAGTCATTCATGTTTATTCACATTCATATATACATTCATTGGATTTTGACAAAATTCATGCATATACATATATCTAAAGGTTTTTTTTTCATTCTGCGTTTGTTAGAATTCACTTCTGGTCTGTCAAACTTAATATTCAGAATATTCATTCATAGATACTATATGATTATTTTACCACTATATGTTCTCACATAATGCATTCAATCATATATATACACTATGTTATGTCCATTTACATTATAGGAACATACAGTTGTGCTCAAAAGTTTGCATATCCTTGTAGAATTGGTAATATATATTTAAAGAAAAGAGTGAGCAGGTAAAACACATTTCTTTTATTTCTTAAGGGATTCATTTTCAACTGTAGGTTATAACAGAATGGCACAATCATAAAACAAAACACGGCAACAAAGAAAAAAATGAAATTACCCCTGTTCAAAAGTCTGCAGACCCTTAATTCTTAATACTGTGTATTGCCCCCTTTAGCATCAGTGACAGTGTGCAGTCTATTGTAATAGTTGTCTATGAGCCTAATTCTTGCGCCTAGTTCTTGCAGGTGGTATAGCTGCCCATTCATCTTAATTAAATGCCACCAGGTTATGCAAAGTCTTCGGTCGTCTTGCATGAACCGCACATTTGAAATCTCCCCAGAGTGGCTCGATGATATTAAGGTAATTTCTGCTGTAACCACTGGAGGATCAACTTGGCCTTGTGGTTAGGGTCATTGTCCAAGAGAGTCCCATGTACAGCCTTTGTGCAGAAGAATGCAAATTGTCTGCAAGTATTTAACATGTTGCATTCATCTTGCCATCAATTTTTACAAGATTCCCCGGGCCTTTAGAGCTCACACACCCCCTCAAAACATCAGTGAGCCACCACCGTGCTTCACAGTGGGGATGGTATTCTTTTCAGTATAGGCCTTGTTGACCCCTCTCCAAGCATAGCGCTTATGGTTGTGACCATAAAGCTCTATTTTGGTCTCATCACTCCAGATTACAATGTGCCAGAAGCTGTGAGGCATGTCAAGGTGTTGTCGGGTATCACGTAACCGTCTTTTTTGTGGCATTGGCGCAGTAAAGGCTTCTTTCTGGTTTACTGAAACATTGCAGCTTATTTTTGTTCATGTATCATCGTATTGTGTTCCTTAAAACAACCGCACTGTCATTTTCCAGAGCAGCCTGTGGGTTTTTCTTTGTATCTCAAACAATTCTTCTGGCAGTGGTGGCTGTAATCTTTCTTGGTCTACCTGACCTTGGCTTGGTATCAAGAGATCCCCAAATTTTCCACTTCTTAAGAAATGATTGAACAGTGCTGACTGGATATCTTTTTCTATCCTTATCCATATTTATACAGTTCCATTACTTTGTTACGCAGGTCTTTTAACAGTTCTTTTCTGCTTCCCATGGGTCAGTATCTAGCCTGCTCAGTGCATCCACATGAGAGCTAACAAACTCACTGATTTTTTATACACAGACATTAATTGCAATTTAAAAAGCCACAGGTGTGAGAAATTAAAAGTTAATTGCCATTTTAACCTGTGTGTGTCACCTTGTGTGTCTGTAACAAGTATGTATGCATGTAAACGCTTTTAAAGGGCCATTTGGGTGATTTCTGTTATCATTATGATTTTTAAAAGGAGCCAAACAACTATGTGATAATAAATGTCTTCATATGATCAATATCCTTTAATAAAATACATTTTCTTGCATGATCAGTCATATTTTCAAAATCAATATCAAAATTTCACAAATTCTGCCAGGGTATGCAAACTTTTGCGCACAACTGTATATTCAGAAGTTCCTGTATATATTCTGTATGTTACATCACATTAAAAGCAGAAGTTGGCACCTACATACTTAAATACAAATACTTAGTATGTTTCTGCTGTATAGTCACATTTACCCTCACAAATTGAGAATGAAAGAGAGCTAGATGGAACAGGCAAAGTAATAGTATGTAGATCTAATAAATAGTTATATGATCTAAAGGTGTTAAATCCCATTTTTTTGTTTGTTACAAGAAAGGTCTGAACATTACTATAGTTCTGATTGTTTTAAAACAAATAATTAAAACTGTTTCATTTACCTATGTTAGAGCCACAACACATTTAGTTCAATATGTCTGAAACTAATTATAAAATCACCACGTGTTGATTGAATCTATTAAGATAGCACCTCACTTTTGAATATTTGAGTTTAACTCTTCTGGCACATATTGCTTTGCATGTTTTATACATTTGTTTATGCCTACTTATTTTGCATAAAAATACACTTACATTGACAATGACTATTCTATGACAGCTTCTCTCCCTGAGGAAAAGAGAAACACTTATTTGCTGTGCACAGAAAATATTCTTCAAACTTTCCACTTAATCTCTCCAGGGGGTCTTTGTATCAAAGCAATTTTGTGTCAAAGAGAGGAAACTCACCCCTTATGTATTAATATAATTGACGTCTACTGTATTTCTTTGTTTGACCTAGAATGGGCACTGGAGCAAACAAGGAAGCTTTCAATGAACCACTGACTAAAATTGAAGATGATTTTCCGTAACAACACTAAAATATAGATAGATAGAGAGTATTTATCAAATATAAATCTATTTTTATTTATATTGTTTTTCTTGGTTATTAACCCCTCCCCAAAACAGTTTGCTTTTTATTTGACTGCTGTTTTGAAATGTTTTAACTTTTTTTTTCCCCTAACCACAAATCGTTTATAATTGTTTAATATTAAACGTTGGATATTTCAACGACTTTTAGTTTTAAAAATTTTCCATGTACATTTTTACCCCTTCTCTTTATGTCCTTTGACAGATGTAAAACAGTGATATCTCTCTTGTTTCTTTGGGTTGTTCTACAATTGTTCGTCTCTCTTAGAACCAGGGATCTCTTGCCAAATAACCTAGTTTGTCAAAAGACAAGAGATCTGAGGCATGTTTGATGCACCTAATTTGAATTCAGCGTATGTTGCCTGTTAAAATGTGAGACATCATCATTTGAACAGGTCAAGCATATTCAGATGAAGACAAATGGTGCTTATTTTATTCCTTAAAATCGGGAAATGAAAAAAGTGTTCTCTGGAGAAATTATGTTCTGCCTCAGTTAGATGATAGTCTGAGGCATGTAGCAGAGATAAGAGCAGACGCTAGTATTGCGGTTTTATCTCTGAAGGACGGTCAGAACTGTCATCTTGCTGACATGTGCATTATCCGTGTCATTTTAAACAAAGTGACCTGTGGAAAAGTGCACTCTGCTGTGACATGATAATGAAATGTTGGATGACAGGTAAAGTATACACTTATAAAAGGACGTTGTGTATTATTCTTCTCTTTAACTGACAACTCAGAACTTCCTTCCTGCAGATGAAGGGATTGTCGGATTCTTTTGGTGAAACCTTGGTTGAGTTATCAAAGCTGGAAACAGAATGAATGTATTGAGAAGCATCTTCAAGCTCATTAGGTATGGGTTTGTTTCAAAACTTTAGGGAGGGGGAGGAAGACAAGGGACCGAATTGTTATGTGAAAATGATAGCTGAAATCAAAGCTGAACTATTTAACACTGAAGTCAATGG
This sequence comes from Pelobates cultripes, assembly GCA_933207985.1. Taxonomy (NCBI): domain Eukaryota; kingdom Metazoa; phylum Chordata; class Amphibia; order Anura; family Pelobatidae; genus Pelobates; species Pelobates cultripes. The sequence continues at coordinate 231,570,151 of OW240912.1, read as the reverse complement.
CAATTCATATTTCTTACCAAGATGCCATTTTATAGCAGAAGTAAAGTTTATAGATCTGCATGAGTGAAGGGGGAGACTATTGTAAGTAATAACCAGGGCACATCCCAGGCAGTTGAAGAGAATTGATTCTATGATTGAAGTATACATAGTAGTTAAAAGGAAATTCGATTTTTGCCACATTCGGTCTAGTAATGCTCAAATGAGAATTAGCACAATTGCCATGCCTACTCTTCTAAGAGCAGATGTATTGATTTTCTAAGGAATGGTAAAATCCAGCCTTTCCAACTAAGTATCAGGAATCTTCTCTTTAATAAAAACCTTGTTGCACTGATGAAAAAGAGATTTTCTCCTGCATCTGCTTAAAAAGGCAGCCTGACATTGTTTACTCTGATCTGTGCACGTGTTCTTTCACTAATAGAAGTGTATGGAATCCGAATAATTTCAGGTTTAAACAATAAAATGTAGATGCCCACAGAAACTAAGCAGGTGCTAAAAGATGTTTCCCCTAAATTCATGGGATAATATGTGGTTTCTTTCAGAACAACTAGTAGCACATGGAAACTGAAGAACCTTTAGGATTCAGCAAAAGGAACTCAAGTCCACATGCTTGCAGTTTTAGTGTATTGAGAGTAAGATGTTGATGGTATAAGTACATCTCCTACCAGGAATCTATACTAACCCAGTGATTTAATAAATACCAGAATGAAGAGTCCACCGAGCACAGCACCCGCCTCTCCTCTTCTTGTATGGATACCCAGAAGTTCCTCCTAGGACCTCCCATTAGCTGTTCTGAACAAAGTCTTGCAGTGCAGGTTCAACTCATTGGCTGAAACAGTCATCTGATCATTCATGGCCAGAAAGCTAAAACCTTGAACTTGGCTCAAGCAGAGAGTTTATGGCAGTGGCAGAGACAGGGAAGACAGGCCCTAAAGGTGTTATAGTCATAGTGGGTTCCTTTAAGAAAGCATGCTACAGGGTGACAATATGCAATAATTATTTTAATAATATATTACTAAATAAATTAAAGAATGCAAATGACTTAACTCTAATTGTCCACAATTCCCGACTCGGGTTTTAAAAAAACATACCGATCTTCCACACAATATTATTTGTATCTGAAAGTACAAAATTAATGTCTATCCAAGACAAATCATCCTTCTGTTTTCCTGTTATGTTCTCATGATGTTTCCATTGCTGCACACTTACCAGGCAGCTGGGATGGAAACCATCACTCACACCACTGATGACATTAAAATCAAACTCATTTTGGGGTTCCAGTGGCCTCTTTACTCATTTTATAGCTTGCCCTTTAGTACTTGCTAAGCTTGAAGGGAATCCATTTAATTTGCTAGGGTTCTGTAGGCATCTGATATCTTTACTTCTGACACCTTGATATAAGGTTGCCATATAACGATTAAGCACATTTTATTTTGGTTTTACAACACATCTACTTATATTTAAGTATAATTGTAAATAACATCATTTATTGGAATCAGTATATTCAGAAAATGAACCCTGTATATTGTGTTAATAGACTGTATGTGTTGGGCTGCAGTTCCTAATCTGATCATGAAATACACATTGTATTATGTCTCTGATATTACGGGCTATACCAGGCAACTAACATGAAAGAATTAATTACATTATAAATTTACATGTGATACCTTGCATGGTTTAAAAAAAAAAAATGACTCTATTAGATTTTCTTCTGCTTCAAGAAGCAGTAAGGTGGCTGAAAGAATATGTAAACATATTTATAGAGAAAACAACTAAAGAGTGTTATCAAAATGTTCTATTCTAAAAAGTGGTACAATGATATAAAAGAGGAGGAAATAATCAATGGAATGTGCTTGCTAATTTCATTGGTTGCCATGGTGATTGTCCCCACCTTTAGTCATTTAGACCACTTATTAGAACAGAACACTTTGAAAGATCTTCCCCAATGAGTTCATAGAAGCCGATTTTAGCTAGTAAGAGTTTCTTATTCAATTTTTTACTTTTATAAGTAAGAAGCTATAAACCTGCCTAAGAAAAATATATGATGATGGCATAACATATTCAGTGGTAATTTATAGAACTGTGTGTTTTGTTTTATTGAACATGAGAATAATTTATTTTGAAGATGATTTGTTTTGGTATCAAATTCAATTAGGCCTAGATGACATACAATCAAAACACGGTCTAATATAGAGTAGATTATCTATGTGTTAAAACTGGAGAAAAAAAAATAGATCGCCTAAAAGGCCAACATATTACAAGTTGTCAAGGACATAAACAAAATCTCACATAATTCTTAATTAGTTTGCTTAACACACTTTCATACCTCTATTCTCATACACGTGTGAAAAAACAACACATCTACCGAGTGAATGAGCTGTTGGCTATAGAACCTTATCATCTGCTGCTATATTTGCAACAGTATTGTTAAGTACACTTAGCCTTTCGTTTTTGACACATGAGCTGAGAATAAATGTTGTTAATCATCTGAAATTCTAGGGTGCTAGCTTAATTAGACACTAATACATATAGCACAGGAAATAGTACTAAATATTTATAATGCTACATTTGAAAAACAATCTACAACCATTACCAGGCACAAAATGAACACTGGTAGGGTTTATTTATTGAACTGGGAATTGTGTAAAATTAAAAAAGGAAATTGGAGATTTTAAGCCAAAAGAACAATAGCAGACATTTCCAAACTCCATATAGGTTGTAACCCTATTTGAGTATGGCTTTTTTGTTTCTTCTTTCAGCTGACATTATTTTATTCGTTTTGTCAATATTTTGTTTTTATATATCCCTGTAGTATAAATCTCTTAAGAATATATTGATGTTATAAAAAGGGCAATGATAGTAATATAATATTTTCTATCTGAGCAATTTTGGAATAAAATGTACATTTATCTTGGCAACTCACTACAATTCGTACCTTAGTGAAGAAGACCCCAGTGAATCCAAAGCTATAGTAATACCTTACGACAAGTAAACTCTGCACTGTCTGTCCATCCATCCATCTGCCTGTCTGTCTGTGCGTCTGTCCGTCTGTCTGTCTGTCTATCTATCTATCCTTGCTTAATGTACAGAAAAATAAATAATAGCAGGAGATACAAAATAAGTATTGGAAGAGTACTGACATGAGTGGACTGTGCTGATGGGCAAAGATGCACCACGTTTAGAACAAAACACTTTCATAAATCTACTTAATTGTCTTTTCTTACATGTATTCTAACTCCAGCCTACATATAAGTATACCCGTGATTTACCTAATTTCAACTTGCACTTGTTAAAGTAATACTCCTAAGAGAACAATATGAGGATATTATATAATAACATTTAGAGTGCCTGTAGGATAATACCTTTTTGCAATCTGTTCATCAAGTTGTGACGGTAATAATGCATATACATCTGAAAGAGTATTTGCTCTGTCTATTCTGGAAGGAAATGGGAAACACCAATTTTGGTTATTTACCAAAACGAAGTGAGAATTGGAGGTTTTATTACTAATACACTTGTTAACTATCATAATAATATTGTATTCAGTAAATACAAGAATTTCAAGAATCAGGCCAGTGACTTGAACGAATGTCAACAATGCCCTAGTGAAATAGCCATTTTGTAGAAACTTAATTCATTAATCACCTGTTGCAATTAAATCACTCTGATCAGGTGACTTAAAACTTGAAATAGCTTGCAAAAAAAGGCAGTTGAGGGCCCCAGTCTTTTGTAAAGATTGTGCAATAAAACAGCTAAAGCTATAATTTTGGCTCTGTTTATATTCTGTTTTCATTGTTAAAGGCAAATTGTATGCAATACATATTACATACAATATTTTTTTTTACATTTAATATTTTGGAGTCGTAATAAAAGTTTTTACCCAACTGTTCATATAAGATATCTCAGTCAGAAATGGTAGATATTACTGGTACTGGGCAAATCTAAATACTTAACGTACATGGAAAGTATTTACAGGGCTTTGACTTTCAAATTTAAGGCCAGAGTAGGTGAAATGAAATTTACTTTTGCACCCATCTAAAGTTAATAAATTCCTCAGATGCTAAATGTCCTCTGAAAGCACAATCAGTAATTAGTTAAATAAATATTTTAAAAAAAACAATGTATACTTCTAGGGCCCCATAATACTAATCTGCCAATATGGACCCTCTGGACATTAAGTGTTAGGAGGATTAAGAAAACAGCAGCTAGCACATAGAGGCAACTCTGCATGTGCCTCGCATTTCAAGACCATGTGGAAAATTCAATACCGTTGAATACAAGTTCTGGAGAAATTGACCCATATATATCCGAACTCAAGTAACATATGCTGGAGGTGTCAATAAGCACTATGCTTCACACTTGGTGGACATGTTCACTAATACGACCCTACTGGTAGATGGTGGGCAGAGTAATCTCAGTGATGTTAAAGTCCCCTTTTCAACTTAAACCCGAACAGTGCCTCCTGTTTATCAGCCACCACAAATGGTCCAAACTTGACTTGAAGCTGACTTTCCAAGTTCTTATAGCTGCCAACATCTTCATAGCACAAGCATGGAAATCTTCACAGCTCCTGTATTATATGGCCCTTATCTTGCAAATTGTAATAAACTGGGAATACGAGACTATGACCAATGACTGTATTAGGGCAAACCCACTCACAAAGAGAGCAAAAACACTGTGGGGCAACTATGTAGCACCACAGACCAATTGAGACAACCAAGCAATGCATGAAAAGTAGGAAAAAAAAACAAAAACACCAATTTCCACTAACTCTCTCTGTGGTCTTAGCTTCACACTCCACCTCCAACATGCTGAGAGAGTGTTACAAACAGAGCCCTAAGTAAGTAAGTAAAACGTTTACTCACTTTCACACCATGTTACACATGTATGAGACCTTAGTTAGGGAAATCTACCCTCCCACCAGCACAGTTGATCCCCGACCCCCTTCCCACACACTTAACCTGCATCCTTGCCCTGCTCTTACCAACTTTACCCAGAATATGCAACGCATAAGAGCTAGCAGATCCATGCACTCCACCACACACATCACAATACTCATATCCACTGGATAACGTTACATGATGTCAGTTATGACAGCAAACTGTATGCAATATCATGGATGTTGCTGAATTGAATGATAATTCAATGTAGAACAAGTCACAATGTATGTCATACTTCTTCCCTGCTAACCACTCCTATTCTTCTTTCTGTAAATGTATTGTCAAATTTAAAGAGTAGAGTAGATTGGGGCCTTAAAATAATGGCATTTGGGGCTACAGAAGACAGGAGCACATGCCATTGATCTGCCCAATCGCACTACAATAACTATTGCGGTGGGGTTCATAATAGACCAGGTAGGCAGCATTATCCTTCTTAGCCCTCCTTGATGGCTTCAAATAACAGTAGTAGGGAAGGACTGTCCACCCCTTCTCATCACCTACCTTGTTAGTTGAGGGGTTAACAAGCAAATGGGCGAGTAGCTGCTAGTTATTACCTTTATCTTTAAAATGCAAGGATTTCCAATAAATGGTTGTTCAGTTTTAATGAGACATTCCATATAAGCGTTTATTCTACTGGTCTGTGAAGAATTACACAATATTCCCTTTGTATATAGAACCACACTGTAGAACATTACAGTAAATGTTTGCGCTTTAGAAGTAGCGTGATTATGAGCTGCAAAGCATAAAAAATATAGCAAAACATAGACTGTCTAATGTCTACATAAACAACAGGAAGGTTAAATACTAGCAGCTCACAGCGTTTTAATGATTTCAGTTCTGGCATTATGTTACTTTTAGTTCTGCAGTAAACATTTCTGAGAGCTATTATTCTGGTGTAAGATTAAGAAAGCTGTAAAACAAATATCACTGCATCCAATAAAATATATATATAAAAAAGCACTTTTAAATAGCACTTTACAAATGACCAAATTAAAGAGCATTGAAATCACATCGCAGCCATACATTACCAATAATGGCAACAATAAATTAAGAATATTATCTTACATTCTCCGTAGATGGTGCTACTAATTCCTAAGAAAAAGATACACAGGGAAAATACTTTTTATCCCTGAAGGACAGATCATATTTTGTTACATTCTGTATAATAAAATAGGAGATTATTTCATAGTTACTCATTCACTCCCAACAAAGACTGTACATTTGTTTTCATTTCACATAACATAAACATACAATTTAGCTCATAATGCATAACTTCCTTCTAAACAGAACACTCAAATTCCATTGTCCAACTGCACCTTTGTATAGGACCTGTAACCTCCTTTTCTTTTTTTTTCTGTAATATCATTCAAAACAATACAATGAATAACTATCATCCAATAATATATATATATATATATATATATATATACATACATATATTTAATAATAATATATATATATTAAGTGTATATTAAAGCAGTACTATAATAGTAATATGTAACAGTGGTAAAATTAAAATGTTATATGTGTCTTAAAATGTTGTATATTTATTAAAGAATAAAATCAAAATAATATTTTACCATCCAGTCTGGTGTAGGTCTAATGAAAAACTTATAGGCCATAACGACCCCTTATGCCCTCTTCCCAAAGTGTCCATTCATGTTTCAGTAGGTCCACAGCAGCAGAAGGTGTCCTAAAGGCCAACTTACACCTTTTGGCTTCAAAACCATTGCACAATACCTCAGTCATAGATAGAATGGTATCAGACTTCCAATACCGAGGGAGAACTAAAGTTGCCGAAAGAGATGAGTCAAAATTATTTCGGTAGACTTGAACAAATTGTCTGGGAGTTTCTTCAGGAGACACAATTCTGGTGTAATAGTATGAACCTGATCTGCAATGGTGTGTTTTAGTGTATGAATGTTGTTCCAGTAGGTGTTCGGCTTAGGACAGGACCAAAAGATGTGGAATAGTATACCTGCCTGTTCACACTCCCTCCAGCATGTGTTAGTTCTAGATAAATGTTGTTTAAAGAGCCTTGAGGGAGTTAAGTACCATCAGTAGAGAAGTTTATAATGAGATTCCAAAAGCGCCACAGACTGTTATTCCCCATGGTGCCAATATAAGCCCATTCCATTCCTCGACACTATACTCCTTGTTCAGTTTCCTTTCCCATCCTGTCATATAGTCTAATTTTAGACCAAGTTCCCCAGCAAAGTAGGCATAGCACATAGAGATAGTTTGTTCCTGATTAGGATCCGAGAGATAAATCTTTGCTAGAGCACACATTTCAATTTTGTGCTCCTCCAGGACCCGATCAGAAACTTTAAAATGTTCACTTTTTAAATCAACCATCTGTCTATGTGCAGGGGCCACAGAGGCATCCAGACCATATTTGGCCTGTAACCTGTCAAAAGATAAAGGATTATTCTGAGCTTTTTCAGACTATAAGGCCAATTTAGAAAAATCTAGCGCCCTCCTGTTGGGCATGTCCACAAAGGACACAGCGGCATTGGGGGCAAATTATAACATCCCCATAGCAATAGAGCACCTAAAGTATCTAGGGATACAGAATATCACAGAATATCCCTAAACATCCTATACAGACATGAACAGATGGTCCACAACTATATTTCTATTATCTAGCAGTGCAACTCTCCCAGGTGGCCATGTGGCACGCGCCACTGGAAATTAGGAGATGAGTGGACCTAGAGTCCCTCTTAACGGGACCGGATCTACCCCAATACCACATGTGGGTGACCAAAGAAGACAGGCCAATTCTGAAAACCACATGCCCGGCTATTTTAAACTCCCTGAGACAAGGGATGCATCAGCTTTAAAATACAAATTGGCCTCCTCCCCATCCCCACTAACTCCCCTACTGTGAAATAGGGCCTTACCCCTGGGTATGGTAGCTAGAGACTTTGCAAACCTGGAAAAAGAGGGGCTACAGAGAATATGTCCCATGTTCAAGAACATTTAACCAATTACAACAGACAGCACACCTTACACCCACAGACTTCTTTCGGTATTTGCAACTCAAGGACTACGCACAACACCCACTCATACAAAAGCCGGGGAAGGGACCATCTTCGAAAGAATGTGCCTGAATGAATCCACACAATCGGGACTCATAACTAAGATGTACACACACATCTGCTCAGAAACAGAAGAGTGGGGTAGATTAACATACGCGGACACCTGGGAGAGAAACCTGGGAGAAGTCCTAGAGGGAGTGAAGGCAAATATGGGAGGCTAACAATGTGGTGTCCATATGTGTATCCCTTCAAGAACAATCGTACAAAACAATGTTCAGGTGGTACACCACACCGGTCAAGCTCTTTCATATGTGAAAAACACCATCTGATGACTGCTGGAGGGGATGTGGCCTCAGGGGCACATACCTGCATATGTGGTGGGAATGTCCACGGGTACAAAACTTCTGGACAAAATTTTTTAATCTAATCAAACAGATCTTCCATAGGGCACCTGACCTGAACCCCTGGACATATCTATTAAATAGATCTCTAGACGATTGGACGAAAAGGGAACGGGAAATTGCTCCACAAAATAACGTTAGCAGCAAGGAGAGCTCTAGCACGTTCATGACTAAAAGTAGATATGTCACACTTAAAGAAAGTAATTTCTGACATAAAAGAAGTATACCTAATGGATTGCTTGACAGCCTGGGTAAGAGGAACCATGTCTAGATTCGAAAAAATATGGGAACCCTGGACAAACAGTGACCTTAGATCACGATATACTTAGATCCACCACCCCCCTATAGGAACAGGACACAGACAGACGAAGATCCCACATGGCCTGGGAGTGTAGGGCGGGGTTCAGGGGGCCCCCTGTGCCACACCGAACTGACGTATTCCCTTCTCCCCCCTCCCCCCCCTCTCTTCTATCACTCCCCCCTTACTATCTCTTACTCTTTCTAAACTATTTCTTCCTCCTCCTTACTACACCGGGAGGGGACCTTGGCACCAAAACCCCACATAATGATAAACACAGAGACCCCTGGCTGGACCAGGGCCGAACTACACAGGACAGGTGACACAATCCACACCCAAACATCATCACATTCTTACGATTATGTCAGCTCCCTATCTTAGTAGGTTTAGTTTATCGCATACTGCTGGAATGACACTCAGGTTATAAAAACATAAAAAAGTGAAATGTCCTTGTTGTGTCTCATAAAAGACAAGCTCAACTGAAAACATGAGAAAGAAAATGTAAAATGAACAGTGTTGGAAATTTATCACAAGAAACCTTTGTACATCAAAAATGTATGTTGTATTTATGACAAGACTTTCACACAAAAATAAAGATTACAAAAAAAGATAAAGGATTAGACAGAAATAAATAATTAATACATATGACAGAATGGGAAAGCCAATATCCCATGTCCAGATGAGGTAATGCAGGTTACAATACTGACAAGGGGGTAGTTCTGGACCAGGTAGTAGAAGGGTTTATCTTTTTATATAACACATCCCAAGCCTTAATAGTAGCTTTGGTCGTTGAAAACATTTTTGCCACCCGTGGTCGCCGAGCAGGAGGCAACCAAAACACATCTTTGAGGAGAGTAGGTAAAATTTAGCCTCCATCTCGAGCCACAGGGTGTACCTCCCTTTTTATACTCTACAGTCCCATCTGTAAGTCAAACTAAATGACTGAGAGAAGAAATTATAAGTATTATTATTTATAACTGGCATTTATAAAGCGGCAACATATTCCGCAGCGCTGTACAATTGGGAAGAAGACAATACAGTACAAATAGACCAATACAAAAGGCTCTGCCTATGAGCTTAAAATCTAAAGGTTAAAATGGGGTGATGAGACAAGAGGTAGCAGAGGAAGATGAAGGTGATGGCAGAGAAAATTAATCATATAATTGCAGTAACTGATAACATGTGAAGGGAATGAGGTGATTGACTATGATTCCAAACAACTGGAAGAGCATGCAATATAGTGAGAAGGAATCAGAGTGGGCAAGAGTAGCGGCGGTGGGCGCAAGGAGGGGCGGGTGGGTTTGTATGACAATTAGCCATAGAGTCCACGGGAAATGATGTTGATGATGTTGATGATACCTTACTCCATGTATGAATGTAAAATCTTCAGGACTCCATAAAAAATGTGAGTGTGTGGTTACTGTAACTGCGCCCCAGGCATAAAAGGGTTAAAATGTCGTTTAGAGGATATTCCCTTCCAGATTGACAGGCAGTTACTGCAGAACACCAATCTCCCGAACTGGAAACACATGAATGCTTCAAACTCCCGAACTGGAACCATACCAATGCTTCAAACTCCCGAATTGGAACCATACGAATTCCAAACAGGCGAACAGGAAAAACCATACGAACAGTTTACACTCTTGGCAATCGGTCTGAAACAGCATACAGTAAATCCCCCCCCCCCCAAGAACGAGACAAGGCTCCTTGTTGAGGGTCAAGCAGTGGTCTGATTTAATGGGGCTACCTGCCCGGTATTTATGCAGGTCTTCCACCTGGTGGACACTTCCCTAGGGGACCAGATGGAAGACTGGGACACAAATGGTAAAATGACCAATCACAGGCATACAGGGTTAAAACACTCCCACAGTACATTACAATCCCTCCCCTCTATCCTGGAGATAATTGGGAAGTAATCCAATTATCTCCAAGGACAGAGGCAAAACTCCATTAAACACATTGCAGTAAAAAGACATAAAAATATATAGCCATTGCATAAAACAGGTACATACATTATTACTGAATAGCGCTCAGATCACATACATACAGTTCAATCGCCACGGAGCCAAAGTCTTTCACATAGTCTTTCGGTATACGAATAGGCTCCATGGCATAGCTATCTGGGGTAACACTGTTCACACATTAAAATACAGAATGGCTAAACGACTGAAGGCAGGAGAAGGGAGTTCGGCGGCTCAGCAGTGTTCATGCGTTTAACTGTCCATTTTGAGTTCCACAGGTTTGGAGCTGAACACCGCTGGCCATTCGGGAGTTTAAGATGGCCGCTGCCATGTGTTCGGCTATACGAACAGTGGCCACCCAGCGTTCATCCATTAAGCTGCGGTTAACCGCAGCTTCTGGGAGGTAAATCACTGGCACACTCCATACCCAGGTGGTCCGTTTATTTGTGAGTTGGTCCGGTAGATTCAATCTACCGAACACCCAGGCAGAAAGGCATGAACAAGCCTTTCTGCAGGGGAAAATACAAGCTTTTAACATGGGGCCATAGTCCAGAGGCAACAGGCGAGCAACCAGGCTTCTCTAGAACATAGTGGCGAGGTTGGTTCCGCCACATTTACATTGTTACGTAGACTGAAAAGAGACATGTGTCCTTTAAGTTCAGCCTTTTTCGCATCTGTTTTTTGTTGTTGATCAAAATGAAGGCAAAACAAACCCAGTTTAAAGTTCTTCCAATTTTGCAATCGGAAAAAAATCCTTCTCACCCCAGAATGGCAGTAAGGTCTCTATGTAATTATAATTTATTTCTGTTTTAAACAGTTGGTTCTGGAGAACAACCAAAGCAATCAATACTCAAAAGATGTCAACATTTTTGTAATGGCTGCATGAAAGTGACATAAGATCCCAGTGCACAGCACAATGAGTCAAACAAAAACCCAATAATAATAATAAAAATAAATATAAGTGAGGGACCTGTGCTGTGTTTTTTATACCACCAACATGTACTATTTCCTAGATTTGTCTTTTCCACCATTTAGTTTAATTAATTGCAACATCTGAAAGTCAATGTTAATTAATTGACATGCATCCAAAATGATTGGAAATGCCTTGAAAGTTAATTCAAATTTTTGTTAAAAGGAGAAAACCACACATTACCATCTATGTCAGGTCATGAGCTAAGACTCCATTAAAATAGCAAACACTCAACTCAGAAACCTTTGGTGATACTTGGCTATAGTGAATCCTCACAGTTTTCAGAGATGAAGGCCAAGTGAACATGACTTTCTCTGAGCTCTAAATGACCTAAATCAGTGTCTTTTATATGAAGGTTTATAGACTAATCAGTGAATTATTATGACTTGAGAAATGGATTGTAAAAATAAAAATAACTGAATTTGAACGCCAGCTATTGTAGTAAATCTAGATTTTTTTCCAAGTCAGCTTTTGTGTTTATTTTAATGTGTATTCACAGTTTGAAGAATAAACCATATTTAGTAGGATGTTTAATAAGCTTTACATCTTAATTAAACATTGGGGAAGGATATGTGAATATGCATAAATTCGCCATTTCAGCTTGGTTTTTTTAACACTTATTTGGATGTATATTTGGAAACTATAATGCACACATTTGTTTTGGTGCTATTCAGTGTCTGCTAAAACATATGTATAAAAATATCCTATACATTCTATACGAATTTATCAAACGCTATCCTCCTCATTTTCTCATGAGTAGGAAGTGAAGACATTGAAAAAATATATAAGGTCCCCAAAAAGCCGAAGACCAGGTAGTGCATGTCCAGTGGAATAACCAAACTATTCCCTCACAACATTATTTGCAGTATTTTTAGGATTTCAGAGAGGACTGCAGCTTCCTGTCTGCTCTTTGCCCCATTGTTTGAGATGTGGCCTTTTAATAGTTTATTAAACTGGATACACCTGAACAATGTTCACCTCTGTTCCCACACCCTTTGTGCAACTGTAGTTACTAAAATTAGTACAGATTCTGATTTGTGTTCACTTATATAACAATCCTATTAAATTATTATCTTCCAGTTTAGACTGTTGTGAGACTGGTGACTAACATATAAACCTTGCAATAATGTGTTTCAAAAGAACATTTAATAATAATTTAAACTGACCACAATAAAATGCAATGAAAAAAATGCCTGCAGTGACTTTAAGTAATAAAAGTAGATGGGAGCTTCTTTGTACTATATAGCAGATCACTTAACATTTTAAGTGCCAGAATAATGTGAAAAGCACTACAAAGCAATTTGTCTCTGTTATACTGTGGAAATGGGAGGGTTAACTTAATAACTGTGTGCTTATATGCTTGAGTGCATGCTCGCTAGGCGATAACATGAACCATTGGGCCTTACCGTTCTGTCCTCAGAATATTTGTCATGTCTTTTATCAACTGTCAGTCGATAGTATGTTTTCAAAGGTAACACATCACTTCCCACCCTCTTTGCACCCAATTCTGGGTAAGAAATTTGTATTTACTTTCAAAGCATAATTTGTTCCTCATGGATAATATGACCCCTAGCGGAGCCGGTTCATGGGTTAGTTGAAGTGATATTTTCCACTAATGGTAGTCGTACATCATTGCTGTCAGCTTGGGTTAGGAGGCAAACACATTACAGCTCCATTTTAGTTCTGCAGGCATCTGGGATTATTTGCTATAACAGAATATGACATGACCGCACTACAGAGTGCATTACAATTTTACTAGCTTCTCAAAGGCAAGTTCCTTGGCTCCAATGTGTGCTCTGGGCAGGCACGAGAAATAATTCCTCAGTGGACCTGACTTCCTGCACCAAGGATACTCAATGTCGATGGTACAGATAGATTTTATTTTCACTCCTTCTTGCTCTTGTGTTTTATTTATCCCTAGGCTATTGAACCAGCAAGATTATTGTCTTTAGAAAAAATAAGAAAAAAAACATGTATAACAGATTTCCAGTATAGGCATCAGGAAAATATACAAAGGCGTTTTACTTTCTAAATGATGTTGACTTTTTATGAACATTAGGAGAAAAGAAAATATAGAGTTTAATTATGGGGATGGTTTGATTTTGCATTGCATTGTTATTTTCAATAAAGCATGTCCTTTTATTTAAAGACTGCTCTTTTTATTTCTATAAGTAACTAAAAATATATGTATTACTCTATTTTATGATATATGCTCATTCTGATTGCCCTCATACTCATGTGTGAATATCTCATACATGACACCAGGCACGTAGCTAGATTACAGCTTCTTCAGGGACCACCATAGTCTTCAATTCTCCCCAGGTCTCAAAACTTTCATCTTTTCAGTCACAGTTTCTAACCATCAATACCCTTGTCTCATCATCAAAAGTCTCATAGCTGTAGCTTTTTAAGTACCTGGTTCTTTTCATACTGATTTCCTAAACCAAATTAATAGCTATCTTACCCTCAGTCCTTTTATCTATTTTCCTTGATGTAGAGAGCTCTAATCTCAATTACTGCATTCTCTCATTATCAAAATATTTTGTATATAATGTTTCCAGATATCTTACTCAAAGACCCCTAAATACACAGTTTTCTTATACTCAGTTCAAAGGTATTTGCCATCAGTCTACAAGCCCCTTGCATTTGGTCACATAATTCTTAGGCCACTTCCCATAACTACGCTATGCCATATACCTCTTTTCAAAGCACCAACTGCTCCATTTTATATGCCCCTACACCCATTTCCATTGCTGTTTTACCATTCTCCAATAACTCTGCCAATTTCAATTACGCATGACTCCGCTTCATTTCCATTGCTTGCCATCTTCTAACCAATGATTTGTATCCTCTTGTCAATTGCTTGTCTCTCCAATGATTCGTATCCTCTTGCCAATTGCGTGTCTCTCCAATGATTCTTATCCTCTTGCCAATTGTAAACAAAATTTACATACCTTAATTTATTTACAGTTCCCCTTTAAAAATAAATTATTTGGTACAAGTTTAAGCTGATCTGATAATATTTACAAATATATGTAAACATGAATTATAAGAATCTTCCTCTTTTCCTATTACTTGAGAATATATTAGCCATGCACCATTAAATCCAAGCTATTTGCCAGAAACTCTGGCATGGTTACTTACTAAAGTAAGAATTCAAAGTGGTTTTCAAATTCAAGGTTAAAAAAAAATTGTTGTTCCTGAATAAAAGCATTTCTGGAAGTCTACCCTACATGTTTTGGTGCCATTGTCACTGGAAGTGTCCATCTTTGGCATTTTCACCGACATTGCCCCAAGATACCATAGGTTTATCAAATACTAGTCAGAACATTCTCCATAAATCAAGAGGTGATAAAAAAACACCCCAAAACAAAACTAAACACTGTTTTTAAAGTACCCTTAATATATATAATATATATGTATACATACTTTTATGCCTCTAACTTGAGTACACATTAGTAGATGTTCAAAAAAGAATCCTCAAAACAGAAAAAAAATAATAATAGTGTAATGTGTCAAATCAATTTTATATATTAAATGGGTGTTCAAGAGAACTTACTCAAACTTTGTTGAGCTTCTTTTAGTTATACTGCTAAGTGCATGGACGGTACAATCCCCGTCTCTGGATATGCAAAGATCCATTTGTTTAAACACAGTAGTGTTCCAATACATAGAGGGTAAAACAAAAATAAAAACATTGATTGTGTTCTTCCTCAGAAGAAGTTTTACCTATTGTTTTTTGGTATTGCTTTTTTATATGAGTTTTTTTGGAATCCTTGTTGATTTACTGCTGCCATTCACCATGTATTATGGAGAGTGCCTAGAACCTTTTCTTTTTTACAGAATGTTCTCCATGCTCTGATAAGCTAAGCAGGCAACTAAGTTAGCCTATGTGTTCAAACTGAACAGGGTTGAAGCCGTCCAACATAAGAAGTGCAAGTTCTCTAACTTCTTTACTTATCTTTAGAAACCCATAATAAAGCGCTTCAACAAAAGTTTCAATTCACTAGCTGGTCTTCTGCACCATTGCTCTTTGGACAATCTCCAATGTGACTTGAATTACAGGGAGGGATGGAGGACTCTTGATGGAGCTTTTACTTGGCACCGTCTTACCCTTTCATTTAATTTTTATGACCATATTAAATACAATCATGATTGTTTTGTTGGATTACTGCTAATTTAAATGTCTTTTATCATGACCATGAATACTTGTGATGGTTGATTATATTACTCTGACACCCATTATGCTCTTTTATTCTGCTTATACCTAATAAAGATGTCTGGGGAAAATACTAAAATGGGAAATAATCTCTAACCCAGCCATGCTTTCAATTTGGCTACTTTTTTTCTTAATTTTTAATTCAGTTTGAATTTTCACTTTAGTGAATAACCCTGTTTGGTACCCTGCTTGGTATCAAAATGGTGTAATCTCAAGTTTCCATTCAAAAACAAATACTGTTTGCAAAAAAACTACAGTCACATAGCCCCTGTGATAATATGTTTCATAAAAGTTAATTGCACAATTTATTTCAATCCAATCTTTAACAGTAGAGAAACATTTGATTGGACTGTTTCACCTCCTTAGAGTGCATGTACATGCTCTGGGCTGGGTAAGGGAGGGAGGGAGGGGAGAGGAAGACAGAGGGTGCTGGATTTTATTTTATTTTTAAATGCCAATCTCAAAATCAAGGTAGATGTGAGTGCAGGGAAGCTTTCTCATGCAGACACGCTACCTGCAATTGAGAAGCTCATTAATCTGTCCCCAGCATTCACTGTGCACTGATGACAAATTTCACCTAGCAGAAGTTTTTCTATGGTATTTAGTATTTCTTTAACCGACCCTGTATTGCTTCGAATATAGTTATAGAATTTGCTTACCATCCACAATATCTCTTCCAATTCGTATGTAATTATACTGTGCGTACAGCAAATAGGCTTCTTGATTTCATATTATAAGGGAGTATAATTTCACAGAAAGGCATCTGTTTGGTATTTAAGCTCTAGTCTTCAAATATTTCCCACATCCCTGGCATATGAGTCATTTTCTAATGCAAACTAAGGAATAGAGATATATACACAAAAAAATACCATGAAAAAGCAATGGCTCTCCTGAAACAAACAGTGCAAAAGAGAGTCATTTTTTTAAAATAAGATCTTAAGTAAGAATTATGATTAAAGTTAATTTGGGCAAAATAATTGGTCAACAATCTTTTTACTGCTTTGATGATGACAGATACATTTAATAGTAAAACACACCTACTAAAAAATACAGGGATTTCTAATAGAAACAAAAGCTATGGATTTTACTTAACAGAAAATTATAACAGAGCTGCACACCAGAGACGAGCGCTGCAAGGGAAGAAAAGTGGAGGGGAGTAAAATTACTGGAGGCATGATCACCTAAACAGCAACTTTGGCACTATAGCATGAGGAACACACATTTTCATTTCTAATGCTATAGTGTTCCTTTAAATAAACCTATTAGTATTATCTGGTTGTAAATGTGATTTCTGATGCTTTCTGCTGCACATTCAATATTTAACCAATTATCCAAAGGATACACTTGAAAGACCTGCATTCAATACATGTGAATACTCACTATGAAACTCTGTTTGACCTATGCATCATTTACAGTGTTGGCTCATGTACATTAACAACCTAGTCATGATCTTAAAGTTAATGGAAAAAGTTAGATGGACACTAACATAACAGTTTACCTAGGTTAATAATGAGTAACATGAACGAACACCCCAGATCTCTAGGGCAAAATAAAATAACAACCTTAAGCTCTTAAGCTCCCCCTGTTTCTATTAAGATCATTAATTCTGAAAATGTGAAAACCTTGTTGCATACTTTAGATAGATCGATAAATAGGAATTTGCAAATGACTATACTGTAATTGTCTTGGTATACTGCGGGGAAAATATTAGAATTACTAAACTTTCTGAACTAAATTTTAAAGCTTTCAGGCTCAGCCAAGTAAACAAAGATTCTTTGGAACTGAATACTTTTTTAAGGGGTGGAATTTCCTGCTATTTAATTAAGGCCATGTGCCAGTAGCCTTAACATTCATGTGTTTATGTGCCTTACAGTAGGGTCCTGTTAAGTACACACACCTCAGAGTTACTTTGTACGTGAAACAAATTAAGCTTCTTAAAACTCATAATGTTATTTAATGTGCATAAATCAGCATCTAGGCTTCCTACTGCTAAATTTAAACATTAAATCTAATACTTTATTATTTGAAGCTAAACTTTGTTTTGTAATTTAAGAGAAATAATAGGGAAGGATAGACATGAAAGCCTAATAAAATATATATTGCACAAGATCCTGTGAATTTAGGATGCAGGTGGAAATGTATTACTTGGAGAATGCAGATCCTATAAATTGATTCAATGTAAAGCATTAGTACAAACCAGGAAATAATCATTTGCACTGATTATTATATTAAACCTATGGTACACGCTGTCACGGGTGGCGGTGAGAAAACCAGGACCCCTGTATGCCTGATGATGATGATGATGATGGGTGTCTCAGCGTGGAATTGGACTATCAGGGCCAGTTGCAGGGTAACCACATGCCCCCCTGGTGTTGAGCTGTCTTACCTGTCTTACCCTTTCACTTAATTGGCCAGCGTTTGTGTTGCCACATACCAGGGCCCTAATGCAGCTTCTGCGGATCCCAGGTGCTAGATGATAATTTGCAGACCTCACAGGATCTGGATAGGGAGGCTCTGCAGAAGAAATGTATCCAGTACTAGAAACAAGGCAAGACAAGAACAGGCACCAAACAAGATAAGACAAGACTAGAAGAACCCAGAACCAGAGCAGGAGAGAAAGCAGAACCCAGAACATGTACACAATACATGAGGGAAACATTAACAGGACATGGGACGGACAGGACAGGACAAGAGATACAAGGCAAAACAAGAGGAGACATAACTAAGTACAATATATGTAATAAACATTGGAGATTTAGACATACATAAATGGCCAAGATGTATGCAGCCCACCACTGCACCAAAGTACTCCAATTACAGTGGGTCCTAACTGCCTAGATATGCATGACTAAATTAATAACAATAAAACACACACAGTACTTACCTGCAAAGAAAGGAGCAGAGGAAATGAGACCACTGCTAGCAGGACCAGACTGAAACAAAAAGGATTAAATGACAAAGGAATGGGTGTGGAAACACAAAACAAACATTTAAAGGAATCCAGGAGACTAGGAATTCCAGGAACGGAATAAAGGAATGAACCCAGAAAACCCAGCATAAAGAAAACCAGACACAGAATAGAAAACCCGAAAAACCAAGAAAAACTAAACAAGAATTGTAAACAGCGTACTGGATATCAGAAACCAAGACAGAAATGATCTGCAACAGGAGCAGGATGTGACACATGCAGTATATAACCAGCCAATGAGACCAAAGAGCACAGTGAAATGAAATATAATGGTCATGGTAAGATTTTATCATTGGTGCACTGTTAGTTTTCACTTTTTTGTTTTATATGTATAATATATGTTGTTGTGTTTTTAATTTTAGAATAATATTAATAGTTCTATGTTTTTCATTAAAGTTGAACTGTCTCTGGTAATTACACAATTGAATAACATGTTGAATTTACTATATTCTCTATTAACCTTTTTCACGCTGCATTTTCTTTTGAAAACGTGTATTGTTTTAGCAAGTGACATCACAATTTAGTTCAGTCCAGGCACAGCCAGGGCACACAATGCAAATGAGAATATAAACTCTGTTTCGTTTTCTCCTTTTCCACCTATGTTCTGTGGCAAAAAAGGGCAAGCTTTATAATGATTGACAGGTAGCCAAAATGGAGGCTCTCCATTGTGGATTTCTACATTTATTTGTTTTCAGACCTTACCAAATTATTTCCTAAATATAGAGGATAAGCAAAGAGAATATTATAAATCTTCGAAAGGGGAATTTTCCTTTCCACTTGAAGTACACACCAGTATTTACTTTGTGTCAGAATAATATATGTTTGCTTACCAGTACCAAGTATTTACATTTTCCTGCGATTTATAACCTCTTTAGTAACAGTAAACGTATAGGGTGTTGGGAGTTGGAACTGAATTTACAAACATTGTGCATTAACATTTTTCCTTAGCTCACAATGTCTATCAATGCCTGTTAGCTAATGCATGCATGAGTTAGACTGATGCAATTAATAAAAATGTCAAAGGAAAACACTAAACTTGTCCTTATGTAAATCATGCATAGATGAACTCCAAGCCAGTTAGGAAACAGCAAATGTAATATTTTCAGGTATAACATGGTATAGGTATATAAATTACAGCAAATAACTAAGCTAGGCTATCAAGCCTCAGTTGTAAACCAGTAACCAACCTCATGCTGTTGATTTGCATTAACAATAAAACTGCTGTCCATGAGTGGTTCACTGGCTTTGCTTCTTTTCCTAAGTTGTGTTTCAAAGTTGTTGTATACGGCAAACTCAAAGGAATCCATGTTTAAAATGGAATGAGGCAAAAATGTGATTATTTCTTAAACTCATTTGCATATGCCCACCCAGAATCCTTTGCGGTAGTAACATCACTGTAAATTTGTGATCCCTGTGGGAAAAGCAAGTCTTATGGCTTGAGTGGTGTGCAGATTTTTGTTTAACATTGTATTAACTATCCACAGACTTCAGGTGGAAGGGGTTTTCAATCACAAGTTTTTCCCCACCATAAACTTTTTGTTTTTGCTATATACAATAAAAATTATATATAACATAAATATATAAATATTTACTCTTTATCTCTTGATAATATATATATTTACTCTTGATCTCCTGACAAGACCATTGAAAAATAGATGCATTAGGCATGTGCATTTGTTTTTGGCTAAATTGCAATTCTGTAACTCCAAATAACAATGTGAGTGAATGATGAAGCAAGCAAACCCAACAATGGATGAGTTGTTCGTGATGTGCTGCTCGGCCCTTGGCACCTAAAAAAAAAAGATTGATGGCTAGGTGACAACCACTAAATCAATACAAAAAGTTAAAATAAAGAAATAAAGAATACATTTAAAAAAAAAAAAAACAGGGGTTAGCTGAACCAAACTTTTAGAGTTCACAACAGAATGGTCAAAAGTAAGTAAACACTCAAAAAAACCTTATTGTTGATCAAATGTGAAACAAGTTTGCATGGTAAAATACATCTCTATTCAGAATATGTTCAGAATGTGGTCCATCAAATTTCCAGCTAGATAAATATATACAGTATTTATAAATTCTGTACATATATTTGGCATTACACTCTAAGGTGCATTTTCATCAGGTATATTGAAATAAGTTTTGTCATCTCGAATCGCTGCCGAATCGCTGCATCAATAAAATTCAGACCAAATTATTTTTGCAGTGAATAAAATAATTTGTCTGATGATAATCTTTTCACCATATAATTCTAACTTATCACCCTTCCATATCTCAGCGTACATGTCCTGTCCTTTTTACAATTAGTAGGATTTACCATTCTGGCCATCAGCCGCTATTCCTCCGAAATGCTAATTCAAAAATGATGGAGGGACAAAGGGGGGCTTCTCTTCTTGCGTGTGTATTTCATGAGTAGAGACATAAGGATGTTTGTTTAGTTCAATTGCTATTTGTGTCCTGTTAATTTATCACTTTATGTGTTATGTGTATCCAAAACATCTTTACCCTTTTAACTTCCATGAATGTTTAGAAACCCTTCAGCAAGGTCTCACATGCACTAACAAATCCCCCGTTTATTGACCCAGGCCTCTTGTCAGATGATAGATGGAATATTTTCTTAAGCTTGGTCCCCATGTAGAATTCAAGGTTTCTTCGTGTGCCTGCTTTTTGGCTTACTGCCAGAGCAACACTTATTTTTCCTTTTAACTTGTTGGAATTTCATTTTAGAAACAGGAATTTGCTTTTTTTGAAAACAAAATCCTTTTGCATGCATATGTTGCGCTTTGAGACAAAATAATGGCTAGGAACAAGGATAAGAAGCTCGTGTTTTTGTGTGGTTTCATTTGAAAAAATAAATAAAAATAGTTTCCAGAGACAATAGCTGAAATACAAATACTTCTCACTGTGCAAGTGTATACAGATAAACAGCTAAAGCAGTGTTTCTGCAGTAGCAAATGTGTATATGAGAAAATCTGTGCAAGTATGGTTAATGTGGGAGTATTAGTGCATAACTGAGACTGGGCTAAAGAGTTATATTTCGAGTTTTTAGCAAAAAGTATGTTTTTTGTGTTTTCCATTTGATTAAACAAGTTTGAAGTAGGTTTTACATGAGATTCAAAGTTGTTTGTAAAAACCCTATGGACTATATATTAGATTTAGCGTTTTGTGTCGTCAAGTGCAAATTTTCATAACTGAGACTGGGCTAAAGAGTTATATTTCGAGTTTTTAGCAAAAAGTATGTTTTTTGTGTTTTCCATTTGATTAAACAAGTTTGAAGTAGGTTTTACATGAGATTCAAAGTTGTTTGTAAAAACCCTATGGACTATATATTAGATTTAGCGTTTTATGTCGTCAAGTGCAAATTTTCAATACCGTGGAGGTGTTTATTTGTAACTTTCACAGTAAACGTGCTTCAGTTTTGTTCACCATAATCGTTAATTCTAACTGTTGTTATGCATTGTGAGACATAGTTGCAAGGGAACACTGAGCTAATGGTACATTGGGCTAATGGCGCACTTGTTGGGTTAGACAGCATAGAGGACAATGTGAACAAACATGTAGCAATGAACCGCTAGACCTAACACACATGCTAGGCACAGTTGTACAAGAAATAGGTAGTTTAGCAAATGACAATCAGGTTTTCCAACATCTATGAGACTGTTTCATCATATTTTACAACTTCAGATGCCCCTGTTTCTTTTTCCTCCTCTATATTTAAAACAATAGATAATGTCATTATTCATATTTTTACCTCATGTGCTACATTTCAAAAGAATTATAAATCATTTTTCTTTTTTCTTTTCTTTAATCCATAGCTGGATAAACTGCCCTCTATGGCCCTCCATCTCATTGATAAGACGTTGCTGGTATCTATAGTCGTGGACATTGTATTTCCAGGGCTGCAAAACCTTTTGAAACCTGACACTATTTCTTGGTTGCAATATCTATTGGCTGTTAGTTATAAAATAGCTTATGCCTGATATTTAGCAAACAATTTAAGCAACCCCAAAATGAAACTGTATGATAAGTAACACAAACAGCGACACAATAAAACGCAACACAATAGTGAACTCTGTATATGATTACATGAGAGACCAATGATAACATGCCAAGTGTAGTTCAAGTGTATCAAAGACACAGGGCTACATGTAGTGTGTACTGGATAGATATATATGCAACTGTAATATGCCTAGTGTATAACAGAAGAAGAGTATGTTTGACGCTGTTTATAAATGAACCAGTTCAAACTGTGATATGTGCATTTTATGACTGTCACACAGACAAAAAGACAAAAGGACAGTAATATGAAGTCTGTTCCACAGTAAAAAAAAACTCCCAATAATGCACAGTTTCTATAAATGTATCACAGAGCCCCACATCAATAAAACAAACAGCAATGAGTGCTGTGTTGAAGAGTACATTAATACATATTAAACATCATTTAGATTTTTAGTGCTGTGTGATATATGCTCGGAGATTTGTTTCGCTCTGAACCATATTCCATCCAAATTACAGTCAAGTTCCCGAACTCCGAGCCAAAATGTAGCCAAATCACAAACCAAAAGAAATGTGCAATGGCTAAGCAGGTTCATTTTGATTTGTGATTCTGAAATCTGCACGTGGTGCCAAAAAAGATAAAACCGATGGGAAAAAGGATTGATGGCTAGACGGCAGACACTAAATGTTAATAGTATTCACAGATCTAGTGAGAAGTTTGTAAAGGAGGAATAAAATGGAGCAGCAGTAAAAAAAATACTGCTAAATATATACATAATAATATACTTAATAAATTATGAGGAGCTGAACTGACATGTGGCTGAAATTCTGTTGTCACAATTTTTTTCCTCACCATCCACAAGTCTAATATATATATATATATATATATATATATATATATATATATATATATATATACACCATGGCTCAACAAATTCCATGTTCAAGGTCACCATGGCAACTAGGAATTATGTCCCGGTACCTAGGCTTTGTCAGCCCATTCAGCTGGAGAATGGAGCCAGGCGGCTCAGGGACAGTGGAGAGGCTGGCTGAACAAGAAAGGAGCTGAAATATTCTCGCTCTTTTTGCTCTGCTCCCTCACGCACCCTGCTGTGATGCCAGGTCTCGGTATATGATATCACTTGAAGATTTCCGCAGTTACACTGGACCCCAGGAAAAGAATCTACGTCAGCTCTCAAAAATGCATCAATTTTCTTATGAGATATTTTAACCCTCGAGGTTTGGTGGACTTCAATTAAAAATGAATAATAATTTGCTAGTGTGTGAGAAAATGTATGTGTGTATTTGTCTGTCAGTGAGTGTGTGTGTGTGTGTGTGTCTGTCTGTGAGTATGTGTGTGTCTGTCGGTCTGTCAGTTAGTATGTGTATGTCTGTCAGTGAGTGTGTGTGTCTGTCATTGAGTATGTGTGTGTCTGAGTGTGTGTTTGTCTGTCAGTCAGTAAGTGTGTGTATGTCTGTCAGTGAGTGTGTGTCTGTATGTCAATGAGTATGTGTGTGTGTCAGTGTATGTTTGTCTATCTGTCTGTCAGTGAGTGTGCATGTCTCTCATAGAGTGTGTCTGTCAGTCAGTGAGTGTGTGTCTGAGTGTGTTTTTGTGTCTGTCTGTTAGAATGTGTGAGTGTCTGTCTTGAGTGTGTGTCGGTCAGTGAGTATGTCTGTTTAGGTGTTTGTCTCCCTCCAATCACATGGGAAAGATGTTTTTTATTAACCTTTTTTCCCACGCTGTGCTGGTCTCATTGTGGCTGGATCGACCTCCATGGCTGATCATCAATCTTGATGATCTTGGTTAAAGCATTGGAAGGTTATTGAATATGCACTGCAAAACGCTGTGCTGTGCCAATCAGCATCTCCTCATAGAGCTGCATTAAATCAATGCATCTATATGTGGAACATTCAGCACATCCATGCAGAGGGTAGAGACACTGCAGAAGGTGGGACTAAGAAGCACCTCTTATGGCCATCTGAGTGACTGTCACTAGATATGTTACTAGGTAGCAATGTAAACACTGCCTTTTCTCTGAAAAGACAGTGTTTACATTGAAAAGCCTGCAAGGGCAGGCTATAGACACCAGAACCACTTCATTAAGCCATGGTGCTTTTGGTGACTATAGATTCCCTTTAAGAATTGCATTTTTGTTGTTGAAAATAATGCTTTGTTAGTTTAAAAAAGAACCTGTCTACAAACTTTTTTTAGCTGGCTTCTAGATTCCGAGCAAATTTATCAAGCCCTGATATACATTATATGCTTTGTTGATCACTGTTAAACCTGATCGTCTGTACACTGATACACACTGTATTATCAGTAGTGTACATGACTGTACACAGTAAATAGAACCACACAGTAATTAGAAACACTCTAAAATGTGTGATATTACAAAGGCCAACAATAATGTGTAGTGTTTCAGAGTGTCAATAAAGAGCATTATTTATCATTTTATATCTACACGAACCCGACACCATATTTCAGCAGCAACTGACACAATATCAATTACATATACATGTAAACATAATCAGATGTTCTTTCCATGTTTCCACTGATGTATAAGTATGCATGAATTTATGGATAGATGTGAGCATAGTGGAAGTATGTATGAATGCAGCCAACAGGAGTAGAAAAAGTTGCAGAGTTGATCGTCATCCAGATCTCTTTGGATATCAGAATCTTATTGTTTTAAGTGAGTAATACTAAACGGACCTGATTTAAATAATTTGCTGTTGGCAGTACATTACATATATCACTTGTATGAGCTTCAGTTGGGGCACATTCCCATTGGGATCTTCTCAGACCTCCTGAGTCACCAGAGCCTGGCATTAAAAACCACTACAATGAAAATGTGCAGATAATTTCATCCATGTGATGTACTATTAACTGCCAAATTTTAAATTTTAAGGTGAGTTTACAGATGTCTCATTGTCCATTACAGTCTGATCTGATCATACTGGGTCATTATGGATACAATGATAATTGTTAATATATATTTTAACATGCGTTGGATGTAAAACTAGCATTGTAGACATTATTCTGTACCCTTTTGGCTTTTTGTGAACTGGTTTTGTACCTGTAATATATACAATCACACCTTTGTATCTCTATTAGCTCTTAGCTCTTAATTAAAGATGTCTAATAAACTGAATTTTAAACATGAATTTAAATGATGAAATATGCCTTAAAAATGTTAGAAAAAGTGTTAAGTGGTCGTAGGTTTTTCATAATCTTTTTAGTAAAACTGGGCCAAGATATACCTTAGATCTGCGGTCTATTTGGCAGGTTCTCATGAGAGCACTGACAGGTGATAGGAGATGACCTCACACTGAGCCAAGTTTCCATTTCAGCTGACTTCAAAATAACGTTACCAAGAAATGATTTGCCAATAAAAATTGAAGATTGTATTAAATATGAAAAATGTTGGAGAGCTTTCATGCAGCATATTAAAACATCTCTTTGTGAACTGCGTGATGTAAAGAAAAGACCTTGCAAGTCTTTAAGATGTGCTAAAAAACGTTTATTTTGTGCTCAGTACTTTGTAGTGCAGACATCTTTATTGATACTAGGCTTTGTATCCACATTCATTGCTTTTTGGCTTCTGCTCAGTCATACAGCATAATCAAAAAGATTTTGTTTGGTACATCTTGTTATATATTTTTAATGAATTTCCTGTGCTGCTTGATGTCAGTGCTGCAGTTATTTAAAAAGTTAAAATAACTTTTCAGCCGGCACATCATTCAAGGATGTCGGGAACATTTTAGACAATTATTACATATATTAGTAATAGTTGAAACTTACATGATCGGGTTTCTAAAGAAATGGCTCTGATACTATTTTTTTTTCTACTTGTTAAATTCTATTTGTTTTTTATTTAATTTTATTTTAATTGTCCCATTAAAGTGGTTATTGAAATTAATAATGGAAATTTTAAATGAGTTCTTCTTCTAGCTGGTCTCCAAATGATGTGCAGTGTTATTTGTTGTAGAGGTTTAAATTTCATTTAAGAAATGTTCAAATTGTTATCACCAAAAGACTTCAGAAAAGAGGTGTGTATTTTGTTTCTTTAAAAAAAAAAAAAAATCACTGGAGCTTCTTTTACTACGTATTGGAGTGAGTTGGGTTGAGTAGTATGACAAAAACCATCACGGCAAGATGTTTACTGATACTTATTACCTTATTTAATCTGTTGATCGACTGGGTGCAGAAGTAGTGTTGGCACAAAGAGCTACTTCATGTAGCTGGGACCATAGTTGCGCAACACTTTAACTGTGACCATTTTATAGGCCACATGTCAGGGAACAAAGAGTAGAGTTGTGCGCCTGGCATTTGTAACCTAGTAATGTGCAGCCACTGCTATCATCATCATCATCATGATCAATATTTATTTCAGATACAAGATAATTCACAAAAAAAAAAATAAAGTTTATAAATTACACTGTAAGAATGAATGAAAACAAAAAATGGGGATGGTAAAATGTAATAAGAGGCCTGAAGGAAAATGAAGATCTTAAATCTCACTGGTTACCTTTATCATTTACTGCAGTAAAGTTTAGAGGCTTTAAAAAAAAAAGAGATTTACTGAAATTTGACAATGACATATTTTTACTAAAGCCTGGAGAATCTTATGGCTTGTCAGGAGTATGGGCTGGTCCAAATTCTAATGCCTGTACTGGGCCAAGAAGGATTTTTGGAGAATCGCGATGTGCCAATAAGCCCATCTAGTCAGACCTATTGTGGAGGATAGGAACCACAGGATACTCATATAGGATATGGCTGTGATCTTGTGAAGATAAGAGCTCAAATTAATTTCTCTCTCAAGCGACACCTTAAAGGACTTGTATTGAACGAGGCTTCCAGATAGATCAACAGAGCAGCTTCATGGGCATCTCAGAATACCTTTATTCAGCATTATCAACTTCATGTAATATCTTCTAAAGAGTCTCAAAATGGTTCTGCCTTCCTTTCCGCTCTCTAAGCCTCTGTAATTCTCTTTAATACAATTTCAGGCGGCATTCTGCTGTTATGTGTTTTTTATCTTCCCTCCCAAGGTTTTTCTAGCTTGAGCATTACCCTAAAGTAGTGTTGCCATTGCCATGGCTGGGAAAATAGAAATTTTTTTATACTTACTGATATTTTTCTTTCCTGGTAATGGGCTATGGTAGCACTACACATCCCTTGCTGGGTGTTGGTTTATTACAAACTGGGGCATCATAGGTCAGGTGGCCATTTATAGATTAATTTAATCCTGTCCAATGGGAGTGATGGGTGAAGATAACCCTAAAGTAGTCCTGCCATGGCCCATTATCGGTAAAGAAAAATATCAGTACTTATGGAACAATTTTCCATTTTTGCCCCCCAAACATTTTGTTTCATTTGAAATGAATTTTGTTCATATCTTCATTTGTTTTTGGACAAAATCTAGTCATCATTTTCAATATTTAATCCTTTTTGGGTGGGAAGGACCTACTTTTGCCTTGTGAATAATAAGTGCCTCGTGAATAATAAGTGTCTTGTGAATAATAAAGCGGCTTCCTCTCCATCATTTAGCATTTACTATTTGGCTTGTGGAAACCCATGTCTACATTAAAATAGGGTCCCTTTTTTCCCTGTCTGAGTTATTGTTGTGTAATTAATCTCATCGCAGCGATATGAAAATTGTCCATTAGAATGTTCAGTCAAAACAACAGTTAGCACAAGGGAGGGGAGAGAAATTATTTGCTCTGTCTGTTAATGGGTTCTTTCACCTAGCTGTAGTTTACGATAATTAACTTGATACTCACTGAAAGTGAAATTAATCCACCTGGGTCAAAAGCAGCTATTAATTTTTAATCAAAACAAAATGCTCAACAGCATTGTAGCTTGAATGAGAATAAATATAACAAACCATGAAGTGATTGATAATTGAGTGTTTTTGTGCTCACATACATCCTATTCAATGTGATTCATGAGATAAATTTACATCTGGAATGTCTTTGGTACACAAAGGGTAAGATCTATTGCACTTTATTAGCCATTTGTTCTCAGAGATATAGATACATTGTCTGCTATTGCCCATATTTTATTTAAGTGGAATGTTCAGAAGTTATTTTTCTGATGAGAAAACCAGGTTGAACTTACAATGATGCTATCTCAAACATCAATCTGGATCATGAATGAGCAGTAGGAAATATAATTTCTATAATCTTTTTTATACTTTTCTTCAAAAGAACTTGTTCAGTCAATGATTAGGTTTAAGGTCTTAGGTGAGAGTTTTTTCCAAATTGAATTATGAAGAGAGGTTTTTCAAAACTTAAAAAAAGAGCATGAACCTGTACATCATTACTTTAGCTTAACGGCGTCTTGGTTCTATGCACATAGATGATGAAGCAAGAATTAAGCTTTTGTTACAACTGAATGAAAATCTAAAAAATAATTGGGTATATGTTTCTATCTTTTCTTGCATACAAAATATTACTTAAAACAATGTATATCCTGCCTATGTTTTCCTATGCTTGCTACTTCCAAATATACTAGTTGATCGGTCAGCATTTCATTCAGTTTGCCAAACACAGAGGGTATTGACACTTACTGCCCCTCCACACACACACACACACTATGTGCTCCTCATATGTGTGGAAGTGCAAGGTGAGTATTAAATAATCAGAGTGAAATTAGCCCAAATTATGTGTGGCTAATTCATTGCCATTTTAGAAAAGACTTCAAATATGCAATACACAGTCAGCTTCACAAGTAATATGTATGTATATGGACATACCACCCAAGTGACCCTATTTAGGAGTGCCAATTTTTTGGGCCCAAATCCCTCTGTCACTCTTTTCTATCCTAATGTCTGCTTTTCTAAAAGCTTTATATTGTTGGTTTGTCTGAATGTATAATAGAGCTCCACAGCAATAATACTCACAGTGATGTATCTTAACACTACAATAAATGTATTTAGAAATCAGTCTGTGCAAATAAGATACATTGTTCTTGTTCTAAATGACACTATAGTTGCATACATTGTTATTAGCTAATCGAATAAAATTTCTCAGAACTGCCCTGCTTGAGGGTACCCACCCACACCCCTAACAGACAAAAACACACATAATGTTTCCAGTAATAATGAACAATCTAATACAAAATGTTTTATAAATGTCTAGCAAGTGATTACTTCGGTTACACAAATTCTCGAACACAATATATATAAATCTAGAAAAAAACAAACAAAAAACAAATAAAAGAATAAAGAAAAATAATTTTCAGATCAATATACTGCACACCTGCATACAGCTCTATACCATGTTTTGATGGTGGATTCATAGTTCAAATTGGCCCTAAGCATCCATTTACGCTGTTTATATGGTAATGTCACCTATTTCAATTCCATGAAGAATAATTTTAGAACCACTGGTAAACATTTCTTTTTTATTATTACACTTAAACCGTAAGATTTGCTCTGCAGTTTCTGCACTGCAGAGTTATTACTGAAAAATGTATTTTCAATGATGATTGCTTCCGTTTTCATTATTTTGGAAGTTGCTGAATAAACCAACTTCGATAAGTGCGGATTTAGACTTGCTGTTGTAGCAGCAGGGTAGCTATTTTAAGAAGTCCTGAAATAATAACCTCGAACTAAATCCATATATGCATACAAACTTCCATATATTTGTATACAAATAAAATCCAAAACTGAAGCAGTTTTCTTTTTATCTTGTAGAGAGACATCATTAATTAAACTATTATACCAAAAAATAGGCCATTGCTACACAATAAATAGTATTTATTAAATTAAACAGTTTATTTGCCTCTTGGAAGCGAAGTTGCCATCTTTTAATTAACATTTTCTCTAGCCTCGAGATTTTAGTTCATTTTTAGGGTGTTAGATTTAACAGTTTGTTAATGCATAACAGGTGCCAAACAGAAAATCAGCTCTCGGAATGCAGAACTATGAATATATATGAATTACTAGATATTGTGTCTGTCCCCAGGGATAGTTGAGAGAAAGATAACCTGCAATTAACTTATTGGCTAACTGGAAGATTGTGAGATCAACACATATGGACTACTGAAAAGAAAGGGGCACACAAATGATCTGCATGTAAGATGAGCCAATGCCTTTTAAGAGCTGGAAGGTCACACCAATCAATCAGGGTCTTGGCAAGATCATAAATCCTAAATGATCTAAGATAAATGGTAATAATGCACTTTGAGTACCAGAAGGTTGTACAATGAAAACAATGCATTGCTAATCACTGTGTGAGTTCAAATATTAATAAAATATTTCAGCACAAATGAAATATAGTAATGTCACAGGAGTCGTAAACCAACACACATGAAAGAGTGAACCAGAAAAGGTTGATCCGAAAGATGTATTACCGAGCCTCAGAATGGCCAAACTTAACGTCACTATACAAGAAGAAACAGGGACAAGAATAAATCAAGGTCAGGACTAACAGGGATATTTCAAGTCGATAAAAAGTCGGGTCAGGATACCAGAAATCATGAGTCAAATACGAAACTGGGGTCAGGATACCAGAAATCACGAGTCAAATACGAAGCCAAACACAGGAAATCAAAAGGGAATCACTAAGAGCACTAAACAAGGTTCCAATAGAAACCACAATAGGGCAATGAATAGGGGCTAAAAGAGGCCTTAAACAGGCTTACCTATGTTCTGATAGGTCCACATCATCACTGCAATCCAAAACAGATTAGGATCGCTAAAATGAGATGACATATATAGACGTCCTGTCGCACGGCTGCGTAGTTCTGTCAGACCGCGCGGCAGGAGGAGGTCTGCCAGGATCGAGGGAGGTTAGTCTCCCTCAGTGTGCCACGCGGTCGCGTGGAGTGGTCTGACTGCCCAACTGGAGGGGGTCTGCGTGGCTCGGAGGAGGTACGTATTGCCACAAGTAATACACAGAACAATAATGCTAAATGATTTTCATATTTTTAGGAATCAATACACAAAAATAAAGTGGCACACTCTGCGCCAGCAGCCACCCAGCTTACATAATCAAGGTGCGTACAGAATGGAATAGGCACTCAAAGGGAGTTGGGATTGACGCCACTGAACGCTAAGAATACTTGAGCAAGTCTTTTTGCTCATGCCAAGGTGAGTTCTTTATCTACTTATAGACTCACATCTGGAAATTTTGTCGACACCCTACACTATTGGAGTTCTCTTTTATTTCTTTTATGTATCTACCTATGGACAAGCGAACCAAGACATCCCCAACATAAGAAGACTCAGATATCCATTTGGACTTTATACTCATCTAAGAACAACACAGGTTTATCTATTATTTGGGACTTTTTTATCATATTTATTTATTCCATTTATTTTACCTCCCTGTCCCTTTAGCGCGATCTATATACCCATTTTTGTCTATCCTATTCCATGTGAGGCTTGCTGAGGGACCTCATTCCTATAGGTTGCTGCTTTTACACTTTATTTTAGTTTCTTTTAGATTATTTAGCGCTGAACCATTATCCTTTTACTCAAAGGGAGTATTAGGGTACCTCTGTGCTACTTACTTGGAGCAGCATTTTGAGGCTTGCGAATAAGTTTATTTGAGATGATTGCCTTAAGTGGGTATCATAAATATGCCCTAATACACCCTTTGAGTGTTTCTATATCAGAGAATAAAGTAACAGAATTAAATTAAATGTACATCTATCCATTTTCAAGCAGATCCACTTGGTGTATATGTTTACATGACAATGTTCTGCAAAAATGAATTTCATAGAAACATGCATTTTAATTAGATTGTGTAAATAAAGTTTGTTCTTATTTAAGAGACACTATAGTAACCAGAACCTCTACAGCTTAACACTGGGTAAGATCTATTGCTTTCATAAAAATATCTCTTGTGGTAGTCACTTAGTCCAGTGCTGCAAAGTTAATTCATGAGATGTTGAATGGTGCAGCATGGTGTTTTGCAGCGCATGTGCAATAGCCTCCCAATGCTTTCCTGCTTTGAGAAAGCATTGGATTGGCTTTGATTATCACGGTTGATGATTTCAACCATGGAGACAGAGGTACAAACCGGTACGGCATGGATGAAACCAGCACCTTTAAACGTCAAAATTAACAGTTCAGATCTATAATTTAAATTATTATAGATATATCATCTATATATAATTTACATTTATAATATATTATTTTAGCCACCACTCTTGTTTTTATTATAAATATTTTGCATCTTCTATTTGGATATTAATACGCACCCAAAACATAGTAATAGTTTGTTTTAATTTACTCCTAGATCATATTGGATATTCCACCTCACCTCTATGATTCTTGTTCTTTAGAGACACTTAAATTATTGATAGGCCAAAAGTGCTATATTCTACAGATCTGAAAAGATCATGTGTTTTGTTTGTGTTTTTTTTTTTCAAGTTTTTTGTTGACTAGACTCAAACAATGGTTGTGTTTATTTTTGTTTTATCTGTTTTATTTTGGTATAGCAGAGACGTTATAATCACATGGACCTTTTGCTGTTTAAGGGTATGTCTGAGGTAGCTCGATCCAACACAAAACCCTTCACCAACAAGCTGCCTTCAACATGGATGCTGTCCAGGAGGTGGGAGGGTCTGGGAGTGAGGGTCTGCTGGAGATTGGCCGGGATGTGTCTGCTGACCGGAGCTTGCCGCGAACGGTTCGTGGCGAACTGTGGCGAGCCGTTCGCGGGAAGTTCGCGAACGGTTCGCGACATCTCTATTCCACAGTGCTGTACAATAACAAAAAAAAAGACAAACATTTCATTCTCACCAAAAAATGTATAACATACTGGAGGGCTCCGATAAAAGGAGCTCACAATCTAAAGACGATTCCATAACAGTAAAACTGACAAAGAATGCAGAGATATTAGAACTTACTTTAATGTAATCCTTACATGTAGTCACTCAAAGCTATGTGAACATAAATGTAATCATTTAAATACTGCTGAATTATTTCCTTGTCTTTTTCCAACAGAGACTCAAACTATTTGAGCCTTGAAAATTCTTAAAACATTACAATAATAAGACTGAAACACACTACACACAAGCATTGAAATGGTAACTGATTCAATAAGATGTACTTGCTACTTGCTGTGTTATTGGTCGCCAAGAACAGCCCTAACATAATGCAAAAGTCTACCACTCACAACATGGTGCACAGAAACACTCAGGCATTCTCTTGTCTGCTTTTCATTATACTTTGGAAAACATTAAATGCTAAGGGGGAAAAAAACTAACATTTTCCACAGCATGTGTGAAATACTTAATATCCACCAAAAAAAAAAATGCCTTCAAGAATTACTCTTCTTATGCCTGCCAGTTTTACTAGACCAATATAACACTTTCAGAAGTTTTATGAGTTCCAGAATGTAACTAGAGTAGATGTCAGCTCGCTTTGAAGACGCTATAATGGCCTGGCATGAAACGTGCACAGCTAGCACATTTTTTTTTCTCTGTTTATGAGCAAAAGTTGCTGTTTCTGACCCGGTCATTAGTAATACAATATTCTGATTTAATCAGAACCCATTTAACTTACAAGCCCCATGTCAGCGATTAAAAATGATAAGTGCTGTATAAAATAATGTGTGATGTTATTATGTATGTTTAATCACGACTTGGCTCCCCTGGGGGAAAATAACACATTGTGATGGTAAGTATTTTTCCTTATCATGTTAAACATATATCCAGAAATGTCTGACTATGCTGTGTGAGAAAACAATTGTGAAACTTTACAAAGAAACAGAATAACTATATCAGGGATAGGCAACCTTTGGCACTCCAGATGTTGTGGACTACATCTCCCACAACGCTCTTACAGCCATACTGTTGGCAAAGCATCATGGGATGTGTAGTCCAAAACATCTGCAGTGTATATCCCTGAACTATATGGTGATTTTACTGAAACTTTATAGTTAGTTTGTATAGAGAGCAAGCCATAGAGCGTTCATTATTCCATGCAACACATTTAAATGTTTGCCCAATCAGAAAATATTAAGGTAATTTCTCAGTCAACTCTGAGTTTTAGGGCAGTGTTAAAACTTGAGGTGCGCTATTGCAACTGAAATGCACTTTGCTCTTAGGAAATGAAAAGTATGATTTATCAAACTGATTTTAGCTGAACACTGAATTTACCTAAGGAGATAAACTATAAATGTCACATAGAAGAAGAGATTCTATAACTAGACATAAATTTAATTCTGGAAGTACATTACCAGTTTTTCCATTAACATCTAAAGAAAACATTCTATTGCATTTGGTCTACATGAGTTGCCTAATGGAACTCATAGTAGGGAAGATCTAGAATCAGCATCAGAAACTCCATCAAATTCCTTAATCAAATGTAATCAAGATGGTCTTGCAGAGTGTTACATTTAATGTTGGTATTCACTAACCTGAGAATGGTCAGACTTTGACTATGGAATGGGGGAATTTAGACCTAAATAGCCATGTAAAGAGCCAAGACCTTGATTTATTATCATTAGGTACATGTTTTAAAACTCTTACATTTGTTTGGATAAATGATTTCATATTATGAAAAATATTTCAATTTAGTAATATTTAAGTATTTTTTATACCTTGCTGTGTTCTTATATATGATGTATTTTTTTATATTTAAAAAAATTAAAAAATAATGCAAAATGTATCCAAAAATATTAAGTAATTTGGAATGCTTAACCAAAAATATTAAATCAAGGCTTAAGAACATTTTACAACCAGGTTACATTGGCTTAACTTTTAAAATTCCTTGGACAATTCATGTGAAAACACGTAACTGACATTTAGAGACAATTAGTGAAGAAGACCCTGCTCAAAGAGGCTTACAACTTACTTATCACTTACTTATGGTGGTTGGACCAGGATTCAAACCTAGGTTTCTATTACCACCTCCCTAACCAGTTAGAGATTAGTTTCTGTCTGAATTGCAGTTTCTCCAAATTTGATGATTAGGAAATAGTCTTTAACAGGGGTATTTACTAAAATCAAAATGAAAGTCAAGGTAAAAGTAGCCAACCTGGAAACATTCTTTAAGTCATCTATGCTTCCAGTTTAGCTACTTTGTCCTTAAATTTGAAATTCCCTGTTAATTCACTTTAAATTCCCACTTTAGTGAGTACTGTGACGGAACGCTGGCACTCCGACTGAGTACCTCCGCCAATCGATGCTCCTAGTGCTCGCTGAGGACTCCAAGCACTCCAACCAACACTATCAGCACTGCAGACCCCACTTCCAGCGATGCAACTGCCCGGGGTCTCTGTTGTCTCCACCCACCCTGGACCCAAGGCCAGGACCCAGCTTCCAGTGGGTGAACCTCTCTTTCTACAGAGAGCAGGAACAGGAACAAGCTCTTAGCAGAACTTAGTGATCATACCCTGGGGAGTATAGTGATTATAGCAATCCCCAGAGTGTATTTCTCCAATCCCCCAAACATGAGCCAAGTCTTAATGCTGGAACAAGACTGATTTACTGGCACACAGAACTCACAAATTATGCAACACAAAACTCCTCCTCTGGGCCAGGCTAGATAATTGAGTTTCTACAATACACAAAGCTCAATTATCTGCTGGCCAGAAATAATACCGTTTCATAAAACACATGACAGGGACCCCAAAACATGCAATAACCACATAAAAAGTATATCTTTGGAACCGGGGGTGAACCACATATCCAAAATTCACCCAGATCCGTTCAGTACTTTGGAAAATACAGTTTAATGCAGATTCTGCAGAACATATGCAGGCTAAATGAAAAACAATCACTGTATAATGTGTCCCCTGCTGTATAGTCCAAAACCACTGCACGATGTCTCTGTGCACCAAATACTGGCGAGATGGCACCGTGTTGAAAAGTCCAAACAGTGTCTGTGAGTTAAAATGGCCGCCATCCATTGTTCTCACCATGTGCTTCTGATACAGGAAATGGTGGCCACCCAGTAACTCCACAGTATGTCCCCAGATGGTTCTTAAAGGGCCAGCAGCAGCACAACACAAATCCATTATGCCCAAATCATGTCTTTAAAGGGCAATACATCCCAGGGGCCATAGTCACAGGGCAAGAGGCGGGCAAGCAGTCCTCTCCAGGCACAAGTGGCGAAGGGCACTTCGTCACAAGTACCCCTGTAAAAAAAAATTTTTTATAGATCAAGTGAGAAGTGAGCAATAGAGAAAAAAAAGGAATGTAAAAACTACTATATATGTTTATCTATTAATTATTTAACCTCTTCCCAACCAATCACGTACCAGGTAGGTCCACCAAAAAACGGTCGGTAATGACCGCGGATGTACCTGGTATGTCATCCCACCAGAGATCGCGATCCTGAGGTCTGCCTGGGAGCTCAGACAGACCCCCACTGACAGATCTGGCCCTCCTATGGCTGGAATAGCTGGCTTGTGCAGTGCCTGCAGGGGGCCTGTCTGAGCTCTCAGGCAGTCCCCCTAATGCCTGCAAAAAAGTTTTACAAAGTTAAAAAACTGTTAAATAAAAGTTTATAAAGTACACAAAAAGTACTTAGATCATATATATATATATATATATATATATATATATATATATAGTTAATACAATGTTAAACAAAATTCTGCACACCAGTCAAGCCATAAGACTTGCTTTTTTCACAGAAATCCCAAATCTGCAGTGATGTTACAACTGCAAAGGATTCTGGTTGGGCATATGCAAATTAGTTTAACAAAGTATCACATTTTTGCCTCATTCCATTTTAAACATGGATTTGGAT
Source organism: Pelobates cultripes (assembly GCA_933207985.1). Taxonomy (NCBI): domain Eukaryota; kingdom Metazoa; phylum Chordata; class Amphibia; order Anura; family Pelobatidae; genus Pelobates; species Pelobates cultripes. Next base: position 231,532,646 of record OW240912.1, on the reverse strand, counting down.
TTTTTTCCCAATCACTACCAAGCCTCAATAAGCAAACCAGTAACTAACCTCATGCTGATGAGTTGCATTCATGGTGTCCTGATGAAAGCGCCTTAGGGGAGCTGAAACGTTGATTATTTTTTGAATAAATAAGAACTTTTGAATGATAAATCCTTGGAGTGCCGGTATCTTTCCCTATGTATTATCTAGCAACCAGAGCACCAGGTATTTTGGATTTTTTGGTTGGAGTGCAGGGGTTTTTCGTCTTTATATATATATATTAAAATACACTTAGAATGACGTTAATTTTGTTATATTATAACATAAATTTTATATATATATATATATTATTATTATATATATTATTTATTATATTTTTTAATATATAATGTAAATGTTATATATATATATATTATTTATTATATTTATAATTGTATATATATATACAAATAAAATAATAAATAAATTGAAACAAATAAAATAAATTAAATTAAAAAAATTATAAAGCAGTTTAAATTTGTTCTAACTGTATTTTGATATTAATATACATCTATATTTAAATCAATACATTTAGAATGACGTTATAAATACATATATCCCCTTAACGACCGTGGACTAGATATGTCCGCGTCAAATAGGAGTCCTGGACTTACGTGGACCACCGATCCGCGGCAATCACAGTCGGGGGGACTGCCAGAGACCCCAGCAGTTCCCCTGCAGCAGCTCCGGCAACACTGGCCCTCTAGGGCCACATGATCACCATGATTACACGGCCGCAATAGGAGTCTTTGGAGCTGCCAGCAGGAGGACTGTTTGAGGTGTCAGGCAGTCCCCCAGGCTGATAAAAAGTAAAAAAAAATATATATATATATATTATTAATTATAGTTTGAGGGACCTGCCTAGCAACACAGGCAGACAGTCCAGAGAATTTAATTGGCAAGCCTTATATTTAACCCCATAACTTTCCACCATAAAACCTTTACATGGAGGGTATTGTTATACTCGGGAGACTTCGCTGAACACAGATATGAGTACTTAAAACAGTAAAACTTATCACGATGATGAACTTACCAGTAAAAGTGCAGTTTTTGTGTAAAAAAAATGCAAAAAACGAATATCAACGATAACTTTGGCAAGCATTTGTGGCTAAGTGGCTACTACAAAATACTGGACATACCCCATTTTGAATACCCTGGTATGTCTACATTTTAAAATGGTATGCAATGATGGGGTTAATTCACATTCCTGGGCTACCATATGGTCTCAAAAGGCAACATAGACCCAGCAAACCAATCTGGCAAACTGAATTAGGCAAACCCAGTAACTGTACAAAACACAATAAAACCTGTACATAGGGGGTATTGTTATACTCAGGAGACTTCGCTGAACACAAAGATGAGTGTTTAAAACAGTAAAACATGTCACGATGATGAAATTACCAGTAAAAGTGCAGTTTTTGTGTTAAAAAAATGCAAACAACAAATATGAACGCTAAATTTGGCAAGCGTTTGTGGCTAAGTGGCTACCACAAAAGCCTGGACATACCCCATTTGAATACCCTGGGTTTTCTACTTTTACAAATGGTATGCCATGATGGGGTTAATTTTTATTCCTGTGCTGCCATACGGTCTCAAAGGCAACATAGGACCATCAAACCAATCTGCCAAATTTCGAAGGGCAAACATGGAAAAGGGAAAGTCCTACATTTGACCCCTGTAAGTTTACAAAAATCCATAAACCTGTACTTTGGGGGCACTGTTGTATTCAAGAGATGTTGCAGAACACATATTGGGGTATTATTTGTCAGTAACACATATCAGGAACTGAGAATCCATGCCTAAAGTACAATGTGTGTGAAAAACAATAATGACTACCCAAAGATTGACAAAGACTGGTGGTAGAATTAGTGCATCGAAAGTGTTAAAATACCAACATTTAAAATACCCTAGGGTGTCTACTTTTCAAAAATATATTATTTGAGGGGGTGAATTACATTGGCCGACTTCAAAAATGTCCTAAATAGGACATGGGTGCATGATGACCAGCTGTGAAAATTCCAAATTGGAAAACTGGAATGTGCACACTCCAAATAAGGTCTTTTATCCCCCAGAGAACCCAACACACTTATATATGGGTGGTATTACTGCACTCAGGAGACATTGCTGAACACATATTGGGGTGTTCTTTGGCAGTGACCCTTAAAGTTCTCAGTATATGTATTCTTAAATTGCTATGTGTGTCAAAAAAAATCACAAATTATTATTATTTTTTAATTTGGCAATTGGTGGTAAAATGGTTGCATGAAAAGAGTCAAAATACCCTAAGTTTAATACCTTAGGTTGAATTAAAAAAAAAAAAAAAAAAAAAAAGATATACATGGGAAGTGCTATTCAAGGATTCCTGGCAGATATCAATGTTGAAATGTCACTTGTACAATGTCACTGCGTTAATTTTGAAAAAAAAAAGGTGCTACTAGTTCTTATTGCCCTATAACTTGCACAAAAAAAAGCTAAGAACATGTTAATATTGGGTATTTATAAACTCAGGACAAAATTCTGAAACTATTTAGCACAGGTGTTTTTTGGCAGTTGTAAATGTGTAACAGATTTTGGGGGTCAGAAAAAGTGTGGGTTTTTTACATTTTTTTTATAGTAAATTATATGATATAATGAAAATAATGGGATCTTTAGAAACACAATTTAATGGCGCAAAAAACTTTATATAATATGTGTGGGTACAGTAAATGAGTAAGAGGGAAATGTAAAAAAAGCCCTGGTCCTGAACAGTAAGAAAATTGAAAAAGGGTTAATGTATGAATATTGGTTTTATTTTTACTGCCCCTCTTCTTTCCTTATGTTGGTTACTTTTTCTAACTTGATCTGTGAACCAAAAGGCAGGAAAATTATCCTATCAGTGTACTGCAAAATATATACATCTTATGTATATGATGCATATATTTTTCAGTACACTAATTGGCCCATTTTTGTGATATATCTGAGTTTGCTTCCCAAATCAGGTTTTTGATATCAAAATTCTGCCAAGCCAATTCAACATTTGACCAAAATTAGGGTGCCCTGAAGAATTCTGCAGTTTCTGGAAAAATGGTTTAACAAACTTTCCTCCCTTCCACGTGTCCAGTATGATAGCGTTTGTCTCCAGTAGAAGTAATTCATCATCAGAAATATATTTTTCTCTCTGGTCCACTTATGAAATTTAAATTCTTCTTTTTCAAACTGAGTACTTTTAACAAGTATTTTATTTAACTACAGCCACTGGCTACTGGCTACATCTTACAAATTTGGCATTTGAGTTCAATTATGCCAACATAGGCTAATAAATTTAAGGGTGAAATGGTATCATGAGAGGTGTAGTTTAATAATGTCTACAGATCTACTTTAGGTTACCATTTTCCTGTGTGTTTGTGTGAGTGTGTTTTTATTTTTGCCAACTTGTAGCGAGTGTTATTACAGATACTTTTTTAACCTCATTTTTAATGTTGACATGGAAAAAACAAGCCTCAGATTTGTCCTTCCAATTCCTCTCCCTTACAACAGACAAACCTATCAGTTTGTTCCCTCCAAAGGAGATTAAATGAACTGTTACTTGGTATGCTTCAACAGCTTTCAAAGATATTCATTTCAAATAAAAATAAAAGGGTGTGGTTTGTGTAAATATTTTTTCAAATTTTCTGCTGTTATAATCATCTCCACTGTCACATTCAGTCTTTGGATACTTTAGTGGTACAGTTAAGATACTTTGGATATAAAGATGGCTTGTAAAACTCTGCACTTGGAAAGTCCCTGTAAGTGCTACTCTAGACTATTTTCCTCCCTAAATGTACCTTTTACAATTTTGTTTTATAACGTATTTAAAATTTTAGGGCTGGCACAGCAGTATTCAAAATGTAAAAATGTGAAAACAAAAAATGAAATAATAAATATAATTTGTTATGAGATATTAATGGTTTTCATAGATGCAAACTATACATAGAAAAGTATTTAAAGTTGCAACACAAACATGTAAAAAGGATCCTCTTCTAAACAGTAAATATCAAGATTGCAAAACTCTAGGCACCAAAAAGTGCACAGAAGTTTGCAAAATTCCCGTTAAAACACAGGTGATTTAATTAGTTATACAAAGAAAAAAATGTGTTCTCAACCCACCAAAAAGAGAGGAGAGAAAAAGACGCTCCTTGACACACTGCTCAAAGATGAAAATAATGAACAAGATTTAATGTTCAATAAAAAAATATACACATCCAATGTATGAAAAGAAAGAGCCACCTGATGAGTTTTGTGCCAAGCGTGGCACTTATTCAAATGCACGGTAGAAGCCTATGTGCTTTTTTAGTATTTAAAATGGTGGCTTAATGTGCTTTCCTGAAATTAGCTGGATTGTCGATCAACTTCATATGGAAGAAAATTATGCCCCGATCCAAAGATGTCTACTTCAAATGAACTAGACATGCAGCTGGGACATACAAGGAGAAGCAGAAAGACCACCACTGACATATTGTATGCTTACCAACACTTACTTTGATGAAGTTCCAGTAGATATGAAAATTTGCCAATGGTGGTCTTTCTGCTCGCCCTTGTACATCCTAGCCGTATGTATACTTTTTTTGAATAAATTTAAAGTATCCTCATCTGAAGACAGGTGCATTTTACTGTGTCATACATTGTTTTGCAAGTATTTTTGTTGTCTTAATCGCTTTTTATTAATTCTGTGATTTCCTGAGCCAATGTTTTGTTTCCTGACCCAATGTTTTTTTTGAACATGTAATTTAATCAATTACAGTCACAATAGTTAATCCACATTTATTTGATTAGGGATATGCATAAATGAAAGGGACACTATAGTGACCAGAACCACTACAATTCAATGTAGTTTTTCTGGTGTCTATAGCATGTCCCTGCAGCCGTAGCACTATAAACACTGCCTTTTTAGTAAAAAGGCAGTGTTTACATTGCTGACTAGTTACAGCTGTAGTGGCAGTCACTCAGATGGCCACTAGAGGTGCTTCCTGTGTGAATGTTGTATAGTGTGCAGCACTGGCATTCAGTGTATCCATGTTCTGCACAAAGGCACTAAACATTTTCCATAGAGATGCATTGATTTAATGCATCTCTATGAGGAAATGCTGATTGAGAAAGATGCTGATTGGCATTTTCTTTGCATGCGCAATAGCCTTCATACAGAAAAGCATTGGATAGGCTGTGATCATAAAGATTAAGGCAGGACTAGTCGTGGCAAGACCGGAGCAGCATGGGAGATAAGGTGAAAAAATCGCTTTCAATTGAGACAGGCTTATTGTCTTCCTCATGATCACATTAGTTGGTGGACTTTGGCTGCTCAAAAGAAGACAATTTTTTATCAAAAAAATGAAAATGATTTGACAAAAAGCAGTGGGGCTACACCCATAGCCTTCTTGAACCATAACTACAATACGCTTAGTGGTTATGTTACTTGAAACGTTTCTTTAACCATATACAGTAAATGGCTATGTTCACATCTGATTAGATCTAAGTTGTGCACGACCAATAAACTATGTATTAATAAAATATAAATAAAGTTTGTGTAATGTTTATAGCATCTCTTGCATTATAATGAAAAATATTACATGAAAGAAGGTTTATATATATATATTACTTAGTGCTTCTATTTTATTTCTATTGCCCTGTCTTTGTTATTTAGGTTCCTTTTATTTCTTCTAACAGATGAATTTAGCTTTTGGGAAAGGTCTAAATGTTGAAAAGCTTCCCAGCTCAATCTTTACTTGAAAACTGTTATTGCTTCTTCAAGAACAACTTTTGAGTTTATGTAATTCCCATACTTAAAATGTATTACTCTAGACATTTATTACTTTGTTAAAGTCAAGAAAGTGTGTTTTCAGCAGTTTCACACATAGTGCAGTACTTCATAATTAGTGCTGCGGCCACAAATCTAATATGATAAGAGGGTTAAGGCTCTTTCAGGAGATAATAAAAGTGCATTTAAATACAAACAAGGAAAAAAATCTTGATTTATTAAAAAATGTTTCACTGGCTCGTGTTCATGACACTCGCGTTATTTTAATAGGTTCCCGAGGTTATTGTTTTAACAACTCTGCCAGACAAATGAAATAGTGCTGTTAGAACTCCCATTCATTCTTTTTTAACTATTTTAAGACCTGCATCAGTGAAACTAAGATAAACTGGATTACTGTAGATAATAACATCTAAATAATAAAACTTATTATATAACGCAAAATGTCTAAAATTTATACTAATTCAGTATTTTTAATCGATAACTATGCCTCATAGGCAGACTTAATATATGTTAGGATTTGTAGTTTTAGGCAGTTGAGGTTTGTATAATCCTTGTATCATTAGTGTGTGAAGGACAGACAGTACAGTTATAATACATTTCTGTAAATGTTCGGACATGGCTAACATAGATCATTTGCATACAAGATGCAAGGGTCACTTGATACATATATAAGAAAACATTAGCCAATAAGTGGCAATAAAACTAGTTTGGATAACGGCAATATTGGATCACCCAGTCCTAAACAGATTACAATAAAAAAAAAAAAACATATGGACTGATTTTACCATTAACAGCAGATTATATTAATGCTAGTATTACATTGAAAATCTCTCAATTAAGTACCAAGGCTTTTTGGTGACGTGGCACATTTCAGACCAAGGTCTTTTTGGTACTCTGGCCATGTGTTCATTCTACCACTCACAATATCCCTCTTTCTGTTTACGTGCACTCATACATATTATATACATAATTTTTAAAGGAGAAATAAGTATTTCTTTTGACGCCCTAAATGCAAACACAACACTATATTAAATAGGAATAAAATATTTTTGGATGGAAAAAATGGAAAAAACACATTTTTCTTGGTTGTACATTAAATAATTTCTACACACCAAGTGTAAATAAAGAAAACTAACTCAAATTAGATGCACTAATTAGTCCTGATTGTTAAAATGCCCAATATGTCTAGGATTGTAATACATTTTTAGAAGTTATAAAACAAATAGTGAATTATGGTTTTAAACCCAAAACTTTTTAATAAACTTTTTAACAATTTTGTATATATATTTCCAGACATTATATCCCACCAGACTATGTAAATAAGAGCATTTCAACAGTTTAATTTAACAATTTTGTCACAAACCTAGATATATTCCCTCCTTCACTTCCCTCAACCGTTAGATGCTCACCCAGTCTCCACTCCTTCAAAAAATCATTAAAAACCCACTTCTTCATAAAAGCTTATCAATTAAACTGTTAATAGCGCCTGACTGATTCCTCTTCTGCAACTGTCACTAGTCAAATACTATCCTTACCTTTTTGTGTCATTTTACCCCACTCCCTCTAGCATGTAAGCTCATTGAGCAGGGCCCTCAACCCCTCTGTTCCTGTGTGTCCAACTTGTCTGGTTACAACTACATGTCTGTTCGTTCACCCATTGTAAAGCGCTGCGGAATTTGATGGCGCTATACAAATATCATAATAATAATAATAGTATATTTAGTTTGCTTTGTTGTTGTTTTTTACCACAGTTTTTATTTTAAAGAAATTCACAGACCATTCAAATACTACTGCAAAAACCCCATATTTGTATTCTGCTACTGTTCTCAAGTACATTACCCCATGTGACAAACTGCCTTTTGTCACTGGTTTTTCATGTGACAAACTGCCCTGTTCCCCTGGCTTATGAAGAAGCCTGATTGCCAGCCTCCTGCCGCATGACTATGGGCATATTGAGACTTTTTATGACAATGCCCCTTTAAGACTGTGTCCCCAGATTTTTGAAATACTTTGTGCATGTCTTTTTCTCATATGGTTCGGTAATTGAAGCTTGCCGAATCAATTGCCGAACAGGCGGGCCACACACAGGTGGAGGTGTGCAGGCAATTTACCTCCCAGGTTGGTGGTTGGCCACAGGTTAATTGCCAACCGCTGGATGGCCGCCGTTCGTACAGTCGTACAGTGGCCATCTTTATTTAGTCGAAACGTGGTCAGCGGTGTGTGCCGTCAAATTCATGGAACTAAAATCGGCTACAAAACGGATTGGGATAACTACACTCTGGGGATTGCTATAATCAAACTATACTCCCCAGGGTAAGCTCTTGTAAGAGCTGTTCTTGTTCCTGTTACGCTCTCTGGAGGATAAATAATCAGGAAGCATAACCAACTTGGAGAAATGTTTTCACTTCAGCTAATTTGACCCTAAATTTGAAATTCACTTTGAATTCACCTTGCATTCTACATTTGGTGAATAACTCTGAAGGTGAAAATTGTTGAGAGTTCAAGATAAATTAATTGTAAATTTCAGATCTAAGGCCAAAGTAGCCAAATTGGAAGCATAACTAACACAATCATTTTTCCAGTTTGGCTACTTTGGTCTTAAATGTGAAATTCACTTTAAATTCACATTGAAATGCGGCAATAACACTGCTAGTGTGCATTTTGTGTACGTGTGGGAAACAGTTTGCAGAATGCATGGTCAAGGGTAAGTAAGTGCTCTGTTGATTGGGAAGATTAAAAAGAAGTGCCACCAAAATCTGAAACGCTTTTATCAAGTCCATGGAGAGCTGGTTGGCACCGCAGGGCCTTATTTATTGATACTGAATAGATGGCTGTGTTGAATGTCACTGCAGTGATTTTATGAACGGTATCATTTTCAGCCAGCAGGAGAGCCTGTATGTTTGTCAGTTTCTCCTCAAGACAGTGATTGTACCATCCATTTGGAAAATTACACTATACTTCCACTCTTTGCAAACATTGCGGTGAAAGGCCTTTTCATTTAATTTCCACTTTACTTCCCATGTGAATTGTTTATTTCTCTACACGTTTTAGCAGAGGTCAGACAAGCTGACCTTTGTCAGTATCCAAAAAGGCAGGGCAGACAGGAATATTAGTTAAATTTTTTTTTTTTGTAACACACCACAGATGCCTTTGGAGCCAGAGCATAAAACATGTTCAATATGTGATTATATAAACAGAGCTAACTATTTATCAAAGTCGATAGTATCTAAATGCAGATGTGCTTGCAACCCTCATTTAATTCATATTGGTAATGTCATTGATTTGTATATAAGTGGATCGTTCACGAAACATGAAATTATAGTGGATTGAAAACCTAAATACCTAAATAAAAATGTAGGCAAAAAGTGTTGATTTGGAAAAATTCTTCAACTTATAGTCACATCTTGGCTGTTTCAGCTGAAGGTATACTCTTTGGATTTCAATGTCTAGTGAGTTTAGTGAATAATGATGAAAGTCTTTTTTTCTGCAGCATGTCTAGTAAAATGAACATGGCTTAAATAATTTAACAGGGTTTTTCTTGTTGAAGCAATTTAATATATATCAAGGTCACACGCATAGGGGGCTTATTCACTAAATGGTAAGTTGCTGTAAATTAAAAATTGAATTTGCTAAATGTACCCCCAAAATAACAGAACAGGAGCATTCTAACCTGCTATATGTACTTGAAGGGAAACTTCCTGGCACTATAGCTTCCCCCTTCATCAAGGCCCCCCCACCTGTGGTGAAGAAGGGGTTTAAAGCCCCTTCTGTCACTTACCTGGGTCCAGTGGCGATGTCTCTCGGCACTAGCTCAGGTCTGCCTTCATTACTTTTTTGCCGTTGTCAGCCGACAGGGTAGACCTAATGCGCATGCGCTGCAATGGCTGTGCTCGCGTTTACATTTCACCATAGGAAAGCATTATTCAATGCTTTCCTATGGGGATTCCGATGGTGCTGGAAATCCTCATGCAAAGCAAGAGGACGTCCAGCGTCATTTAGACAGCCACGAGATGAGGAGGTAACCCTAGTAAGTAATTATTGCAGTTTATTAAAAACTGCAATAATTACATGCTCAGGGGCAAGGGTGATGGGACACTGCGCTGAGAGCTGAAGAGGTCTGGGTGAAGTAGTGTCCCTTTAAATGTGTAAAAGACACCAACTACATTTATAGCATACAATTATTCTGGTATACCATTGATACAGCTGTTCAATTTGATTTATTTTCCCTTTTATACTCTGCCATAATTATCCTGGTAACCCTCCACCCTGATTGGTATTTTTTTTTTTAGATGTATAATAAAGACAAGATTTTGATTTTTTTTAATTAAATGCATTTCTAGGCTTTGGAGCTAATGAATACAGTTAGATTTCAACAAATGTCAAGGTGTTTATTCACTAAAAAGTGAGATGTGATATATAGAATAACAAACATGCCAAGTATAGACCAAAATACTTGAAGCAGGAATACAAGTAAACTGTAAATTTGTTATAGTTATAATTTTTAGTTCTGCTGCTTCGGCCTTGATTTAAAAAAAATAAAAATAAATCAGATTTCAATTCATAGCAGTTCACTCTTTACTGAATAAATTCCCAAATGTTGGAAAGTAAGCAATAATCTTTTTATTGTCTGCACTCTAGAATATACAATGAGTCCACTGAGCAGCAATTACTGTTTGAAAAATCTTAGGTATGGTGGTCTATTTCTCTAAAGTACTTTTACTTGATTGCCCAGTCAGAGGATATAATATGATTTTGTACTTAGGGACCTACCTCATATTTACAGCCCACAGTCCTAGTTCGAGAAGGTTAAAGAGAAGATTGACTTGACAGCAAGCATGATTGCTTAGGGGTCTGAAAAATCATTAAAACTTGTCCTCTTAAATGTTGATTGTCCCCCAGTGATTTATTGACAAAACACAAAAAGTGTTCTATACTGCTCGCTAATTATATGTATGAGACCAGATCTCCTGGGAAATTAAATAAAATTTACAGCTTGATGGCTTTTATGCTCTGGGGATACTTACCTTTTTAATAAGATCTTTTAGCCAGGAATATTTATGAGGTTAATGTCTGTGGACTCCAGCAGTCCTAACCTTTACAACAGAAAAGAGACAGTGTGTACGCTGTAATTTTTTTCCTTTGTTGCAGACATGGCTGCTATAAAAGAGAAGCTGTAAAGCAGAGAGGTTTCTTGTGAAATGGTCTGTATTTTTAATGGTCAGCTAAGAGCTGTGCCGGGAGGTGATTCCCAACTGAGAAGTTCGTACAGCATGACTCATTTTATGAATATGTGCATGTCACTCACCATAAGGTCCAGCAGCGAAATATCTCTCTCCACATCACTTTACGGCCTGATTGAAAAATCCCTAATAAAAAGAATAAAAGTACAAATGAGGGAACAATTCAGAATAACATTTGGAACATGCGAGGAACAGGCTTCCTAAATGTCATAAGTTTGAAAACAGATGTGAAATATTTTGCCTTCAAGCAAACTACTTCACTTTATATTATCAAAAGGTGTATAAAAAATTGTAGATGACCAAAGCATATTGGTGCTTCATATAGATTACATTTTGGGAGGGTAAGTCATTTCCTACTCCTGATTAATGTTAATGGATTCAAGATGGTATCTTACAAGAAGATTAATATATCATATAACCATTGCTTTTTTTAAAAATTATATATGTTACATGACCTCTCTGTTTCCTGTATGGGAAGATCATGGTTTTCAATCCCATACTACATGGAGCGCTACATTAAATGAGATATTGCACAGGGTTAACTGACATTGGGTGGTACTTGTCCTAATTATCATGGCAGCACTGGGACTTGATTCCTGGAAATTACAAACTTAGGCATCACTGGTACCTACAGCTATCAGAGAAAAGGAATTACAACCCACAAGATCTCTTTAAGATTACCAGTCTCCTCCTCTCTTAGTAGACAAATGGTGAATGATACCAAGCTTAACCAAATATGTCCATAGTTTCTGGACACCTATCTATGCCTGGGTGCTAGACGGCCTCCTTAGGTTGTTTTATGGCTAATCTAGCTATGGCTGTCACCATCAAATCAGTCTCTCTCCTAAAAAATGATATGTTGGGAGACAGAGATGGTCCACTTCTCTCTCCCCACCTTCTCTCTAAGAATACTATGAAAAAGTGAGGCGTAAAATTAAAGACAGAATTGCTGCTACTGCTTGGGAAATCAACTCTTGTCAGTCTTGAGAAGAGCATGGCAAGTAAATTCAGATGTTGCCCAAACATTAAAAGACTTTAATACTAAAATAACTCTAGCCTAATTTGTAATCCTAGTCCTAAATCTAGCCATAGCCTTAACTATAATTTTAAATAAAGATCTATAATGCTGAAGGCTATACTATGAAAATAATGTGATCAAATTTCTGAAAACATTCATCACCAATCAACATTCAGTCTTTTAGCTTATTATGATTACGTGAAAAATTAAGCTTTTCTGCTCTGTCGATGACGCATATGTATTCTATTCAAATAGTTGTTGTTACAGTTTTGAAAAAAACTTGGTAAATACAACCAGGGAATGGTGTACATAAGAACAAAAAGTGTGTGTTTGTTATAGTTATAATGATAATGATATACATATTAATAAATAGCTGCCAATCTAGAGGACCGCAAAGAAGAGGGTCTCTTGAATAAAACAAACATTATATTTACACACTTAGTATTTAAGTACAAGAAAGTACACTTAGTATTTAAGTACAAGAAAAGTGGTTGGTTGCAAAGCATGTGGATCCTTTATACATGTCAAGATAAGCAACATTTTAACTATGTATCCCCTAGCAATTTCTATATACGTTTGTGAACCAGTTCTACCTTTTAAATATTCCAGTATAGGAGTATAGCAAACTAAATAGCAAAGGGGCAATAAGATTATATGTTAAACACTTCAGTTCTAAGTAGAGAAAGCATCTCATGTTCTAATGCCAAGGATCCCAGAGGATTTACCAACCATCTCCAAATCTATAAGTGCTTTAAAATGAAACGTATGCCCATCATTGAGATGCTGAATACATTCATCTGGAAATGGGGTAGAAGTAGTAAATATTTCCTTTAAATGATGTTAAAAGAAGAAATAGTTAGAGAGCAGGTGATTGTGAAAACAAAATCATTTTCATAAAATATTACTGTAATAATTATATTCTCTAAAATGTAAAGTTGGGTTCTGGATATATTTACTTTTTCAAGCAAATGTGCAGTTTTTATACATAATATTTTAAATGAGCAGATTATATGCTAACATTTGGCTAATGCAACAATGATATTCCCGAAATGTAATACCGTCTTAATACACCTTTACTATTGATTTTGCACTAGAAATGTGCTCAACGATCTATTCTCGAAAAGGTTAAAAGGTCTTCAGCAGTTAATAAAGATGGCTATTACTGAAAGGAAATGTTTAAAGATGTGGAATAAATATATTCACCCAGTTACAAATCAAAGTCTAAAATGTCACTTATACCTTAATGATACTTGCACACAGATTATCAATTTTACTTCAGAGAACAATGAATGTTTCATTTTATGACATTGACTAACTTCACCACTTCTATCCTCCCACACTCGGTTTTCACTTAGGGAACTTGCATTATAGCAGCTCATCTGTTCCCTCAAGTCTATCGAGCGATGAATGTTTGGTTAACACACCTCCTCTGGAATATAGGCAAAAAAGACCTTGTGAAGGAGAATGACATGGTATTGAACAAGAAAAGCACAAGGATAATCCACAACTGTAACTTAAATGTACTTATCCAGAATGTATTATTCAAAATATAAATAGTACATTAAAGTAAATCAGTCTCACTTAAAAAAAAATACATATATATATATATATATATATATATATATTTATTAAAAAACAGTAAATAATACTGTTGCCTATTTTTTTTAAAAAAAAATTTAAATTTGATTTATTATATCAATCAAATGCTACTGTAACACCTTAACTGTTGTATTTTATATTGCTGAAGGTGCAGTGGATGGGTTATTACAGGCTTAGGGTCAAAATAGCAGGTGTGGAGTTTATAAACATGGATATAAGTGAATAGTGCAGTAGCAGACCAAACATATTCTCCCACTAGACGATGAATACATCTCCAGCATGGGCCCTGCATTCACTACTTAAATACCGTACTCAATAAAATGGGTTAAATGTTTCTTTTATTCAAAAAAAAAATAATATTTGGACATAATGTATGGGGGGGTAGCACAAAGAAGGAAACACTAACTCACTTCATGCCATGCAACATAATTCCTCAGAGACCAGGTGTCTCACACTTTGAAAAAGCCTTAATAAGGTGAATGCATTAGTGTGTTTTTATTTTTTTTATTATTCAATAAATTGTTCTTTTTAATCTTTATCCTGGATCTTCCTTATGCTGGGCTACAATTTACACAAATTGGCCTTTTGGGGGACAGAAACCACCTATTCCTTGTGCTGGTTGGGGTGTGGAGCCAAATGCCGCCATGGTCAATCAGCATCTCCTCATAGAGATGCATTAAATCAATGCATCTCTATAGGGTAAGTTCAGTGTCTCCATGCAGAGCAATGAGACACTGAGCATCAGTGCTGCACTGTGCAGCACTGCCCCAAGAAGCACCTCCAGTGGCTGCCTGAGTTACTTCCCCTGGTGGTGTACCTAGGCTGTAATGTAAGCACTGTAGTGTCCCTTTTACAGATATATATAAATATATACTAATCCCCTGTAGTGTCCCTTTATATATATATATATATATATATATATATATATGTGTGTGTGTGTGTATATATATATATATATATATATATATATATATATATATATATATATATATATATATAGCCACCATTCCCCTTTGCACAGGTTGCTATTCAAGTCAGTATTTCTCAAATTACCAACACAGAGTCATCAAACTGGTTTGCAGTGGACATCATTCCAGTATTTAATATTTTAGTTATTTTTACTGTAACTCTCTTTTTCACCATTTTGCCTTTATTAAGGAGCCACTGTGGGAGCATTTTCCCCAAGTCAATTATTTCTCTCATTTTTTGCAAGATCATCAATATAAACTGTGAATTCAAGTGCATTATATGTATGACTTTAACTACTTGCCATCAATTACAAGTACTGTCTATCTACTGTACAATATAAGTACTGCAGAAATACAGTAACACTAACAGATATAGTAATACCTGTATTGGGATTAGGATGCCAGAGCTGTGCCTTGGGATCTAGACCTATTCCACTCCAGCATTGGTACTTTTTCCCCAGAGAAGCAGCCACAAAGGATCTGTTCCTTGAAGTACTACCCACCAGGTACTGACATCTCTCTTTTAGAGTGCAGCTGTAGCAATGTAGCAAAGTCTTCAAATCCATCAGCTTGACAAGTCAACTTGTGGAGGTTCGGAATATCGGTTTATTGGAAGGAACAATATAAGTTTAGTTAAGGGAGTGGGCAATAACAAAGGTCTGTGGATCAAGTAGAGACCTTGAGAAAGCCAGTTTGCACAGATATGGAAGGCTTCTCTTGCAATAATAGGGCAACATCCTGCTTGCAAAACAACAGACAGCCCAACTACCAATGAGCTAAATGTTCTGATAATTAAAAGAACAGTATATTCTGCCATTTATAAGTGGAAATTATTTGAACCAAAAAAACAAACACATTTTGACAGCACGTAGTCCGTTTCAAGTTAACAAAGAATAGGTCCATATTCTCTAAGGGATGAGGCTAACCTTCGAGGTCATCTGTAAGCCGTAGTCTTTTTTTAGTTAGTTTAAGGTAATGGGAAGTGTTGTGCCACATATACCCATACAAAGGTGGGGGAAATGCTGCTACATTATCAAAAGCCTAAAATGTTCCATCTATTTATTTATATTGTTTTTATTGTATATAATATGTTTGCAGTCTTTATTACAATTTAACAATCACAATGTTGCAATGTATGTGTATGAATAATTAACAAGTGGCAATAAAAATATAGATAATTCTAAACTCTTTGTAGCTAAGTAAAAATGTCCTTTCTCCTGGTAGCTGAGTAGAATCAGCAGTCTGTTCAACCGGCTGAGTTTAACATTTTTGCTTAATGCAAGATTCCTGGGGTCTGTTGTAAGGTTACTTCAAAAGGTTGCGAGAAGGTTTACATCTATAATATAATGTGTTGATAATATATATATATATATATAATATTTGAAAGAATAGATGCACTCTGCGGTCTTTATAAAATGAAGTAGTACTTTGATCAATAATAAAGTTTACATTCATCTGATCGACTTATCGACCCGTACGGGTCTTCCGTGTTCGGAATGAGGGGATGAGGGAGTTCATCACCACCGGTGAATACCCTTAATATTTTCCTATATATAGATTAACAGCAGGTTAATACATTGATCTTGAGGAAGACCCGAACGAATCAAAACGTCAATCGGATGGATGTAAACTTTTTTTATGGATTAAAGTACTACTTCACTTTATAAAGACCGCAGAGTGCATCTCTTCTTTCAAATATTATATATACTTTCAGCGTGGGATTGCACTAGGGCATTAAGTCTAAAAGCTATATGGACTGAAAGGGTGAGTGCCAAGATATCTATATACATATATATATACAACATACAAAATACACAATCCAGCGCACTCGCTTATTCGCTAAATAATGATTTCAAATCTTACAGATTGTAATAGTTTTGTTTAAAAAACACCTCACCTAGGCAAAAAATAATGAGGGTTTAGTTACATTATATGATCATATATTGCATAAGCCTGCCACAACATCAATGTACTACATTCTTGGCAGGTCCTACTCTAGCAGCCCAATGCTTGCTCTTATGAGATTAATCCACTTACTTGGGAAATACTTCCTTACTGGGAATCTCTGCAAGTCAAGGCTAAATAGGGTCCTGGAATGAGGCACCTGTGCAGTGGCGTACACACGACCCATGGGGCCCCAGTGCGAAAATTGATCCGTGGGCCCCCTGGGCCGGGTCTGCAACACATGGTGGTGGGCACCCAGTCACAGGGGTCCGCAGGGAGGCTGGGCCCCCTGGAATGACGGGCCCAGTCGCAGCTGCGATGCCTGTGACCCCAGTACGTACGTCACTGTAGACACGCACATACATACAAACACACACACACACAGAGACACATATATACAGACATACACATATATAAAAACACACATACATACAAACACACATACATATATACAGACACATACATACAAACACACACATACACATACATACACAGACAGACATACACACACACACATACACAGACACAGAGACAGACACATACACACATACATACACATACACACAGATAGACACACAGACAGACATACACACACACACACAGAGAAACATTCATACAGACACACACACATATACAAAATATTTTAGTTATCCTCCTGTTTCCTACCTTTATGGTGCAGGAGGGTGACTTTCCTGGGCTCCAGTGGTGGCTCAGCCTGATGAGTTCCCACTCTGACTCCCTCCTCTCTTCCTCCTGCGTGGCTCTGTCTGATAGCTGGGAGGAGTGACCGGGGCAGTCACTTCCTCCCAGCTGTGATGTAATCAAAGGGGGCCCAGTCACACTGTTAAAGCACCGCAGCACTGACCAGGCCCCCTGGAAATTCATAGCCATCGGGTGGTCCTAACAGCATGGGCCACCAGATGGGCCTCTTCATGTGCAGCACCGGCGGTTTTACCGCGTGGGCCAGAGCCACAACACATGGCAGCGGGCACCCGGTCACAGGGGTCCAAAGTGTGGCTGGGCACTGTGGAATTAACTATTATAAAAAATGAAAATATTATAAAAATATAATAAAGAAATTATATATTCATAACATCGGGAAGGGGTTATATGGCAGAGGAATTCTGTCATTTGGAACTGAATTCCTTTCATTTGTTTATTTTCAAAATCTAGAAAGGCTGCTGATCCTATCATATATTTATGTAGAGATATATGATAATATTTTATGTTTTATGTTACATACCGTATATGTACAATTAATGTGTTGCAAGACACTTTACGTTCGTTTCTGTGCTTCCTATCATCACTTTTTAAACTAATATGTACAGTGTCAAAAAGGAATGTAGGTTGATCCATATTGAATATATAAAGGAGCTAGCATTTATATTAGCTTGGAAGTTGGGTCTAAATTACAGATGCAATTCCAATGATACAGGTACCTCCTACACTTTAGCCTGTCTCAAAAAAGATTATTTCAATTGGCCATAAAGCTGTGCATTATATGAGTTGATGCCTATATGGAAAGGAACAAATAATCACAAGGGGCATTGAACTGGCTATAACATATGTCAGACTAGCAAAAATATATGTCTCAGTAAAATATTACGGATGTCAAACCTCTTACAGAATATAAATCCACTACTCCCTATAGACCCAGGTACAGGATGGTTTTATGTCTCAGTCTATAAAGTCAACATAACCAAGGAGGTTGGCTGTGTCCCAGCTCCCTGGAGATGTTCAGCTGAATTAGTTCTCACTAGCCTTATTCACTAAAGTGAGAATTGCCAGGAATTCAAAGTGAATTCAGAGTAAAGTTAAAATTTAAGGCGAAAATAGCCAAAATGAAAACAGAATTGTTTGGTTGATTTTTTTCTAATTTGGCTAAAATGTTGAAACTAACTTTGAATTTAGGTTAAACTCCCAGATAGTCTCACTTATAGTGTATAGCCCTGTTGGATTTGATCACCTATTTACAGGAAACTTACCTGCACGTATATATTTAAAAGGCCTCACTAAGTGCCTAGAAACAACACCTGAGAAGTAGGGTTATTCACTAATGTGACAATTCAAAGTGAATTTCACATTTAAGGTCAAAATAGCCAAACTGGAAAAATATTTTTTCAGTTTGGCTACTCTGGTCTTAAATTTTAAATGTATTTAGAATTCTCATTTGAGTAAATAATCCTGTAAGTAATCAATAAGCGAAATAATTCCCCTATAGGGAAAATGACATATGTCTACATTTAAGCTATAATGAATTTCCTGACTCCCTACAGCAGTTTTCTAATAAGACATTTTGCACGCACTAATTGGGTTATCCTTCTTTAATCTCAGTTTGGATATAATATGTAGCAGCCCCTTTACTAGTTTTGCTCCACTCTACGTTAACCCTTTTTTATTTTATATTCCTTGCAGTCATACGGTGGGTGACTAGTGCTGCAAAGAATATTGATGTGGGAAGGAAAGCCTTACATACATTTAACACAGTTTAACAATATCTAGATGAATGGCTGGTTGGACTGACAGATGGACAGAGGATAGCGTGGACAGGCTGATGTGCTTGATAGATGATTGATAGATAGACAGAGATAGATAGATAGATAGATAGATAGATAGATAGATAGATAGGCAGACAGACAGACATATTACAAATGCAGCTAAAATATTGATGATGAAATGTTTGATCATGTTTTGGTAGAATTTAGTGTCTGTCTTGTTTACTTTTGTACAGGCTATGTTAGAGTTATATAAATAATTGTAATTGTAAAGGCTATCAGACAATACTATCCATAAAAATGTTCTCGTTTCCCTGGACAATTACTGTTTCAGAAAGAGAGATAGAGAAACTGCACTATAAATGTGTCAATTGTGTCTTGCCAAAGATAAAATAAACTGTAAATGGAGGAATGCTGCAGCTACAGGTAAAATCCCTCATTGAGTTACAACCACTGATCCTCGGCGTCTCCATGTCTGTTTTGAGCCTGTGTAAAACGAACAGCTTATATAAACAGTAGTAACACATATTCAATACTTGCACTCCAAAGAGAGCATCAACCATCAAACAGCGGTTAATTGAAATTGATTTGAGTTACCATGCGCATATTAATCCCTTCAGTGCTGGAGGGAACTAAGTTACCAATGTAAGCTGAACTGACAGTGATACATTCGAGCACATTTTAGTTCTGAAAGGGTTTAACAAAACTTTAAAATAAGTGTCTGTGCCGCAACAACTGAGACTCAAATTTTGTTGTTGACAAAGGAAGCCCACACTGCTTAGTCTTATTAGTCCCTTGGCATTTGAGCAAATTGCTGCATAAAATCCTGGAGGCCAATGCTTCTGTAAAGTCTATATGGGTTTCCTGTTTAAATGATGAGGGTAAAAGGTTATCATCACTTTCTGCACAGTTTGTATAGTCCATTTGACAGTAGGAAACTCAAGTAAATCAATTTTATTGCCCACCAGAGTGTTTACCAAATCCCTGGGGGGTGGGGGTGGGGAGGGGGGGGGCATTGATGAAGTAAGAGTTCAAAGCTTTGTCATAAATGCAGCTTATTTCCCCCAAGACCAACTGAGAGCTGCAGCAGAAAAGAAAGAAAAATGTCTTGTTTACTACAGAAGATTTGAAGAATTAATTTTATATGTTAAACCATCCCCCCTCCTCCTTATATATATTCCACCTTTCTTTTCTGTTTTCGCAAAACAGCCAGGGCTAAATAATGAACCCAATGCTGTGCCCTTTGGTAGCGTGATAGCTCATTACCCACGAGCGGCCTCCATCTGCCCTCATGGCTGCACAGGGAGCCATTATGATTATGATAGAAGTCTCAGAAGCCATTATCAAGATGCAACAGAGGGCCTACTGCAGACAGCCTAATGGACTAATTTGTAATTGGAAGAGGAAAATGAGTTAGCAAGCGCAGGCCTGGTTTTGATGAGTATGGAAGTGCGCATGCTAAATGTGATAAATGAACAGGAATGCTTGTTTTCGCAGTTGGTTTTTACAAGACCTTCAATCTCTCCTGGGGATCAGAGGCGTGCTGACAAGCCCTTAGAACAGAGGAGTGTGAGACTCCATTGGGAATAGGGTATGTTTAAGGAGAATAGGTAAGGATAAATCGAAGAAAGAAAAGCTAATGGCAATTAAAACACACACACAAGGAAATGACTGCATCTGCCAGGAAAGCAGTAATTAGGGAGCTTTCCGCATGCATATCTTTAGTCATTAAAATTGAAAATGAATGTGCAACATGGCATTTGCTTAGTTAATATGTAAAGATGTATTCAAAATTGTCTAAAGGGAGGCATTGTGTAATCTAATGCGGAACCCTGTGTGCTTTGCTTTAGGAGTTCATTTGCAGATCACAAAAATATAACTATTTCTCAAGAGTGATATAAGAGCCTCATAGTGTGATTACTTTAGTAGTTGGACCCAAACGATAATTAGTCCTTGCCCATTCAGAGGAAACCATATGGATCGGATTACATTACAATATAAATACAAAATGGATGCAGTTTTAATTGTAATCAATGTACATCTGCATGGTTAAAAACAAACATTATGAGACAGAAGGTCAGTGTTTGTAAAACAAGCTAAAGATTAATTACCATATAATAATAGTGACACTAAATACTGTTTTTAAATGTAGCTTTTTTTTTTAAAAGAGAAACAGAGATTAAACTAAAAATACATCCTGTGTAATATGAAATGCACATGTATATTTGATAATATTTGCTATTGCACTGTCTTTGCTCAGCCAATCAGGACTGGTAGCCTGTGTGGTAGCTGTTAGCCATGTAATCTAATTACATAGACAATATACATAGGCCAATATTGCGTTCTGAAATCAAACATCATGGTTGTGTTTTACAACCCAGAGAGGGTACGATCTTATTATGATGAAATAATCTTTGCATGCTGTGATGCCTGTATAGTACAGATGCTTGGTGTACCTTTTGTTGGAACATTCAAACATTTGGTGTCATTTTCAGGAAGTAGCATTTTCAAAAATGCCATGTTCCTTACAGATATCAATAAGCAGTATACATAACTAATTTTATTTTTCTCTTTATGTCACACAGTGTGGCAAAAATTTAATTTTGACTTTCTTTTATACAAATTTTTTCAGACCATGCCTTCAAGACGAATATTGACATATATTCTATAAAATGGTTTATTCTCCCTATATTTCTGTAAAGGATTGTCAAATTATTTGGCCAATTTTTTTAAAAAAGTGAAAGAAAGACAGACAAATACAGCGCCAGAAAATGGGCTTCAAGGGCCTGGAGCTCAAAGTTTTTATGGGCCTAATTACATGAGTATATTAAAGGAACAATCTAAGCATCATAACCACTACAAAACAATGCAGTGGTTATTGTGCCAGAATTGACATGGCTCATCCCATTGTAAGTAGACTAATGGTAGTTAGAATGGTTTGTCTATACACCTGGGGTCCGCCCGCTCCTCTAACTCAGCCAAAGAGCCGAAAGCTCTTGCTTAGGAGACTTGTGTTAGCTCTCCTGAGCTAAGCCTTGCAGTGCAGGACTTGGCTCAGACAGAGAGCTTCTGTCTCTCTGATTAAGGTAGTAGAGGCAGGAGCAGACCCCAGGTAAGAAGTTAAGTCATTCTTAAATGGTTTAACTACTTTTAAGGGGGGCACCAGAGCACTCCTTTCAACATAACCACTACAGCATACTGTAGAGGATATGATGTTTGGTGTCTTCCTTTTACTAGAAGTTTCAGACATATGTAAAATTGTACCCAAGTGCCCATATAAATAATCATTTGTGGGCATATGTAAACACATAATTGCATTCATATATGCGCAGTGGATAGACCAATTGTATAATATTGCTCTGCTCCCCTATGTCTAGAAAATGTTCTGCACTCTGCCTTCTATTTACAACAGGGGATGTATTTAATAAAGTAAAAAATTTAGTAAATTGAAATTGAAATAGTAAAATAAAATCATCAATAGCTAATTTGGATAAATTCTCCAACTAATTTATAGTCACAGCTTAGCTACTTTTGGATACATTTTGTAATTCAGATTTCAATCTGCTACAGTTGGGTGGTTATTGTAAAATCATATATGTATGTAAAGTTCAAGATTCTACAAAGAGTAATGCATTTGTATATTTCTGATTCATACATGTAAGTGATGCATATGCAGTGATTTCTAACATATAATATGTATATAATATGGGGCATTTCAGTGTATATAATATGTAAATTGTATGTAAATGGTAATGTAATATATGCTTGACATATTACTAGGGGCTCTGTAATCTTCCAGGACACCCTGCCCATTACTGGGGGCTCTGTAATCTCTCAGTTCACACTGCACAATACTAGGGGGGATTGTTTAATCTCCTTCCCAGTACACTTACACACATTATAGGGAGCTCTGTGATATCCAGGTCCGGACTAGGCAAATGCCATGCCAAGCACCTATCCAAGCGCCGACCAAGCTGTGTGCCTTTACAGGCCAGTGGGTCGATTAAAGATCTCCCTCATAGGCCTGCTGACACTTTACTGTAGTGGAAGTAGTGGGAAGAGGACCCTGGGGCTCTAGCCAGCAACTCCGCTGGGTTCTTCCTCTCGCAAGGCTGTAGTGTTGACGCAGTTACCACAACAATGTTACAACAGGCTGAATCTCGCAAGGATGAAATCTAGCTGGGGGAGCTGCATGCTAAAGTTCACTCAACATCGGACCACCAGGAATTGCACAAAATGCCCATTTGCCCAGAGAAGGAGGGAAATATTGATTTTTTTTATTTATTTAATTAAATAACAATGGAAAAAGGCATATTTGCTCCTCCCCCCCCACACACAATTTAGACCTCCCAGCACTTTCAAACATTGCACCCTGACATACACACACTGCACCCCTTACACACACACACACACACACACACACTACATCCCTCACACACACATTGTACTTTTGTACTTTTCACACACACTGCATCCTTCACACATAGCATTACTCATAAACACACACACACATTGAGCCCCTCCTACACACATTACACCCCTCACACTGCACCTCTCACACACTCACACACACACACTGAACCCCTCACACATACACACATTGCACCCCTCAAACATGGACACACACACTGCACCCCTCAAACACACTGCACCCCTGATAAACACATCTGGGTCCCCTATGCACACATACTAGATTGCCTGTGTGCAAACCGCTTCTACACACACTACATCACTCATACACACATACACTACAGCCCCATACACACTATGTCCCCTATTCACATACACTATCTCGCTCAGTACAGCCCCTACAACAAACACAGGACGTTTTCACATGTGAGAGCTCTTCAGTAGGGCTCTGCAAGTGGGATGCCCTGAAGAAGCATTGAATCAACATGCTCACTTTGAGGGGGGCATGCTTGTCATTGGTGATGACAATACCCCCACCTCTTCTCACCGGGCTGTTGTGACTCAAAAAAGCATGGGAAATTTTATTCCCAATCCTGCCCTGGTGATATCCTAGTTCACACTGCACATTGATAGAATATCCAGATAATATGTTGATAATAATACACAGACAAGTCAATTTTTGCAGTGTCTTCTTCACTTCTTGTTTCTGTCAATATTATTTTGTTTGACAATGACTTGTCAAATATCCCCATTCTTTAATTGTAAAGCAGTGCCACAAATTTTGGTGCTATCAATGTTAGTTATTTAAAGTCATTTAATGCCCATGTGCTCAATTCTACTTATCTAGGATTCTTAACATAGACTACTAATGTTCACTATATACCATGAAGGACAAAGTACGTCTTTCAGTTTCAAAACAGCAGAATGTTTGTGGCCTAGACCTGTCTACTTTTCAACATCACCCTATTTTTCTCATATTGAACATCAAAAAAAATCACAGTTAAGCCTAATATATGTTGGCAACACAGGATGCAGCAAAGAAACATCCGCTTTTATGGTCTTTAAATTTGAATTTATGTGAATTTTCTCTGTTTGTTTTTCATTGATAACTGTTGTCCCTTATTCCCTCTAAGTGAGGTGGCTGTAGATTATGTTGGCTTGTTTCCATAGTGACAACTAAGAAAAGTAATTTTATAAAGCTGGCTCTTTCCATGGTTATTTTATATGAGTGTAACATTAACAGATTGCTCCATTGATCTTAGGCCTAACATGGAGGCAAAAGAAATGACTGGAGCATTTCATATAAATAGACAAGCATTGGTGCTGTTTAGATTGGTTCAGTGCCGAATAAGGTAACAAAAGCATCATAGTTGCTTTAGGCACCTGGGAGGCAATAAAAAAAAATACGACTGCATAAAAGCTGCCTTTTCTCTAATGAATAGCTGGTTGAGAAATTAACTTGTTCACATTTTTCTTACCTAATAAAGTTAGGGGCTAGCTTAAAAACTTGCTGATGAATCTAATGAGTTAGAGAAGTAGAGGAACTGGGAAAAGGGAGTAAGCCTTATTTAATGTAATATATCAGATCTGTCTAAAATTAAATTAAAAGTATTTTATTCTAAAGGAAATAAGTCATGGCAAAACTATTTTACATAAGAGTAATTTACTAAAGTATTACAAAGCAGCTAATTTAAAAAAGAGTTAATAAACTGTCTTTAACCCCTTAAGGACGGAGCCAAATGTACACATTGTGAACAAAACAAAATGTAAACAAAACCTGGCATTTGCGCTACATGTCTGTCCAACCGTAATACACCTCTTTCATAGTAAATGCACCCACCCTTATTATATATCATTTTATTCAGGGGAAACAGGGCTTTCATTTAATATCAAATATTTAGCTATGAAACATAATTTAATATGAAAAAAATGGGAGAAAATACGATTTTATTGGATTTTTTTAGTTCTACATGACAATTAAACGGTCAGTGTCATAATACTGTTTGCTTTTACTGCAATAAAATACACATATTTGTATTCAGCAAAGTCTCACGTGTAAAACAGTACCCCCTATGTACAGGTTTTATGGCGTTTTGGGAAGTTACAGGGTCAAATATAGCACGTTACATTTGAAATTGAAATTCGCCAGATTGGTTACGTTGCCTTTGGGACTTTATAGTAGCCCAGGAATTAAATTTACACCCATAATGGCATACCATTTGCAATAGTAGACAACCCAAGGTATTGCAAATGGGGTATGTCCAGTCTTTTTAGTAGCCATTTGGTCACAAACACTGGCCAAAGTTAGTGTTAGTATTTGTTTGTGTGTGAAAAATGCAAAAAACGCCAATTTTGGCCAGTGTTTGTGACTAAGTGGCTACTAAAAAAGACTGGACATACCCTGTTTGCAATACCTTGGGTTGTCTACTATTACAAATGGTATGCCATCATAGGGGTAATTTTCATTCTTGGGCTACCATAGGGTCTCAAAGGCAACGTAACCAATCTGGCGAATTTTAATGTGAAAAAAATGAAACGCAAGCCTTATATTTGACGCTGTAACTTTTGAAAACACCATAAAACCTGTACATGAGGGGTACTGTTGTACTCGGGAGACTTCGCTGAACACAAATATTTGTGTTTCAAAACAGTAAAAAGTATCATAGCAATAATATTGTCCGTTTAATGCTGTTTGTGCGTGAAAAATGCAAAAAACGTCACTTTTACTGGCGATATCATCGTTGTAATACATTTTACTGTTTTGAAACACTATTATTTGTGTTCAGCGAAGTCTCCCGAGTAGAACAGTACCCCCCATGTACAGGTTTTATGGTGTCTCGGAAAGTTATAGGGTTAAATATAGTGCTAGCAAATTAAATTCCCTTTACTTTCGGCATGGGTTGTCATGCAGGTCCTGCTAATTGTAATTAATTAAGATACCTAATTATGTAAAAATATTACATAAATATATATGTAGAATCAATATATGTATATATATATACGTATGTGTATATATATGTATATATCTATATAATTTTTAAAAAATATTTTTATTTATATATAGGTATATATATATAGTGATATATACGTATATATTTATGTGTATAAATATATATATTATTTCGTTCTATGTGTATTTTGATATATATATATATATATTAATTTCACAATACAGTTAGAACGAAATAACACACATCTATATATTTTTTAATTATTTATTTTTAATTATTTTTGTAATTTTATTTTTTAACGTATTTACATTTTAATTTTTTTTATAATATATATAAATATATATATAACAATAATTATATATATATTTAATCAGTATCAGTGTACGTGTAATTTGATATTAATATATATATATAATTATATATATATTAATAGTAAAATACACCTAGACGGTGTACATGTGTGTATGTATATGTGTATATATATACTTTGATCATATATATATAATATATATATATGATCTAAGTATATATTATTTATTTTTTTACACTATTTATTTATTTCATTTTTATTTTCAGCCAGCAGGGGGACCACCTGTCATTACAGGCAGCCCCCCTGCTGGCAATACAGAAGCCAGCTATCCCCGGCCATGTGATTGTGGGGTCCTCGCTAGGACCCCACTCTCACACGGCCGGGGGGCTTCCTGGAGGACGGTCGTGCCGCGGGGGGCTCCCTGGGAGTCCCCCCCACCGCGATCGCCGGCGTGGGACCGCCGGCGACCGGGTAAGTACAGAAAGACCGGAGGGCGTACTATTACGCCCGGCGGCGTTTAGAGCCGCCTATTAGAGGACGTAATAGTACGCCCTCCGGTCTTAAGGGGTTAAACAAATAAGCATATTTTTGTAGATTTGTGTGAAAAAAATGCAAAAGCTGATTATTTCATCATTACTTACGTTGTACATTTTAAATTACTTAAGTAGTATAATTGAAAATGTGTTAATGCAAGACGATAAACTATACTGATAAAAAATGGTATTAGCCCAGAAACAGAACAACAAACTGTAAGAAAAACAGGGAACAACTATCGTTCTTTCTTTCTTTCTTTCTTTCTGTCTTTCTTTCTTTGTCTTTCTTTCTGTCTTTCTTTCTTTCTTGCTTTCTTTCCTTCTCTCTTTCTCTCTTTTTTCTCTGCCCCTTACTTTCTCCCTCACCAGCTCCACTAACTGTCCAGTCTGCCATATATACTAATTATATATGATTAATAATAACACACCTTATTAACAGCAAGCCTATCATTCCATAATGCTCAGTTTCTGCTCTAGTGGCCGAATGCCAATTGTATTTGAGATTGAAAGTCTACTTTCTTCCAAAGCTCTTCTTCTAGGTGACAGCTCTAAGAGTATCCACGTCTTATTTCATGTCATGATTTCTCCTTTGATGCATTTCGGTGTGCTATCCTCTTTCGGCTGTTTCTTTGTACTGCATTTATTCACTTCACATTCTTGTTTTCTATCTGACTACTTTCTGGCTTTATTTTTGCCAGGGAACCTTTCTGTTTCAGCAGGAACATTTATGTCTGGCTTCTCAAGGAATATGCAGTTTGGTTTCTGACTTTCGGCGATCGTGTAGGGTTCAATGTTTCTTCTTGTGTTCAGCACATTCAGTAATTTGGTGTATTACAAGAATTCTGCTTCTCATATTCACTAGGCCATAATTCGTTCTTCCAGCCCTTATTCTGTCAAGTATAGTTGTGCTCCCCTTATCATTATTTGTAAAAAAAAAATCACTTATTTTAATACATTACATAGACAATTCTTAAACATTTTCAAAATATGCAGACAAAAAAGATCATTATTGATTATCATTTATTATTATTATTTTTTTTTTAATGTTCAAGATATATTAGAACAGTTGCAGTGCTGGATTTGCATATATGATAAACAGCACAATTGTAGTGATTTATGACATGAGAAACTTAATGCTGAGCTAAATTAATAGGAGAGTAGGTGAAAAAAGCTTAGACTATGCAAGTAGTTTTAACTGCTTAGAGTGTAGAGAGAGTACATCAGGATGTATAGATGGCAGGGCTGCCAGGAGCCATGTCCGCTGAATGCAGCCCAGACTTTGAGAGAGTCCTCCAGACAGTGCAGGCTTATCCAACCCCCGATCTGCAAAACCTGTGGCATGTCAGGAGTGAGTCCAGCATGATGTGTGCTGAGAGAGGTGAGTGCACTCCCAGTGTGTGATATCTTGCTTCTGCCCGTTCCTCCCTGGGAGGCAGCTGGAACGCAGGAGTGTCATGCAGGTCGGCAGGGTTATCAGTGTTGCTTGGTGAGGGACTGGGTAGCAGGTCTCGACTGTACTTTGCTGCAGGAGCCTGAAATCCAACATGTTTCTAGGTCAGTAAGTGGTGATTTAGCTGTGTTAATGAGCCCTTTTGCTTTTCAACCATCAGTATAGCCTTGAGACTTCTGATCTGCTGTGACATGGTGGTCTCTGGCTGTCCCGCCATTTCAGGTCTGCCTGCCACTACCGCCATTTTGGTTATGGGGGCCCTCTGTGACTTAGGTGCTGCGGGTCATGGGGACAGTCTCCTGGGACCGGGATAACCCCCACCGGTCCAAAGGGGGGGGGAAACGAGGCCTGTATTGCGTGGCATCAGAGTTCCAAAGGGAAACCACGGGGCAGGATAGCAAGGCGGCGGCCGTCCACCTTACTCACCGCCCGGGTAGGCCTCAGATGCAGCTATGCCGATGTGCCTTCTCAGGGGTTAGAACGCTTGTGGTCAGAGTGACTTCAGCGCCAGTGCCTCTTTGCCCGCAGGACCGCTGCTTCTACACTGCAGATGGGTATATTATTCGCTTTTGACCGGCATTAATGTCGCTTTTCTGCAGGAGCTCGTCTTGTATGCGACCTCTCAGCATGGCGGTCCGGCCCCGCCCCCCTTTATTATTATTATTATTATTGCCATTTATATAGGACCAACAGATACTGTAGCGCTTTATTAAAAACGAAATGTCGTAGTATTGGCAGTGTTACAATATAACAATTAGGGGTAAACTACTCTCAAGCTTTAATCCTGAATTGCCTATGTGATTACCAACACACTACATAACATTACCACATACTAGACAAGATAGAAAAAAAGCTAGTTAATAGTAATAAGGAGAAGGGATATAGGTGGTTACATTGAAACATAAAAGGAATTGGATTTATCCAGGTAATAAGTGTCACTGGATGCATTTTCAATCAAATTCAATGAATGCAATGATATTAAATACCAAATTTTTGCTTCAATACGATGATGATGATAATAAAGCTCCATAAAACATGCGTGTCAGTATTAAAATGTAATAGACTAATCACAAATCTATTGTGAGTTCCAAGCTCCTGGTTGTGTCTTTCTAAGAAAATAAATCCCTATGTAATTGAGCTTTGAACTGTATAACCCTTCAACATCCTTACAGCACAATATGGCACCTTGAGGAACAGTAAAAAATAAAAGAATTGCTAGTGTCTGTTTGGTATCTTTGAGTTATGAGGGGAGTTTTGTGATCAGGTTTAGTAGTATGTGCTCATCGTATACATTGATATTCTGAGTCAGATTTACTCTACCCAATAATATAGGTATACCTGGCAATATCGAAAACTGTTTATGGATTTTGGGAAATGAATAGAAGGTTGCTATTTGGGGATTTTGTATAAACATGAAGTCGTATTCTTATTTTGTGATAAAGTTCTTATCTTTGGCATCATCCAGTACTTCCCTCAGTTCACTAAAGTACCCCACATAAGGTCATTGTTTTAAGATTTTGTACATGACATTATATTCTTAGCCATTTCCACATATTGAGCCCAGTGCCTGACCACAATATTGTCCTCTTTATCTAAGGGTTTGATGAAAATTGATTTGTTGTTAGACAGATCTCTAAGGGACTTGGATTCTTCTACAGTGAGATTGGTGTTGGGTTTCAGGTGTAAATTGTTAACTATTTTGTCAGTATCTCTACATATCATATCTACAAACATGTATTTAAAATCTGCCATATAAGGTGTAAATAAACTCTTTCTTTTTTTTTTAAATTAGTACATGAAGGATATAAAGAGGCTGTACGTTCATTGCTTTCCAAAAGATGAACTATGGAGTAAGGACACTAGGACACTAAAGTAATATTTTTAGTGTTTATTTCTGCTGATCTAGCCCTAGAGCCATGGCTAGTATTTGGCATTGTAGAACACAAATTTACTTGTTTACATACAGTATTTAGAAGGAAGTTTAGCATGTCTTAGTCTTTGTGTATTTTACTTTGAATTTAGAAAACATGGCTTGTTTTTTGAATCAATGACATCTTATGTATAGTTACTGAAGGAATGTTAGCACAGTTCAGTTGAATATTGGGCATTGAGCTTTTTTTGCTAAAAGTTACCTATAATCAAAGAATCATAGGGAATAGTGGAAAGTATACTTCATTCTATAAGTATATAATTGCTACAGCTCTGCCTACTCACTTGTCAAAAACCCTTTCATTATACAAAATGAGTGATGTTGCTACTCCAATAGTAACCACAGACGGTGTTCCCAAAATAAGATGTGGTGCATTTAAATGAAAATCGACATGTTTGCTTTTCCTAGGTGGGCATTAAATAAACACTCTCATAGTTTAAAGGAGCAATAGTCTTATGCATTCTGTCTACACTTGGCTTATTTAGGCCTATGTTACCTGGGTAACCTTTCTGTGAAGATAAACCCATTTGTAGAGGGTTTCCACTAAAACAATTATTAAACCAATGCAATCAAGTACCCATGGGAGGGCTGGCAACATTTGGCCTTGTGGTGTAATGGTGTGTACAAGTGGTTTCCTGGTGAAAGGGTTATTTGCAGCAGTATGACAGCTAATGGCTGCAATGTAACTAATTAGTAACTGCTGTAGCAGAAGCTGGGGCTTAAAAGAGGTACGCCTGCACAGCCACTGGAGGTTTATTTCATGGGTCATGCAGGACAACGGCAGATCTCAGGAGCTGGGGTTTATGTTTAAAAATCATTCATTTTCTCTTACCTCTAGTGATAACTGAATAACAGAGAGATTATTATAATATATAGTAGTGTGTTTATTTGCTTTGTATACTTTAAAAGGATTGTCATGTAACCACATACCATGAAGAAATAAAGGAAATACTTACTGTGTTCCATCTAACAAAGTCCACTCTGTTACAGGGGGGGGGGGGGAGAAAGCAAGCTAATGGGTGGCAATAAATTATCAGATCTAAGTGTGGATGGTATTAATAAATTTGATGTCTGTGGTGTTACTGATTTCCTAACACTATAGTGCCTTCTGGTTCCCCCCTCTACCTTGTGTTCCCCCCACCCCCCCATGTGTAGCATGTAAAGGGTTAAAAAAAACTTAATTTACTTATGGTAGAGAAATGAAGATTAAATTCACAGGCAAAAGCTCTGGTGGACATTCCTGCAGTCAGCATGTCAATTGCACGCTCCCTCAAAACTTGTGACATCTGTGGCATTGTGCTGTGTGATAAAACTGCACATTTTAGAGTGGCCTTCTTTGTGGCCAGCCTGAGGCACACCTGTGCAATAATCATGCTGTCTAATCAGCATCTTGATATGTCACACCTGTGAGGTGGATGGATTATCTCGGCAAAGGAGAAGTGCTCACTAACACTGATTTAACATAAAACAAAATTTAAAGGAAACCTGGACACTGGGAATTCCAGGGACGGATTACAGGAATGAACCCAGAAAAACCCAGCATAAAGAAAACCAGACATAGAAGAGAAAACCAAAAAAACAAGAAAAACTAGACAAGAATTGTAAAAAGAGAACTGGATACCAGAAACCAAAGCCAGACATCTCCGCAGAACATGGCATGATGTGACACTATGCTGCCTTCTCCCTCCCACGTGGCATTCAGGAAGATGCTAGGAGGAAGTAGGCAGTGGTGTATCCTGGTTTTGTGCTGCCCTAGGCAGGACAAAACTCAGGCACCACCTCCCCCCGCGCCACCCCCACCCAACCCTTCCCCCCCCGCCCCACCTTCTAAATACACACACACAAACAGTTAGACACACACAGTAAGACACACACACAGTAAGACACACACACAGTCAGACACACACAGTCAGACACAAACACACACAGTCAGTCAGACACAAACACACACACACACATTCAGACACACACACACAGTCAGACACACACACACACAGTCAGACACAAACACACACACAGTCACACACAAACACACAGTCACACACACACACAGTCAGACACAAACACACACACACACAGTCAGACACACACAGTCAGACACAAACACACACACACAGTCAGACACACACACGTCCAGACACAAACACACACACATACACACACACAGTCAGACACAAACATGTACACACACACACAAACACACGATCAGACACACACACACACACAGTCAGACACAAACACACACACACAGTCACACACACACAATCCGACACAAACACACAGTCAGACACACACACACACACAGTCAGACACAAACACACACACACAGTCACACACACACACACAGTCAGACACAAACACACAGTCAGACACACACACTGTCAGGGTACCTTTGGTGTCTACCTCGGAGGAGGTTAGACACCTAGACGTCCATCCTCCCAGGGGGGCTGACTCACCCGATCCTTGCACTCCTCCCGGTCGTTTACACGCCGGCCGCGATAGCTCCGCCTCCTTTTATGACGCGGCGCTCAGTAGCCGACGTCATGACGGCAATCACGTTCCGACCCGTCAATCACGGCAACCAAGTGCCGAACAACCAATCAGGACCCGTTGGGGGCGGAGCCAACAGTTAAAGAGCCAAGGTATAAAAAAGGGTTCTGTGGAATGATTCATTGCCCTGTCGTGGTTCTAGCTAGTCTGGTCACTCAGTGCAATTACCTCTATTGTCTTTTGGTTCCTGACTCGGCTTGTATTTTGACCCTGCTTTCCTCTCTTGTCCTTTTGACTCGGCTTGTCTCTCGCTTACCTGATCTCTCGTTCCCTCGACCTCGGCTTGTCTCTGACTATTCTTTTGCTTTCTCCTTACGTTAGTCCGGCCATTCTAAGGTCCGGTATACGTACCTATCCCCTGTTTGTATTCTGCGTGTTGGATCCCTGTCACGATCCTGACATTACGACAGGGCCAATGGATCCTGCAGGTACAAACTCTCAGGTCGGTTCTCCTGACTCTAGATTTGAGGCCATGGATCATAGAATGGACCAGATGGCTCTAGCTCTGCAAGCATTGCTATCTCGTCCTAGTAGTCACTCAGAGGAGATGCGTACCCCATCTATCTCTCCTATAAGTACAGGCCTAGAGGTAGCCACAGTGGCTACTTCTTCCCGTGTTACGTCCCCGTCACGCTATGGCGGCGCTCCTGACACTTGTCGAGGTTTTTTAAACCAGATAGGTATTCATTTTGAATTACAACCCCACGCCTACCCTACTGACAGGGCAAAGGTTGGATTTATAATTACCTTGCTCATTGACAAGGCACTTAGATGGGCTAACCCCCTGTGGGAAAATGATAACCCGTTAGTTTATAATTATAATGCTTTTGTCGCTGCATTTAGGAGAGCTTTTGACCCTCCAGGAAGAAAGGCCAATGCAGCTAGACTACTGTTACGTCTTAGACAGTATAACCGAACCCTAGTGGATTATGCCTTGGAGTTCAGATCCTTGGCGGCAGAGGTCAAGTGGAATGAACAGGCTTATATGGACGTATTTATGAACGGGTTATCTGATGAGATTTTAGATGAGGTGGCCACAAGAGATCTTCCTGAAAATTTGGAGGATCTGATTTCATTTATTTCCCGAATAGATGAACGTATGAGACAGAGGCAGAATATTCGGGATAGAACCCGCAGATCCTCCATAAGACTAGCTCCCTCATTTCAGACTTCTGATTCTACTACTTTAGCTCTCCCAGAACCTATGCAAATAGGTCATACTCGACTCTCAGAGGAGGAAAGACAGTACAGGAGAAGGGAGGGTCTTTGTATGTATTGCGGAATTAGAGGTCACCTACGCCTAAATTGCCCTAACCGGCCGGGAAACGCTCGCACCTAAGTTTCTCAAGAGGACAGGCCTTGGGTGTTTCTATCTTGTCCTCTATTTATGATTATAAAGATCATAGGCTTCTGATACCTGTTTCTTTAGCTTGGGAAAAGGGAGTACTTAATGCTATGGCTTTGATAGATTCCGGAGCAGCTGAAAGCTTTATTGACCAAGCCTTTGTCACTAACCATTCTATCCCATCTCAGCTAAGGGATACACCCTTGGCCGTTGAGGCCATAGATGGTAGACCATTATCTGAACCTGTGATTTTTCGTGAAACCATACCAATTAAGTTAACCACTGGTATCCTTCACGAGGAAAGAATATCCCTCATGCTGATCTCATCTCCTTCAGTTCCTATAGTCTTGGGGTATCCCTGGCTTAAGAAGCATAACCCTATCATTGACTGGGAACTGGGTGAGATAGTCTCCTGGGGTCAGGGTTGCCAGAAAGGATGTGTGCAGAAAGTCTCACCAATTTGCAGGGTTGACGCCCCGGTTAACTCTTCCCAACCTACAGATTTACAGATACCATCACAGTACCAGGATTTAAAGGCAGTCTTTGACAAAAAGAGGGCTGATACTTTACCTCCACATAGGTCTTTCGACTGTAAAATTAGACTCCTACCTGGTACTATGCCTCCGAGGGGTACGGTATATCCTTTATCCACTAAGGAAAACTTAGTCCTAGAGGAGTACATACGTGAAAACCTAGACAAAGGTTTTATTAGGAGATCATCTTCTCCGGCCGGGGCCGGTTTCTTTTTTGTAGATAAAAAAGACGGCACTCTACGGCCTTGCATTGATTATCGGGGCTTGAATAAGATAACTGTTAGAAATGCTTATCCTATTCCTTTAATTACTGAGCTCTTTGATCGACTGAAAGGCTCCAAGATTTTTACCAAGTTAGATTTGAGGGGAGCTTATAACTTGGTGAGAATTCAGCAGGGAGACGAATGGAAAACAGCTTTCAATACCCGTTATGGCCACTATGAATACACGGTAATGCCCTTCGGGCTTTGCAATGCACCTGCAGTATTCCAGGACCTTATTAATGAGGTTCTTAGGGAATTTCAGCATGAATGCGTTATAGTATATTTGGATGATATACTAATACACTCTAGAGAGATTGAGACTCACCACAGACAAGTCAGAAGGGTACTGCGCAAACTGTTACAACATGGATTGTACTGCAAATTGGAAAAGTGTAGCTTCGACCAATCTCAGATAAACTTTCTTGGCTACGTTATTTCTGGAGACGGATTTAGGATGGACCCCATTAAACTCCAATCGATTTTAGATTGGCCATTGCCCAGGGGACTCAAGGCCATTCAGAGATTTATCGGATTTTCCAATTATTATAGGCGCTTCATTAAAGGTTACTCTTCTATTATTGCTCCTATTACTAATATGACTAGACAGGGGGCTGATACCAAGACTTGGTCCACAGAGGCTCTCTCTGCTTTCAAAACTCTCAAGGAACATTTTGCCTCAGCACCGATATTAGTTCATCCTGACACATCTTTGCCTTTTTTACTCGAGGTTGACGCCTCGGAGACAGGTATAGGCGCTATCTTGTCCCAAAGGCTAGGTTTGGATAAACCGTTACATCCTTGTGGTTTTTTTTTCAAGAAATTATCTGGGCCTGAAAGTAGATATGACATTGGTGATAGGGAACTGTTAGCGGTCATTATGGCTTTAAAGGAATGGAGACATTTGTTGGAGGGGACATTATACCCGGTTACTATTTTGACTGATCACAAGAATTTGTCCTACATAGGGGAGGCCAAGCGCTTGTCCGCCAGGCAAGCTCGTTGGTCCTTGTTTCTGACACATTTCAATTACGTGCTCACTTATAGACCTGGTTCTAAGAACTCTAAGGCAGATGCATTGTCCCGTCAACATGAACCCTCTACGGTGTCTGAGGCAGCTTTGTCTTCTATCGTTCCTAAGTGTAATATTATTGCCAACACTTGTGTCAGGATACACTCGCCGTTGCTTGCTGAGATCAAGAAAGTACAACATCTAGCTCCCAAACCTGTTCCTGGGGATCGATACTTCGTTCCTCCTGAGCTCCAAGTGGAACTGCTGCATTGCTTTCATGACAGTAAAATTGCTGGGCACCCCGGCACACGCAAAACGTGTTCCCTGATTTCTAAAGATTTCTGGTGGCCTTCCCTTCGTAAGGATATAAGGGATTTCGTCAGGGCATGTGCTGTCTGTATGAAGACTAAGCAACCTCACGCGCTCCCTTGTGGACTTTTGCATCCCTTAGAAATTCCCGAGAGACCATGGTCGTGTTTGGCTATGGATTTCATTGTCGATTTGCCTGTTTCTAAAAAACATACTGTTATTCTCACGGTGATTGACAGGTTTACTAAAATGGCTCATTTCGTGCCCTTGCCTAAACTGCCCTCGTCTCCCGAATTAGCTGAGATATTCGCGAGGGAGATTTTTCGTCTACATGGTATTCCCTCTGAAATTGTTTCTGATAGAGGTTCCCAATTTGTTTCCCGCTTTTGGAAGTCTTTCTGTTCTCACTTAGGCATCAAGTTGAACTTCTCCTCTGCCTATCATCCCCAGTCCAACGGAGCTGCCGAACGCACCAACCAAAAGATTGAACAATATTTGCGTTGTTTTGTTTCTGAACACCAGGACGATTGGGTTGGTCTGATTCCTTGGGCAGAGTTTGCACACAACAATCTCGTTTGTGATTCTACTCGTTCTAGCCCCTTTTTCTTGAATTATGGCTTTCATCCTTCCATTCTTCCGTCGGTTTCCCCTTCCCAAGGGGTTCCGTCGGTTGATGTTCATGTCGCCAATCTGAGAAAGTTGTGGGATCAGACTCGACGAATTCTTCTTCAGAATTCCATGGTGTTCAAACGACACGCTGACAAACGGAGACGGGTGGCTCCGGTTTTTGCCCCGGGTGATAGGGTGTGGTTGAGTACCAGAAACATCCGCTTGAAGGTTCCTTCCATGAAATTTGCCCCTCGTTACATAGGCCCTTACAAGGTTCTGTGTCGGATTAACCCGGTTGCATATCGTCTTGCCCTTCCGCCTGCCCTGCGCATCCCTAACTCTTTTCATGTTTCTTTATTGAAGCCTTTGGTTTGCAACAGATTTTCCTCCCCTGAGTCCTCCCCTCTCGCTGTCCAGGTTGAGGGTCAGGAGGAATATGAAATCAAATCCATTCTCGATTCTCGTATTTCTCGGGGGAAGTTGCAATATCTTGTTGACTGGAAGGGGTATGGGCCTGAAGAAAGGTCTTGGGTGGTCCATGAAAATGTGCATGCCCCTCGTCTCCTCCGGGCATTTCATGCTCGTTTTCCGTCCCGCCCCGGTTCCTTCCGCCCGGTGGGCGTTTCTGAGAGGGGGGGTACTGTCAGGGTACCTTTGGTGTCTACCTCGGAGGAGGTTAGACACCTAGACGTCCATCCTCCCAGGGGGGCTGACTCACCCGATCCTTGCACTCCTCCCGGTCGTTTACACGCCGGCCGCGATAGCTCCGCCTCCTTTTATGACGCGGCGCTCAGTAGCCGACGTCATGACGGCAATCACGTTCCGACCCGTCAATCACGGCAACCAAGTGCCGAACAACCAATCAGGACCCGTTGGGGGCGGAGCCAACAGTTAAAGAGCCAAGGTATAAAAAAGGGTTCTGTGGAATGATTCATTGCCCTGTCGTGGTTCTAGCTAGTCTGGTCACTCAGTGCAATTACCTCTATTGTCTTTTGGTTCCTGACTCGGCTTGTATTTTGACCCTGCTTTCCTCTCTTGTCCTTTTGACTCGGCTTGTCTCTCGCTTACCTGATCTCTCGTTCCCTCGACCTCGGCTTGTCTCTGACTATTCTTTTGCTTTCTCCTTACGTTAGTCCGGCCATTCTAAGGTCCGGTATACGTACCTATCCCCTGTTTGTATTCTGCGTGTTGGATCCCTGTCACGATCCTGACACACACACAGTCAGACACAAACACACAGTCAGACACACACACACACACACACACAATCACTCACATTAACACTTTTTTTTTTATTTAACCCCCCCCCCAGCCTCCTTACCTTTGGGAGTGCTGGAGGGGTTCCTCTTTCTCCCTGGTGGTCCAGTGGCTGCCGGTCGGGCTGATGGGCTGGTTACTGGGTGGGCGGGCGGCTGGCGAGGGAGCACTTCCTCTGAACTGCTCAGCTCCCTCGCGCGCCTCAGAGTGAGGCTGGGAGCCGGAATATGACGTCATCAACCCGGCTCCCAGCCTCACTGTGCAGCGCGCGAGGGAGATGAGCAGACCGCTCAGAGGAAGAGCTCCCTCGCCAGCCGCCTGCCCGACCATCAGCCAGCGCCGCCCAGCATGTCTGTTAGCCGTTTTTTGCCGCCCCCTGAAAAATGCCACCCAAGGCAAATGCCTTGTTTGCCTCGCGGCTAATACGTCCCTGGAAGTAGGTTGTCACATCCTCCCAGCCAGCCAATATCACATTGGCTCATGAGCCAGGTGGTTCCGATGCAGATGCTGCACTGGTGGTAGTTCCCCCACTGGACCACACTACCTACAGTTTTAACTCTTTTCAAACCTGCTGTACATGCTTACACTTTTAATCTAATCTTTTTTCTTTTATCCCCTTGTCAACTCACCACAACCCACTGTCAGTTTAGTAAATAAACTCCTGTGTTACTTTCTACCTATGCTTGTTTCACATGGATGTCAATGAGCCACACAATGTCTTGTACTTTGTCACTTACTGGGGCTGATTTATGATAGGTGTGTTCATATTTTACAAGGATATTTTATTATCACGTTAAGAACACAACTTGCAGCTCTCCCATCTTGTTTTATCTGGTGAAGATACTGATCATGCTGAGACTATTCCAAATGAATAAATAAGGCCTAGGTTACAGGTTGGAACATTTCCATGAGATTTGGCATTACATCCATTTTAGTACGACTGCAGATAATAAAGTAATGACAATTAACTTTCACAAGACATTAACTCATTTTCCATTTAGTAATTGATTATTTATTAATAGTGCCTACTTTACAGAAAGAATTGCAAATCTTTGTACTAAAGTTCAATAGCATCTACTTTAGCTGTAATAATAGTAATAATATCAAAGTACTATACCAGTAAAGATACATTTAGATTTCTCCAGTCCAAAAGAATGTCATAGGGTATTCATGTTACTATATCTCCAGTATAATTTAAATTCTCCACGTAACTGTCTAAATCCCACTAGTAGCTGCAGTGGAGAATATCTAATTACTGTCTGGCAGTGATGTCCATGTCGTTTAATATTAGATATCACATATTATAAAAAAAACGCATTGTGTACGCTTGTGTGTGTCACTGAATGTGTGTGTGTGAATATAATATATATATTTGAAAACTTTTTAAACAATATGGTTTTTATGTTGTTCAAGCTTGCAAATAGGTTTCTAGCATTGTTCTGAGACAATTAGATATAGACATCAATAACTGACTGTTCACTGTTCATTTGTCTT
Source organism: Pelobates cultripes (assembly GCA_933207985.1). NCBI lineage: Eukaryota > Metazoa > Chordata > Amphibia > Anura > Pelobatidae > Pelobates > Pelobates cultripes. The sequence continues at coordinate 231,492,641 of OW240912.1, read as the reverse complement.
ATTGAAGTTTTTATAATCCATGGAGTTCCCTGTGCAGTCCTTCCTTTCAGTGTTAAATGGTTTAGCACTGGATGGGGGTCCCAGGCTGCCAGAGAGCAGTCCCCACTGGAAATATTTCTAAGAGATTACAACCAACCCTAGCCATACCAAATTATACAATTATTAGACAGCTGCGATAGGCTGAGAGTAGTCAACAGACAGCTTTCACTGCTTGTGCTAATGTTTCAGCTTGAAAAATGAAATATGAAATATGAGCTATATATACGTATTACATATAGCCCAACATTATACACTGGAAGGAAGGAGAGTAGGTAGGGTCATCTAATTTTGGGAACTAATAACGAGTGGGTTATATGGTTTAGCCATTTAAGAACAAGGCTAAGGGGCTTTTAGAACCCTAGTACTGTAATTGTATCTCCCATTGCCTCAATAACCAGTGGTAGGAATGAGTAGAGACTGTGATCCTTGGTCTTCAGTAAATCTATATCTTTTTTCCAACCTGTGTAGCTAGAGAGCAAACACATTTCTCCCGTGTAATTGCTAGAGTCTCATGGATCCTGAAAGTGTTTTTTTCTTTAATTTCTTCACCTGCCTCAAGGTTTGTACCTGAAATTAGTAATTTCGTCCATGTTTCTCCAACATGCATTGCAAACCTAGTACTTTATTTACTATTTTAGGAAAAGAATAAACAGGAATTGGTGCGTTTATGGCTTAAGACCATATTGTATTTATTAATTTATTTATTAACAATGTGCACTGTTCTGATCCCTATTAAATATACTCCTAGTAAAGCTTATTTTGTTTTAAATAAGGTCATATTTAGATGTTGTGTGCAAGGGTGTTGCTTTTGGGGCCGTAGAGGTTGAGTTTACTGTATTAAGGAGCACCACAGACTGTGCAGAAAGTAGCCCTGGTTTGCAGCTCACATACTCATGAATAACGGTGAGAGATCTCACTGTAGTGGAGAGAGATGGTGTGACTGGGATGAGTTACAGTGGAGGAGGACAAATGCTTTCACAGAAAAGCCATATACTGACACTTTGGTTGGTGGTAAAGACTGGGAAGTGAAGATAAGGGGACATTGGGATTGTCTGCATGGTGATAATATGTTTAAAGGGTATCTAATGAGGGTGTGCAAGTAAACTTATGCCTCATGATGGACAATAGGGGTAAAGCAGTATGGTCAAGAGGTGGTGTATGTAGATTTTTGGGATGAAGTTGCAGAATGGCCATGAGAGGTGATACATTGTATTTTGCTTTGAGTTCAAGACCTTTTTTTGCAACCTAGTCAAGCCCCAATTTTGAATCTATACCATGTGTTAGTACTGGTAACATATTCTTCTTAGTTCATTTGGGATGTTATCATTTGGGGGCTTGCAAGGGTGCCAGGGGGAGAATAGTCCCCCAGACGTCTATCCTACAGGCATTGTGGTCGGCAACCTCACATCATTCTTCTGTGGATTAAAATAGGGGGTGTATTTTGTTGTCTGTGAGCAGAGTGCTGCAAGAGGCAAAAGGCAGGTTATGTGTAGGGCCTTTGCTAGCATAGCACTGTGTAGGTTTGTGTCTGTACTGGTGACCCAGTGGCAGAATAAAAAAGTACTTTCATTGAAAAAAAAAATAATACATGATAAAAAAATAGGCTAAAAGAACTAAATAAAACAATATTTAAATACACTTAATGCGTTTCACCATACAATGTCTTTCTCAAAAGTGTTTACTGATATTCATCAGGACAGCTAGGTCACTAAATCCAGGGTCTCTCTTGTCTAGTAGAGAAGCAGATAAAAACAGAGAGTGAGGTGCAGTGCCTGGAATGTCCTTGGAGTGTGTATATATAACCATAAAAAGGAGAAGAAATAGGAAACTGATAGTGAAGTACTTAAAAAATACAGTAAGGTGAAGGTAAATAAAATTATATGCACTCACACTTTATAGGAGCTTAGGTGCAGCTCCTACTTAGACGCTGGTGGAGTACAGACTCTGTAGGAGGTTCTTGTGGATGCAGCTTCTCTTGTAGATATGTAAGAGAAATCAGATATAAATAGTGCAATATGCCAGACTATTATGATTATATATAATACTAATTGAGTTGTTTACCAGTGACTGCAGGGGGTGATGAGAAAGTGTCACTGGTGGCAATGGAGTCATGGTAAACACAATCTGCCTTTCTTAGGCATGCTCTGTACTGTTCATACTGATGAAGATTGCAGGGATATATAATATCACACCTGTCAACTTCAGCAATCACTATCTGTTATCTTATGCTCCACATAAGTAGGACCTTCCACACATAGATATTTTAGTTTTGTGCACACAAAAAGACCATTTATTTAAACTTAACTCCAGGGCAAAACTTTGCCACCCCTCCCCTATGATGGAACATATCCACACATCAGTTCTCTATTAAGGTCACACATTGCTATTGGTTTTAACAGATTTCTGATGTTACACATTATGATTCTACTTTGAAAAGGTGTATAATTAGAATGAGTTTTACATATTCAACACCATTTTTTTTTTTACAAGCAGCTAGTTTTTGATCTCCATCAGTCACAACTGCACCTTTAAAGATTATTCTATTTTCCATCCCTTGTTATGCATACATTACAGTGTCTGGCAAACTATATTATCTAGGCAAAGCAGCATTAAGCCACTGTCATTAATGCCATTATGAACTGCAACAAATGAACAAGCGTTTTCTTCTTTTGCTATCATATTTGTTAGAGTATCATAATTAGTCTATATGAAAAATAGAAGGCGATTGTACATTGTGTAACAGAAATTCTGTGGACCAGACAACCAGTGACAGAAGATAGCAAAGACCACAATCTATTTTCTTGATATGGCTAGATTGTAATTATCAACTCACTGATATAATAAAGTGGGTTCCTTGCCAGTTTCCTAACACATATTATAAATAAAAAATGTGTACTAGTGTTACATATATGGATTGAAAATGGCAGGTTTGCATAAGATTCTGAGAAATCTATTGCAGAATGAATACATTTAAGCAGGTGCTTAATAATAAATATAGCCATCAAAGAAACCAAATAATAATGCATGTTTTCATAACTTGTTCCTGCATAATTTGCATATTTTTCTATCCAGTGGCGTAAGTACCGCGGTCACAGGGGTCGCAGCTGCACTCCAGGGGGCCGGCCGGCCTGCAGACCCCGCTGGCCATGTAAAGATGCCCTGGCCCGTGCGGTACAACCGCCTGGGCTGCATTGAAGGGGCCATGGTACCATCATACCATCAATATTCCTTCAAGTGCACAAAATAAATCATGGACCTGCAACGCCAAGATAAATAACAAACATAGGTCCCATTTTGACCATACTTTGACAGGTCCACATGTGCAAAATGAAGCTCTTTTTGTGATTTATGCGTTATATTTTACCAAACTGCCCATTTAAAAATATAAAAAAGCAACAGAGAGACACCTTTCCATTGTAATACTGATCCCTAGAGAATAGAGACCTCCACCTTTAAGCTCTGAATGGCTAGATGGTGTTAGAAACACTAACTTTATGGGTCTTTGGTTCACGTCTTACTGGTTTAACTGGTTCCACTGGAACACGTTTCTGGAATCTCTAACATTTGTTAAACTATTACAACCTTCCTCATAAACTCCTTGGGAAATTGTCTTCTCGTGGGACCAGCACTTCACTGCAAATACCTGGGAATGCAACCATTCATTATTGTATAGATAATCAGGGTTGTCCTTCATCCCTTCCCTTTTTGCTGTTCTGCTCCTTTATATACCTCATCCAACCTAATATGACCACATTCTTTATTTTAATACAATTGTCTTTTATTAATGTTGCATATCTTGTTTGGATATTGTTTTGATGATGTAATGCTTATTAGTAATCCTGCAATCTCACTTTCACTACATCTCAGTCTTCTATTACATGACAATGACTTTATTACTTGTCTTGTAAAGTATGTGCTATGACATATTTTATGAACATACTATTATTCTTGTAAAGTCATAGTTCTGTATACTCGTGTTACTAGCGGTCTGGGGAGATTGCCTGACAGCCCAGATAGTCTCCCCTCGGAAAAATAGGCCTCCGCGGGCCATGTGATCGCTCTGAAAGAGCAGTCACACGGCCACAATAGGAGTACATAGTGCTGCCTGCAAGGGGACTGCCTGAACTGACAGGCAGTCTCCCTGCATGTGTAAAATAAAAAAAATCTGTTAGTAAATAAAAATATAATTATATATGTAAGATATATGTATATATGTACATTTGTGTTAGGTGCTTAAGATAGTACAGTGTGAAATACCATGAATAAACGTAGGATAATAAAAGGAGCAAGTCGGTTGTGGTGTGCCGAAACCGACGATGAGGTAGGCCTGAGAAAGAAGAGGGCCTACCTAGGAAAAGAAATAGAAAGGAAATAAATGTTAAAATGTGGTGTGGTGGGAGGGTCATTCAACGCTGACCTCGAACGGTAAGGAGCCAGGGAAGGGGAGTGCCTTAATTAGGATAGGGGTAGCAAACCAGCACCTCCCACAAATCCAGACAAATTGCCTTAATACTTGTGTTAGGTGCTTAATATAGTACAGTGTGAAATACCATGAATAAACTTAGGATAATAAAAGGAGCAAGTCGGTTGTGGTGTGCCGAAACCGACGATGAGGTAGGCCTGAGAAAGAAGAGGGAAAAAATTAATTAATCAAATTTATTAACAGACAACCAATACATATACATTTTATCAACCAGACATGTTTTTGAAAGCATCCCTTAATTCTTGTACTGGGTTCGGTATGTACCGTGAGTAAGCGGATGACTTCCAGCGCCCCAGTGTTTTGATAACATGAGTTGGGATGTTGACACTGGAGGCTGTGGACGCGGCTCCTATACGAAAGGAGTGTCCTGAGTATTTGTCTGCGTTGAGGCCCAGTTGTGTGAGCAAGGACCTGACGTAGGTCATGAAGGTTGCAGTGGTGAGTACTGCACCTTGTAGTTGTAGTAACGGTTGCGAGGGCAGTAAGTTATGGTGATGTATGTAGGCATCAAGAACCCTGACGGGACACCATCTGTTGTGCGTGGGATAGTACGGAATGTTTACGGGTATGTGCTGACTGGTTTTGGAGTGAGGTAAAGTCAGGATGTAATGATCCATATGTTTTGTCAAGTGGGAATAGAGGAGGAACGGAGTGGTTTGGGTCGTGGAGGTTGTAGTGAATTCTCTAGGTCGTAGAAATCCATAGAAAGCGATGTATATTGCTGTTTTGATGATAGAATTTGTATTGGTGTCAAACGGTTTTAAGTCAAGCAGGTTAGATAATGCTTTGAAGATATGGTTATCTATGGGTAACCTCTGGGCTGAATGTGTGGGTTCTGATTTCTGAATACCTCTGAGTATGGTCTTAATTTGGTGAGAGGCCATGAAACTGTTGTTATTTGGGTGTAAGATGAGCATGTGGTGTTAAATGCCAGTGAGATAGAGTTTGATGGTGTTATATGACATTTTGAGTTTAAGGTGGCAAAAGGCAGCAAACCCCCAAAAAGATGTCATAACAAATGGTTGTATGATGTTATGTTCCAGAAGGAATCGTTTGAATAGTGTGAAAGCCCTGTTGTATGTTTTGTGTGTATTGTTTGAAAGTGCCAATTGGGACAATGTCCTGCTATGCTGCATGATGATGTCTAGTCCAGTATGAGTTGTTGAAATGTAGGAGTGATGGTGGCTGTGGGCGCTGCTGACGGGAGTGCTTGATGAAACTCCTGAAATTTAAAGCGAGACAAATTGTCAGCAGCTGTGTTACATACACCTGGAACATACATAACAATATAGGAAGAAATTATGACAAGCTGCCAACCAAGTGAGTTTCCTCAGAAATCTCATGATCATAAGAGATTTGGAACAACCTTTGTTGATGATGTGACAGGTTGCCTGGTTGTCTGAGTAACAACGCACTGGCATATTAGCCCATAAATGACCCCATGCTACGACAGCCGCCACTATGGGATAGATCTCAAAAAGAGCTGAGGTAGTGGAAAAACCTTCCAAATCCTGAACTGCTGAAGGCCAGCTGCCCCAAAGCCATTCGTTCCCAAAAATTGCTGCAAAACCAGTGGTAGATGCCGCATCTGACCAAATGGTAGGAGATGATTCAGTCAATTGAGGGAGGAACATACTTTTACCATTCCAAGTGGTTAAAAATCTCTTCCACATGTTTAGATCTGCCGAAGCTTGGGCATCTAAGGACAACCTGTGCGTGTCATGTAGGAAAAGTGGGAAAAGATGCAACAGTCGTGATATAAAGGAGCGGCCTTGAGGTATGATGCGCATAGCAAAATTTAGTGACCCTAGCAGGGACTGTAGCTCTTTGCGGTTGCAAGTGCCGAGCTGAAGGTAGTTGTTTATGTAAGTGAGAATATTCTCTTATCATATGGTAGGCTTGCTTGCATTGTGGCAGAGTCTAATTGGATACCCAGAAAAGTGATAACCGTGTCTGGCCCCTCTGTTTTCTTTTGGGAGATGGGTACACCTAGTTGCTCAAAAAGCTTAGTGGTAGCTTTGAGACTAGTGGGAGGCCTCCTTGACCAGTAGGAAATCGTCCAGGTAATGTAATACCGTAGGGCATCTGGCTATGTTCAATAGTAACCAGCATAATGCTTCAGCAAATGTGTCGAAAATAGCTGGGCTACTTTTGGACCCAAAAGAAAAAATAGTAGTTCCCGGACCACTTGATGCCATGCAGGTGCCACAGTGTGGGGTGGATTGGGAGTAATTTAAAGGCATTAGTAATGTCGGTCTTACTGAGCCAGGCTCCAACCCCTGCTTGTATGATAGCTGTAATGGCGTGATCTATGGTGGTGTATAGCAGAGAGAATTCCTCAGAGGGTATGAGGGAATTAAGACTGGGGTTGGCCGATGAGTGGGGTGCCGATAAGTCAATGACGAGTCTCTGTTTTTGGGAAGATTTCCCTGTTACAATACCAATGGGGTTGGTGCGCCATTCTATGAATGGAGGAGTTCTAAAAGGCCCCAATACAAAGCCCTCATCCACTTCTTGGGCTATGAGGGTGTCAACCGCTGTGGGGTTGTGTTGGGCGGATTGTAGATTAGGGCATTCCAGAGTTCCGGCTGGTATGTGTAGGATACCTGTATGGAAGCCTTCTGTTAAACCAGAGATAAGAAAGTCTACCAGGTGTCTAGATGGGTGCTGAGACATAAATGCTGTGAATGCTGGCATATTAATGGACGTTAGGTAAGGCTTGGAATACATTTTATTTGGACACATGGTCTTTGCATCTGCCCTAAAACATTTTGAACAGACATGCAATAGTCTACATCCACTGTAATTACAAGACCCAACATTGAAATTATTACATATCTGGGACTTGCCCAGAAACTTGATTGGGCGTCCCAGTTTGTCTTTTGACAATTTCCCTGGATCCCCAGAGGAACTAGCTCCTTGCGTGGAGGCATGTCCGTCCGCCGTGTTGGGACAAAAATTTGTAGTATGGGCTGTGGAGGAGCAGTATGTACAAGCTAGTGTTCTTAGACCTGCAAAGTGTCTGCAAAATATGACGGTATCAATCCTTCCCCAGTTGGATCGTGTTCTGTACTGGGAGAAGGCTCCAGACACTTTTGCAGAAAAAGACCTATGGTAGTCATAGAAGGCTGAACCACCATATTTGTTGCCCAGGTCTACCAGCTTGTGCATATAGAGATCAAACTCCTCTCTTCTGTTGGGATAGACCGCACAGATGACATCCCTGTAAATACCAAACGCTAGTACAAATTCAGGGATAGTCAGTTTCCTGTTCAGGCGGGCATCCCTAGATCTGACAACAACCGATACATCATCATAAGCATACGTCTTATTTTCCATAATATCCTGGGAGGCAATCAACAGGGAAGCCAGGTTGACGTCTTTACCTTCCAGGATATCCCTTTTTATGTGCTCAGGTATCATGTGGGCTGGGCTAACTTCCTGGTCATCCAGGGTGATGGCTGGAGCGACTAATGGCAAGGCTGGTGTTTGTGCCGCAGCAGTGGGTGGCCCTGCTAGAGTGAGGGCCGTGGTGACCGACTCAAGTTTCTCCAGCCTGGAGTTGACCTTGCTCATGGACGCCATGAGTGAGGATAACATGGCATGTATGTCTCCTGGGTTGGACTGGCTAGATCCTTCCCTGGCATCCATGTTATTTGTCAATGTGCGTAGCAGTTTGAAAAGTTCTGCTTTCCTTGCTGTAGAGGGGTAGGGGATTTGTCGTCTCCTCAATTCCGTGGTTATACGCGGGATCGTCCAGGATCTGATTGATGCTGGACTAGCTAGCTCTCCTCCTTGTGTGTATTGTATTGATTGCAATTTGTGGGACCTGCCTGACAAGCCAGGCCAAAAGTCCAGAGAATTGAATTTGCAAGCACTGTATTTAACCCTGTTACTTTCCATCACCCCCTAAAACCTATACATGGGGGGTACTGTTTTACTCGGGAGACTTTGCTGAACACAAATATTAGTGTTTCAAAAAAGTAAAACATTTCACAGCAATTATATTGTCAGTGAAAGTTGTGTTTTTTTCATTTTTCACACAAACGGCACTTTCACTGATGATATAATTGTTGTGATATGTTTTACTGTTTTGAAACACTAATATTTGTCTTCAGCGAAGTCTCCCAAGTATAACAGTACCCCACATGTACAGGTTTTATAGTGTTTTTGAAAGTTACAGGGTCAAATATAAGGCTTGCATTTCACTTTTTTTTTCACATTGAAATTTGCCAGATTGGTAATGTTGCCTTTGAGACCGTATGGAAGCCCAGGAATGAGAATTACACTCATGAGGGCATACCATTTGCAAAAGAAGACAACCCAAGGTAATGCAAATGGGATACGTTCAGTCATTTTTAGTAGCTACTTAGTCACAAACACTGGCCAAAGTTAGTCTTCATAATTGTTTTTTGCAAATTTAACACACAAACAAATATAAATGCTAACTTTGGCCAGTGTTTGTGACTAAGTGGCTACTAAAAAAGACTGGACATACCTCATATTGAATACCCTGGGTTGTCTACTTTACAAAATATGTACATGTGAGGTGTGATTCATAGATTTATGACAGATAACAGTGCTACACTGTCACTATTGATAAATTTTACAAATATATATTTTGAAACAGCAATGTTCTACTTGTACTTATAGCCCCATAACTTGCACACAAAAAAAAGCTAAGAACATGTTAATATTGGGTATTTCAAAACTCAGGATAACATTTTGAAACTATTTAGCATGGGTGTTTTTGGGCAGTTGTAGATGTGTAACAGATTTTGGGGCTAAAAAAAAAGTGTTTTTTTTTTTTTTTTTAAATGTCATCATATTTTATAAATAATTAATTATAGTAAATTAAATCATATGATGCAAATAATCATATCTTTAGAAAGACCATTTAATGGCGAGAATAACAGTATATAATATGTGTGGGTACAGTAAATGAGTAAGAGGAAAATTATAGCTAAATACAAACACAGCAGAAATGTAAAAACAGCTCTGGTCCTTAATGGTAAGAAAATTGAGAAATGGTCTGGTCACTAAGGGGTTAATAAATAGTAAAAAAAAAAAAAGTCATCTGGTTCTGCCTTTAAAAAAGTCTGCATTTAAAGTTTTCTTTTTTTTTTGTTTGGTTTCTGTGTGCATGTCTGATTATAAGCATAATTTGATTATTTTGCTCTACAAATTCCCCAACCTTCCTGATAATCAAAGTTTTTCATTTCTTACCACTGAAACTGAGAGCCATTGGTTGGTGTTTCTTGTACTTCTTCTTATTTTGGTTATATTATCCAATTTATTGATTATGTGAAAGCTGAATCTCATTTTCATAGAAATGTGCATCCTTGTACATCATTCAATGAACTTCATTCACTTTTAAATAAAAAAAAATAAAAAAAATAATGGGTGCAAACAAGATCATCTAATGTAAGTTTGAATTTCTAGGACATATCATTTTACAAATGTTACTATGAAATGTTCCACTTTAGAGATCCCATTTTTACACATATGTAGCAATACAAAAGTGATGAATATCTATTTTTTCAAGGAAAATAAACAGTTGTGAAAAAAAAAGTCTAGAAGTAAAGTAATAGCCATGAACATTCCAGCAGTATCTGCGGTGACTGCTCCATATTTAGAACTTTGCCAACAATAGCTCTTTCTAGCAACCCCAGTCTGTTTATCAGTCTGATGCTCAAAGTCTCTCGTGCCTGTAAAGGTTACCTTTTTCCTCTTTCTACAGATTTATGGTGCAGATGCTCTGTTATGCATTTTATAGGGACAGAAATCTCAGCTCATTTACATTAAGAGAACACTCTATGTTTTTTATAAACCAGGCTATCATCTTTAACATTGCTGAGGCCGATTTTGAGAAAATAAATTGTCATGAGCACACGTTTTATTCTATTATTTTATAAACCAGCATTGGCAGGGGCCATGATTAATGTTAATCACAACTGAATAGCCAATTATAAAAATATATAATATATATTGTAACTTACGTTTGCCTTATATTTTATATTTGTATTTTAATTATCTTTAATGTTAGAGAGCTAGTTAAATTTGGATATATTGCAACTGAACATAACATAAGGTTGTGACTTATAAGTAGGTAATACAATTACAACAGGTGAACAGGCATTACTTTTTATGAATATAACATTGCTGGTTGCTACGGAAACTTGCTCTGGCTATGAGCCCTGCGGAGAGGTTTGAGAACCAATAATTTAAGAAGACTTTTAATAAGTATAGTATATAACATACTAATGAGCTAAGTTATAATGGGTACAGCAGAAAACTTTAACGCCATTGTAATAATGAGCCCTAATCAATTTTTATTACTTTTCCCCAGTGAAAAGGTTCTGTACACAGACACCATAATAATGACCATCATTACATGATAAATATTAATTTGACTGTTGTATTTTCTGAAATTAGTCACAAAAAAAACAAAGTGTGTTAATGACTATATGTTATTCATATATTTTGTGGTGTTATAAATATGTGTACACAGACCATATATATACTTATATGGTTTTGTGTTTGTACACAGACAACCTAAATTACACTTTAATACAATATACATTTTGTTCCTGGCCAATCTGTATTTAAAGGTCCTGTTTACATTTTAATTTGCTATTTATTCAATACAGTTGTTGTTTGAACACAATAAATATTGTTTCAGATTAATTTTGTATGTCAAAGGATGAGAAGTGTAGAAAATACGTGTCTGAATCACAGAAAAACAAAATTAAATTAAAACATATATTTTTTTTTAAACATGAGTTAAAGCTTTGCTATACACACGTCAACACATTGAAGTTATTTTATATGATACTTTCCATGTAATAAAGTTACACCAATACAGATAGAGTAAAGAAGGCAAATGGGTGGAAAGGGAGCATAAAAAGGTATTTGATTGAAGGGGAAGGCTAGAAGTAAAATGGAGACAGATGTAGAGGGGCGAAAAGCATGAAAAGGGGGTTAGGAAAATTCTTTGCATTGGAACTATATACCATCCTCATAAAATCAATAAAGTTGTTTGCATAAATCCTCTCGATTTCCTCTTCATGGATACACTGGTATTGGCACACTGATGTACATAAATGATACATCAATATTAAACATATGGTAAGAAAATAAGAGTTCATTGGTCCTTTAAAGATGAATAGATAATGCGCTGTCATCTGTATAACTTAATAATTAGGATGGTATTTATAAATATCATAAGTTTATTTGCAGAAATGTACATGTGTACCACTATTTATATTATTTGAGCTTTTGGTCTGTTTTAACTTTAAATATCCCTTTTCTATAACTGTATAGTGCTGCGGAATATCTTGGCACTATATAAATCCTAATAAGAGTGAAAATAAGAATGTAACCTTTAGTTTTATCCCAAGTCACCGTGAAACATGTCAGCAAAAAAATACTCAGACAACTAGGCTATTTTGGTCTAATGTTGCATCTTGGTTCTTAACTCACCCCAAATCACAGCATGACAAAGAATTGCCAAATGATCATGTACATTGCAAAGATCTGACAAATGACAGGTCAGTAGTACACACAGATAGCTGGCATTGTCTTCAGAATTCAAAGCCATTGCTTTACTAGGTTTAATTATTCAGGAAAAATATGTTATATTATAAATCTGCCAAAATAACAGAATGTACTTTTTATGATTTTTATTTTTTATTTTACCAATTTCATTATCACCTAGAGATCATTTAGGTGCCTATTATATATCTACTAGAATCTCGATATATTATTTTATATTGAATGAACTCTTCATCTACAACTTTTGTGTCTGATCTATATAGCATTCTAAATATCGAAACTTGAAGATCAAACAACAAAACTGGCAAAGAGAGATGAGGGGGAAACTGAATAGAAATGATTGTCACTTTGACCCTTGAAAAATACATGAGAATTCTTATTTTATTTTTTATTTTTTTTTAATTCCTTTTCATGGCATTGTGAAAAAAAAAAGAAAGAAAAAGCTATTCTGCCCAAAGACATGCTGCCTTACAAGTGAAAAGGTATTAGGTGCAGGTGTCAAACACGCCTAATGAGGCATAAGGAGTCGACAGGAAAATAACTGAAATTATACAGGCACTGAGAATTGCGAGTGAAGTGTGAATAACAGCCTACATGTATAAGTGACACAGAAAAAAAATGAAGACAAGCAAAAAAAAAAAAAAATCTTTCAAGGCAAGCAACATTTTATATCAAATTATTTCTAGTGTTTGCTTGTATAATGCACTGAGCAGCTCTAAATGTTTAGTTGAAATATATACTGGCGTTCTCCTGAAATTGCAAAATTGTTATCTTCAGTTTAATTTGACTCTCAGAATGATACATGAAGACAGCTTGCATGTCAAAAAAGGAAACGTGTTTTAAGCAGCAAAAGTTCAGATTTTCAGATATGATCAGCTTCTGTTGCTTAGCATTTCTAAACACCACCCACCCGAATGGAGAATTATATAAATTTACAAAGATATATCTGTGAATATACATATTTTAGTGGAGTGCTCAAAGATAACCTTTCGGGCATAAATACATGTAATCTACATATTTAGCTGGCAAAGGTAGCAAGAAATGTATACATTAATGGATACCCGTAATGAGGCTCTGTCACCAAAAATAAACTTTATCTGATCTGTGTCTGAATCAATTTTTATTGGATTTTTTTCAGTATGCTGTAGTCTTTATAATATACATAAAGAAAACATTGCCTTATGTATAGAAGTCAAACTGACAAACTATGACAATAGGCAGATGTTAAGGTAATGTTCTGTTTTATGTACTAAATACTTGATACAACAAAATCAGTCCCACATAAGGCAAACAGCAGACATCATGGGAAGAGGAGAACAAAATGGCTGCACCCACATATAGAGATCTGGCACAAAGAAGAAAAATATAAATAAAGTAAAGTGGCAAGAAGGGGAGTGTAATCATCAACCCCTTAAGGACACAACTTCTGAAATAAAAGGGAATCATGACGGAATATTTCAGTCATGTGTCCTTAAGGAATTAAGATACAAGGGGCATAAAATAGAGAAAGAAAAAAAAGAACACAAACATGGAGTCCTTCTCCAATAACATTAGTGCCTGCGTATTCTCAAAAAAGTCTATCTATCCATCCATCCATCTATCTATCCATCTATCCACCTATCCATCCATCCATCTATCCATCCATCCATCCATCCATCCATCCATCCATCCATCCATCTATCTATCTATCTATCTATCTATCTATCTATCTATCTATCTATCTATCTATCCATCTATCCATCTATCTATCTATCTATCTATCTATCTATCCATCTATCCACCTATCCATCCATCCATCTATCCATCCATCCATCTATCCATCCATCCATCCATCCATCCATCCATCCATCCATCCATCTATCTATCTATCTATCCATCTATCCACCTATCCATCCATCCATCCATCCATCCATCTATCTATCTATCCATCCATCTATCTATGTATCTATCTATGTTTCCCTAGAAAAATATGACAGCTATAAAAAGAATTAACACAGAACCATAACTAAAAAAAAAACAAATGGTCTATCGACTTTCATGTTACAAGACCTCCGACAATACATAGTTTACATAGCTATGGTCTAGCGAAAATCCAGAGCATTCCTATATTTCAACATGTTATCTCTGTCTTTCGACTTCAAATTATTTCTTCTTGTTTTAGTACTTCTTTAGTTAGTTAAAATATTCCCTTCAATCTTATTAAACTCATTTCTATCTTTCCATTTGTCATATCTTAAGTGTAAGTATTGTTTGTGGACTCCTAGGGGTTTATTCACAATTCTGAATTTTGAACCAAATGAACCAAATTAATGTTGAACCGAAACCAGAATTTATGTAATTCATGCGACCATAGCCCCTACCGCCAAGTTGAAAATCAGTCCCTGTCTGTTAATTTTGGCCTAACATTTACAATGTTTTTTTTTTCATATGATCACAGTGCAGTGATTGATGCGAAGAGAAACTGACCTCCTCTCTTGTAAAATTAATGAATAAATGTAGATGAGTGAGCAATATAGGCCTTATTTTTACATATTGAGTATCTCTTCTATATTTGCTGCTGCAGCTTCATTAAGTGAACTGGAGCTTAAGGGCATTCTTAAAATTGTGCCCAGTGTCATCAAGAATCATATATCTTCATTTCATATAAGGATAAGAGTAATTGGCTGTATTAACAACATAGCAGATGGCTGTTTTAATTTTTTTGTTTTTTTTATTGAAGAATTCTGAGGGGGAAAAAAAACAGAAATACATCTAAAATGATTTGTTTCCCTTCTGGTAATACAGAAAAGATTAAATTGAAAAGGTATAGCATTTCAGTTTTTGTTTTTTTTGTGTGTTGACTGTTTTTTGCCTATACCCTATTGGTGTTAACAAGCAGTGTATTGCTAGTGACAATCACACACTATCTGCCACTTAAAGCCGGTTGCTTGATTTAATCGCCAAGTTCTCATTTATTATTCTGATGTAAAATTCTAGGGGGGACTCTACTGATCAAGCTCCCAGTTCCCCAGAGCATTAAGCTTTTTTGTTACGTCTAAATCCTCAATACAAATTGCAGTATTTCTGGACTCCCAGCGGGACCCATTAGTGTCTGTAGGGCATTAAAGATCATTAATGGTGCTGTCAGACTGAAAAAAAGAGAACAAGGTATCCAGCTAGCCAGCTAGTTACTTAGCTCCTCAGAAATGGGAAATTAATACATCTGCTTCATTAATGGTGGCCCGTGGTGGATGTTTGTGAGCTGGCAGACTTAATGATATAGGTTCACGACCGTAGAAAGCTGCCTATAAGATGCAGATTCTTTCAATTAGCTATAACTCGTATCCCGTAGAGCCTGATGCTGCCCTACTGTAAATCATTATAAACATACACAAGATGCAAGATCTGAAATAATAATGTAAAAACAGGAATGAGCGTTCATCCTACCGCTGCCTGCAACAGCCTTGATATTGCACCTTGTCAGGCTTTTGCACCTTGATATCTTGGCTGCCTGCAACAGCCATGATATTGCACCTAGTCATGTTTTCAATCCTTTTCACTGCAAGTATTAAACAGTATGTTGATTGAAGAAATTGTCTAATCACAGTGAACAAGTCTGTTAGTATGCGTTGTGGCTAGATGTGCTATATTAATTGGTTAAAGTGCTAATGTTTCTATCTATGGAACATCGTTCTTCAAAAACTGAATTGAGTAAGAAATATAAACAAGCTAGCCTGAATCTTCAAAAAATATATTTGTAATAGGGATGTCTAATTAGAAGTCTTTGCAAATATTGCACTATATAATAAAAATAGCTTAATTTGTCTGTTTACATTCAAAATAGAGCAAGCAGTCAGCTTAAACAATTCATTTCCTCTTCTGCATCAATAAGTGAAGACACTTGGAAAGACAGGTTTACAGGATTTGAAGAACTATGTGTTATTTTTCAAGCATAAGGTTAATAATGCAATTTGTCTCCTATTTTCTTTTTGGCAGCTATCAAGCAGAACTTAATTTAGGAGTCATGGTGGCTTTAGTACAGTGCAGGTGAGAGCTTTGTTTATAGTTGTTCTGAGAAAAACATAGTTTAAAAAAAAAAAAAATTTGGTCAGCATTGTTCCGCAATGCAAAACAAATGAAACCCCTTATTTACAATGGGATGAGAGTGATGAGTTTAATGAAATTCCTTCTGTAATACTTCAGTTGTCAGTCACAGAGTTGCTGCATTTTATTTTTTTTATTAATCACACTTGCAGTAATTGTTCCTGTTTCACAATGACTTTTAATTAATCAGCCCAAAAAGTCTCAAAAAATTCCATTACCTACCCCCCAACGTTTACCAGCAACACAATACTATTGATAGAGATCTAAGGCCATTTTTATTTTTTTATAAAAGTAAGTACATGAGGTATCACATGAAACGAATGACAGAATTACAAAACCTGTATTTAATTACATAATTAATTACTATTTAATCTATATATTTATTATATGCACATGGAAATTCATAATATGCTTTAATTAATTTATTTAATTTACCAGTTTTCCTGTGTTGCCATAGCTTGAAACTGGTTGATTTGTTCCATCTATTAATTAAGAACTTTAGTACTAGATTACCCAAGAAACGGCTCAGTTTACAATTTGTCATCAAGAAAATCAGCCCTGGGAGCAATTGATACAGTTTCAGAGTTAAGGCTCCTGAATATGACCTCCTAAATGAACTTGATCATGGCAATCTAAGAAAACCTCACTTGTATTAGTACCATTGGTACCAGTGCAAAGAGCATACACTGGATAAGATTGGACTGAAAAGACCTTTTGTCAGGTACGTAGATTTAAGTAGCTATTAAAATCAGTTGATCTTTTAAGGCTCATCTTACCTTACAATGCAATGAAATAAGCACTCTATACAGATATTTTATCTTGCAAGCCTTCGGAATTCTTAACCCGTCACTACCTTGTAAAGAAACTGTGGTTAGTAATTTTATTGGTAGATAGATTTGACTAGGTTAAATTTTATAATTGTTTAACAGAAATACAACACCATTTATGAAAAGTACTGCATGTCTTATCACCCATCTATTACTAACACTTACAAATAATATAAATTGGGAATAACAGAACTGTTAACTAAGAATGCATATTACTATCCAGAAATTAGTATTAGTTCACATTTACGTTAATTTATATTTTGTCTTGGTCAAATTCATTTCAGCCTGTTCTCAAGTGACAAATAGAGAAAACACTGACATATCCATTATTATTTTCTCTGCTTAATAAAATGGACTATATAAACTAAATTTATAAATAAGTAGAAATATAAACGCTATTTCATTGGGGGGTGGGGTGTGTGCATTAACGTCAGTGATACTTCTTTTGAAACAAATTATGTTATGAACCATATTATGTTATGAACCTTTAAGTGCTTCTTTAACCCCTTAAGCACTGAGCCAAATGTACACGTTGTGATCAAAACAAAACCTGGAATTTGACTATATGTCTGTTTTCGCCTCTTTTTTTATATTAAGTGCACCCACACTTATTATATCTCATTTTTTTTTTAGCTATAAAACATAATTTAACATGAATAAAATATAAAACAAATAGGAAAAATAAGAAATGTTATTTTTTTAGTTCTACATGACATTTTAACTGTGGATGTCATAATACTGTTTACTTTTACTGCAATAAAATACACATATTTTTATTCAGCGATGTCTCACGTGTAAAACAGTACCCCCTATGTACAGGTTTTATGGTTTTTTGGAAAGTTACAGGGTCAAATATAGCATGTTACATTTTTCAGTTTATACTCAATGAAATTCGCTAGATTGGATATGTTGCCTTTGACATTATATGGTAGCCCAGGAATGAAAATTACCCCCATGATGGCATACCATTTGCACTAATGCACTAATAATTTAATAACCGACTTTTACGTAGGTTATGATTTCAAGGACTGATATATGTATCTTGTCCATAAGTCAGTAATGTTTTCCTTTCCCTGTCTTAATTTGAAACTTTGTTGCTATTTTTAATGGCTGTTGATTACCCTCCAAATTGACAATATTCTAATATATTTGAAGTATCGCTGTTGGTAAAGTTGCGATGAAGGATTGTCAGTGTAGGGCTTGTCTAAATTGTCTGACATATCTTAACATCACTGCTGCTTTGAAGGCTTTACGCCATGAAAATTATTACACCACAGCTGTAAATTTATGCTTTTAAATACCATAATGTGGATAAAGTAAGTCAGACAAGCAAATCTCCAAAAAATATACATTTTGAAATGAATTAACCATACTTTGCCAGGTTAGAACCAACAGTGACTAATAAAGTAACAAAAATAATAATGATGTGTTTTACACACAATTCCTTTTATATTAACAGTTCAGTACCTAAATGCTCATCATTTGGTAACCTGTTACTCTGTCTCATCGCTATCACATCAATTACAAATCTTGTCCCCCGTTAATTCCCAATGCGTCCTCAAATGGCCAACCTGCCACTCTAGTATCACATGGGTTTTCTCAGCTTTTGACTGCACATGACCCTAGGCCTTCACAACCTACTCTTCATAAATTCCTCAGTGGGCTTACCGCTATGACCAATTTCGTTCCCATCATTTGGGCACTCCATAGTGCCTTTCTGCTACTCGAGGGTTATGTACGTTAGGCCACAACAATCCTGCCTCACCCTGATAAAACTACTAAAGTTGCCAGAGCCTCTCCTCCTCCATGTACATTTTACTCTTACCTCTCTTATTATGCCTCTTTGGTCTAGCACAGCTTCAACTGTCATGTTTGACCATGCCACACATTTAGACATACTAGATCTATTATGTCGGTCATATAATTAATTTCCTTGGTCACTGCCTTCTGGCTCAGCCCTCCTATATGTTGACATGACCAGACCTTTATTCATGACTATTCCCACTACCATTGCATTTAGACCCATTTAAACACTAAGACATCAATACTACCCATATTCATTTCCCAGTACATTTTACAACTCCCACTACATTGTTACAATTATCTTACATTTGTTCATTCACAACCTGCTCATCTCCAACAGTCTTTGATATAGCCAGCAGCTTTGCACTTACTTTAAACACTCAGCCTTCTGCTGCCATACCTTTACACATGGACCTCTCTATGCCTCACTCCATACGTTACATACGGCCCTCCTCAAGTAATCCACCAGGACTTAATTCTGGCCCTCATTTTGGCAATTACATATGACATTTATAGCTTTACACAACTACTCAACTACTGCCCTATCATACTATGGGCAGCTATTCTTCTCTATGCAATTCCTTACTATACAATCCTCTCTCTACACTCTAAACTTGGATCAGTCATTACGCATTCACCATAATTGGACCTCTGTGATCTGTCACTGTTTACCAAGTTTTGGATAATTCACAACTCCTGTTACAGGAACTTACCAGATCTTACATGTTTTGTTTCCTACTGAGTAAACTAGAGCTGTCCCCCATCTTTTTCATACATACTCCCAGTCCCTCTAGTGGTTGGACGCACAGTGGGAACTCTTACCTAGATGCAGCACTTCCAGGTATCTTCCTCTAATATCCCTATTGATTGGCCTAGGTTCATGCACATAATTAAGTTCCCTTATTATCTAGGTTTCTACTATCCTTACTTATCATCCTGTTGACTTCAATTAGCGCTTAGACCATACATACTCCCATTAGCGTTGTCATTGTGTCTTTAGGCTCCTCTCTATGATATTCCTTTCTCAAGCTCAATCGCTCACTAGTTGGGCAAGGTAAGTACATTTTAACATACTTCTTTCAATTTATTATGTTTCTATTCCTCTACATTCCTTATGGATAGATCAACTGTCTGTAAAGGGTATTGGTGCAGACCATATTCTAGTATAATTGTTCTTCTGTCTGCCAACTTCCATCCTTACACGGAGGTATTCTTTTACTTGTCACCCAAGAGGTCAACATTCCTGCCATTCCGTTTGGGGCAGTCAGTCCCTTGGCCAAATTCATAGCTAGAACCTCTCAGAGTCACTTGGCGTTATGTTACGCCTCACCTTCCCTTTCTTTAGCTAATTTCCTTGACATTCAGCACCAAGCAAGTCGCAAGTTGATGCAGGGTTACACTATCACAGCATGGCCGTGATTTGACTCTTTATTTTGCATCATAGTACGCCTCACATCTTGGTACTAGGAGGATAGTTCACCCCCGAGCCAAGGACCAGGATAACGCTAGCCCAGTCCCTTGTGATCCTGGACCATTCATAAATTGCTGCTGAACACAGATGTAAGGTATATAATTTCCAGCTACAGCTTGAGAGCTGTTCTGTATAGACACATGATTGCCAGCTCCAAGAAATGTAGAGAACATGGCAGACTGCACACTGCAATTACATACATCTTTCTTTCTAAATACGATTAAGATCAGACTGGAGCAGTTAGAATCTCCTGACCCAAGAGTTCCTAACTCTCCCACGGAGTACTGTACTTTGTACCCCTTGCTTCCATTCTCTCAAGGTAACAATACCAGTTACAATCCAACACATGTTCCCTCTTCTCACGTTTTTACACCAGCGCATTTAGGTCCCCCGTGCATTAGGAAGGATATAAATGAAGCTAATGCTACCCAAAACTCACAGTAGTTTGTGAAGTTAATTAGGGTCAGTCCTCCTCACTCATAATTATGAGGTTACTTATGAAATTACCTTGGCTTGCAACTACACAGTCCACAAATACATTCCAGTCTGTCTCAACATAGCAGCTGATGCCTTGACTCAATTCCAATTTCATGTATTTTTTCCAAGCACACCACACAGCTGCCAAATGACCTACTATAAGCCCCAAACATTACAGTACCTCATACTCGATTAGCTCATCTCTTGACCATGATAGATTGCTGGCACACGCGGCACACTTCGCCAATAGCAACCGTTCATATACCAGAGCACTGGATATGTCCAATCAAGTTCACTTCGGTATATCATATAGTCAAACTGTGTTCTATAGATTCCTTGTTGGCTTCCACATCTTTTTGCCATCTCATCCTTATTTAGCTCACAACACCAAAACCCTCATCTCATTCACACCTACAAAGATAATCCACATCCCAATCAACAATGGTGCCTGGTCAACATACTAGACAATTTTATTCGACACACACAGGACTACATGGGCATTCACTTCTCTTCAGGTTAAACGATAATTCACTCACAACATCATAATTAATTACATATGTCAGGATACTAGTCTTTAACTTTGATACAGTCCTTTAACATTTTTCAGGTTGTTCTTTTAGAATAGGAGCTACTTGCCTCTAGTAAATATCCCAGTACACATCATCAAATACTGAGATATAGGAAAACATCTGCATACACCAAATATCTCTTAATCAGACATTTAAAGAATTGATTATGTAATGTTAACATGTATTAAAGTGTTAAACTGTTAAACGTTTTTCCCTTTTTATTTACAAACCTACCCGAATGTCGGTTTTGGCACATCTCAACCAATTTTTACCACATCCAACTTATACCACTCTCAATACTATTAATCAGTTTATTGTCCCTGACAACAAATGGGAAGGTGGAGCCTGGAGTTGTGGGAGGAGTTCCCCTGACCTGTAAACACACAGGTCACCCCTTTCACTGGGTTGATACCACCTAGTTCTGACCACCTACCGCTCCCCTTTCTTTTAAGCTATTCATTTGGTGGGCCCTCTTTACTTACAGGCCTACCCGTACGTCGGTTTCAGCACACCACATTCAAATTATACCATTATCAATACTATCATAACTAGGCTATCATAACTAGGCTTATTGTTCCTGACCAACTTATATACAAAAACTACAATTTAAATAATATTTAATAAAAATAAATAAATAAATAAATAGGAAATGGGAAGTCTGTATTATGGTTTTACAATAGTATGTACTCATAATTTATGATGTCTCTAGTATATATATTGTACATATTTTCTTTCCTTCTTTTTTAATTAATCAGTTATAAAATATATTAGAATATGTTACTGCTTCATAATGGTAATTCTAGACATTGTATTAAAAGTCATTCAGAATTACAGCCAATTCACTCCACTCTATATTTTTATTTTATTTGAAAGGGACATTTACAATAAAAGGGCAAAATTTAAATTAGGATACACCAAAGTGCTAGATTTAAGAGCTTGTTTAATAACTGCTCTTGTAAAAGTATATTCTTGTAAAGCTATAAGGCATTTGGAAGGAAATAACTCTCCAGATGTTCATTGCATTTAGGATTTAAGATCAGTACCTTTTTGGCAATGAAAAAAGAAACACAACATAATCTATTTTATTGTAGAATGTGGTTAAATCACTCATGAATTCCATAAATGGTACATAACTTAACTCTAACTTGTGTTTCCTAATTTTGGGTCATGTACCATTCAGGTTGCAGCTCTCTAAAATTAACTATTATTTTATTGTTACATCTAAAGAACATTAAGAAAGGTTATATCCTGATATATATTGCATTAACTAGATAGAATTGCTAACAAATATTACATAGGAAAAAGTATTTTTTCTCTTGATACATACAATATATTCTAACATTAAAGTACTATATATAATATTTACATAACCTTTTAAAATGTAATATGTTGTTATGTTGAGATATATTCTGCTTTCATTGACCTCTGGGTCCAATTATAAGTCCAACCCATTCAAATAAGGAGAAAAAAAACAGATAGAAATAGAGGCATGTAACCATGGTATTTATAGAATTCATAATACAATTAACTGATTAAGCTGAAGAAAATAGTAAAAGCGCACATAGTAAAATTACATGTCTTCCAATCAACAGAGTTCTGGCTGGACATTTCCCTTTTAGGACCTAATTTACATTATTCCAGATAATTTTCCAGTATCCCATACTTTTGGTTACTGGAAACAAAATTAATGGAAATGCCAAAATATATGCATATCTGACTGTTGCATTAATGGTGTAGAAGTATCATGGGCACTCACCATTAGTTATTGAGAATTACATATTTTGAATTATTTTCTAGTGTGGCAGATCTGGATTAAGGTTGCCCAGGGCTCTAGGCCGGATGCCAGATTGGGGTTCCATCCTAAAACTGTGAGCACTGTTCTATAATCGTTGTGTGTGTGGTGATTGAGTGTGTCTGTGTGTGGAGGGGAGTCTGAATGTGGCTAAGTGTTAAGTTTGTAATGTCTGTAGCAGGGAGTGTCTGAGTTTTTGAATGTGTTGGGGAAAGGATTTCCTGGTGGTCTGCTGAGTCTGTTATTTGCAGGATCCCTAGTGGTCCATGTAGGGATGTTGTGGTCTGCACCTCTATTAGTTGCCGATCACTATAACAGCTGACTTGTGGCCTTGGCACTTCCTCAGTGACTCTTGTATTGTCCCTAGTGCTCAGAGTCATTCATTACTCCCAGAGGACTGCAGGGGAGCTCTTAAAATGATCTGCACCCAATAGCACCCTTAATAAAATGAGGGAGCATAGGGCTGAGCAGGGAGATCTTTTGATCTCACTGCCAGCTCAAGGAGGACTCCTTCAAAGCCAGAGCAACCAGCAGGCCCTATGCCGCCTCTTGGGTAATCCAGCTCTGTAATGTATGTTACACTGTTAGAATTATCATTGT
>OW240912.1:231058943-231463943 GCA_933207985.1 Pelobates cultripes | reverse complement strand
AGATACATGTACGAAGGTGTAAAGGTATGTTTAAGTGAATGCTTGTGTTTAAAAGAGTATATTAATAAGTGCATATGGAAGTGTGCATGTATTTGTAAAGAAGTACTGAATATGTGTAAGGGAGAATTTATACGTGTATAACGTGCATACGTGCATAAGATGGTATGTACATATAAGGGAGTATTTGTATACATGTAGAAAGATTTACATATTTGCAATAGAGTGCTTGTATGTGTAGAAGAATGTATACATATATCTATGGGAGCGTTTGTATACAGCGGTGACTGATACAGTTTAAACATTGAGATGCTGCCCTCTGATTTGTTAGACTCTGCCAAATAGACATATGCATGAAAAAGAATTGGTTTATCCCAAGCAAAAAAAAAAAAAGAAAATGGTTGGAACAAACCGTATGTCATCCATGTGGCATTTCTGTTAGAACAAATTTTGTTGTTAAGATCAAATCAGGAAAAAGTATTTGGATATACTAAAATGGCTAAAAAAAGACAATATGACACTCATATTAATATATGGGAGGTTTAATACCTCCTTTATGACCCCACTTTCCATGCCGCAGGTGGGGGCATGTCTACTAAACAGTGAGCACTTTAATAACAATTGAAACTGGGCATCAATTGCCTCACAAGGATTAGGCCTGTAAAATACAAAAATCTACTAGATGTCTCGCCATGCCCCCACCCATGGGCAATAGTTAAGGGCTCAAAATCAAACTATGGGGTTGGGCAGGTCACTATTTTGTAGGATTTGGTTGGGTGCCATTCATCTTGTTCTACCAGGGTTGTAAGTCCAACCCTATAATCAATTTAGGAATTACACAATCAAGTAAAATAAGGGATGATCACAATCTGAACAATTAAATACAAGCTGCATAGATAGAAATTAATAGTAATAAATAATAATAATAACAAAGTATTTAACACGTAAAGGTACATTCAAATTTCTTGGGTTATCAAATCTGTCCTGGGGGTGTTACCTTGGCCCAACATCCAGGGGTTGTTACTAATAATCAATATATTATGTAATGGATAATCAAAGTGAGCTGCCCCCAATTCACCAAAACGGTCACACTGCAATTGGTAAGCATGACATAAAGGAGAAGAACATTTGCAAAAACAATTAATAAAAACTAATATAATAATAAACTAAACAAAAATAATAAAAAATTGCAAAAAACAAACAAACAAGAGGTATATAGTCCAAGTACAGAACATTAGATTATAACTTGATATGCAATGGCATACCACTATAGTATTTTATACGCATCCATATGTGCATTTTACTTTTTTATGTGAGAATAATCTGCATTATTTCAATCTTGATACATGCTAAGCATGACTAAATAAGAAAGCTTCACTTAATCAAAACAGATGTTGTCACATGACTTTTTAAAAAACATATGCTGTTTTCTTAGCCAACCCAATTCTCCCTGCTCATCTTATTTCACACTTTATAGCTTATTGCAGCTTTGCCAGCACTACATCATTTGGATGAATCTAAGTAATTGGTGCAAGACATACATTCATATCACATCATGTCAAGTAGTATATGACTTTACTTTATTATGGGCGATAAGCTGACCGGCTTCCAAGAATTTGGTGTTTTAATTATGCTTCTCTACTGAAATAACTGCTGACTGATTGAATGTTCATTTTTATTTCTTATTTTTAGAATGTGTTCCAATTATTAATCTTTTTATTCTTAACATGACAGTCATTGGTGAATGATTTAGAAGTACAGCTAATATTGCCTGCATGGAATAATTAAAGAGCAATGAAGATAGACTGCTAAGAGTAAGCTGTGTATCTGAAACTATAATTTTCCAATTCTCTGAAAAAAACAATTGGTAGATATTTTCATTTTATATTAACTTCCATAGGCCACATTTCTGTAAAATGATTTACTTAAAGTTTATCTAACCATAGTTGAACCTTTTTTCTAACATAGAAAGGCTAATGTGTTATTAATTAAAGAGCATTGGCCGATTCTTCTTACTTCCTTCTAGCATATAGTTGAGCACAATAGCTTCCTGTTTTTTAAGGCTGCCTCCCAATGATGGATGTTCTACACCAGGAACTGATTTTCTGCTGAAAAATAGTTAAGAATGGGATTTTATTGCAAATTTAATTTACATCTGATATTCTCACATCTGCCGATATGATGCTATCTATATTGTACAAGAATCATAATTCACTAGGTCAGACCTAACCTGCAACTGATGTAAATAAATTCAGCATGACACTCATTAGATCTGAAGTTAATTAAATCTTACTCTTGAATAAATTCTATTGACCTTATTATTATGCTACACAATTTCTAATGGAGTGCAGTAAATAAAAAAAGAAATATATATATATATATATATCTATATATATATATATATATATATCTAATACACTCACACACACACACACATATATATATATATATATATATATATATATATATCAAATTACATTTGATTAAATAGTGCCTCTATGCTATACTTCTAACAACAGCTATTAGCTAATCTAATAGTAAGCCTTTTGTAAACATGATATGTTATTTTTTACTCTCCATCCACAATTTTTTTTAAAAAATAGTAAAATTGAGAACGCCATCTTAATAATGCTGTCCACATTCTAATTCAATCATTGGATTGAATGTTGCGTAACTTTAGTGACAAGCAATTGTAGATCTGTACATCTGCTGTCGTCTACTATTTGCTTATGCAGTTGAGATCATCAGAATGCTAAATTGTCAGGAAGCAAAACACAGGGATAAAAAATGTTTCTTTGATAACTAAACTGTTACAATAGACACTACCATTAAACTGAAAAAACACTTGGTTGTATGTTACATCTGGTAAGTGTGAAATCTGAAAGAAGAGAGTCAATATGGTATGACTGTTCTTGGACTGAACTATAGAACAGTTTGATTGTAAAGAAACGCTTTCATACAGGGAAGCTGGTTACAGAATTGAATATAGCTGAATTAATGAATTCTAAAAAGAATAATATTAGAATATATTCAACACAGATGAAGAGCACACCATTACCTACTCAAAGGATATATTGGGCTACATGCTCCGAAGCACAGTTGTTGCTTTGTAGAGTCCCAGTTGTCATGGGTTACAGCCTCCATTTAGATATCATGTGGCCATCTTAGAATGATGGATCTGCAGAAAAAAATAGACAAATGATAGATCAAAAAAATAAGTCAATAGTGATCAGTAGAGTATAGCATATTGAATTAAAGTTTTACATGCAGGGTTATCAGCTAAACTGGCCTATTAAAGATAACAGTGAATTAATGCCTTTAAGGGAAAATAGCTAAACCTCCAATCACAAACCTTGTGGTAATTTTGGCCTAACATTTTGAATTTACTCTGTCAGATTCAGACTTCCTGACTTAATTTCCAGTTCATTAAATATTTACAGTGAAGATGTATTGGCCATGCACATTTTAACTATCTACAAGCAAAATCTTGTTTGAATCTTTTTAGGAGACAGATATCAAACTGTGAAGATTTGTTACAACTGTACCCAAAGTTGTTCAAGAAAATGTACCCGGATTTAACCCCAGTTTAGAAAAGTGCTGATTTCTAACTCGGGAACTCCCTCCTAGCTGTCAATCAAACAGCCAGGGAGGATTCCTTCCTGCTTCCATTGGCTCAGGGGAGTAGAAGGCACCCTCTACCTGAGCATGCCTGCCCCCCCCAATAGACATCAGACTAGCTTCTGCAGTGCATAAGCGGCGGGTCGCGCGTGCACCCTGCTGTGTGTGAGTGTGCATGAGCTGGCACACGTGCATGCACAAGCCGGCTCGCGTGTGCAAGTGGGGACCAAGTCAGAGGCTTCTCAATGAGAAGACTCTGATTGGTTATTTCCCTGTGGGAGACTGAAAGTCCCTTCCGGGGTAAAAGGGGGAAGGGGCTTACAAAGGCTGCAGTAATAAGAACTGCAGGTTTTGTAATCTATTTTAGACTATACTCCCAAAGAATACATACATAAAAAGATGCATGCATGTATTCATTGTGGGTATATCTACGAAACTGTGAGTGTTTTTTGATAGGTGGGCTGGAAGAGTGGAGTGGTCCTTTAAGTGCGATTTGAAAGTGTATTTCAAATTTAAGACCAAAGTAGCCAAACTGAAAGCATAGCTGACTTGAAGAATTTTTCCAGTTCAGCTATTTTGATCTTAACTTTGAAATTTGCTTTGAATTCACTTTGTATTCTCATTTTAGTAAATAACCCTGCAACACTCTTAAAACGTGGAAATATGATACAAAGAGCAAGCTGTGCCTACACCATCTTCAAGACACAGAGTTACGCTGGCTGACAGCCATATTTTTTTTTTTTTTAATCTATTTCGAAAATATTCAAGTATTTCTATAAAATACATATATATTTAAAGAGTTAGTATGACAATGAATTGGAAAATATGCCTTTTTTTCTGCCATATAATTTTCTAAAATGGTAAATGAGTAATGATGATCAGTATCAGTGAAGGCAGAATTCAATAACATATAGGCATTAAACGGAAGTGCTGATTATGTAAACCATTTGGCATGTTTTTTTACTGGCAAACATTTACCAGCTGTAAATGCTTAAAGCATAAAAATGAGCTCATGGCTGGTTGTGAAAAGATTTCTTTCCCTGTAAGTATTTTGTCCTTCTTAAAGGTTTACTCCAAACATCATAACCACTTCTGCATTTAGAAAATGGTGGGAGGAATCTGTATGTGCATCGCCTCTGCTTAAAACTCTGCACATACAGAGACATCTTCCCTATTGTGCCAGGGGTTAGTTACGCCTCCGGCACACGTGACTTAGGCCTCAAACTCTGTTCCAGGCTGCCTAATGTCAATTTTGTGTACATATTATGTCTGTCGTCAGCACACACTGCTCGTTGGTAACAGATGTTATCAATTTATACCCTTGTAGGCATCACTGGGAGTGTACCTGCATATGGAAGTTGTAATGTCCCCTCCCTAATTTCAGCACTTCCCACTGCCCCTCCCTGCTTTGCTAATGCTCATACATTTTTGTTTCATTTATATTCTGTCCCTTTCTCCTGTGCTCTGAGCCATTGAGAACGGCCAATCAAATGTTTCTCTATGAGAAGCATTTGATTGGACCTTGCAAGGGAAGCAGTGATGTCGGATAGGGTGTGGTAATCAGCAAGCTGAGCTGTATCCCAGGTGTTTTTAGGCTTATTTTACAGGGTTTTATTAAATATAAGAGGGTGGGGGGCATTCTGCGGGTCATTCTAAAAAAAATAAAAAATAAAAAAAAGGTTTATTAAAAAGGGTTTAAGTGCTGTTTAAGTGTTTTTACACCATCATTGTGATTACAGATAATTAAATACTCCTGAAGTTATTGAGAGACAGAACAACTTACTTTCATGGTGGCAATAACAGCTGACATAGACCTCTTACACAGACTGATAGCATTTATTGTAAACAAACCTAGGATCTTGTAGCTCCCAAAACTCTAGTACTCAAATCCATTCATTCTTTATATTTACCTTATTTCCTGACTGATAAACAAAAGTTATATATTTTCTTAGTCTTGATAGTATAATTACTATTTTACTCCCCTTCAAACATACAAGTGGCAATAATGTATGCTATCATATGCATAATGCATTGGCCATGGGACTAGAATCTAATTGTAATTTTCATAAATTAAAGGAATGATTTCCCTTCTATGAAAGATATAAATGTTTGCCTTAATTCCCATGTTGCCATCACAGTATCTGTCATAGCTGCAAGCATAAAGAAAGTGACAAGAACAGAGGGCAGTCT
Organism: Pelobates cultripes; assembly: GCA_933207985.1. Taxonomy (NCBI): domain Eukaryota; kingdom Metazoa; phylum Chordata; class Amphibia; order Anura; family Pelobatidae; genus Pelobates; species Pelobates cultripes. Next base: position 231,458,138 of record OW240912.1, on the reverse strand, counting down.
CATCTAATTTGACTCATAAAATATAACATAATAGAAATGTTCAGTTTTCCGAAGGCATTCTTCATTCAGTGATGCATTAGACAGTGACAGATAATTTATTTAAAATGAAATAGTTTTATTTGTGTTGTGTTTCTTGTGTGGCTACACCTGATCGTTTAACCATGTTAGTTTTTTTGTTTTGTTTTTCAATTCAAGCAGCCTTTGACTTGCAGTAAGCTCTTCACTTACACCATGCAGCTAATTGACACCCAATCTCAGTTACCTTAGACAGGCTCAGACTTACATCAGACGTTCCCTTTCCCAGCAACAATGAATGAACATGTGTAAATCTAAAATACCAGAGCTGAAAGAATGCTCTGAGTCAAATATGCTTTCAGTTCAGCTCCTTCAAGTTTAAATTCACTTTGAATTTACATGCATCCTCATATTAGCGAATAATCCTGTAAGAAGGAGGAGGTACCACCATGCTATACATGCTATAGTGTCAGTAGCTCCATTCAGAAAATAAACATGAATGGAGCTATCAGTAAGCTGACAGCAGCTGTTTTCTTTGAGTCTGGGCAGCAGTTTCATTCATGTATTTTGCTAAATGAAATAGTCACTATGTGCTTGAGTACATGCCCATTTAAAGCCTTGCTGGGCAAAACGTTATGCTTAGACCTTAGTCATGTTTTCTGTAATGTAATTGAGAAATATGCAGACTTGAATGATGGATTATAGGAACACATATAGAAGCTCACTTTTGTTTTACATATAAGGTGAAAATATGTGACATGTTCGGATCCTATGGCTGAGATGTATCAAGACAATAACAGGTGCCATTCTAATGTTACATAGTTAAATAGGCTAAAAAAGAAAAAAAAAAGACATGCGTTCATCAAATCCAGCTTGAAATACTAAATCAATCATTATAGAAACCAATAGAAGTCACCTTACGGTTAGCACGTTGCACCCAAAATAGCACTTATCTTTGCCATCTTAAACCTGCCTTAACTTTTTTTATTCTAGTATTTGATTTAAAATATATAGAATCATAAATGTAGTTATAAGTATTTGCCTATCTATGCACTCTCTCAAAGAGCTTGCAATCTAATAGCAATCTCTGCACAGTTCCGTATTAGATTTTTTTATAATGCGTTATGAAGAGGTCTTAAACTGCTGCTTCCAAACTTTCTGATTTGTCTTCTATGTCATTCCATCTCATTACATTTTGAAGTGCTATCAATATGGTTAGATTAATCTCCTTAAGCATTTAGATTAAGTTTCTTCTCCTTGAGTTAAATGATTGATGAGTGTCTTTGTGGCTACTGAATAACTGCTGGGGGTTAATGTAATCCTATTGCCAGTTGCTCTCTTCCTATATATTTTAATGGGTTATGTAAGCAACATCTAAAGTAGGCAATTGTGTATTACATACTGAAAGGTTCTATACAGCCATCAATATCATTACATTAGTTCCATTAAAAAGAAATGTTTTATTGGCTCTATTACTAAAAAAAAAAAAACATATGTTTTATATGTATCAAGTCTATGAACCAATAGCATGTGAGTCAAAAATTTGGATTAGAAGTAAAGGTTTATCAGAGTACTTAGTTCAAACCACAAACATAGATGTCGTAATTATATCTTACATAGAGTTTCAAATTGTAGAAGTGGTAAATTAGTAGTTCTCCAGCTATTTTAAACTACACTTCATCAACTTCTACATATATAGCTACAGTATGTTTAGAATTGCTGGAATGGTGGTTAAATGTATCTGGAAAACCACATTTAACTGTAAACATTACCAAAGTTAAACTTGATTATTGTTTATTTTACAGGACATACCAAAGCATTTATGTTTGTACTGTCAGTCTACTACCTTTCAATATAAGATAAAAGACATTTACTACAACGACAAATAAAGTTTTTTTTTTTTTATTTTTTTTATTTGCTTTTGGCCAGAGATACAAATATCTGTTCATACACCTCTGTGTAATCAACACTGAGTCCAAAGCAAAGACAAATTATGACCTCATCTAACCTATTAGATCAGAGTAAGCATATATGAAAATTGAGTTCTTTTAAAAAATTCCCTCAAAGTGTTAACACTGCTCAACAGCATCATTACGTATCAGGTAGGAGGAGGGGGGATTAGTAAAGTTAGGAAAGCAAATTATGACAGACAAAACGTGTTTTTTTCTAGTACACATTTAAAATTTGCCCTTACAGGGCAATTATTTTCTTTAATTGAAACAAAAAAATGTATGGCCCCACCTCTATTTCTCCTTTGGACTAGCCTCCACAGAATTTACAAAGGCCTCAAAACTCCATTCTTAATGACATTTCCTCTCTAATTCACAGTTGGGTGCCTTCATATTTACTTCTGTCTGCCTGTGATCTTCTTTTGTCCTTCCTTCCCCCTCTTATTGCTATTTGTCACCTACTGTACTTCTCAAGAAGAGTGCCGTTTCTGTGCGATGTCTTAATAGCTCTCCCTCCCCGCGCATTGGTAACCCACCTTGCATCTTCTCCTGCACTTGTCATCCAAAAAACAAATCCAAGCATTCACTGAAATCTTTTATAGCAACCTACTTTTCTATCCTACCCTTATCTCTTGTGTCACTTCCCACTTCATCTAGAATGTAAGCTCATTTGAGCAGGGCCCTCAACCACCACTGTTCATGTGCTTCCAACTCATCGTGTTAGAAGTATGTAGGCCACCCATTGTAAAGACTGTGGAATTTGTTGGCTCTTTATAAATAATAATAATATCAATAATAAGAAGAATGTAAAATTGTAAAAAGCAGTGAAATATGTTGATACTTGAAAAATAATATTAAAATAAAAACATTATTGAAACGTTTCCTTGCACGCACAGGAAGATGAGTATAGGAAAAGATGATTGAGTGGAAATATGAATACATTCTTGAATGTTTGTATATTTCTCAATTATTGAATATAAACTTGTATATCCAGGTTTTATTAGATTATAAAAAAGATATAACTTTGTACAGATAGTTTTGGCAAAGGAGCATTTTTTTAAAGAGGTGCTTAATAATGGTAAACTGAGAACATAAGAGAACTTTAGAGTAAACATCCTTAAACTTCTTCTCCCAAAATAACTTCCGAAACAGAAGAATTACTAAAAAAAAACAAAAAAATAATTATTAGTTGAAATAGTGTATCGCGGAGAAACAATTTGTAATGCAAGTATTTTCCTCTCTCAATGCGAAAGTATTGATCCTTAATTTCCATAGGGAGCTCTGATGGATTACGTGAGGTTAAAGCCTCTAGCGTATTTGATGGAAACATAGCAGACGCAGTTGCACAAATGTCTCCATCTGCGCACTGCTTCTGTTGTGAAGCATTAATAAAGCTTTCTGACTCTACCGTACCAAAAAAACTAATCACTTGCAGAGCATGCCTACAGAAATTCAAAACACAAACATGGATCAGCAAAAGGGAATGTTTAGGTTTATGAGGAGAGTGATTAAAAATGTATCGGAGCTGCTTGTAAAGCTTATGGTTGAAGTTAAGTGTATGAAGCAAACAGCATTTATTGGCCTCCGGGGAATGTGACAGATAGTCTGTGGGTGTTACTGCAACATGGTACCAGTGATTGTTCTGGCCATCACAAACTAATCACCATCTGTGTAGATGAGCCTCATGGGAACTTCTGGCTGTTGGACAATCATAGTTGTTAGCATTTTTAATCAGTTGCTTGCTGTACAGATCGAAAGCGTATGCTATGTTCTTTATTTTTCTTTTCTTCAGAAGAATAACTGATTATGATCCTTCAAAGGGGTAAATCCCTGCTCTATGTTAATTCCCGGAGGGTGCAATGAAATTGGACCAGATTTTTTTTTAAATAAATGTTACTGCTAAAACTAAACTTTCCTTTGTAGTGTATTACAGTTCTCCTTAGAATAAGGTGACATCATTTTCTGTACTATTTTTTTTCTTTAACAAGGCTAAAGCTCACATGCTGGATTGCGTGATATTCATTGTTGTATATTATTATTGCTAAATCTAGCAGGTGTTTATAGAATGCCCTAAATATCATGTACTGTTTATAGCAACAGTGGGACCTTTTATTAAAAATAGCATTTAAGGAAAACTGATATTTAAACGTTCATGAAAAATAGCAGGCTGTAAATGTGTGACGTGCTGAATATTTTAAAAGGAAAACAAAGACTAACCATAAAGCTTTTTTTTTATTTTTATAAATGACTTTTTCATTATTAAAAGAGCTGACACCAGCAGTAAGAACGATTTTTTTTTACTATGTTGGTTTTATTTAATATTGCCTATTTTATATTAATGTATGACACCATAGGCTGCATTACTTTGGAGTAATGTTGCCTATAGGAGATGACACTTTTTCTCAGTATAAAATAAAAAATAAAACATAATTTTAAAAAACAAAATCAGTTTTATGTAAGCAATCTTGAGTTATTTTTTATTAGCTCTGTATTTGTAGAGGCCCCCAGCTTATGCAGGTGTAATGGTATAGTAAGTTCATGACTACAGCATTCACAAAGCTATTTCATAAATCAAAAACTTTGCATCTCTTTTTCTAACAAATGTACCAAATGTTACAATGTCCAACTACCCACAGTTGATCATGGCTTAGTAAATAGCTACTAGTTCAATGAAAACTAGACCAAGTAGCAAATCTTCATCAATGTCCTTTTTTTTTTCTTTTTAATTCCTGATTGGCTGATTGAGATAGAATGTTAATTGCAGTTGGTTGCAATCTGCAGTCATTATGGAAGTAGCAAATTATATTGTTTTCAATAAAATACTAAATACAAAGACATACTATGGAGCACAGAAGTCATTTGTCTTAAACACAGTATACCAGTGAAAATCGATTGAAAAGGACATGGTTTTATTTTAAATTCAGTGATTATAACTATTAAAATGGCTAGCTCACATCTATCTCTGTGTCCTGCTTCTATTAAACCTATTTACTATCCACGTATGTTTGCAAAGCCAACAAGATCATAGAAAAGAGATTTATTTTAGCTGATGAAAGCCCAAACAAACCCTGTTTCTTTACTAACTGTAAAAGTGCAGATCATTCCAGGACATAGCCCTGTTCCAAATTAAAACTTTAGAGCTGTTGGACTGTAACCCACTACAGATTTACTTATATGGCACCTGGTTTTAGCTACGTTAAGTAAAGCAATATTCTGACATTTAAATGTTAAAAGAATATCCAGATGTTAGACATTGAAGTAAAGAAGATGGGGAAGAAATTGGAAACGTTTGTGGTGAGAAGAGGAAATTCAGACCAGAAAATGTATGCATATTCCAAGTTCTTTTCATCATTTTTGTTCTCTACCCCTCTTGAAAAGCGAGATTATTAGCAAACTAAGTTATACTATAATATCAGTACTGACATCTTACTGTTCCATGTAACGCTCTCCATTGGCTGAGAATGTCTGTTTATATAGCTTCCTCACACCTTTGTAAATGATCTGTTACTAAAGACCATCATAGTCATAGTCAGTGTGCATATTGTCACAAGCAGCATTGATTGTTGGTCTCAGCAAGTCAATGGATCCACATGGTATTGTATGTTTGGACCTGCAAACTTCATCCACTGAATGATAAAAGGTGATCTAGATAAAGGGCATAATTGTGACAGATTGGATGCAAAATCAGTGGAACACAAAGGGCAGAGAAAAAAAAAGACTTGTGCTAGTAAAATTAAAGACAAGCAATATGTACAAAGGGTGTGATACTTTAAGAAGAAATGATAGCAGCTGCTAATTTACAGTTAGACACATAGGAGTATTTTCATTAAACTAAAACTTTTGTTGACATGAAAATCACCTTATGCCAACGTTTGACTTCTTACCCGGAATCTGTTGCTTCACTCCATCTCCATTATTTAAGATGGAGAGAGCTGGAAGCTCTCTGTATGAGCTAAGTGCTGAAGAGCTTGAAGCTCTTTGTATGAGTCAAGGCCTAGCTTATTATCTGAGAGCAATCACCTTACAATCTCAGCCACTGAGCTTGCCTTGCACTGCAGGGCTTAGCTCAAGAGAGCTAACAGGAGCCTCTCTGGAGCAGGGCCAGTGCAAGACTTTTTTGCGCCCTAGGCAAGAACAGCTATTTGCATTCCCTGAAACAAAAATTGCAAACTTTATGTGTCTCTTTCTCCCCCAACTGCTTTGTGTGTCTCTTTTTCAGCTTCCTCAGCTCCTCTGTGTGTCTCTCCCTCCCCTCACACACCTTAGTGGGTCTCTTTCTTCCCCCAACCCTTCTGTATATCACTCTGTCCCCATAGCCTCTATGTTTGTTTCTTTGTCCACCCAGCACCTATATGTGTCTCTTTGATTCCCAACTCTTTTTGTGTCTCTGTTTCCCCTTCCCCAGCACCTCTGTGTGCCTCTTCACCCCCTTAATGTTTGTGGGTCTCTTCAGTGGCGTACTAAGGAGGGGGCCGGGGGGCCATCCGCCCCTGGTGCCCTCAGACAGGGGGGTGCCACCAGGGCTGGCCAGGCTTGGAGTTCAGTGAGCTGTGTGCCTGCACCAGGTGCCATAGCAGCAGGGGTGCCGGGCAGCCGACACAGCTCACACGCAGGGGCTGGGAGCAGGAGCAGATCCCTGCACTGAGATTTGGGGGCGGAGCCAGATTGGCCATTGGGGCAGAGCCAAGCCAGATGTGGGGGCGGAGCTAAATGCAGCCTCATACTGCTGCACAAGCTTACTGTGAGAGAGTGTGTGCTGTGTGTAACTGTGATTGTGACTGTCTTTGACTGTGTGTGAGTGTGTAACTGTGATTGTGACTGTCTTTGACTGTGTGTGTGATTGTCTGACTGTGTGTGTGTATGTGACTGCCTGTGTTTGTCGTTGTGACTGTGTGTGTGTTTGTCTGCCTGTGATTGTCTGTGTGTGTTTGTGTGTGACTGTCTCTGACTCTGTGTGTGTGTGTGTGTGTGACTGTCTGACTGATTGTGTGTGTGACTGTCTCTGTGTGTGTGTGTGTGTGTGTGTGTGTGTGTGTGACTGTCTGCCTCTGATTGTGTGTGTGTGTGTGTGACTGTCTGTGATTGTGTTGTGTGTATGTGTGACTGTTTGCCTGTGTGACTGTCTGCCTGTGATTGTGTGTGTGACTGTCTGTGACTGTGTGTGTCACTGTGTGTGTGTGACTGTCTGCCTGGGATTGTCTGTGTGACTCTGTGTGTGTGTGTGTGACTGTCTGCCTGTGATTGTGTGAGTGTGTGTGTGTGACTGTGACTGTGTTGTGTGTATGTGTGACTGTCTGCCTGTTATTGTGTGTGTGACTGTCTGTGAATCTGTGTGTGTATGTGTGACTGTCTGCCTGTGTGATTGCCTGCGTGTTTGACTGTCTACCTGTAACTGTGTGTGAGTGACTGTGTGTGGGACTATGTGCATCTGACTGTGTCTGACAGTCTTCGCCCTGCAGTGAGCCGGCAGGCAGAATATGATGTCATCGTGGCCTCGGCATCATTACAGGGCGTGCAATGGACCTGTGCAGAAAGAGCACAGAGATCCCAGCAGCAACCACTGACCACCAGGGACTGAGGATCCACTCCAGCCCTTCTAGAGCAAGGTAGGGAGGCTGGGTGGACCTCTTAATTCTTAAATGTGTGTATGTATGTAATGTTTGTGTGTGTATGTGATTGTGTGTCTGTGATTGTATGTGTGTGGGCCAATGATTGTGTTTTTGTATATCTGTGATTATGTGTGTGATTGTGTGTATCTCTGCATATGTGTTTAGTAGATAGCTCCCTTATTTCCTGTCCTTAAATATTGCAATCCCACATAAGGATAACAAATAAGGGATTCATCTACTAAACAACTGAAAATAAGAAAAGTGCATTTTTTTAACCCTTTAGCTGTTTAGTAGATCATTCGCTGAATTGGTGCCTGTATGTGAGATTTACATATTTAAAGATACCAAATGAGGGTGCTGTCTAGCAGATAGCACCTTATTTGGTGTCCTTAAATATGGCAATCCCACAAAGGATAGCAAATAGAGGAGTTATCTGCTAAACAAAGATTGAAATGAAGAGGTGTCAGCCAGACCTCAACAAGAAATCTAGGTGGCTAATGTGAATTATATGCAAATGTATAATCAGATGCCAGCATGCAGAACACGATGTCTGCATGTGTGTCAATGTGTATCTGTGTGTGACTGAGTTTGTGTGTATATGTATCTGCATGTGTGTATGTCCGTGTATATGTGCAGACATCTAAAAATCTCGCCAACACTACACACAAATACACTCATGCATTTCAACGTCAACACTACGTACAAACCCCACCATTATATATAACCATACCACTGCATTCAAATACCACACAACACACAAATGCATGCAGTGCTGAATTTTGCTTTACCTACAAGTAATTTACAGAAGAAATGCTTTCAATTGTGTATTAACTGCTGTATTTATATGAAATAAATTGCCAACAAAGCATTTTATATTTCTATTTCAAATACATTTTGTCCAATTATTTTCTTATTTTAACATAAAGTTAAATTGACTGGTCTAACCATTCCTGACTTGGCACAGTCAGTATTTCTTTTGATTAAGCTTTTACATTATAAATCACAGACTTTGGAGACATAATGGACGACTGTGGGGGACTGCCAGTGATTTTTATAACAATGCATGTCACTTTTCACTTCAGTGCCCACTGGGTATAAACAAAACATGAAAAAAAAAAATCCTACAAAACCAATACGAGGTTGTTTGCTACAACCTTTTCCCCCAACTATTAAATATGTCCAAACCAGAGGTAAATATAAGGGGAAATATATTTCTAAAAATCTGAGCACCAGTTGTAAATAACTAAATCTACTGGAGGATGTGTAATGCGTGTGAAAGATTTACTCAGTGTACTGCATACTAGCAGAACACTAGGACTTATTAATTACATTTTTACATTTAAAATAGGGTACGATATGTAATTTACATTATGTGAAATGGAGATTACAAGTATTCTTACAGTCTGATCATAACCAGGTCTCTGATTTTATTTTTGTTTGTTATATATTTTGCTTTTACAAATCATTTCATTTTATGTTGTTTTTTTTACGTAGGACTTTTTTCAAAAATAGTTTTTATTTTTAAATTTTATCCGCACTTCAGTTTGCTCTTTGTTGAGTGGTACATGAATATTATCTGACAAAGTCAATACCATAATTAAGTACTGGGCTTCAGCCACCACTGGCTATTCGTTATTTACACTCTTGACTAAATCTGGTGACATTCACGCACTTCTAAACAAAAGACTTATTATTGTAGAGAACAGAGATGGAAATGACATTTAAAACAAAAGTATTATCATCAACCTATATTAATGGAAAACAATCTTTAAATGAATCAATACACATCATGCTAATGGATAAGTTGTGTAAAAAAGTGTGGTCTCTCTGCAACAACAGTTTCCAAGCTCTCTACTTTAGATATATATTATATAATCAATTATCTATAATCAATTATATCAATTGTGTTTTTGAAATCAAAACATAATTGAAAATGTATCTTGTTAGAAGTACTCAAAAATGTATAGATTTAAAAGTTTACCTATTTTCTAAGATTGCAAGGTGGGAAATTGGGGGAGTGTAGTAGTAGTAGTATTCTCCTTTTCCCCCTATCAAGTCAATTCTGACAGTGCTAACAGTGAGTTGGTGTCCTTTGCAGGAGGGATTTGTTATTTAAGTCCTGAGTAAGACAATAATTTTCCAGTGTAGGTAGGTCTACCAGAAATCGAAATTGTAAATGCAATCTAATACTAGTGGACATGAGCAGAGCTGTACCAATTCTTGTTGTGTAGAGCATACTTCCCCAACTCAGTCCTCATGGACCACCAACAGTCCAGGATTTTTGTATTTCCCTTTTTTTATTCAAGTGGAGATATTGATAAAACCTGGACTGCTGGTGGTCTGTGAGGACTGGGTTGGGGACCAATCGTGTAGAGGATATACCAATGTACTATTAAACTATGAAAGGGACACTCTAGACACCATAGTCATTCATCTCATTGAAATGGTTCTGATACATAAGATCCACGGGTGCTGTACCATGGTTCAATGTTTTCAACCAGTTAAACATTGAATGAGAATCCGAGTAGTCTGAAACTTGGCTTCTCTCTGCTGCATGGACAATTGTTTCCACTTCAGCCTTAGTAGTGATTGGTGATAGTGATAGGCTGAGAGTGCCAGCTGAACACTCATATTCACTGCTGCTTGTCGCTGGAATTAGTTGGCATGAGTTGATATCGTTTCTGCAGAGTCCTTTACCTAAGACATGCCTCTGATGGGTGGCAGAGCCATGAGGACTCATGGACACTAATTCAGTATTTAACCATTAAAATTTAGTTCAATATTGAACAGTGGGATAGTGTCAGGAACTGTAAGCATCATACCCACTTGAATGAGACCAATTAGATTTGGTGTATAGAGTGCCCCTTGTTATTCAGAGTGCCCCTCTGCACATTTTGACCGAGTAAGTACAGATACATGTAAATCATTTAGATTTACTTTTAAACATGATTTTAAAAATAAAAATAAGAACACACAAAAAGTCTACTGTATATACGCATTAAGTCTGTATCATTTAAGCATTTGTAACAAGTCAACCCTAATTACTGAGCAATCGAGATCAGAAATCAAGAATAAAAGGAATGTTAAATTTTGTTTTTTTTAAGTTAGAAGCCTCAAGTCAAAAATGTTTTTTACAGCTATAGTGCAGACTGAATGTACAGATCCAGATGAGTGCCATTTGTCTTTTATCTAAAATATATTTTTAATATAATAGAATATTAAAATTTTTAACAACAACCAAAATAATATTGCAAAAGAAATTAATTAAATATTAATGATGCAAAACCTATCAAAACATGTTTGTATTACCAAACGATTGTTCATTATTTAATTTCTGTATAAATTCTTTACTTTATAATACCAACATATTTTGTGACTTAGTTCATAATTCAGCTGCATCTTTCTGAAATATTTAATTCTTCAGATATATTATCAAGTACCGTAGCTACATTAAATTAATTTAAACATTATATTATATTTATCTAGTAGTGATTTATCCCAAACTCTTATGAGATATACATTGTTATCAATATAATAAAATTTGATATGCCAAATAAAGGTTTCAAATGCCCAGATAAAGGTGACCTCATACAATTGAAAATGATGGAGTAAACTTGTGAGACAATCCACTTTACTTCCCCACTTATAGTCCATCAAGACTTATACAGCAATGTTACAGGAAACTAATTTCCTTACTGGAGTTACACGAAACAGGGGATACTGGATAGATACTATAGTAACATGCCAGGACTAAGAAAGCTGGTATTGTGATATTATCTGCTAAATTGATTGGCTTGGCCCTCCACAATTTCCAACACTACAGTCACACCTTGCATATGCTTAGAAAGTGAGAATGGCATGTATCCCTTCTAAACTTTGGATAACTTTGTAGAAAAATACCAACCCTATCCAACTGCTCAATATAGCTTGGTTACATTCGCATGTTAGTCTTAAACTGTTTCCCTGTTTCACTTGAGCATAGCAGAAGCTACACTCTGTGGTACGAAATATGCACGAATCCTGCAATTGTACCACAACAAGTCCTGTCTTACCATTAACACACAGCCTGGACCTTGCAGGTGGGCTTCCAACTAATAGCCTTTTCCTCTTGGGACCTGAACCCTATAAAAAACAATACTGCACCTAACAGTTTTTCAGCCTTTAGCTTCCCTGATTGATTCCAGACTCCCAACAGAAATGGAACACTTCCATTATAATCAACTATCATCACTATCATCATTCCCTTCCAAATAAAACCAACATTCACAGAAGTCTAACTGGAATTGAATCCCACCAAATTCCAACATTGTAATGAGACAAAGAGAAGTTGCATTGATAATATTTTTAGACGAACACTGGACTAAGGCCCTTTCTCTGAATTTCCCAAAACTCTATATGCACATAATATTATTAACCTATAGTATCATAATCGCACATTAGTCACATTATAGATAGATGCTATTTCTCCTGGCAAAGCAGCAACAATGAACAAAATAATATTTGGTTCTTTTACATTGAAACACTCTTCAGGATTGTTGATAACATTCAATTCCTGTTTTGTTGTCATTACAATTATGAATAAGTGGTATTTCTTATCTTTGTTTCCTTGTAGCCTTGTTTTCTGAAAAACTAAAACATAACCAATAAATATTGTAAAACAAAAAGGCATATGGCTACAAAGAGATCCCGTTTACAGAATATGGTTATACAATATGGGCACTAGATAAAAATATGCTCGGGGCACCAATACAACTTTAATGTATTTAATCAATTTTTGGTTCATTAATTCAAAATTTTATTTATGTTTATAGAAAAACTACAAATATTTGAGCATGCCTATGAAATGCATTAAATCTGCATTGATTTAAGGTTTTACTGATATATCATGTCATGGCAATTCACATAATCACAGATATATACATACAGTGAGTGAAAAAAGTATTTGATCCCCTGCTGATTTTGAACGTTTGCCCACTGACAAAGAAATTATAAGTCTATTATTTTAATTGTGTATTTAAACAGTGAGAAACAGAATAACAAAAAAAATCCAGAAAAAAGCACGTCAAAAAAGTTATAATTTGATTTTCATGTTAATGAGTGAAATAAGTATTTGATCTCCTATCAATCAGCAAGATTTCTGTCTCCCAGGTGTCTTTTATAAAGAGAGTGCTCCTAGACAAGATTGTAGACTTACACAAGGCTGAAATGGATCTCACCTCATGGCGTTTCAATGATCATGAGAACGGTGGGGAATCAGCCCAGAACTACACGGGAGGATCTTGTTAATGATCTCAAGGCTGCTGCGACCATAGTCACCAAGAAAACAATTGGTAACACACTACGCCATGAAGTACTAGAATCCTGCAGCGCAGGGTCCCCCTGCTCAAGAAAGCGCCCGTTTGAAGTTTGCCAATGAGTATCTGAATGATTCAGAGAGAACTGGGTGCATGTGTTGTGTTTAGATGAGACCAAAATTTAACTCTTTGGCATCAGCTCAACTAACCGTGTTTGGAGGAATGCTGCCTATGACCCCAAGAACACCATCCCCACCATCAAACATGGAGGTGGAAACATTATGCTTTGCAGGTGTTTTTCTGCTAAGGGAACAGGACAACAGTAACGCATCAAAGGGACGATGGACGGGGCCATGTACCGTCAAATCTTGGGTGAGAAACTCCTTCCCTCAGCCAGGGCCTTGAAAATGAGTCGTGGATAGGTATTCCAGCATGACAATGACCCAAAACACACAGCCAAGGCAACAAAGGAGTGGGTCAAGAAGCACATTAAGGTCCTCAAGTGGCCTAGCCAGTCTCTAGACCTTAATCCCATAGAAAATCTGTGGAGGGAGCTGAAGGTTTGAGTTGCCAAACGTCAGCCTCAAAACCTTGATGACTTGGGGAGGATCTGCAAAGAGGAGTGGGACAAAATCCCTCCTTAGATGTGTGCAAACCAGGTGGCCAATTACAAGAAACGTCTGACATCTGTGATTGCCAACAAGGGGTTTGCCACCAAGTACTAAGTCGAAGGGGTCAAATACTTATTTCACTTATTGACATGGAAATCAATTTATAACTTTTTTGACATGCGTTTTTCTGGATTTGTTTTTGTTATTCTGTCTCTCACTGTTAAAATACACCTACTATTAAAATTATAGACTGATCATTTCTTTGTCAGTGGGCAAACATTCAAAATCAGCAGGGGATCAAATACTTTTTTTCCTTACTGTACTCACACAATCACAGATACACACAAATACGTACCTATACACACAAACAATCATGGACCTATACACATACAATCACAGACACACACAAATACACACAATCATAGACATACACAAAATCACACACATACACACTTACACACAATCAGAGACATATACATAATCACAGACATACATAAACACCATCACAGACCCACACATGCACACAAACAATCACAGACAAACTATTAAAATGACAATATCAATAATAACTTGTGGACATATAGTACATTAGCTGTATAGACAATTGGTAGAGAGCAGTTTTTTGTTTTTTTATCAGTGCCATGAAGGTATTTTTCAAAAAAGCAATATGTAAATCAAAGCAAATCTTTGGATTTGTAGCAGAGAAAAATGCAATTTCCTTTCTGTGTCAAGCAATCCAGAGAGTAGAATATAAATTCAACTTCACCTGCTAACCTAAAAAGTTCTTTATTAAACAGACAGTCCATTATGTTTTATTTATTTAGCTGTTTTGAGAGAGAAGCAAGGAATGCTATGTATTTTTAATTTACATTTCCTGAATGAATAGATCCCCTAGTGAACATGTAAAATCGAGAGACACTGCAGGTTGTTAAATGTTGATAGTTTCTCAACCTTGCAAAATGTTTTACCCATAGGGCATTACATGCTGATTAGAGTATTCTATGTTCTCTGACTTCCATAAGAAACCTGCATCATATAAATCACTAGACCATAGGAAAATAGATATTTATATATATACACACACACACAGAACTTAACTGGCAATCTTCAAACAAAGCTATTAAGTAACAGCCCAATTGCTTACCCATGCTCGTATAATATTCCAATAAATGGTAGCACTCACAGGACTTCCAAAATGTGATATACATGTGACACAGCGCATTAATATAATATCAATTTACTATCATGAAAACATAAGGGACAGTTTACCAAATTAAAATGCCCAGATATACACATTCCCACATTATAAAGGTATCAGTATGCTTGAGGTCTTTCAATCACAAAAAAAAAAATCAATCTACAAGTGAAGTGCACTTTATGATACATAACAATAAGTAGTGTAGTGTAAGGGTTAATGTTTAGTGTAGCATAGGGTTTAATGTTTAGTACTGAATCAATAGGTGGAGATCTACTATAAGAACTTCCATACTAAAAATCAAGTAGGATATATATTATCAATATTTTATATTTAACATAATTCCAACATGTTTAAAAAACTTGTATAGTAAAAGTAAATAGTAAAAAATGGCAACTGTATTTAAGAAAAACCATGAAAAATGCGTACTTTGTACTGCTGGTTTAATTGTATATATTGGGCAATAAATATTACAGGTTTAATACATATTAAAGGACCACTATAGGCACCCAGACCACTTCAGCTTAATGAAGTGGTCTGGGTGCCTGGTCCAGGTAGGGTTAACCCATTTTTTTTTTATAAACATAGCAGTTTCAGAGAAACTGCTGTGTTTACACTGAGGGTTAATCCAGCCCCTAGAGCCTCTAGTGGCTGTCTCATTGACAGCCACTAGAGGCGCCTGCGTGCTTCTCACCGTGAAAATCACAGTGAGAAGACGGCAGCGTCCTAAGGAAAGCATTTTAAATGCTTTCCTATGAACTGGCTGAATGCGCACACGGCTCCTGCCGCGCATGCACATTCAGCCGATGACGTCGCTAGGAAGGAGGAGAGGAGGAGGAAAGCTCCTCGCCCGGCACTGGAGAAAGGTAAGATTTTAACCTCTTCCTCTCTCCAGAGCCCGGCGGGAGGGGGACCCTGAGGGTGGGGGCACCCTTAGGGCACTATAGTGCCAGGAAAATGAGTATGTTTTACTGGCACTATAGTGGTCCTTTAATGAAAACACAATTTACTAATATTCAGTTTTATGTTTGTGGGGGGGGGGAGAGGGGTGTTAGTGTGTACTAACAATAACTATGTACATAAATACGTTTTAAGATTTGGAATATACAGGCCTGTTAGAATGAAAAAAATAAATACATTGAGTTAACAAGAACTGCCATGATTAAATGTTTCAGAAATTTAGAAAACACATTTCTAGAACATGTAAACAATTGTCAATTTAGCAATGGCGAAACCATCATGATTACAGTTATGCCAAGAAACTGAGCAAATTGGCAGATTGTGTTGGCAGTACAAAGAATTATCAAATAAACTAACTTAACCTACTCCGTCTGAACTCCCACTACCTAATGAATAGAAAGTGAAGATTTAAAAGTCAACTATAGGGTGATTTTAATAATGTATGTTTTTACATTTCTTTTTTTATTACACAATTAAAGGATCACTATAGGGTCAGGAACACAAACATGTATTCCTGACCCTATAGTGTTAACACCACTATCTAGCCCCCCTGGTCCCTTCATGCCACCATAAATATAGTAAAAATCTTACTGTATTCAAGCTTGAAGCTATAGATCTGCATGCTGTTTGCCTCAGAAAAAACATCATCAGAAGTAGTAGCCTGATCCAATCACAATGCCTCCCCATAGGATTGGCTGAGACTGACAAAGAGGCAAATCAGGGGCAGAGCCAGCATGCTTCAAACACAGCCCTGGCCAATCAGCATCTTCTCATAGAGATGAATAGAATCAATGAATCTCTATGAGGAAAGTTCAGTGTCTGCATGAAGAGGGAGGAAATACTGAATGTTTGGATGCATTTTAGGCAGCCATGACCCAGGAAAGATCTCTAACAGCCATCTGAGGAGTGGCCAGTGAAGTTATCACGGGGCTGTAATGTAAACACTGCATTTTCTCTGAAAAGACAGTGTTTACAGCAAAAAGCCTGAAGGGAATGATTCTACTCACCAGAACAAATTCAATAAGCTGTAGTTGTTCTGGTGACTATAGTGTCCCTTTAACTAAATGGAATATAAATATGCAATTATATATTAAAGGAACAGTTTTATTAATGGGAACCCAAATTAGATGTAGTAATTGTTATCATGCATAGAGAAAGAGCTATCTAGAATAACATACATACTAAGACAACTAGCATAAATCCCAATGGAATCTAGAAATGGAAAGGTATCTGTGGCATCTTAAAATATCCTTTGCGTCAGCCATTTTGGAGGAAATACAGATTAAGGAACATCGCACAAAGACATTTACAGTTTACATTATACAAGGTTTCTTAAAATCACTCATCTCAGCAAACAAATATGGGGATTCAGTTCCACCACATGGCCATATCATGTTAAGCCCACCATAATGCCACATTTCCCCAATATCAGTGGGTCCTACACTAATTCCCACACCAATTCCCTCTTTTTCTAGCCATTTGGGAGGAGGCAGAGTCTGAATCTTTATGTAACTAATGTAACTATAGCATTTAGTCTGTACATTGATGGTTAATTATCTTGCAAAATATATAGGTTAAATATTTATACCCACCATAAAATGCTGGCATTCATATATTTTGTGATTGAAGAGGCTAATTAACATAAAAACTCCACTTTTTTTTAAGATTAAAAAGAAAACATTTAACTTGCTCAGTGTTAAAAAATAAAGAACTCTAATGAGAGTGTTCTACAATAGCTAAGCTATTGTTCTTTAAATTCTACCTAATAAGAAGTTTAACCCTGCTCCACC
The DNA here is from genome assembly GCA_933207985.1 of Pelobates cultripes. NCBI lineage: Eukaryota > Metazoa > Chordata > Amphibia > Anura > Pelobatidae > Pelobates > Pelobates cultripes. The sequence goes on along the minus strand of OW240912.1, from coordinate 231,440,715 downwards.
TATTATGACATTAGTATAAAATTAAGCTCTCCAAATTAAATCTCTATTGTGTAAAAAAAAAACAGAAATCCAAGCTTTTGAAAAAGGCAATAATTGCATTCAGGTTTTTTTAGAATCTGAAGGACATGCAAGTGACTAACATCAATACGTGAAACCTGGTTTATAGCAAATTATTCACTTAGTAACCAGGAGATAATATAACATCAAGTAGAAAAATGTGTTCCATTAGTCCATTATTCTTTCACAATTTCAGGTTAGCACATTCTTGGTCAATGTTATTTCATAGAATTCATTGTATTATCTCATGATGTTATTCAGATCCTTTGCAGGTTTTGACATTGTTTAGAGTAGTGGGTAACATTGCAATTGTACATAGCTAGTGTGGTACATGAGTTTTTGAATTGGCCATGAGTTATGAAAGAATGATGTAAACTAACGCAAAGCTAATTCTATACACTTTTCAATTACGAATATAAATGCCATTTATTGGAGAAGCCTGAATAGTCCTTATGTTTATAAATTTTCACTATGGTTACAGGATTTCTCTAGTAGGCAATAATATTAATATTGGATACAGATAGGTGAAACATGGATTTTATTGCCAGCTAGAGGTGCTACAAGGCAGCAATGTAAACACTACTTTTTTCTTTGAAAAGGCAACATTTACATTGCTCAGCCTGCAAAGACATCCTATACATTAAGCTGTAGTTGTATAGTGTAATTTGTAAAGTGTAGTGAATCTGCTTTTTATAGAAATCCATGTCTATGTGGTCACATTATTTTCACTGATATTGGGAGGACAGAAACTGAATCTAATCTGGCCATTTAATAAAGAGGGTTGTCTCACGATATATAGACCCTATTAGGTTTAGTCAAATTTACCATTTTATTATTTATCCGCTCTGTTTTTAGAAGTACTGGTTGTAGGGGCACATATTCCCACATGTGGCGGACATGTGAAAAGGTTTGGAAGAGTGTTTTATTCATGAAACCTAAACCTAAATTGACTCACACTAACACACTTACACACACACATTGACAGATAAAGATACACATTCATAATGTGTATCTGGCTGTGTGCATTTCTGACTAAGAGGGTCTTATAGACCAGATATCTATGTATTTGTGACTGGCATTGTGTATCTGTGTATTTCCCAGAGAGTTTATGTCTGATGGTCAATACCCTTATATGTACAAAAGGTAAGGTCTCTAGCGCTCGTCTTTAGTGCAGGTAGGCAGCTTGAACAACCCAAGCCAGAGTCGCTTCTTTCCGGTTCATGGGTGGTGTGGAATGGGGACAGAGAAAAATGGCTCCTTAAAAGTATCCTCAAAATCGAATCAGGAAAATTAAATATTCAAAAGAGAGGACAAAAATGTAATATGGTGTAGTATTTCCAGATAGTGAGATAAATAAAAGGAAAATCACTTACACTTTTTTGAGGCTAGTAATTAGCTCTAAATATATGCACTCGAGTGGTATAATACCTGTCTATGGATCTGTGGAATATCTTTGTCTTGCATGTGCTAGTCTTTATGGTTGATAGTTATTTTGGTTGCTGGTGTGGTGTGAGCTCCCTAGCTCAATGTATTCAGGATTTACGCTTGTCATTGCACAGACGTTTAGCAGCCAAGGGTCACCAGGATATTCACCATATATAAAATAATAAATATATATATACAGGGGCGGAATGACAAGTCAGGCAGATCGGTCATAGATCGAGGGCCTGAGGCAGTCAGGGGCCCAGCAGCACAGCCATGCTCTGGCTGAGGAGATCAGAGATCTCCTCAGCCAGAAAAACATGATTTTTCTCATATTCCAGTGATATGTTGCACTGTACCCACAATAGACCACCTGTAACCACTTCACCCCCCCTTTTCCCCCCTCAGCCCCCCCTGTACCCACCTAAGTCCCCCTATGTGCCCACCTCAGCCCCCCCATGCCCACCTCAGTCCTCTCAGCTCCCTCTGCTCCCACCTCAGCCCCTTCTGTACCCACCTCAGCCCCCTCCTGTACCCACCTGTACCCACCTGCACGCCCACCTCAGCCCCCTCCTGTACCCACCTAAGCCCCATCTTGCACCCACCTCAGCCCCCATGTATCCACCTCAGCCCCCCTGTACCCACCTCAGCCCCACGTACCCACCTCAGCCCCACGTACCCACCTCAGCCCTACGTACCCACCTCTGCTCCTCCTCCACACACCACATCTCCCCTTGCACCAACCTCAGTCTCCTGTCTCCCTGCACCCACCTCAGCCCCCTTGTACTCACCACAGCTCTCCCTGCACTCACCTCAGTTCCCCTGAGCTCACCTCAGCCACCATTCCTCCCTACACTCACTCCAGGATCTGCCTATCCCTGTACACACCTATGTCCCTATGCCACCTCCACCTACCATAGCTCCTATGCCTTCCAGTACCCACCACAGCCCCTATGTCTCTCCCAGTGCACACTACAGCCCCTTTATCCCCCTGAACCCACCTCATCCCCCTCTGCACCCACATCAGCTCCCTCTGCATCCACCACAGCTCCTCCTTCACACAACACATCCCCCCTTGCACCTACCTCAGCCCCCTGTCTCCCTGCACCAGGGATCTACCTATCCCTGAACCCACCTAAGCCCATATTATCCCACGACAGCCCGTATGCCACCTCCAACTACCATAGCCCCTATGTCTTTCACTACCCACCACAGCCTCTATGTCCCCTCCTGTGCTCACCACAGCCCCTATGCCCTTCCTGCGCTCACCACAACCCCTAAGTCCCACTTCATATTCTGTCCAGCCCCACAACCACCTCAGCCCCCCTGCCTACCTCAGCCCCGATGGCTCCCTGTGCCCACCTCAGTCTCCGTGCCTCTCCATGCCCACCTCAGTCCCCGTACCTCCCAGCGCCCACCACAGCCCCCTGCTTCCCTGCTCCTACTTCAGCATCTATTCCCCCATGCACACACTACAGCCACTATCCTACTTATACACAGTAGAGCCTCTATTATCTAAACACACACTACAGCCTCAGTATACACCAGATGCCTATTACAGATTCTATCACACCCAAACTGCAACAAAACCAGCTCTCTCCACTCACATACTGCACTGCAAATAGCCTCATTCACACACAAAAAACCCACAAGGAGCCTCACTGTATAGACACAATCCCACAAGCAGCATCCCCACACATACAAAACCACATGCAGCCTCCCTACACATACACATCACAAACAGCATACCCACCATTGCAATACTGCATACAGCCTCCACACAAACAATTATTACAATCACTTATATAGCGCCAACATATTCTCCAGCACTGTACAAAAGGTAAAACAAGAGAAACAATTAATCCACAACACTTTGACATACAGGAACAAATCATCACTAGCAGCACCCCCACACACGCAACCCCACAAGTAGACTCCAAACTCATGTGACTACTTGTATGGTTGCACATGTGGGGGACGTTGCTTGTGATGCCATCAGCTGGTTGGATTAACCCCTAAAAGTAAATCTGGCCATTTTGGGGGGCTCTGCGGGTGTGGAAGTCAGGGCTGAGTGGCTCTCACACGACCTTTTATGTGCATGACAGCATACACATATCTGTGTGAAAGCAGCAGAAAGAAAGGGGAGAAGAGTTGTAGGGGACCAAAAAACCTTCTACCAGGAGGGGGGCTTTAATCACCCACTGCCCGAGGGTCTTGTGAGTGGTCAGTCCGCCCCTGTATATATATATATATTGCTCTCTATAGTAAAATAAATATAGGTGATAAAAGGAGTTATACTCACTAGAGGAGAGCAAAAATGCTCAATCCTTATAGCATAGTCGGTATGTCCCCCACCAAGGAATATGATGTCTGGATCTTTTGAATAAAATCTTCTCGATAAAATCAGGAAGGTCTAAATATGGTTACAAATAACTAAATTTATTGAAAATAAAGATTAAACCCATAAAAGGAATAAACACCAATGCTTGAGTATAAGTAACTAGAGCTAACTAACTGAAATGGGACAGAATAGTACTGAAAGCCAAATGTGTGAACATAAACTTGTATGTTGGAAGGCCATTTGGCCTGAATTTGTTTGTCCCCACCCACCTACACCCATCTATATTAACAAGTCACCTCTGTGGGCCCTCTTTTACAGGCCTACTCGTATGTTAGTTTCGGCACACCTCAACCAACTTTGCTTCTCCTTCTACATTCCATTATGTATTAGATAAATTCCGAGCACAAATGTATGTATATATGTATATACTCTGGATATGTCACTTTCCAGGTATCATATCATCATGGTAATAAAAGTTGGATTCCACCTCGGGTGAATAGGTAAGGATGAGTTCTTTTACTGATAAATATAGATAAGTGCTCCAATGATTCATGAAAAAAAAGTCACAGGTTTGTGTTTGTTACACAATCTATGTGTGTGTATATTAATATTCCAAGACTAAAATGTATCTGGCTTCCTAGCATGAGGGATTATCAGTCTCCACAAGGCATGAGGAGATCCCAAACAATATTTCTTGCTAGAGGTAAAGCAGCTGCCAAGACAGGATAAATGTTCTTACTGCATGATACCTTTGAATTGGATTGTTTAACCTATCTCTACACATGAAAAATGGATAATACCTGAAGCTCTCAGAGTTTCAGACTATACTGACTCACATAGTCTTGTAAAACCTCCTACACCAACACATTCCAGACATTTAGCATATGTTTAACTTTACATCTTATTCCTGTTTTACTAAAATAAAATAATACAGCACAGTATATTTTGTTAAGATCTTTAAAGCTTTTCTTTACTTAATGGGATATGTTTATCTTATTATAAGCAGTCCTGTTTTATCTAGCGGGTAATATGGCTTCCATCAAAAGGAGCCTCCTACAGCCATGGTTAGGCACTAGGGAGGGAGTAACATAGTATGGATTGCTGGTTTGAATAATAGATCAATTTCATCTGTTAGATGGGTTTGCTACTAGCTCAGACATAGGAATACAGTTCCTCTGACACTTATGACCTAAACATATGATGACATCACCCACGACAATCACTACAGTCAAGTGTCTGACTGTATCTTTGCTAAGTAAAAATGACTGCTTTGGCACATTGCTTTAAAAAGTCCATGAATTGTGTTTTATAACATTGCTTCAGTCACAGTATTTAGCCACCCATGTATAGCAATCACTCCATACCGTGAAGCACAACTAACAAAATACTATCATCCTACAAAAAGGTATATAAAAGGAGGAAAAGTATATGAATTAATATAAACTATTCATCTTACAGATGTAGGGATATTCAGTTAAAGGTGGTCTGCTAGTGCATGGCCTCCTACCCTGAATGTAATCACCAAAGAGACACTCCAGTGGTGTCTGGGGCTTAACCCCTATTTACAAATAGAAAGAAACGTAATAATATCCACATTCAAAAGGGAAGGATTTTGAATGTTGATATATACTGGGTATATGTAAAACACTGTACAGATATACACCTGTCCAAAACAAGAAGAGTTGAGAAAGTCTAGTTAATACATTCTAAAACTGTTAAGCTTTTCTCTGACTAGGAGTTAATGACTCAAGGCTGTCCCCTCATGCCTAGGGCAGCACAAAACCAGGATACACCACTGGCAATTGGGGGATAGGGGCTGAAGAAAAAAATATAAGGTCTCCCCCCATGAGGTTTACCCTGTAATAAGGAAGGGTGATTCCTCTTCCCTGATGGTTCCAGATGCTGCATGCAACAGGCAGAGCCTAATACAGGGTCAGAGCAGGGCCGGTGCTAGGATTTTTAGTTACACAGGCAAAGATGCATTTTGGCGCCCCTCACCCTCCTTTAAAAAAAAAAAAAAAAATGCATCTACACCTGTGTGCATTTCCTCCCAAGCCACAGGCATAATTTTTCAGTCACACAGTCAAAGTCATACAGGTACACTTGTCATACAAACACAGAAATAATCATACAGAGACATACAGACACAGACACATACAGTCAGAGACATACGGACATACAGGCAAAGACATATATGCATACAGAGACATGAAGGCATATAAAGACATGCATACATACAGAGGCATACCGTCATACAGACACATACATACATACAGGCATACAGAAACATATATACAAAGACATACAGAAACATACATACAAAGACATACAGGCACATACATACATACATACATACAGAGACATACAGGCATACAGAAACATACATACAAAAACTTACAGAGACACACAGACACATACATACATCCGTACATACAGAGACATAAAGGCACACAGTTACACACATGCATACAGAGACATATATACAGACATTCAGAGACAAACATTCATACATGCATGCATACAGATACATACATACATACATGGATACAGAGACATACATACATACATACAGAGACATACAGACATACATACATACATACATACATACAGAGACCATACAGACAGACATACATACAGATATACATACATACATACAGAGACATACAGACATATATACATACAGAGACATACAAAGAGACATACATACATAATTACATACTTACATCAGTTCAATCTGATCCCTGGGGTGCATGCTCTCTGGCTCTGTGGAGTCCCGTCCTGCAGCCCAGCCCCATCACAGGACGCCAGCCGCGCTGTGTGGTACACAGGGAGCAGGGTTATGATGTCATTCATATCCCCGCCCCCTCCACACAGCTTGCGGCAGACATCAGTGTAGGAGGTGGGCGGGCAGAGGCTGGGTTCCACGTGCGGGAATCTCTGAGCTTCGCTCGGCCACGCTACAAGTAGTAACCAGCAGTGCGCTTCCTTCCTTCTGGTCAGCCTGATGTTGCACCCCCAGGGCTGGTGCGCCCTAGGGTGGCCACCTGGGATGCCTTATGGTAGCGCCGGCCCTGGGTCAGAGCATAATGTGAGGGCAGAACCTAGTGCTGCACTTCCTGCCATTGCTCATCTACCTACAGAGTGCATGGGTGCTGTGCATCCACCCAGGATCAGCTCCATGTAAAATGACTAACTAATGGTTGCAAATTTGAATATTTAATGTGAATATGTGTATACAAAAACTATAAATGTTTTTTTTTGGAATGGAAATACTTTAAAATTAAAATTTCTGTTCTACATAGAATCAATATACTGCACTATGTAAACACTGCATTACAACATAAAAGTGTGGAATCAAATGAAATTAAACAAATTCAATTATTAATTTGTATTTTGCAGCATGTTAAATCAATATCTCTGAAGCTTTTTTGTAAATGTATGTTTAATTGTATAGTATTAGAGTTTAAGATATAATACACTTCAGTTTTAAGAGTTTAGCTTATTTAACATGATAATTGTGTAGCGACTCTCAGTAGAAAATAAAGGAATGTATTTTCAAGCGTAATTGAGCTTTTTTCGTGTTTTTCCCAGAAGCAAAGAAAGCCATCTGCGAGAACCTGTTTGCATGTTTGTTTTCTACAATAAAATTCAAAGTACGTTTTCCTGTTAGTGGATTATACCATATGTCACTTTTTGTAACAGTACTACTATGTTTATAAATGAGGCTGGTTCTACTACTTTTGCTGTCTTTTATCCACTTTAGATGTAAAAAAAAAAAGGAGAAAATGAAAAGGTAATGCATTTTTTCCATCAGAATTCTATGTTGAGCATTTTGTACATTAGTGGAATAGTTTCACTGACAAAATATCTTACATACAATTCACCATAGTCATGTGGACATTGTTGCGCATCACAATGACCGATTTAAAAGGGTACTGTCACCTTCCAGGATTTGGAATATTATGTTTTAATATCCCTATATATAGAAAATATGCTTTTGTCATGTCTGACAATAAAATTAAATATACAATTCCACAATTGTATCCTGGAACTGGGCACCTCCATCTTTGCTCTCTGACAATCATTTTTATAAATGTTGCTTTTTTCTATCTTTAAACAGTAAAAGAAAGAATGTTTCTGTTCTCCTCATTTGAATTAAGTGCCCTAACTGTGCCACATCTAAACTTGATTTCATAAACGTTTTAAAATAAAATGGAGCATTGCATAAAAAAAAAAAAAAAAAACTTAACAAAAGTTAAAGGTGATTTTCAATGTATTATTCAGCGGTGTGATTTCTGCAGAGAAGCATCTATTCCACTTTAAGACATCCTGAAAATGTTCTGGATTGAGCCACCTTGAACCAGGTGCTCCTTAACAACAACTATTCAAAACAGAAAAATAAAGAGCACTTAGCATTCAGATCTACCAGCTGGGAACTAATTAATAATAAAAAAAAATATAGAGAGAGAGAGTTGTGAAGAAAACAATGATCTACCCTATCTACCCTATTTCACAATAGTGAGTCGAGGGTCATGAATTATTTGTTAATATTAATTTAGCTTTTTCTGAACCACCTATTAACAAGGAGCAATTTCCGAACCTGATGACCAACCACTGCCTATTAGTCTGTACAGTTCTGTAGCATAATTCCTCCGTCTTTTCCACGCCTCTCCATTTTTACAAAATTTCTTCCTGATTGGAAATATGCAGTGTAAATACACAACCAAGAGATTATTACAAGATGTAAATGTGTCCAAGCAGGCCAAAACCAATCAAATATACTCCAGAGTGTCACTTTAATAGCTGATACTAAAACAACAAACAAAAAGACAATGACAAAGCTCAGTTCAATTCTTATTACAATGAATTGGAAAGTCTAGTTAACTGCGTTTTATTGAAGTTGGATAGTTATGGAGTATAACTTTTATCCTGTTTACCAGGGGGTACACTTAAGAGAGTGATAGTTGAATCTTGGATAAGAGAGTCCCTGCAATGTTTGCTCACTGTTACTAATCTGTACCTTGCCTCAAATGATCTTAGCAAATAATATTAGCTTTTATTAGCCAATTTATCTCTTAGGGTGTGATATGAGGGGAGAATCTGTGGTTGAATCTGCATGCTAGTGGATCAAGCACTATATTAGATTTTACCCTACTGTGAGGACATATGGAGATCTGCCAGCTTTGGCTGGTCGGAGATAAAGTGGATGGGGGCATGTCCACTGACTATATCTATGCCCACAAAGGAAGTGTGACATCCCTGTTTCTTTTTAGCCTTCTTTTTAGCTGGGAGGAAGGGACAGGTTGTCACTTCCTTCCAGCCGGCAGGTACAGCAGGTACTACAGGGACCTGGTCAGGCTCTTAAAGGGCCGCTGCACCTGACCAGGCCCAGTAACAATACCCATCTGGTGGATAATCTGCAGGGGCAATTGTTGAAGGCACTTATTATATGTAATATCCTGGAAATCACACACACACACACACACAATCTGACATGCATTGTATGTCAGATTGTGTGTGTGATTTATATATGATTTGCAGATGTCAGGGAGCCACATTAAAAATGCAAGAGAAAGAGAAACTACCGGGAGACATGGGATGTCTGCACTATGCACTGGTTTACCATTCATTTATGGACTTTAAATGCCCTGATTATAGTTATAAGAGCTTAGTGAGTGCATGTTAAACCACACTTTCCCTCAGAAAATCAGTTGTCATTGTGATGTTTATAACTCTCATGCTTTTAACTCTCCTTACAGTGGGGTATGCCAGGACAAACCTGGCACCATCACCACTAAAACAAGCCGTGTTCCTTTAACTTATATATTTATTATTTATTCATTTTCTGTTCACTGGTTATTCATTACTATTAGAGGACTTTAGCCTGTTCAGATTTCAATACAAGTAGCTTTTAGCTGCTAGTCCCCTTAGCAATTACTGTGAATAGAGAAGAAAAGAGGGGAGTGTGTGTGTGTGTGTGTGTTTGATAATGCTTTAGCCTACACATCTCATAGTGCAGTGCTCCTATTTTACAAACCTTTTGAGAAGTGGTTATTCTCATATTTTATTTCAGGGACAAAGCTTTGACATAAAGAAGAATTAACTATTAATGCTTATGTCTTGTTCCTAAAGGTGCTTACACTGAATAGATTATATTCCCCATTTCAATGTCAATGATTTTCTGTGCATAAAATAGTGAATCACTAAAAAGCTGACCTTCAGGAAAGGTCAGCATGAGTGCAAATCTCATATGTTTGGCCATCATAAGGGAAGACTAAGAAAAAGCTTCATCGAATGCAGTAAATAATTCCATTAATTGTTTGGGTGAACAGGCTACAGGCTCAATATACTTAGCAGATGGACAAGGTCAGAAATAACCATCAATTTAGAGATAGATTTAAAAGTAAACAACAACAATGAAATTACTGATTAAATTGTAAGCCTTGGAATACGATCTACAAAGATGAGTGTTTGAAAGGAATGACAAATATTCAACACATGTGTGTGTTGTTGTGTTTGTTTGTACAATCTATGCTTAGTGCATTTAGTAAGCATTATTAAGGACAAAAATTGAGAAAATGGTTAAGAACTGCTCTATAGGGGACCGTTTACACAAAGTTGCACATATTCATAGTAGATGCATGCATTGTCGGCACTACCTTTAAGGTACACTTCACTTCTCAAATACAAAATAAAGAAAAATCAATGTTTAGTAGACATAACCCAAATAAAAACTTACATGAATTTAATTGTGCATTTTTTCTTTGGAGGTTAATCTAAAAACAGTGTACAAAAGCTGCAGTTCTCTTGTTTGCTTCCTTTGCAAGAACTCCCCTTCTAACCAATCCAAATCTTTCTGTGGCTATCCAATCACAGACTTCCCAAAAATAAGTTTTTGCGAGACAGGTGTTCTGAGCAATTGCTGACTCTTAAATTTAGCTCAACTAAGCTAACCAAACCAGGAATTAACAGGAGCCTGTTGGCTGCTTGAAAGTCAGGGGTATAACTAGGTCAGTTTATAAAAGTGTCAATTTCTACTGAAATCTGCACTTTTTGCAAAATGAAAAAAAAATCACATACTCTTCACATATTAAAGGAACACTATAGGGTCAGGAACACAAACATGTATTCCTGACTGTATTGATTTTTTTAATAATTTTAAAAGTTTAGCCCAAACAAATATGAAATCATTTGGATAGCTAATACAACAATATTAAATTGAGACCTATCTCTTTGTAGGTGTGTCATTTTATACATCTTGTATTTCAGATATTTTACACTATGGAAGTTTTCTCGTTTTTCTAAGCATTAAACAACTGAAGAGTTTCCCCATTGTATATAAGCCTATATTGGTTTAATTTTTATTATATCAATTTTAAGTGTTATATAAAAGTTAATATACAAAAATGTCACATTTCTCTTTTGTTTATATAAAACAATTCCGCATCCCATTGTGTTTATATTTATGCTTATTAACAGAAAAAGCATATCATATGACTGCATTTAATATATAAAGTGTGCAGACATGGTCTGGAGGTGTAGATACTCTTCAACCAAAACCAGATTAGGAAAGATGCAAGATCCACTTCAATACCACTTGGAGGCTCAGTTTTGGTGAAGTCTTTTATTCACCTATTTTAACAGAATAAACTCATAAGTGTGTATTTCTATAAGTACATGAAACATGAGCAATCATGAGGCTGGTGACACATACACATAAATAAGCACATTCTCAGGAATTCCATTAAAGAAATAAAAAGTTGACCAATTAACATATCTCGGTTACTTCATGGTTGTGGTGGACAGAAAGTTAGATACCACAAATCCCTTGAAAAAGTTGCAAAAGAGCAACATTAAGAACTTTATATATTTGAATACATATTGTATTTATTCAGAATGTCTTTTAACCCCTTAAGGACACATGACATGTGTGACATGTCATGATTCCCTTTTATTCCAGAAGTTTGGTTCTTAAGGGGTTAAAAGGCAGAAAACATTTGGATTGTTTTCAAGTATGTCCTGCACCAAATTAATGCGATCATATTACAAGGCTACACATTTAACTAAACATTGATAACCATTAACAATTATAATAGTTTGGGTTTGCTTGGAGAAAGAAAGATATATCATGTCCAGTTTATTGGACAGTAGATCTCTGGCCAGTGGGACTATTTGTGGTGCTTATTATTGCTCATTGAAGTTTTATTTATTTATTTTACTTTTATGTCTTAAAACACCCATGTTTGTATTGCACAATATTATTCTTTTTTATTACTTTATTATTTATATAGCACCAGCAAATTCCGTAGCACTGTAGAATGGGTGGACTAACAGACACGTAATTTTAACCAGATAAATGGACGCACAGGAACAGAGGGATTGAGGGCCCTGCTGAATGAGCTTACATGCTAGAGGGAGTGGGGTATAGTGACACAAAGGGTATAAGGGGTAAAGAAAGAGGTTGCTAGAAATGTATTCACTGTCACATTTTTGACAGTTGCAGCAGAGGAGTCATGGAGGGGGGATGAAAAAACGAAATGCTTTCCTGAAGAAGTGTGTTTTCAAAGATTTTTTTAAGGAGTTGAGAGTGGGTGAAAGTCTAACGGAAAAGGGAAGGGAGTTCCACAGAAAAGGTGCAGCCCTGGAGAAGTCTTGGAGATGAGCATCAGATGTGGGAGTACAGACAGAGGATTAACGTAGGTCTTCGTCAGGCCTTTTGTAGCAACATTGTTAAAAAGTTAAAATCAAAGTGACGTAGTAATTCTATCCAATGGAGTAATATTAAGGATGGCAAAAGTTTATTGGTGATTTTTTTATGAAGTGAATAGTGGTGTTAATTATTCCTCTGTCTAATTCACATCCTTATACATCACACTTCCATGAGAAGGCTCTCTAAGTGAAATTCAGATGATTGAAATATTGAAGAACGTTTGTTTGTGTGTTTATATCACAATGGCCAAAGCAACTGATGTCTCAGGCAGTTTCCTAGCATGGGTTGCAAGGCAAGTATTGCGCCCCCTAACCCATGGACTATTAGCACACCCCGAGAATAGTCTATACACATTACGTTAGGCGTGAAGTGGGTTTTAAATATTATGTAACACAACTATCAGTGCAACTATTACACACATCACGGAGACGAGGCGGGTAAGGAAGGAGGAGTGAGGCGATGTAGGCGCCCATTACCAATGTACCAATATGATACCAATTAATAAGCATTTACATATCGATGGTGTCTTCAAACAAGAAATCTTGCGATTAATAAACATTATGTAATTCACCGATAAAGATTGCATGAGGACAGTATGGCTGTTATTAGCAAGAAAAATAGCGAAAAATACTCTCACATTGCAATATTTTCTATGCTCGAGGGAGGGCATGCTATTTTTTATTTAATATCACTACTTTCTTTTTTTTTCTTTTGAAATCTTGCATCATAAGAATTTTGCGCCCAGGGCAACCACCCCTGTGCCTGCCCCCATGCTATGCCATTGATCTCAGCTTGTACGGGTACATTTTAGATCTACACACTCTATTGAGACCAGCAAAATTACAGTTTATGTGTGTTTTTTTCCCGATGACCAAGAAAGCAGATATCTCAGTTCGATTTGGCACTTTTCTGGAAGTGCCACCCTATAACAGGACCAACTAAATTACAGTTTGCGACTGGAAATATTTACACCTCCAAAGTGGCAGAACATGTTTTTATTCTGCTGGCATATCTTGGCTGCTTGTTATAGAGCACATGCTTTGCAGATCAGCCTGTTTGTATAGCCAATTGAACATGTGCTCCATTAAATATTTAAGCATCCTGTTTTAAGGATGGAACAGAAGACATCATCTGCCACTGTGCAGCAGACAAGTGAAGCCCCAAGAGCCCATTACCATAGGTTACTGAAAATGTTAATCAGTGCCACTGCAGTTAAATAATGCAGTTTGTGCAGATGGCAACTACAACATCTACTCACAGATGTGTCTTGCAGTCCCTGAGGTGGCTGTATCACAGGAGTTGTCAAAAACAGTCAAAACTGACGTTGACTACACAAATCATCCCTGTATATGTGCAAGAGAGCAGCCAGTATGAAAAAAGAAACTGAGAGTATGGCAATGCAAAAAAGCCCCCCAAAAATACCTTTTTAATGTATATAATTTAACTGGCTAAACTGGTTAGTATTCAGAGTAGATAATTATTTTTCTGAACCAGTTTTTTTTCTATTTCTTCATATTTGCTGCAGTATTGGCTAGAGAGGAACATATTTTTGCTGCTGATAATGTATCTTAGAATAAGTGAGTCTGGTATACCTAGTGTAATACACAGCAGAGAGGGAGTAGGACTAATACTAGGTAGCTGCAAACTGGAACAATAGGGATTCACTAAAACCTAAATGACAAAAATGGAAGAAAACACTAGGAAAGGAAGTGCAAATAATCCAGGAGCTAGCTAGTGTATGGCTCAAAGTGTAGGTAGAAAATAAAATAAATACTATTAGGGTACTATTCAAAAATAGGTACTGGGCCTTTAAAGAGTGCAAATATCTAAACGTATAAAAATATATACTGTGGCTTTAAGAAAATATGAATAAAAATACTGAACAAAAACAGAGTGAGAATTGGAATATAGTGAGAATTTAAAATAGTAGTGGGAAAAGGAATAAAGTCAAGCAGTAATGTAACAAATCATGAAAGGTGCAGTAACAAACTGTCCCTGAATAGATATAGGGTAACAGATAATATGTACTTGCACCGGAATAATATACTTTGTACTGAACAAAGATACAAGTGGTAATAGGGCACTACAGTATGTGGAACTGTGTGCTATAACAACAAAATAAATAGATAAATAACGTAGAGGAGTATAAGCAATGGTAAAAGAAACTGGGTTAAAAAATAGAATCCAGTTTATTAATGAATAAAATAAAGATGCAAAAATAAAAAATCCATTAAATCCTGTCAGCAACCAGCAGCAGAAGCACCTACTTGTTCAGGACCTTTGGTTAACCTGTGAACCAAGACCGTCAGCTATGTACGTCCCCCGGAGAGAGGTCCGTGCTGGGACGTGCATACCGATCCTCACGCCGTCCTCATCCGGCAGCCAGATTCCAGGGTACCAACGGCCAGCTCAATCCATTTCCATCCTGGCTCAATCCGAGGGTTTTTAAACTTTTGTGGACTTCACTAGACTGGTAATCTGTACCTTATCATGGACTGACTTGTATTTTTGATGAAATTTTTTTTTTTGCATCTTCATTTTATTAATTAATAAACTGGATTCTATTTTTTAACCCAGTTTCTTTTACCATTGCTTATACTCCTCTACGTTATTTATCTATTTATTTTGTTGTTATAGCACACAGTTCCACATACTGTAGTGCCATATTACCACTTGTATCTTTGTTCAGTACAAAGTATATTATTCCGGTGCAAGTACATATTATCTGTTACCCTATATCTATTCAGGGACAGTTTGTTACTGCACCTTTCGTGATTTGTTACATTACTGCTTGATTTTATTCCTTTTCCCTACTATTTTAAATTCTATTTTAAATTCTCACTATATTCCAATTCTCACTCTGTTTTTGTTCAGTATTTTTATTCATATTTTCTTAAAGCCACAGTATATATTTATACGTTTAGATATTTGCACTCTTTAAAGGCACAGTACCTATTTTTGAATAGTACCCTAGTAGTATTTATTTTATTTTCTACCTACACTTTGAGCCATACAGTAGCTAGCTCCTGGATTATTTGCACTTCCTCTCCTAGTGTTTTCTTCCATTTTTGATAATGTATCTTGTTTATTTCCTTATGATTATAGCTAGCTTTAGCAGGGCTTCCATCACTGTATGTGCCAGTGTACCTAACTTGTGCAGCATAATATATAGTCTTCTTATTAGTAAGAATAAAGAAGAAGGTTTTATCACAAAGTATATTTAAAGTGACATGCATCAGTTGACTTATTTTTTTTGTAACCCCTTAAGGACACATGGCATGTATGACATGTCATGATTCCCTTTTATTCCAGAAGTTTGGTCCTTAGGGGATTAAACAAGCATACAAACACTTTTAAACAAATATGCAAACCAAAACAAAGCAAGACACACTTTGAAACATATGTGACATACTTCTATAGACTTACTATAATCTTGGTCTAGTTCTTCAGCCAACCAACCCCTTCCCTTACACACCCTTATCAGTTTCAGACCAGCCCACGAAGGACAGAAAAGGGGCATCATTGTGCAACATAATTGTGCAGCTGCAGGAAACAGAAACCAAATACTAGATCCTGCACTGCATGGATCACACTAATCAGACTCCTTCTCCTCTCCCTTTATCGAATGTTGCATTGTGAATATATCTTCCAACTGCACACTTGTGGGGCATGCCAAATGCATTTTTTCCAGCATTCTTAGGGATAGGACACTGATTGGTTAGTAAAAAGCATAAGAAAGAAGAAGCAGGTAACTATGAAAATAAATCATATGTATATACTTTTTCAGCCTGTAAAATGGCCAACTGTCTCATTCAAAGCTAAAGCTTTTAAATGAGTCGATTTCCAGACTGCCATTTACATTGAGTATGATGCTATTATCTTTCTTTAACATAATGTCATGATTTTTTTAATGACACAGAGGCGAGTATTATGCTCTTCTCTTTCTTTATTCCCTTGGCAGCAAAGAAAGAATAAGAGAAGAACAGGTTAACAAAATGTGCTTAGAAACACATTAACCAATAACTATAACAGCGCACAACCCAATCCCATAAACCTTTCTTTTTTGCAGATGCCAAAGATCATGCCAAGTTAACAACAGTTATTCAATTAAGATAGTCCAGCTAAGTAAACTGTTCCAATTGAGACAATTTAAAGCCAAGGAAGACAAATCAAGCTGGAAAAGAAAGAAAATATGGTAATACGATAGCCGGCATGGATAATGTTAGCAAGTTTATATATCATAAGTCATCATAATCAAACAAAAATCAACAATATATAAGAAATATGAGAAACCATCAAGCATAATGTTTCATGAAACATCAAGTAGAAGCAGAACACTTAAACAGTGATAACCCAAATTTTCGAAATTATACTCGCCTCTGTTTCATAAATAAAATCATGACTTTACTTCATGTAAATAGTAAATTCTAGGTATTTTATTATTATGCTGGTTCAAAGCAGAGCCATAATTTGACTTGAAAAATCCCTAAGCAGAAGAAAATAAAAATTATGAAAGTAAATTCCGAAGACCAATCTGCTTCTTTCAAAGTATCCTCCAAATGACATCCCAATATAGGGCATGGCACCTCCAACAGAATGAAAATAGTCATACCAATACCTGCCAAAGACAACAGCTATTTCATCCAACAAAATCTGAGTGGGTATGGCTGTGGAAAAAGGAGATAAAGAGGGGAGAATCCAAAGAACTATGAAAGGACACAGTACGTGTCTAATAAACTTTCAGACACAAAACTGGTTGAAGTCTTCAAGCAACAGGAAATTTCAAACCTAATGCCGTCTGGAACAGAACCAAGCATAAAAATCCAAAGCCTGCACGTCAGACACCCGTTTATAGTGAGATAAGCAGAAAGTTGTTTCAACAAAATATCTGTATTCACATGCCAAGAATCTAGGAAGTGTAAACGACATTAACATCCCAAAAATATGAGTACTGGGAGCAGGAGGTCTCATAAAGTGAATGCCCTTCAGAAATCTGTAAGACAAAGGGGTGACAGCCAACTGGAGATCATTCAAGAACCTTATGACTGTCTGAAATAGCCAACCTATAAAGTTTAACTGAAGATGACTCTTCTGTTCCATGTGTCCATGTGTGAGAGTCACCACATCAACTCTGCATCTAGTGATATCAGAGTTTCAGATGAATGTCTGGACCATAGGTAAGAGGCATTGAGTATTTTAAGTGCTTAATAATGTAGTAGACATGGGGGAAATTGCTTGAATGGACAAAGCTAAAAGTCCGATCATGCAGGCCAAGTGGCAGAGTGAGAGACAATCTTGACAAAGAAGACGTTTGATTTCCTTCTTGATGGACTTAATCTTGAATGCTGGTAAATACAAGGTTTGCCGAAATCAGAAATCCCATAAACTTGATTGACAGAGATGGTTCCAGAACAGAATTTTCCAAATTTATAAGGAAACCTAGATTCTGAAGGAGCAGATCATCCAAAATAGCTGTGTTCAAAACAGGACACGGATTGCTACAGAAGGAGGAAATTGTCTAGATAAATGATTTTAAAAAAAAAAGACCCTTGACTTCTGAAGAATGCAACCACCAGTTTCATGACTTTGGTGAAACAACAAAGGGAAAAGAGAGACTGAAAGGCAGGTAAGTAGATCTCCACCTTGTCATACCACGTGAACTAAAGGAAATCACTGTAATCGTTTGCGATCAGAATGATTAGATAAGCACCTTTGAGATCCAGTTTGACCATCCAATCTAATGATAGAAAAAGATCTCCGAGGCAATAAATGCCTTCCATCTTCAAAATGGTGGAACTGGATGAATGCATTCAAATCTTTTAAATCAATCACCGGACTTATTCCGCCTCTCTGCTTTGTAACCAGGAAAAGGTTGCTCACCTTTTACTGTACTTTGACAGAAATTATTTTTACAGCTGCTTCTACTAATCCTCCTTGTGCATGTCATTTGTGAATAGGAAAGGACTATTTTGTGAAACACTTAAAATATATATATATATATATATATATATATATATATATGTTTCCATATCTTGAAGGAACCAATGATTCATTTGCATGTTGAAATGTCCCAAAGTTAGTAGTTTTGTACTCATTTCCACAGAAGGTAACTATCAAAGAAAACAGTAAAGAGTGCAAATAAAAATTGTTTCCCTCTGTGTTTTAAAAAAATAAATATATATATATATATATATATATATATATGTTTTTAATCTAAATTATAATGATAATTTGGATCATTGTAATTTTAATTTGAAACATGAATAACATTTTATTAAATAATAAAATAGCTTGTATATTTTAATATTTTTAATATCTCAATGGTACCAGTTTTTTTACATTACAGAAACTACTATTCCAGTCTGAGATTTTATCTCATTATAATTATATAAAATATATATATATTTACAAATAACACATTTTAATGGTTATTGATTTACTTACTGAGAAGTTTTGATCAATCCGCCTGGGATATAAACAAGCTTGAATACAGAGATTTGAGAACTCTTGAGCTAATGTAGTGCCAAAGGAAACATTTTTAAATCATATCGTATGTAGTCTCAGTTCCTCTCCCCTTTTTCCTTCTTTTTTTTTTCTCTTCTGCAAGTGTCATTTTACTTAATTAGTGAATCATATCAAAGCGCAGTGGAGCCTTGATGAATGGATAAGACGACTGATTGCTTATGTATAGATATCATTTAAACAATACCATATCAAGTCACTTTATTTTCATGCCACGCTAGTCAAATATGTTTATTTTTCTTAAACTGGCATAAGAAACCTTAGTCTTGTCTAAATTATGGTTGTCAAAACATGTTCTCCAGCGATCTGAGTATAGTGGGATATGTTACATTGTTTAACTACTAATTTACCAAACTTGTTTTAATTAAAGGGGCACTTCTTTTTATCAGAAATGTATTTGCTTAGTTTCTCAATATCTATGATGACGTATATATATGTTTTTCTCAAAATAATGTGAACGCAAGTGTAGTACGTATGTAAGTATATTGGTGTGCCTGTGTGTATATTCTCCAGGTATAATATATGTAGGATTCATAACGGTAAGCTGTGTATTATGGGAAAATACCATCATCAAGAAATTTTGGAGATATAAAAATAAATATTGAGATTTAATTATTTTCCCATAACAAACTTTTTAGCATCATGTATATTTTATATCTTATGTGATTATTTTAAATAAGCACTAGCTAGTGATTGTATATACTGTGAAGCAATGGATTTAAAAACACATCTATCTTCTGAAATAGTGTTCAGATTACACGCATAACTCAAAATTTCCACTCACCACTAGTCTTAGGGGAGAGAAAATTCGTCCCTGGCCAGTAGAAATTCACCCCTGGTCAGTAGCATAGAATTTAAGACTGTTATCCATAAATGCATATATCCATGGGAAGAACATATTTTCAGATCCAATAGTGCAGGTTGGTGATGCTGTTCATACAGTATTCTCCATAAAGTACTGTGGTGCAGTGGGTTACTGAAACCATGCAGTGTGGGAGCCTGGGGTGTACATCTCTTGGTACAGAAACATAGAATGTGATGGCAGATAAGAACCATTCATCCCATCTAATCTGCCCAATTTTCTAAATACTTTAATTAGTCCCTGGCCTTATCTTATATCTAGGATAGCCTTATGCCTATCCCAGGCATGCCTAAACTATCTTACTGTGTTAACCTCTACCACTTCAGCTGAAAGGCTATTCCATGCATCCACTAAACTACTTTACTGCATTAACCTCTACCACTTCAGCTGAAAGGCTATTCCATGCATCCACTACCCTCTCAGTAAAGTAATACTTCCTGATATTATATTCAACCCCTTAAGGACCAAACTTCTGGAATAAAAGGGAATCATGACATGTCATACATGCCATGTGTCCTTAAGGGGTTAAACCTTTGCCCCTCCATTTTAAGATATGTCCTAATTGTGATTTACGTTAAAGGACCACTATAGTCACCCAGACCACTTCAGCTCAATGAAGTGGTCTGGGTCCCCCAGGTTTTAACCCTTCAGATGTAAACATAGCAGTTTCAGATAAACTGCTATGTTTACATTGCAGGGTTAATCCAGCCTCTAGTGGCTGTCTTTCTGACAACCGCTAGAGGTGCTTCTGCGACGCTGAATGTGAAAATCGCATTCAGCGTGCAGAACGTCCATAGGAAAGTATTGAGCATTTCGGAGTGGAGGAGAGGTCACCAGCGCCGAGGGAGCCCGGCGCTGGATTAAAGTAAGTAGATGAAGGAAATATTAACCCCTTCAGCCCAGCGGGAGGGGGCCCTGAGAGTGGGGGGGGGACCTAGAGGGTTATATAGTGTCAGGAAAATTAGTTTGTTTTCCTGACATTATAGTAATCCTTTAAGATTTTAGCTGCCCTGGGTCAAGCCAAATCTATGTTCCCCCATACACGTTATCATACCTGCGCTTACATATTCTCTATCTCAAACACTTAATTGGCCAAATAAATACAATTAATTTGACATGTGCATACAGTAAATTATTTGGGAATGGGAACAGGCTCCTGTCCTTTACGAAGGTTCTATTTACAGCACTTGACATGTGTCCTTATGGAGCTTGTGTGCGCTGGCAAGGAGAGATAAGTACCAGGAGCCTTGGCCAGTGCCCTCTGTAGTACAGTCAGCCTTAAAAGCAGAACTGCGGGTACAATTATAGAGGGTGTAAAACTCAGTGATGTCCCAGCTCTATGTCTGTGTGAGTCTGGAAGTAGAAGGGATCACTTCCCATCTACCTACTAACAGCCTCTTACACAGGAAATTCCTTGCAGGAGAAGTAGAATCAGCAGTGAGTCACACTGTGTAATAGCTCCTGCAAAGTTCTACTATCGATAATAGATGGGTGAGTACTTTGCAAATAACCCTTTAAACTTCACATACATGTACCCTAACCCTAAATTTTACACCAGAAAATTCAATTTGAATCCACTCTGAATTCTTACTCTAGTGAGTAACCCTGTGTAAGTGAGTAAGAAAAAAGAATCAAATCACCTCTTTTTGCACAATTTTACTATCTGGTTTTCAATTTACTCCAATTCTGTGTTAAGTGAAACATCCTCACCAGTCACATGAAGCTATGAACATATGCCCCATAATAAACATTAGGGTAATGAGTAATGGCTATGAACAAGCATTAAATATGCAAGATGAATAAGCCTACTTAAACCTGCAAAGTATTTCAACCTGTATGAATAAAGTATTAAAGTATTATATGTGTTTTCCTTTTTTGTCAATACTTGTGTTGCTACCTAATGCAATTATTTATTGAGGTCTGGTCACTTCCTGATTGACAAGGGCACTGATCAGAATTACAATCAGTTACATACAATACATTTAATGGATGGACCCACAACAGACATTTATGATTTATAATATTTGATCTTTAATCATATTTTTTTTTTTTTGCATCATTTGGTAAAGAAAGCATTAGAATTGTAATTTTCCCAAGAAGGAAGTTTGTAGTCGAGATAACCTGAAAACAATCATTGAACGGAATAGTATCTCTCTTTTCCTAAGAGAAAATAATGAGGAAATGCATACATATTAAGAAAGGCACATAGCCCAATAATCTACATTAAATAACCTTGAGCATTAGGATGTCATGTTTGCCCTGCATTTATGTTAGTGCTCTAACACAAGCTGTCTTTCACTGTCAGGTCTAATAAAGAGTGTTGGTCAGCTTACATTCCCTAGTTGACTGGAGTTATGTTTTGTGAACTACTTGTGCCTGAGGCCTCTCATGCATCATTTAAACTGCTTTGTACATGTCAATAGGTGGAAAAGCATTAGATCCCTTGTAGACTTAGTCAAATCCTCAAAGATATATGTGCCATGTAGTAACTATACTGCAGTTTCAAGGCTCTTGTAATTCTTACACCTGCTTAGCGCAGGCTGAAGGTGTTGCCAGGAGCAAACAAATCCCGATGAGCTTCAGAAATCATGTATACAAACTGATACTTGTTTACCGAAGACTTCATATCTAATATGAATCCTACCTAATTCGTCCTTCAAATGTCAGATTTTTAAAACTAATTTTATCCTCTACAGCATTTACTCTTTTTTTTCTTGGCAAAGCACAAAAAAAAGAAAAAAAATCTTGTAAAGTAGATCTAGACATGGTGTGAGATATAGATGGTGATACTAAAAGAACATGATCCTTCTTATCAAATAGTTGATCTTACAAGACAAAAATGCAAGGCATATCTGCAAAATAACACAAGAAAAAAAACATTTTTTGGACTGCAGATTGATTGAGAGAAGTTTGGACACCATCTTTTTCTTTATTATTTTTGAAGGGAAAACGGAACAGAAAAGAAAAAAGTTTTGTCAATTTAGGTTAGAATGTTATTCAGTGATGCTCATTGTGCATCTTCCTATAAGCACATTAATCTTAATTATATAGCCAACATTGCTATACAAACACGTGCATTTAATTCTAAAAATCTTGAATTCTAATATGGTTGCATTTTTGCTGGCATATTTGAACCAATCAGAGAACTGGCAAAATGGAAGTTAGTGCAGAATAAGGGGTACATGGATGTCCTTTCTAGCATTATAATTAACTAATTTATTGGTTAAAAAGACACAACTAAAAAGCATTTTAGGTGACAACTAACATCTCTCGGATCTACTTCACAAATATTTGTCTGTGCTTTAAATATGGTCTAAAGGACTTTAATTGACAACTGTGAAGAAAATAGACTTTTACCTGTTATTTTCTCCTTTATTTATTCAGTATTTTTATATGTGAATACTTGTATATTGAATGGATTGGTTTGGTAGTTTGAAACTACCGAACGCCGACCACCCTCCTGGCTCATTTACTTTAAAGAGACTAGCTATTAAGTGCTACCTGGGCGGCCGCTGTTCTTATAACCGAACGCCACGTGGAAAAGAAAACGGCGGCCATCTTGTTCGCACGAGGAGAGCCAGTGGGACTTTGTCGTCGAGTGTCTGGAACTAAAATCGGACACTCGACCTCACGAACTACCGCTGGAAACTACCGAACGCCGGCTTCTCATACTTCCCGAACAGCCAGGAGAGCCTCATTCGGTAGTTCTGTGCGAACGGACAAGGGGAGCAATCGCTACTATGAGCCAGGGGAATCCATTCTGGACTTTTGTTTGTTTTTTGCAGTTTTGTGAATTGACCAACCGTACACGCTGAATTCATGGAACTGTTTTGGGCAGGAGCTGCGCGTGTGGTCGGTAAAAGGGACCCTCCACACTTTTTCAGAACCCCTGAACCGATCTGGGTGAAATTTGGATATGTTTGTCCCCCAGATCGGGGCTATCAGGGGATATGTAATTTCTAGGGATACCTTGTGGGGAAATTGTGTGCTCTCTGCCTGGAGATAATTGGTTTATTCCTTAACTTATCTCAATATCTCCCAGGCAGAGAGGAGGCGTGTAATACTGTAAATTTGTTTGATGATTGGCTGTTGCTTTTGTTTGCTGTGGGAGGTCCTCTTGCAGGAGGATTTCTCATAAAAGCCCATGTGTTTTCAATAAAGACTATTCCTGTTACACCCTTCATGAAGTCTAGGCTCATGTTTGGGGGATATTCTACTTGCTGGGAAGAATCACCTTGGAACTGCATTTCATCTATTCTATTCCTCCACTCCCTGCTGCAGCTATAATCACTCATGCTCAGCTGTTGGGAGAGGAAAGCAAGACCGCAGCACCATAACCACTGCAGGTCTTAACAACAACATATATGGGTAACAAAGTTTTAGGTAGGTAAATACCTAATCTGCACGTTGCACTGGAGGCTAGATTAAAAATTATGTTTACACGGAGTACATTGATGCTGCCCACTCAAAAATAATGTGCACATATATCTTAATGCAGAACATGTCAATCATTTAGGTTTGGGTAGTGGTGCATGTATCCAATCACAAAATCACATCCAACTCTTGGGGCTTTTTTTGTAGTTTTTTTTTTTATATATACTTTTTTGGAGGTGCATGAAGTGAAGGTTTGTTCTAAATATTTGCCTTTTAGTCAGTACAATGTATAGCAATAATTTTCAGCACTATAAAATGGCACTGTTTTGTTTATGACAAATCTCTTTAGTTTTGTCTAACGATATCTGCCATTGCTCTAAAGTAACAAAAGGAGGGAAATTATGTTAAAATTATGTTGGAGTTGGTATAATTGAGGAACGCTTCAATCAAAGAGCAAAATGATATTCCTAAGAAAACAACATCTGCTGACATAGTGGAATGAATGACCATATTGTTCTAAATCTAAAGCTTGCATTCCATTCATATGGCATGATTTAAGTCAAAGTTTAGAATTTTTTGTCATCTCAAAAGGCATAGTCTTTTCTCACTAACAAAATATTGCATCTATGTTTCTAGGTAAGGTACAAATATTGTTGTAGTTTAATGAAATTATAAATCATTTAATCTGCCTTTGGTTAATTGATCCAGCAGAAATAGTTATAGGCCAATTAGTTTTGTGCCACGTAATTTTTTATCTTGGGGATCTATTCAGTAAAAAAAAAAAAATATCAGAAAATACCACTTTAAAATACCTGTAACTGGGTAATAGTTACAAACTTTACTACATATGCACATAGTTACAAATAGTAACAAACTTTACTATTTGTAACTGTGTGTATATGTAGTAAATACTATAGCTACATATACACACAGCTACAAATAGTTACAAACTTTTCTATACATACACACAGTTGTAATCAAAATGATTCAACCCTCATCAAAAATCAGGTGTATTGTCAAAATATACAGACATTCAGCTGTTTGCAACAAACAAACCAATCAAAAGCAATTGAAATATCTCAACAAATGATTCAAGTGGTTTTCCCAAATTCAACTAACAAATGCAACTTATTATGACGTCTCCAGTCTCAAAATTATTCAGTCCTCTAAATATCTCTCACAACAAAGAAAGGTGTTGTCTCAAGCACACCTGATGCTACTAACCAAGGGCTTCATTAGTTGCACCAGATGTGATTGAGCTGGAACACTTGAGAGACTTATACTGGCTAGGGGTTTGTTGAGTATCACTTTTGACTGCATGTTAGAAATATGGCTAAGTTAAAATAATGGTCCACAAAGTTAAGAGAAAAGAGCATTGCCCTATACAATTAATCTTGCTACACCCCCCTGAATGTCAATCAGTCACTGTTACTTCCTGGTTGTGCAGTGGAGCTAAACTCAAAAGGAGGCAATTTCCCAGATCACATGCAAGCACTTCTCATTGAGCTGCATTAGGAAGTCTGCGATTGGACAGTTACAGAAAGTGAGGGCTCAGTTACACACATATACGCACACACACAGGTCTTCATATAGTGATATTCAGTTTTATGGGACTTTTTAACATAGTTAGAAAACTGATATGTTGATCTTTTTGTTTGCTATTTCCTGCCTGGTGTAATAAAGCAGTGTGTATCACTATATGAATGTCACGGGTGGCGGTCCAGTGCCCGGAACCCAGACACTGTCGGGGCGGCGGTGCGAGGACCGGGACCCAGTATGCCTGATGATAAGTGGGAGTCTTCAGCGTGGATTATCAGGGCCTGGTGCAGGGTAACCACACGCCCTCTGGTGTTGAGCACCCGAGTTTGTGCGGCCACATACCAGAACCCTGATGCAGCTGCAGCGGATCCCAGGAACTTGAAGCTAGAAAGTAGGCAGACCTCCCAGGAACTGGATAGGGGGGCTCTGCAGCAGACATGTATCCAGTACAGAAACAAGGCAAGGCTAGGATAGTCACCAAACATGAAAACTAGACAGAACTAATAGAACCCAGAACCAGAGAAGGATAGGAAGCTAAACCCAGAACATGTACACAAGACATGAAGGAACATTAACTAAACAGGGGCAGGACAGGACATGAACTGGGATTACAAAATAAAACAAGACAAGATATAATAGGCAAAACAAGAGGAGACATAACTAAGCACTATATATGAAAAGTATAGGGATTTATTTACATTATATGATCATACATTGCATAAGCCTGCAACAACGCCAATGTACCCCATATTCGGCAGGTCCTACACTGCCTAATGTTCGCTAAAAGAACCATACTAAACCACAATAGCACTTACCTGCAAGAAAGGGCAGAGACTTGAAACACGGCTGCAGGTCCAGACTGAAACAAAAGGGAAATGGAAAACAAACGGGTGTGGCAACATAAGACAAACATATAAATGAATCCAGGAGACTGGGAATTCCAAGGACAGAATAATGGAATGAACCCAGAAAACCCAGCATAAGGAAAACCAGACATGGAATAGTAAACCAAAAAAACAAGAAAAACTAAACACAAAAGGCATCTTATTTGTTATTTTTTTAAAACACGTAGTAGTATGATAAAACCTTATTTATGTTCTCACAGATATTTCTGAGTTAAATCATCTCATTCTACCCTTGACTCTTTCCATTACCCTGCTTCTTATTGTGTCTCTCTACGTTTCTCCACCTCTTAAATCTCTTCCCATTTAATTAACTCTTTATATCTCTCCCATGCCCCTTCCTTTTTGTTCCTTCCAAATTTTCCCTGTCCACTTGTGTT
Source organism: Pelobates cultripes (assembly GCA_933207985.1). Classification (NCBI taxonomy): domain Eukaryota; kingdom Metazoa; phylum Chordata; class Amphibia; order Anura; family Pelobatidae; genus Pelobates; species Pelobates cultripes. Next base: position 231,413,606 of record OW240912.1, on the reverse strand, counting down.
TCGTTTCTTAATAGTACCCCCTTCACATTAGTAGAAGACAACTAATTTTTATCTATGATATTTGGCACACTGTGTGGAATATCTCATATCTGTTTTGCTTCATCATAAATAACAACTTACAAGGGACATCAAGAAATCTATTTCCAGCCTCGGCCAGTGTATTATTTACCAGCTATAGACCAGATCATCATCCAGGGTGTGTATATATTTAAGCATCCTTTATGAAACAGAGGCCCTCTAAACTACTGAAACCACCTGTGCTGTCCCTTCAGTAGCATCGTGTAACAAATTAATTAACAGCTGCAAGTGGATCACAAGCTTCCAGGCCCCATACTAGGCTACTAGTCATATGTATCTGATAGAGACTTCATTTATAACAGTTTAAATCCTTACATAATAATATTATAAAATTAAAATTATAAGTACGGTGGCAGGGCCTGAATGCCATGCTGGATGATCTCACAGTAAGTGAGCTGCTTTGAGATTCTACTGAATTTTTTATGTATTTTTAATTGTTACCCACACAAATTAACTGTGACAGTGTCTGAAGTCAGAGCTAATACTGGGTGGGTGCAAAGTGGCAGATCAGCAGGGTATGCATTGATAGGCTCCACACTGTCACTTTAGGTCCCATCTCCTCAGGCTCCACTACCTTGGGGTAGACGCCAGACTGCAGAGCTGGAAGGAAAAGGCATGTTGTTCTAACAGCTTGCCAGCTTGTAACCTTTTCCTTCCAGCTCTGCATCTGGAGCTGATTGCAAGTCATGAAGCCTAATAAGAGGGGTGGGACCTATTGTGAGGGTGCGGACTCTGCATACCTTGCTGAACTGCCTTTTGGCACTTAGACCATGTCTGAAGTCCATTTTTATCGGTTTCAATCTTGACATAACAGTAATTTGAGATTTTAGCTGTCGGGCCTACTGTGGCCGAGCTGAGGGAAGTGGCTGATCTGCAATCGGAATCTAAATATGACCAACTCTGTGAGAAATTTTGGGTTCTCCTGCACATGCAAGTGTCTCTGACACCCAATACCTACCATCTTGTTGGTGCTATGTAACAGCTGTGCAGGAGTGCAGAAGTCCACATGCCTGGGAAATCCACCCTTTCCCATAGCAGCTCTCAGCATTCAAGCCTTCCATGACCCACACCCTTGGAGGGCTGTTTGAAGGAGACAACAAAGCTAATGACCTAAGCTTAGGATTTAGACATTGCTTGTGGTTGAGTCCATGGTGTTTAGGTGATGGCTCCCATTCAGGAGTAGAGCTATTACGGTGGGATTACTGGGTACTGTTGCCATATCTTATTTTGTGGACTGTATTAAATCATCCTAGCCTTCCCCAGTAAGCAAATAGGATAACTAAAGTTTGTTGGTCTTCTTTTTCTTTCCACATTCTCTTGCCATATGCTTCCATATTAACATTTTTACTTGACTTTGGTGACTTCCCATGTAATACATATATGTCTATTTTTCATTATGTTCCAGGTTACGATTATTTGGTTTTCTTTATACTACTACTCTTTATACTCTATCAACAAATAGACAATAATCGTACATATTGTCCCAACAAGTATATTTTGCCAAATATTTACCTTATACTGCTACCTTTGCGTGATTGACTATGTATTCTCTGTATACCACTCAATAAAGAATCAATGACAAAAAGTATGACTCCATTAACCTGTTATAGAAATTAGGCAGCTGTCATAGAAAGAACCTGGACCAACAAAAGGAAACCTTATAATGTATTAAAAAAAAGTGTACTATAATTATCATCAACTCTTTCTAGAGAAGAGAGAGAGATCACCACACTGGTCATTAAATGACATACACAGAGGCGAGACATTTTAAATACCCTGTACATTTTGATTTTTATGGTAACAAGACTGAACTAACCATGGCTGGGTCAGCACCCTGATGCACTATTTCATTAAAGCAGCACACATTCTGTCCAGTCCTCTCATTTAAGAGAACGTATTGCAGGACATACCTGTTCAATAAAGCCAAACATAGGTGCCCAATGAAAGGAAACTAATAATTCACAAAAGCAAGCACTGTACATGCATATAATTCTTGATATCTTTATTTCCTTGTATAGGTTTTGAGTACAGTTTCTGTAACGTGATGCATACATGGTAGCTCTGACTTTTACACTCTATATTTTATCAGAATAAACATAGGAATATTTTAAGTGTGTCATTCAGCCCACACATCTATTGCAGCCACATGGTTGTTATTTGAAGCTGTTTACAAGTTTGTATATGCCAATAATTTCATCAGTAGTCCTTTGAAGAGAGATGGATACTTCTTGGAAAAGCTGGGACATGCTATAAAGTGTCTGTCGGGTAATTTATAACTCATTGGTGCCCAGTAAGTGAGCTTTGCTATCATTAGTGCCTATAGATAACTTTCTACTGACATTCCTGTCTGAATGTTTTCACAGCTGTTCTGGATGAAGACGCGGTTGACATATATAACAGATATGAAATGGAGAAGCTCTGCTTTTAGCGCTCTCTTTATTTTAGCAGAAGTAATGTCTAACGGATTATCCAGTTATGCAAATAACAAGGGTTTCATTTTTGCTTGTAAATCCCGGTGGAATTGGTGGGATCTGGGAAACCTTATTCATCCACAGAAACACAAACTCATGTAAGCCAATATCCACAGTTATACTGAACTGATTCATTTAGCATTGGCACAAGCAGAAGTCTGCATTTGTGAGCCACCATCAAGCTCTTTAAGATGTCCAAAAAGACAAGCAATATTTCTATTTATAGGTGCTCTCTCTGCCTTTTTAGCTGTGTGCAGTCAGTTTTGACACACTGTCCCGGTAATCTGATCAGCCATGCTGCTTTTAAATGAAGGGCCGGGTTTGGCCTCAGTAGAGAGGGTGACAGCTGTCAGATACAGATACTAGTCTACAGATTCTGGCTGCTAAAACCCACTCATTCATTTCTTTTACAGATCATTGCCCACAGCTTGAAACTATGCTTTACAGTCCAATGATTAGCTGGCAAGAGATCTACATAGTATATTAGAAAGGTCAGCTACTCAAAGAAAATGGTAGGCTTAAAACAAGTCTGTCATTTTTTTTACATAATTAAATTATTTTTCTAATTCTATCTCCATGTTTGCATTCAGCATGTGTCCTGTTTTCAAGTTATGGCTTTATAAATGTAGTGATTATCTTCTTCTTTTCCTAATTAGATAAACAGATTATTTAGCAGGTTGCCTAACTATGTAACTTGATTGATGGCTGAGGTCAGCCAACACTCGACTTCTACATGTTGAAGAGTACTTAAGTATGAGAAGTTATTTAGCATTCCGATATTTCTGCAGGTTGCTACAATGAAGAGAAGGTCATAAAATAAAATTGGTACAAAATTGGTAAAAAAAGCATTAAAACTACTGCTAAGATAAATAAGTATAGGCATAACAGATATCTCATAAATACATCAAAACAAATTTCAAACAGGAAGCTATAGGAAATATATGTCTGCTTTGGCTTTCCAGATTTTTACAAAAAGTGTCTGCCAAAAGCAATAAGCACCTCAAGAGATTTTTTGGAGCCCAGGTTTTATTGGAAGCAACTTTTATGTACCCCCAAAATAAATATCATTACTAGATATTTGGCAAGCATGCATTACACTAGTGCCTAGTATGAATTTGCATATACAAAAAAAGAATGCTAATGAGTACAAAACATTAAGTGAAACAGCTAGTTGTCTTGCTAAATTAATTTGGTTTGTTTTATGGCACTGAAAGAACAAAGTGCTGTTTTCACAGGTTGGCTGTATAACATGTATTAACTATACATGTGTCTTGCTTGAGTTAAATTTGATTCCAAACCAAAAATGCGTGGTCCAAAACCAGAAAAATAAATTACTGTAGTACTATGTAAATAGAATCCACATTGATGTTAATGCTGGCGATGTAGCGTTCACTACGTGTGATATGGTGTTTTTACCCTTGGGTTTTGCCACATGGAGTCACCTAGAGCACTCTAGACAGTGGACAAATAAAAGCCAAACCAAAAAAAATGATTTGGAAAATGTTACCAGTTCAATAATTTTGGCCTCACATTGGTAATGTCCATGTAATCCCAATTCTACATGATTTATAGGTTAGTGAATTAAACTCAAACGGGTTTTATCTTTGCTTCTGCCGACATTCTTTATTTTCTCATTTATTTATTTTATTATATTATATTATAACGTGCAATTTTTCACAAGAGGCATTGGGCTATATTCCTCAAGACAACAATGTATCCAACATCTCTGTTTCACTGTGGGGGAGAATACTCTAAAATACAGTAAGTGGGCCGGGGTGCATAGTCTTGACTGACCTAAGGCAGCCAAAATCCTCAATAATCATAATGTGTGGCATGTCAATAATGATAATTACTTCTTTTTTTTTTTTTTTACCACATAAACGAGTAAAGTAAAGGGGTTATTCACAAAACCAGGAATAGTAAATTCTAGGCACCAAAAAAAAAACAACTATTTTTCCAGATTGATCATTTTGGCCTAAAATGTTCTTATCAAACTATACAATGTCCCAGATCATTGAATATACCTTAGGAGTTTATTCACTAAACAGTGAATGGGGATGAACTGAAAGCAAATTTGCAAAAACAATATGCTAAAGCAGCCAGGCTCAGAAAATATCTGAAATTGGAAATTTGTCCAACTGAGATATCTAACCCTAACCTATGCAATTCCGGTTTCAATTCACCACAGTTCACTGTTTAGTGAATACATTCTTAAGTGTCTATAGATTTGAAGAGCTGACACATCTTTATGTAACACACAAACCATGATGTAAAACACAGATGTTCTCATGGCTTAAATATATATTAATGAAGTAATTATGTGCAAAAGTTAATGAGGAAGCATGTGAATGAAATGACGTCAAGAAGCATGAAATTACATACAATGGATAATGACTAGACTGGCCAAGGGATACTGAATTTTCTAAGTTTGGTTTTAATTTTGAAAACAAAAAAATTTAAATCATGAGACTCCCATAACAGTTGCTATTCATTTTGCATAAAAACTCAGACATCATAATAGCCTATGCCTTTTGAAAAGCTCCACAAAATAAAACATGCTCACAAAAAAAATCCTAGAATTTTTCCACTTAGAAAATATCAATAGACATAATAAAGCATTAAAGTGCAAATAATGTTGAGACAGCTTTCATTATGCATGTCTCAGACCTCATTATCATGTAACCAGAAGTGACTGAGTAAAAGAGACATAACAATATTTGCAGTGAATTTCCATTATCTGGTAAGGGTGTTTGAGTTGCAGATAGTGTCGGGATGTGGTGGTTGGTTTTCAATAAAGGTCAGAGGCAGTATCATACTGACTAAAGCTTAACGTGTGTTCCATTCTTTTGTAGACTGCTGACACAGTTGGGAATTGATCTAAGAATATAGTCTGTTTCAGGGCTTTACTCTCCAGGGAGATTAATATTTTAGCCATTCATTTTTGTTCAGTGTTTCTAAATGTATGTGGAATGAAAAGAAAGGTTAAAGAGGGGCTTGGGGACGGCTAGCTTCAGAGACTAGATCATTACATGAAGGAAAATCAATTAAAAAGGTTGACTGTGAACATTTATCCATTTAGCTTTGCCAGCTATTGAATTTTCATGATGGACTTCGACTTTTTCGGAGAGAGCAGAGTTAATGGCAATTGTTCCGTTCTTTTTAAAATTTATTATCTGGTTAATTCAATGGAAAACACTCCATCAAAATACAGAGAGGCCTAAGGCCTATTGATACACTTGCCTGTGTGGGGCTGAAATGGGAGGTTTGTCACAGATGTCCAGCCTTTGAAGAAAAATTAAACAAGTATCTCATTACCGAATGCTTCAGTGGTCCCTGGAGGTGGCCACAGAGGCCGTAGATTTAATGAGCTGAGAACGGTTGAGGCTGGTAAGACTGCCAAAGTTTACCTCAAACTGTCTTTCTGAAGCACTCCTCTATTTGAGGCCACTCAAGCAGACGAGAAAAGACATCATGCTGTTCTCTCCCTTTCAACTCCAAAGAAGGGGATAATGCATTTTTTGTGCAGTGCATCCAGAGGAATTATGTGTGCTAATTTGATTAGGAGAGATTTGATTAACTGGAAAATGAGGGCTTTGCTAAGACTTTCACACGCTTAATTTATCCCTTGCAAAGCAGACGCAACATTGTGTCATGAAGCTCAGAAGGCATATGGGAACTCTATTCAGTGTGTAGACGGCCTTTCAGACCTAACAATATCAAGGATTGCCACGGTTCATATTGGGATAATCAGTTTAGTGCATTTGCTTTGCTGCAGAATACAAATTGCATTTGGCATTGCCAGTTAAATGGTTCAAAGGATAATGAGATTAATATAGTAGGGAATTTAGCAGAGCAAAGAGCTATTTTAACATATTCTCATAACTAGATTGTGGGGAAGTGTTAGTAGGAAACAAAATATGGAATTCCAAATATTCTCTGCAAAACGGTAGTTGCAGTTTAATGCTTCTTCATAATTACTAAAAATATAATAAAATAAAACAAATAATTAACAATTTATGACTTAACCAAGCAGTACTATATTTTACAAGAATATGTTCAGATCAAGTTTTTAGTTACCAGTACAGTATGTAACATGTATTAAATTTCCGTGTTTGACTGCATATTTTATTTATGAACATTTTGAGTACTTTCACTAAGTGACTTTGAACTCACATTTAAATTTAAAAGTAGCAGTGGTGTAAATCATTACTGAGCAAAGTAATGATCACAATTTCATACATAATGAGTTAAAAGACAATAAAAGGTTAAAAAAAATCTGCGTTATTCATTAATTGCAACATTCAGATAATAAGAATATTTTTTCAGATCATTTAATTTTGTCTCAATTTTGCAATTTAAACTTAATCTACAAATTTCAGGGTATTTTGGGGTTAAATAAATAACCTCTCTGTTATCACAAGCACTGCAAATACTAGTGAGTAAAGGGATTGCTCACTAAAATGAAAATTCAAATTACTTCCAGTTTGGGTATTTTGGTCTAAAATTTGAAATTCACGTTGAATTCCTTTTGAAATTTCACTTTAGTGAATAAAACTGATAATGAGTGTTTCATGGTACCATAATATCATAATATGGGTCCTCTTACTGTTTTCTATGGATGAATTGCTGTGCAAGATTCCAAGAGTGCACATGCTATATTGCCCTACATAAATGAATACGTGCAACAAAAGGGTCAAAAGTGCAACAGAAGTCCAAGAGGCCTCTCATTCACTATATAAGGATAAACAGAAACATCTTGCCCATTGAATGAAAGTGCAAAGTGGCTCCCATTCATTTGCATGAGCAGTTTGCATTTACTTTTATCAAATGTATGGGAAACCACTTGAGGTTATATTGTTCATGTGTGAGCTCACATTGTTAAAATATATTGAGAATGTATTTTTAACAGAGAACCTTAGTATGTTTTCTGTCCCAACACTTCCCATTGAAAGTGATGTTTTGAGTTTCTTTTTTAATAAGTTATTAATTAGATAACGGTACCAGGACATGTCTCCTTCATATCACCGTCAATCAGTATTACAAGCTGTTCATAAAATGTTCTGCAAAAATACATTTTACTGTTCTGACTTCTGTGATGATTATGTGACTTTTTTAGGTAACTCAAATACCTAAATATCTCTGTTTAGGTATTCAGGATAGATTGTGTCACAAGCAAGGCCGGCGCAAACATAACGCCGCACAAGTGGCTGCCTAGGTTGCACTGGCCCAGGGGCACAATTTCCGGGTGACTGGCTTCCTTCCTGCCTGTCACTACAAGTAGCAGTAAGTGCTGACTGAGAGCAACAAACAACTTCCTTGCAGACCGGGTAGAGAATACAGAAAATCCTCCACCGTGGTCTGCTCAGCCACGCTAAATGAAGGGTAAGCAGGAGGAAAGGGGGGAGTGGAAAAGACCACAAAAGGATGAGGGTGTGGAAGAGACACAAATAAAAGAGGCTTGAGGGAGAAAGAGACAGACAGAGGGGCTGGGCAGGGGAGTAGGAGACACACAGAGGAACTGGGGAAGGGGAGAAAGAGACACACAGAGGAACTGGCGGAAAAGAGACAGATATAGGGGCTGGAGGGAGAATGAGATAAACAGAGGGGCTGTGGGTGGGGGGGAGAGACACACACAGAGGGCTTGGGGAAGGAAGAGACACATAGAGGGACTGGGAGAGAATAAGACACACAAATGGGTCTTTGGGGGTTCGGAGACAAGGAAAAAATAGACACACAAGCTGGGAGGAAGTAAGAGATACACAACGGGGGTAAGAGACACACTAGGGGGGCTTGTAAGAGATTCACAAGGGGGAAAAAGCTTCCAGGGTTATTTACTAAAATTAGAATTATCAGTAATTCAAAGTTAACTTCAAATTTAAGGCCAAATAACCCAAAATGCAAAAACTCCCCAAGTCAGCAATGCTCCCAGTATGACTACTTTTGCCTTCGATTTGAAATTTACGTCAATTCCCAACAACTCTTACTTTAGTGAATAATCCTGCATGTGACATATATTACATACCTGCAAATGGACTTTGATAATAATGATGGATAAGTGAGTCCCCAAGCCTACTAGCATGTCAATTACTGGACCCCCAGTCTGATAGTCTTAATGCCGATAGGGTCCATGCCCACTGGACCTAATAAAAGGAAGTCACATATAAAAGTATTACTGCAGTTTCTTTGGGTGTGCTGCAACAGCTGGCAGCAGCCATTAAAAAATCTCCCGGTAGCAAAGCAGACCAGAGTGAAAATGAAGTTTGGGTTTCCTAGCAGCATTGTGAAATAAGATATTTAGTTAGACTGTATATTCTGTTCCAAATCACTGTAAAATTCTGAAGCTTTAAACAACGGGATTGCAAAGTTGGGCTTTCTGTTCTCTCTAGTACAGCTGGAAGAAAAGCCACAATGTGGGACTTGCAAAATGCTAAGGCTTCATTAAAACACTCAAGTCTAGACAGATGAATGGTCTCAAGTTGAATTTCTTTCCATCTTCCCCATCTGTTCACTATGGCTTTAATTAAATCTACTGAGAGTCTTTTTGGCCCTCCATTCAAAATAGATATTCTCTTCAGCTGTGCCAGTGTCCACTCATTCTTGCTCTGAATTGCCAGGTGTTAATGAGCAGACACTTTGGGGTGGAGTTTTTTAGGGGGCTTCTGAGCTCTATTTTTCTCTCACCAGCATTTGTAAGCTGTTAATAATATAGAAGCCAAAAGGGCTGGTTTTATATTCTTCTTGTTTTAGGCTAATAAGAAAAACAAACTAATGAAGGATTCACTTGTGGATTGCTGGCTGTTAGAAATGACAGGCTTCAAATACCTTAAAGCATTCAGTACCATGCTTGTCTATCTGATCAGGCTTGTTCTGCTGGCACCTGACACATTCAACACTATAATGGTCCTCACATGCATTCTTGTACAATGCTGTCACACACACACATCTTTTCTCTCTTCATCTGCCTGGAGAATGCCTGGCTAAGCTATTAGGACTATGATGGGAATGACAGCTAACTCCAGGCCTGTCAGTCCCACTTCCGATGTCAGCACATCCTTACACCCATTAGGAACATATCACTACAACTTCACAAATAACCTGCAGTAATGCACTTGGAGATTGTGTATCTCACATCTAAACATAGCACCTAATAGGGTTGCTGATAGTTCCTTCTTGGCACTCATTAAGTATGCATTTTGTTGAGTCCTTCAAAGGACATTTTTTTTTGCTGCAAGATATCAATCTGCTATGGGAAGCTAAAACTTTCCAGAAGCATTTACTTAAATGAATGCACTAGGAGACACATGTTGATTAATCTGATGGAATGATAATTTTAGAATCATTCAGAATAATTTTTATATATCTCATCTAATATATAACAATGAGATAGATAGATAGATAGATAGATAGATAGATTTGTTCCTGAATATATTGAATTGCGGAGATAATATGCAATACCATTTCTTTATGCATTTCCATAAACAAAGTGAATCTTGCCATATTAACACTGAACATTACATTGTAAATTTAAATGAATGCCCTCTCTATAATAAAATAAAAAGTAAAGACTGGTAAAACTTCAGTGTTGGAGCCATGAGAAAAACCCGACATTATGGAGAGCATGTACATATCACAGAAAATAGTTAGCCTGAGTAGCAATACACAGCAATGATTGGCTGAGAATGTAAGCTGACCAAGTTTAGCCTATCAAAGCCACCATTGCTGTTATCAATTGATATGGCTGGGAGGAAGTGTGTAATTTCTCCTTGAGCAATACCTCTAGTGGGGGCAAGGTAGCAAGGGACACTCATTCAGTGTTAAATTGCTCTGAAATGATTTAACACTGAATGGAGGGGCAGTGCCAGGGGGCTCCAAGCATTATAACCCCTTTAAAACTGCATGCATGCTTGCTGAGTTATGTGGAGAAGTGGAAGTGTAACATTTTTAAAGGTGACCAAGTTGCCATCAGAAGAATAACTGCCCATAGACATGACAGAGAAAGGCAGTACAAGAGACTGACAGCTGTAAACAGAGCCACACATTTCAAGTTATAAGCATTGTTGAAATGTTTCTCCATTATATATGCAGTACTAGAGAGTTTCAAGTAAACCTTCTTTAGAAAATATGGTCTCTTTCAGATGACTCGTGGACCACTGGATACAATTTTTGACACCCTCCTTATCTACTACTTTCTAATTCCTATTACTAGCTTTTAGAGTGAGGAGAAGAGAGGAGCACTCTTAAATCTAAAAGATCATGGTTGTCTTATTGGGAGGAGTTTGAATTTTGTGTCTCCTTTGACAGACATCTATTGTCATGTGTTCTATGAATACAGATTCTGGTATCTCAGTGCTCTATGTCTTTAGTACATGAGGAGTAAGTAAAAGAGATCAATGGTGCTGGTGAAATATACAATTGACCTCCAATAGACAATAGAGTTGCAGATTGTTCAGAGTTCCTGGGCCTTATGGGATGCGGGATCCTAGTAGCAACTGTAACACCCGCAATACTCTTTTGTTTCACCATATTCAGATGCTAAGTTTCTTTTTCAAGATAGTTTATGGTTAAGATAATTTGTGTTGATTATTGTTGACAAATAATCAGCACTCTTTTAAGCTTCTATGGAAATTAAAAGCTTGCACCATTTATAATGATTACCTTGATTATTGATTTTTGTAATATCTCTCATACATATGCAGATGATCAAATTACACAGCCGCAGGCAATTTTTATTTTTCACAATTGGAGCTTTATAATTATAGTCGATGTTTACATGTGTTCAATATATCATTTGATATTTAGTAGATTTTCTTCTTGTCAGGCATGAAAAATATATTTTACGGTCTGACTAAGCCTAATGGCATCAGATGAAGAAGTTGACGTACTTTCAATACAAGAATAACCTTCATGCATTGTTTACATGCAGTGATGCACCTCAATGATACGTTACATGAACCCAGGAAATATGCATTTATTAATATTTCAATTCATTATTGCCTTTTAGGAGTACTTTGTACTAAGTTCATAGTTATGATGCATTACTAAATTGGGAATTAAAGAGAATAGAAAAGAAAATTGTACATTTAGGCAAAAATAACCAAACATGAAAAAAAATGTCTGGTAATTTTATCCTAAAATCTGTAATTCCCTTGTCAGATATTTTAAGGATTGCTAAATAAATCCTGAATGTTTGGCAAAATATAAAGGGAAGCCATAAATGAGTGACACAATTTAAAGAGACATTCTAAGGAGTTTAACCACTGCAGCTTATTGTAGTGGATATGGTGAAGGAGTCAATGTGTCATAAACTCTTTTTAATTTATTGGCTCACCTCCAAAAGATAACTTTTTTCCCACCAGATCTTCAGCCCTCTACTTGACAAATACTATTGAAAAATGTGTCTTCTTGATCCCAGACATGCACAAGGGGTAGACAGGGTTCGGCTGATAACAGGTTCTCAAACAACAATGCCATCGATCTGAGGTTAAAAATATGACAAATCATGCACATATTTCAATCACTATTTCTCATGTTTTCTATTACATCTGAGTAGCCATTATAGAGTGTGACCTTGACAAATTGTTTAACAACCATAATCTGCCAATATAAAATGTTCCTCCTTTGTCAAGGTTCGGAAACTGAGCCATAAATTATGTGCGCCAGGACAACCAGCGTTATCCAATGAACAGTTGTTAAATGTGTGTTATTTTGGATTGAAATTGAGCTTCATGCTCAAAGGATGTTACATATTTGCATATTTTTCACAAACTCTTTAATCTATGCTGCAATTATCGCAGTAGAAAAAAAACTGCTATTGTTGTCAAACTAATAGAAATCAAATGTGAAACCAGGTATTGTAGAGCTTTTCAGACAGCAGTTGAAATCTAGAATTCAAAAGAATGTTTCTTTTTTTGCGTTGTGATATTTCTTCAAGGACAGTTTTTCTTTGTGTAATATCAGCACATTTTAAACAATACAAACGAAAAGCTAATGTTTGCTTAGGAAAAATTGTAACCAATGATTTTACTCTAGCTTACGATTCAGATGCATTGGCAACAACATTCTTTATCTTGTTTCTCAATTCGTCACAGTGAGTGGACATATTAATAAAACTCATAAGTGTTTTGTCTTTTCACAATGAAAATCCACAATTTTCAACATTGGCTTAATGATTTTCAACATTGGCTCAAAGAAAATGGTTACTAGAAATAAATATATTTACATGTAAAATTCATCTTTTTTCCCTTCCAAATACATGTATACACAGACTAGAAATCTAGACATCTTTTTTTTTAGTAAATATTCCTTGCTGTTCCAGTCATTTCTTCACCTGGATGTGAATCAATTTTCTTTGCTGGTGTTTCTGTCAGGAAATATAATATAATATATAAAAATTATATTATACTATAGTGGATCCTACATGGTTTACAATGAATACACAGAGCTTTCTGTATATACAATTATTCAGTGGTTTCCTATGGGTTTTTGGGTGACGCTGGACATCCCCATGCATTGCGTGAGGACGTCCAGCATCAGTTAGGTGACCAAAATCTGCCTAATAACCCGGAAATCCCTCTAGTGCCTGTCTGGTAGACAGCCTCTACAGGTGTAGTTAACCCTGAAAGGTCGTTATTGCAGTCTATTAAAAACTGCAATAATTACCTTTGCAGGGTTAATTGCCTTTGCAGGGTTAAGTGCACCCAGACCACTTCAATGAGCTTAAGTGGTCTGGGTGCCTATAGTATTCATGAATCACAAAAACAAATATAGTGCAGACTATCTGAATAGAGTAATGCCCAATAAGTGGTAAAGGGGAGACCTCACATGGACCAGAGCCCTATCACCTCTGGTTCTGGGTTTTAAAAGCTCCACTGGAGAGGGAAGAATCCCATACTGTCTAAACAGTATCTGGATGGTATGCTCCCAGTTGGTAGATGGTTCACTGTCATATAGGACAGAGAGAGGCAGAACCCCCTAATTGAATAGTATATTCAACAATTTATTGTAAAAAAGGTTAAAAACTCTGACTTTGCAATTGGAAAGTAAGAGTTTTTGACCTTTTTTACAATAAATAAACTCTCTTCCTGGCTTGCAAGTTTCAGTACAACATTTGTGACTGCTGTCAGGCCACATAGTTAACACAGCATACTAACTCTAAAATTTAGACAGATTTCTCTAGGTTGGGTGACTTACACACACACAGTGTCAAAGCTCTCAGGTAACTGAACTTTCTAACACTTTGATAAAGAAAAAATATAATTCAGTTCTAATTTTTGCACCCTGCCCTTTCTGGATACAAAGGTCATAAGAAAAAAACAAAAATTAAACATGACTCCTTTGGGAAATTGTGTGCTATTAAATTAAGTACAAAATGTTGGCTAGCCCTGCAGGATGACAACTTTCTATTAAGCTCAGTGAGAGTGTAGCTAAGGCTGATGGGATTTCAAATATGTATCTGATGTAATGGAATAAAGATGCAATCAATTGCTAAACAGCTTATGTGATATATAACTCCAATTAACCTCATCCAGTTGTTGGCTGACTCTGATAAGAATTTTAGTCAACAACAGCTTTACATATCCAGTCATAATTTCAATGGGCACAATAACAAATTACACTTAAAAACTTGAACTAATATAAACTGAAAGTATAAATGTTTTTATAATATTCCTAAATGTCAATAAAATAACCCTATGAGAAGCTTTGGACTGGAGATGTGTCCTCAGTGTTGTTCTGTGAGAAGCATTTGATGAATGAAGATTGATGAAGAATGTCCAGAATTAACAAAGAATTATTTGCTGGGCAAAAGAGGAGTGGATCTTCATTAGCTGCAGAAGTCAATTCTGCAGATAAAAAGTTGAGGCTTAGGAAATATTTGGATATTTTTTGTTTTTCAATTAATCCTCATGTGCATTAAAAAGCAATTTTTGGACATATAATTTCCCTTTGAAAATCTAAAAATTATTATTATTATTTTTTTTTTAAATTCCATTAATGCTGGGACTCCGAAGAAAACAAATTAAAACTGCTAAGCTTGAATGATCAAGCATGTCATAGAGCATATTCATGCAAACCTGAGTTATTACATTGCAATTCAAATAAGTGCAGTAGTTAAATCTACTCTTAACCCGTTAAGGACCAAACTTCTGGAATAAAAGGGAATCATGACATGTCACACATGTCATGTGTCCTTAAGGGTTAAATAAGGTATGGGCTCAGTTTTTTCTGACACACATTAGGCTTATGTGATCTTATGTATTAGAAATAGCTGTGGCTCCAGTCCAGGTGCCATGATCCATAGAGTAAACCTGGAGTTACTAGGATTTGTATGGTCATATTCGCTGTCCGGTTACTAATGAAGTCACTAAATTAAAATAGACTCTGTACGTCTGTAGAGGTGTTAAATCAGCATTTTGTCTTCTAAACCGGTTGGACTTTAGCATGAATTAAAAATAGGTTGATTACACTGTTCAAAACGTCTGAAGCCTTTTCGCCATCGTGACAAATTCCAAGCTTGTCACTGGTAGAATGCACAGAGGTGATTTAATATGGTGTTATGCCGTCTCTTCTTTCCAATCGGGCAGTGTTCCACTCATTTCCAGAACTGAGGGTATAAGTTCATAGCATAGAAAATAGGACGTTATATTTACCAGAGAGAATATGTGAGAGCTGAAAAAGACTTAACCGTTTTAGCTTTAAGTAGATCTGTGTTTTCCAAGACAAGCTTTGTTTTAAACATGGAGTAAATCTTCACATACAAAATAGGGTAGCCACATCATTAGGAAATATTTAAATACATTTCTGTTCTTTCTGATGTGTTTTTTCCTTACCTGTGACTTTATACACCTGGCTCAATCCCAGAGATCACCATACATTGCATTCTGGGACTTTTAAATATGCTTTGGGCAGACACATGGCTTTGCAGGTGGCACTTTCAATACCTAAATGGCTGCTTATATTATACACACGTCATAAGTTTTTACCTAAAAATGATAACTATATTTTAGCAATGTTTTCGACACAATAAACAGATAGTATAGTATAGTATACTAACAGTAATTTTAACCTATTTAAAGTGATACCATGTAATTACTTATGATACGAGAAAATCATTTGTGGCACTTCTTAAATGGTTGAAATATAACAAAGCTACAAGTCAGGTTTGAGCTATGCACATGTGAAATAGAATCCAAAGAAGGTCCAATATTAAAGTGTAAAAAGGGAAAATCCAACCATTATAACATTGTAAAATCATGTAATATGGACAAATGGTGATTGTTTTTTTAATCTGATAAGAGAGTACTTTCACTTAGTGCTAGAAAGGTTACGGTGGCCTGGCTCGGTTCTATTACTATACAGATGATCTTTCACAAAGGCTTGTGTTGAAGGAATTTATTTTTACAGCACACGGTGTTTTGAATCACTATCAGCTTTTGTCAAGGTTTAATAAGAACTCATAGTGAGGAAAACATTACTAGTATTGCAAATAAATTCCATTACAAGTAGCCTGGACGCCTTAGTTATAACACAGTTATGTGGCGTGCCTTGTTGACATTTAACATTTTTTTAAACCTTTGTCAGATGGATGGGATGCCCTAGCATAAAAAGATAATCACATTTGTCTTTTAGATAAACACATTTCTTTAATGAAACAATGGCGGAGATTTAAAAAAAAAGAGTAGAAGAAACGTGAAAGTTCTAAAAGCACAACAGTATCTAAGAATACCGTTTGAATGTTCTTTCCAGCTGTATCACTTTCACACTTGGGGTCAATTTTCTTTTAGTGACACTTATTTGAAAACTTCCCAATATCCTTAGATGCAAACAAATATTGTCCAATTTTAGGGTGTCACACAATTAAGTTAAATGGCTCTAAATTTGCTATTGCGTACAATGAAAACGATTTGCTCCCTTAAAAGTGTTGCTTATTATTTCAAACTCCCATCCTGGTTCTGTAAAATTCCTCTATCAAATATTTTTTGTTTATATGCTACTGTTATGCTAGATCTAATTATTGACTTAAAGGAATACTATAAGTGCCAGGAATACAAAGCTGTATTCATGGCACTATAGCTCCCTCTGCATCCTTGCACCCTCCTCCCCCCCAAAAGTGGCCAATAGAGGCTTAAAAACCCTCTATTTACTTATCTGACCCCAGCGCTGATGTCCCTTGGCGCTGGGTTGTGGCTCCACCTCCTCCTCTGTACCTCGACAAGTGGGCTCTAATGCGCGTGTGTAATAAATGCCACGTGCGCATTAGTCTTCACCATAGGAAAGCATTAAATCAATGCTTTCCTATGTGGGAAAATCTAATGCTGGATGTCCTCATGCAGTGTGTGAGGATGTCCAGCATCAGATACCGGACCAAAGGTCTGTTACAATGCAGGAAGCGCCTGCAGTGCCTGTATGGGAGACAGTGGAGGCAGACTTAGTGCTGCAATGTAAACATTGCAGTTTCTATTTTTATAATAAATAATATTGAATGTATATCACTGAAGTTTTACACTGGGAAAGTAAGTTAATCAAGCTTTTGTACAGTTTAAAGCTAGGCAAATATCTCTTGTCAAAAGGAGTGGTAGAACATTTGACAAAAATTAAATTAGTTCATCAAGAGCTGGAGTCAACTTTGCTAATCTGCTCCAGTCCTCCCGTCCCACCACCTGCTGTCTAGATCCAATTCACTCACATCTCATCCGTACTCTGTCTTCTTCTCTTTCTCTACCTCTCACTAAAATTCTCAATCTCTCTCTCTCCTCTGGTATATTTCCATCGCCCTTCAAACATGCAACTTTAACCCCAATTCTAAAGAAGCCCAACCTTGACCCTAACTCCCCACCCAACTATCGTCCTATCTCGCTACTGCCATTTGCATCCAAGATCCTTAAAAGAATTGTGTATGCGAGATTGACTCACTGCTAGACCCGCTTCAGTCTGATTTTCGCACTAATCACTCTGTGTAAACGGCACTGACCAAAGTATCCAATGATCTATTCGCTGCAAAATCTTGTGGTCATTACTCTATCCTAATTCTCCTTGACCTGTCTGCGGCTTTTGACACTGTTGATCATCAACAGCTTCTTCTCATCCTCCACAATATCTCCTGGTGCTCCTCCTACCTCTCCCAGCACTCTTTTAGTATTTCTTTCTCTGGCTCTGCTTCTTCTCCCCAACTCCTTTCTGTTGGTGTCCCCCAAGGTTCAGTCCTTGGTCCTCTACTGTTCTCCATCTATTCTGCCTCCCTTGGTAGACTCATTAGCTCCTTTGGCTTCCAATATCATTTCTATGCTGATGACACGCAAATCTTACTGTCCTCTCCTGATCTCACCACATCCATCTTGACTAGTGTTTCTGGCTGCCTCTCTGCTATTTCTAACTGGATGGCTGCCCACTTCCTTAAACTAAACTTGACCAAAACTGAAAGTGTTGTTACTCCTGTGTCTGTCTCCCTCCAAGTCAACGGTGCTACCATCAGCTCCACCATGCAGGCTCGCTGCCTAGGTGTTCTCTTTGACTCTGACCTCTCCTTCAAGCCTCATGTTCAGTCTATTGCCAAATCCTGTCATTTCCATCTCAAAAACATTGCGCGCATCCGCCCCTACTTAACGTCAGATGCGACTAAGGTGTTGGTCCATTCCACTGTCCTTTCTCGCCTTGACTACTGTAATCTGCTTCTCAGTGGTCTTACGTGCTCCCAACTTGCGCTGTTACAGTCCATATTGAATACGGCAGCAAGGCTCATCTTCCTGTCCACCCGCACCTCCTATGCCTCACCCTTCTGTCAGTCCCTACATTGGCTTCCTATAAAATATAGAGCTCAATTTAAAATTCTGATTCTTGCTTTCAAATCGCTACATACAGTTGCAAGAAAAAGTATGTGAACCCTTTGGAATGATATGGATTTTTGCACAAATTGGTCATAAAATGTGATCTGATCATCATCTAAATCACAACAATAGACAATCACAGTCTGCTTAAACTAATAACACACAAAGAATGAAATGTTGCCATGTTTTTATTGAACATACCATGTAAACATTCACAGTGCAGGTGGAAAAAGTATGTGAACCTTTGGATTTAATAACTGGTTGAACCTCCTTTGGCAGCAATAACTTCAACCAAACGTTTCCAGTAGTTGCAGTTCAGACGTGCACAATGGTCAGGAGTAATTCTTGACCATTCCTCTTTACGGAACTGTTCCAGTTCAGCAATATTCTTGGGATGTCTGGTGTGAATCTCTTTCTTGAGGTCATGCCACAGCATCTCAATCGGGTTGAGGTCAGGACTCTGACTGGGTCACTTCAGTAGGCGTATTTTCTTCTGTTTAAGCCATTCTGTTGTTGATTTACTTCTATGCTTTGGGTCATTGTCCTGTTGCAACACCCATCTTCTGTTGAGCTTCAGCTGGTAGACAGATGGCCTTAAGTTCTCCTGCAAAATGTCTTGATAAACTTGGGAATTCATTTTTCCTTTGATGATAGCAATCCGTCCAGGCCCTGACGCAGCAAAGCAGCCCCAAACCATGATGCCCCCACCACCATACTTCACAGTTGGGATGAGGTTTTGATGTTGGTGTGCTGTGCCTTTTTTTCACCACACATAGTGTCGTGTGTTTCTTCCAAACAACTCAACTTTTGTTTCATCTGTCCACAGAATATTTTGCCAGTACTGCTGTGGAACATCCAGGTGCTCTTGTGCAAACTGTAAACATGCAGCAATGTTTTGTTTGGACAGCAGTGGCTTCCTCTGTGGTATCCTCCCATGAAATCCATTCTTGTTTAGTGTTTTACGTATTGTAGATTCGCTAACAGGGATGTTAGCATTTGCCAGTGACTTTTGTAAGTCTTTAGCTGACACTCTAGGATTCTTCTTCACCTCATTGAGCAGTCTGCGCTGTGCTCTTGCAGTCATCTTTACAGGACGGCCACTCCTAGGGAGAGTAGCAGCAGTGCTGAACTTTCTCCATTTATAGACAATTTGTCTTACCGTGGACTGATGAACAGCAAGGCTTTTGGAGATACTTTTATAACCCTTTCCAGCTTTATTCAAGTCAACAATTCTTAATCGTAGGTCTTCTGAGAGCTCTTTTGTGCGAGGCATCATTCACATCAGGCAATGCTTCTTGTGAAAAGCAAACCCAGAACTGGTGTGTGTTTTTTATATGGCAGGGCAGCTGTAACCAACACCTCCAACCTCATCTCATTGATTGGACTCCAGTTGGCTGACATCTCACTCCAATTAGCTCTTGGAGATGTCATTAGTCTAGGGGTTCACATACTTTTTCCACCTGCACTGTGAATGTTTACATGGTATGTTCACTAAAAACATGGAAACATTTCATTCTTTGTGTGTTATTAGTTTAAGCAGACTGTGATTGTCTATTGTTGTGACTTAGATGATGATCAGATCACATTTTATGACCAATTTGTGCAGAAATCCATATCATTCCAAAGGGTTCACATACTTTTTCTTGCAACTGTAATGCTGCTCCCACCATTCTATCCTCCCTTATACACAAGTATGTCCCGTCTAGGCCCTTACGATCTGCTGAAGACTTACGTCTATATTCCGTCCGTACTCCCACCTCTGATGCTCGCCTTCAAGATTTCTCGAGGGCTCCACCATTCCTGTGGAACTCACTTCCCTCCTCCATTAGATGCTCACCCAGTCTCCACTCCTTCAAAAAATCATTAAAAACCCACTTCTTCATAAAAGCGTATCAATTAAACTGTTTAATTAATAGCTCCCGACTGATTCCTCTTCTGCAACTGTCACTAGTCTAATACTATTCTTACCTTTTTGTGTCATTTTACCCCACTCCCTCTAGCATGTAAGCTCATTGAGCAGGGCCATCAACCCCTCTGTTCCTGTGTGTCCAACTTGTCTGGTTACAACTACATGTCTGTTCGTCCACCCATTGTAAAGCACTGCGGAATTTGATGGTGCTATATAAAAACATAATAATAATAATAATAATAATAATAATCACAGTAACAGTCCTTGTGCAATGTTCATTGGTTAACTACATATTATTTACAGAAATAAAAAAATAATCTTGATTATGATTCATACTCTAAAAGCTTTTAAAACCCTGCTTTAAAACTAACCAAATTGTAATCAATAATATGATGTCTTGTATGAAGTGCTTATATTTTAATATATATCATATTATAAAGGAGCATTAAAGTGTTAGGAATATAAACTTAAATTCTTAACACTATAATGTTTCCCTAGCTGTAAATGAATGTGAGGGTTTAAAATGTAGTTTTACCTACCTTTACTTCCTTGTTACTCTGGTCTTACTGTGGTTGCTCTGCCTCCGTGGTGTAGATCATCATGATTGAGAATCTATGCCAATCTAATTGGAAGGCAAGTGCGCATGCATGGCAAAACGCCATGTTGGAAGATAGCCACTAGAGATACATTTAACAGTTCCATGTGAACATTACTGTTTTAACAAAATGGCAATGTTGTACATAGAAGTGTTAAAATGACAGGACCAGTACACCCACACCACTTAATTTGCTGGAAATGTAACTAGCAAAAAATATAGAATCAGTGAATATCTACTTGCAAGTGAACATTCTATGCAAACACTTTGCAGATGACCAGCTCACTTTAGACAGAACACTACTGTTACAATGAGAAATACATGTAGTCTTGTGGTGTCACTAACACATGTCAAAATGTCTATTTAAAGCAACTCTAAATCATCTGAAAACCTACACTGGAGAATTGTTTTAGAGAGTAATGTTCATAAATGACCTTGTTTTTGGTTCTATTAAAAGTTCGACACTTATATAATGTTCTTATTTTTTAAAAGGACCCTTATTACTTATATTTGAGACTTTTTCGCAGTATAATCACATTAATGTGCTATAAGCTATAACTAATGAGGTACACTTGCATAAACAAAAAAAAGAGCCTTATGACTATTTATTAAATTATTTTATCTTTGGTGGCTGAATATTTATATGCCAAAGAAAAGATTTACTATGTGATGAAAGACTGTAGAGATTTAATGGAAACGTTATATTGTACAGAATAACAGTAGATTTAATTCCCAAGCTTCTTACATGGTATAAATGGCTACACATGCAGAATCAGAATTATTTCATTGCAAACTAAAAATGTGCTTTCTGTACATGGATTACTTGCTCAGAACTGAGTGATAGATACACAAATAAAGGCAGACATGATATAATTGGCTCATCTAGTATGTTCTTTATGAAATCTCAGACTATATTTACTTATTTGTTACAACAAACCCTTCACACATTCCAAGCAGTTAGAATCCAATTAGTGTTTTAGGTCTTCATTGCAATCAAGTGGCAACAGGGCATTGATAATGTATTTTGACTCTGGGCTGATCCTGCAACAGCAGTTATCAAAGTGATCACAATCCAACTTTCACGTTCCCTTTTTCTACCAATAATGTCACTGAAATCCAAAAATATTTTTGTTTTAAAACTGGCCTAAACTTTGATTTCATTTTTAGACTTGCATTCTTATATAGTTACATAGTAATCTAAGTTGACAATATAGGCTATCATTAACTTCAACCTTAAAACCCATCCTTTTATCTGTTGATCCAAAAAAAAACAAAAAACAATTGTAGCCATTTCCAATTACGCCACAAAAAAAAGAGGAAAAATTCCTTATTGACTCCATAATCAGATTGCTCCTTGGATCAACAACCTGTTCACATACATATCAATGATAACCTTAAACGTTCTGTTTTTGCAACAAATAAAAAAAGCCACGTCTTTAAAAAAATAAGTAAAAAAAACAAATCTATAGAATCTGATTATTCCACATCTTCATTATTCTTACTGTAAAGAATCCTTTACTCTACTGCAAGCGAAAATGCCTTTCTCTCAGTCTCAATGGGTGACCTCTTGTCTATTGTATATTTCTTTTAATGAACAGGTTACTACATACATATAAAGAAAACATGCAGTTTTTCTAGTCCTTCTTCACAGCTAATGTTTTCCATTCCTCTTTTTAATTTTGTAGTTCACCTTGCACTTTTTCTAGTTCTGCTAAATCCTTCTTTAAAACTGCTGCCCTGAAATAGAAATGCATATATCAGGTGCGGTCTTACCATACAAAGAAGCAAAATTATATTTTGATCATGTGACTTTTATATATAAGAGGACCTTATTAGCTTTTGCAATGGCAGACCGGCATTGCATACTGTTGCCTAGTTTGTTATCTATAATTGTTCCCAGGTCCTGTTTATATAAATATACTTTACATACCCTGTATACTCTACAACTCCACTCTCTCCTCTCAACTTGACATCATGGCACCTCCTACATTTAAACACAGCAAGCATTCCCAATTACACCCCTAGCACACCAAGCTGACCCGATATTTAAAAAAATGTTCCAGAACTGCTGAAAGCTGTTGGAGAAAGTCTCACTCTGCACCAGACTTCCTCCACTATAAATTTATGCTGCACTCCTACACTCTGGTTCTTTCCTCTGCAAAAGTAAATTACTTCAACACCCTCATAAGCACACTGTCCCGCCAACCCAAATGCCTATTTCACACTTTTAATGCTCTCCTTCACCTTGTTGCTCCCCCTACCACCCTGTCCGTCTCAAACTTTGCAACTCACTTCACCAAGAAGGTTTCTACAATCAGGGAAGAGATCTCTAACCTCTCTCCTTCCCCTTCCAATACATCTCCGAATACATCACCCAACCCCACTCACTCCACTGTTCTATGCTCATTCGCACCTTCTACAACACACTCTGTCTCCCTCTCTTGCTCTTCCTCTCAATAAAACTTTCAATTGCCCTTTTCTCCAACACATTTCCTTCACCCTTCAAGCATGCAGCTCGATTCTGAAAAAGCCCAACCTCGACCCCAACTCCCCATTCAACTACGCCCTATATCGCTACTGCCATTTGCCTCCAAGACCCTTGAGAGAGTTGTGTATGTGAGACTGACAGACTTCCTCGAATCCAACTCTCTGCTTGACCCGCCTCAGTCTGGATTCCACGGTCATCACTCTGTTGAAACAGCTGTGACCAAAGTATCTAACGATTTAATCGCTGCTAAATCTCATGGCCATTACTCTATCCAAATTCTCCTTGATCTCTCTGCTGCCTTTGACACTGTTGATCAGCAACAGCTTCTTCTCATTCTCCGTAATCTCAGTCTATGAGATACTACTCTCTCCTGGTGCTCCTCCTACTTCTCCCAGCGCTTTTTCAGTGTTTCTTTCTCTGGCTCTGTTTTAAATCCTATATGTCACTTGCCTACCAAATTACAAATCCCAAATCGTAAAATCCCAAATGTATAGAAGTTGTGTTATCTTGTGTTATTTTACCTAGTTTTGTGTCATCTGCATTTTGCAAATTTTCGTTTGCAGTGTCTTCATTCACATACACATTGGTGTCATTAATAGGTTACAGGTGTTTCATTAACCAATTATGTGCCATGTGGACAATCCAGTGTATGTGTGTGTGACTCTTTCAGGTACCTTGTGCATTGTATTTCACAATATGTATATGTGTATTTATTATCTTATCAATTTTGCTACTCATGTTTTAGTTAAGTTACCTATTTGCACTTTAATAGGTGTAATTAATTGATGATGAAATCAATACTTAACATTTCTTGTTTAATCTATAAAATGTAAGCTCGATTGAGCAGGGCACTCTACACTGTCTGTTCCTGTGGGTCCAACCCGTCTTGTTACAAATACTTTTCTATTAGTCCACCTATTGTAAAGTGCTGTGGAATTTGTTGGCACTTTATAAAAAATAATAATTCATCAAATGTTTGTGGTGTTCATTCTGCTCATGTGCAAACTCTAAAATATTGTAGTATTGCTATACATAAGAAAATAATTTTCAAGTCCCTAAGGTGTTGAAATTTCAATGTTTTCAATGGTTCCATTAAAGTGAATATGACGCCTCTTTAGTTATATATTACCACCTGTCAATCACTCTTCAGTAGAATTGTGACTGCTTGATTAATGAAATGTGAATGATTAATGTAAAGTGTAGAGTCCATTTTCACCAATCCGAAGCTGGTAAAAGCTGTACCACAAATTTTTGGAACAATTGGGTTGTGATCACATTGACATTGCTAACATCTCATCAGCAACCAATAATCTGTTGATAAATATTAAATACGGAATTGTGATTTATTTATTGAACTTTAGTGCTTCCACTGAAAGAGGAAGACTATTTATTGTATTGTAAATTTAATAAGGGATTTTATTGTTTGCACTTTAGCCTTTAAAAACCTGCCTTTCAACTTCCTTATTATTGTGATTAAAAAATGCTTCCTTCTAAAACTTTGTTTTACTATCTTATCAACTGATCACCTTCAAGGTTTTCTGTTTAACCCCAAGATTACAGCCTCCTAGACTTGCATATGAAACACACAGGGTCAAGGGAAAATTTCTTCCTATCTTTATCTTTGCTCAGAGTGCAGAGTCTTCAGTCTATAAATCCAGAATGTTTCATCTTGCAATAAATAACTCAAATAATCCTCTCTACTCCACTGAACTGATTCAATTACCAAAAAGATTAGCCCACCACATACACTATAGAACTCATAGTTATCCTCAATAAACCCCTTGGCAGTCTTCCCTACATATTAGAAAAGGGTGTAATATGTAACCAACTGAAAAAAAATATTATATATATCTGCTCAGTGTGGTTAAAATATTAATATTTTGTAATGTGTATAATTAAAATCTTAATATTCATGCCATTCATAACAGAGTAGAAATAATGGAAAAATGGTGATGCTTGTGATAAACTTGCTTCACATTTTAGTTACCATTTTATTATTTATATATTACACAAACATTTTAAAGCATGAAGTAAAACATACAGACGTACGGACCTGACTATTTTATACTTCTATATGTTTTGTAGAACGTTATTAAAAACATATATTTGACGGTATGGTAGCTATGCATTTATTTGTCATTTTCTTAAAAGATTAAAATATCAGGGTCAGAGTTGTCTGGAATTCAGAGTGAATTAAAAATTGTTTTCAAATTTAGGGCCAAAGTAGCTGAACAAATCTGACTTGGAGAATTTTTCCAGTTGCTTTTCACTTCTAAAAACTGGCAAAGCATCATGGGATTTGTGGTTCTACAAACATCTCTGAATCTGCATTTTGGGTCTTCTAGCCAGACAAAAGAATGAGGGATTTAACCCCTTAATGTTGTTAGGGTGTCCAATGCTGTCCTACATAAGTGGGCTTTAAAGTGTGTAGTGTGGCATAGAACGCCCTGCATATTTGGCATGTGCACGGTCAAATCCCTGCTCACATCAGGGATTCCCAGGTATCCATTGATCCATTGGTCTCCCTCCAGGCTTTTAGATGAACTGTTTGCAGCACTGGAAGCCAGTGCTGCAAACAGCTCTTTAAATAGGCATTTAAATGGTATCAATGGATACCTGGGGCTCCTCTGAGTATTCTGGGGCTCCATGGTTTTTGATGAGCTGCTTGCAGCATTGGAAGCCAGCGCTGCCAGTTTCTCTTTAAATAGGTAATTAAATGCCTACTTAGTGATTACAGCATGAGCAGGGTTAGATCATTTTTAGTGGTCTCAGACCTACCGATGAGCTCTGTGCAGTGCTGGATCTCAGCGTTGCACAGAGCCCTATAACTCCATTCAGAAGACTGATCGTGTTCAGCCATGGTTTCGTTGGGGTGTAGGCAGCTTTGTGGAGACCCGGGATGGTCACTAATTGTAATTCTTAGACCAGTCAGTAAATGGTGGCAACACATCACCATCTACTGTGTTAAATACAATAAAACACAGTTCTAGTATCAGAATCGAGTGTTACCTTAGGGTTAGGGTTGAGGTTAGTGGTGGTATTAGTGTAGGATTTGGGCTAACAGTAGGATAGTGTTGGGGTAGGGTTAGGATTAGCACTATCGTTAGTGGAGGGTTAGGGTAAGGTAAGGGTTTATGCTGAGTGTGTGTTAATGCTGTTTTAGAGTTAGAGATAGTATAGGGTTGAAGTTAAGGGTAAGATTAGGGTAGGCATACAGTTAGTATTAGTATGGGTATTAGTATGGGTAAAGGATATGGTTGGTATAGCGTTAGTGTGGGGATGGTGTAGGGTTAGTGTTAACTATCTAAAATGAATGTAGATCCTAAACATTGTAGGCATCTAACAAACAGGACTGATATGTAAATCTATTTTGAGTTATTTTTAATTAGTTTCACTGGATGTAATAAAACCATTTTTATTTTTTTCCAATTTGTAACATTTTATGCCCACATAGTGTTAGGTACAGATATAGTATGTTAAATGAAAGCCCTATCTGTCAAAGAAAGCTGAGGGAACATTTTGGAGCCTTGCATCTCTTTGCTACTGTGGGGGACACTTCAACATGTGTACATGTGTTACAATACGTTACTGGGAGTTGTAATTCACATCTGACCACCCCTGCTGTAAACCCTATGCACTTACATTATCACAAGGATTCTTTAGAAAGTATGTACTAATTGATTTTCTATAACATACTTAGATGACAAATGTTCTTTGATATTCTGAATCAATGTTTTAAATGAACTTTTAAGACTTCCAAAAAAAAAATCTTCAACCGACCACACAGCCAGAGGAACAGTAATGCCTGTGGCAAGTCTGGCATTTGGCACCACCCCAATCTGCCTGTATTTCATCAGCAAAACACATCTTGTAATCTAATAGTTTGTTACGTCAAATTAGAGGCAATGTGAAGAGAGCCTTTATTTTGACTATTTTATATTGCACTTTGGGAAAAGAGAGATTGAAAGAAATAGAGAGAGTTTACAACAAAACATTTTAACGACTGTGAGGCTGACTGATTTTATGACCCCTTTCTATACATTTCATATAGCCAATCCTAACAGCTTTATAAATGGAAGCCAACTATATCGTGTAAGCCTACTGTGAGGGAAATGCACAGTTTTTAACAGAGCCACATTCTTCTGGATTAAATTCTCTTGGTTTTAATTTGTCAATCTAAGTAATATAGAAATGAGAGGAGAAAGTGTATTGTGCAAACCTGAATTATTTTCTCATAAACTAGTTTTCAAAATCTCTCCCTGGAGAGTTCAAGGAAAGTCAGTCTAGAACTTTTTTCATTTTATTTTTTTAATTCATTTTCTTTTTTTTGTAGGAGATGTAGCAAGCTGATAATTTGTATTACAATTCAGAGCTAAGGCCCTTGACTTACTGTCAAAATACATTAAAATATCAGTACAGACAAACCTCTGTAGAATATGTGAATTGTACATGTATGCTAACAAGAAAGCATTGTGTCTTGACTGAGGTTTGTATCTGTCGAAGAGCTAGAAATTAATCGTAAATACTTTAGAATTAATAAAGATCATATATATTTTTAGATGGATTTTCATAATAATCAGTATCAATTGATAGGTCATTTTTAACACTTTCATTTCAAAGTACTTACCTACACTATATGGACAAAAGTATTGGGGCATACTTCTTAATTATTGACTTCAGGTGTTTCAATCAAAGATATACAAAAACTGCCATGCAGTCTGAATTTACAAACATTTTTAAAAAGGGTCATTCTGAAGAGCTCAGTGAATTCAAGTGTGGTACTGTAATAGGATGTTACCTTTGCAATAAGTCAGTTTGTAAAATTTAATTCCTGCTAGATATGGGAAAGTGGAAGCATTTAGGAACAGAAGCAACTCAGCCACGAAGCAGAAAACCATGTCAGAGCAAGGTCACCGAGTGTTGAGGCGCAATGCTCTGCTTCATAGATGAAGAGTTCCAAATTACTGTGTAGTTGGAGCTTCATGGAATGGGTTTCCATGGCCAACCACCTGCATGCAAGCATCACATCACCAAGTACAATTTTAAGCGAACATTACGTGCCCTTGTGTCAACTGTGACGTTTGTTATGGGGCTGTTTTTTAAGGTTTGCCATTGTGCCAACTGTGAAGTTTAGTATGGGGATGTTTTTTTAGGGTTTAGGGGTTACTCTCAGTGAAGCTTTAGCATTCCAAGGCATTTTTTTTTACAACGTGGGAACAGTTTGGGGAAGGCCCTTTTCTATTCCAGTATATCTGTGCCCCAGTGCACAAAGCAAGGTGCATAAAGACATGATTAGATGAGTTTGGTGTGGAAGAACTTGACTGGACTGCACAGAGCCCTGACCTCAACCCCAATGAAGACATTTGGAATGGAATGGAGATTGCGAGTCAGGCCTTCTCGTCCAACATAAGTGTGTTACCTCACAAATGTTGTACTGGATGAATGGGCAAAAATTCCCACAGAAACACTGCAAAATCTTGTGGAAAGCCTTACCAGAATAATTTAAGCTGGTATAGATGCAGAGGGGGGACCAACTACATTTTAATGCAATTTCATAAAAGCTCTTGTTGGTGTAATGGTCCGGTGTCCCAATACTTTGGTCTATATAGTGTATCTATTTATGGATTTACATGTATTTTGCCTCCAAATTTCTACATCAAGTTCATCTTATCTCTTTCTCTCCAGGATCTCTTAATTCCCTCAACAAAATTACTCCCTGTCCATCTCTCCATTGCATTACTACATTCCAGTCTTACACCATCCTTTAATTCAATGCCTATTCTTCATTTCATATAAAAAAATAATTCCTCCTTTCACCTCACCCTTAGTCCAACTCTTATCATTTATCTTACCTCACTCTCCTCACCTTGCCTCATGAGATGCTCTCTCAAATATTCACACATATCAGTAGCTGTATACTCAACAAAGGAACTATTTTATTCAGAGTCCCTTATCTCAGTATAGCTTTCATGCTGCCATCTGTCCAGTGAATCACAAACGCTAATTTTTATGAGACTCTCATCCGAGCTAGACACCTATCCTAGTTACTTTATGTGTTCTCATTGACCAGTCTCTGATCATACCAGATGATGCCTTGAGTCTGCACTACTCTTATTTCTGATGGCTATATTTACATGTCATAATAGATAGACAGACAGACAGACAGACAGACAGATAGACAGACAGACAGACAGATAGATTGATAGATAGATAGATGGATAGATAGACCACATTTCAAGGCCTTGATGCTTTGTCCTTTAATTTTTTTATTAACGACTTCAGATAAAGCACCCAGAAGAACACAAATTTAGCTTAGTCTGAATTTAAAAGCTATGTGTGCCTGCTCCTGTTACTCATATTACATCAGGTGGATAAAGTGAGAATAACTTCTTAGATGTGTTCCAAGACTCCTAAGATACACACATTCTATACTGAATTAGCTGTGTTGCAGACCTAGCATTTAAGATTGACTCAATATAGACTACAGCAGGATGAAAAGCTGAAGTAAACAAGTCAGTCACAAACAGATTAAGGTGAATTAGACCTAATGTAACCAAACTGCGGCAAAGCAGGTGACTATAGTTTGACCTTAGTGATATACTTAATTATAATTGCAGTAAAGAAATCCTGATTTAGGCAGAACTTAAAGAAGACCTATAAACATCACACTGAAATGAACAAACAGGATTTGCAGATACTGCAGACTAAACCTCTAAGGACAAAACATTATTTGGTATAATGTTTAAAAGGACATAAACATTTACAAAAATACTAACAAAATTAAGGCTAAAACCATTAAAGCATATTTCCGGGTCATGAAAGTCAAAGTCATGCAGGGAAATGAAAAACAGGTTTCTAATTTTGAAGTGTACATCAATGTCATAACTCTGCTATATTATCGTAGCTTGTCACTTATAACTCATACATCAAATGTCTTTTTTTATTAAGTTCTACCATGTTTAGATCGCTGCAGCTATAGTAATACAAAAAGCACTTTTTTTGGTTCCAAGCTCAAAGTCTCCTGTGTGAAATCTGGAAGATGAAGGGCTATCAAGCTAGCGGTCTCAGGATCAAGCACAGATTGGCCCGTTCTAAGAACATCAGTGGCAAGATGCATTTGCAGGTCTCCGAACAGTCCTGATTTTGACAAGACAGACCAGATTGGGGGGTATTTTCCTGCTATCCCAAGGAACTGTCCCCAGCCAGCATAGTGCAAGCCCATCTTTAGACTCACTCTGGACCATGCAGAGAACAGCAATCTTTGCATTGTCCCCCCTTACTGGAACCAGCCAAAATTCTGCTGTCCTGTGCCCTTTCCATGTAGGCTAACATATTTTGGGTATCGCCCATTATACAAGTGGTAACCCTAGTGTGTGTCATAATATGGTCCCACTACAAAATGTATGACACAAGAATATTTAATCATTTCTGAAATAAAATCCAGAAAAGGTTTTGGTTCTTGAAACACTTGAGAAACACTCATATGATATTTCAAATGTGTTTGCAAGTGTCTATATCTGTCACAAACTGTGTAGGGATTGTATATTTAGCACTATTTATATTTAGCACTATGTGTTTATGATAAATATACATTCAAATCATACAACGGCAAACTTATTGAAACATCAAAACATTTTGGCATGTTCTATAACCATGCCACAAAAATGCATGTTTCCAAAAATCTGTTAAAATATAATTATTGTATTTAAACTTAATGTTGAATAGAAAAAAGAGAGATTGATGCTCTCCACATTTTAGTATTGCCATTTTAAAGTGATCTTCTTGGTCAAGGCTTCATTGAATTTCTTTCAGCTTGTGTTGTAGTTAAAGTGAGCTATCGGAACATAAGACTGTATTTTTAGCAACCACTGTGGAAACTGGAGATTAATTTAAAATTGATAAGCGCGTGGCAGGCCTCTCACTTAACAAGCTTGAGGCCTACCTTGTGAAACCAGCTTCACCCAAGGGACCAGAGTTCAATTCTCTCTGCTGCCAGTTGAAATCAAAAATCACAACCAAAGTGATTAGCAATGAATTTCCTGATCTCAGTGCCCGAGGCAAAGGGAGGAGGGCTTGTTTCCCCTCCACACAGTTAACCTAAAGTGGAATAAAAAAAAGTGTTTCTAAAAGAATTCATGCTGCTAAACTAATACATGTTGTAAGTTAAGAGCCAAGTTGAATGACAGGATTTGGCAACAGTGAACATTAAACCTTAGCAACATTTAAAGTGTTTTTGCAAAGACGCACGACTTGCATTGCATATGTGATAGAACGAGGCTCATACTCTAGCATTTACAACAGATATCAGTGGTATTTGTTCATTTAAAGTGGCAAACTATTCCATAGTACTAGAAATTATGCAAACACAGGATAACATAGAAATTGCTATTAGATGCCCCCGACTGTCCCAGTTTTCGGGTTCCGTCCTGTCGTCCGAACTTCCTAAGTTTTTTGGTGTACCACTTTCGGGGATACGAGGCAACTGTCCCCAACTAGCAAAGCATGAATGCATCATTAGATGGGCGGTATGCTATTATCACATCCCATGTATTTTTTTTCAAAAGCAAATTACTCCAGTGCACAAGAGACAGCATTTATGTTCCTGTTTATTAGCACCATTGCATGTTAGACAATGTTTAGGTATGTGAAGGTCTTTTCAAGTCTAGTTCATAAGGAAGAAGTCAGCATATGTTATGTGTGAGAAATACAATATAAAACTCTCACAGTCTGTTTAACAGCCAAATGCAAAAAGAAAAAAAAAGCACATACAATGCTTAAGTAATATAAACAATCTATAGATTGCAAGTAGGGATGGGTTTCCCATTAGGCAGAGTGGGCACCTGCCCACAGACGCCTGACCACTAGCGGGTGCCTATGTCCAGCAATTATTAAGTGCCTTTTTGAGCGTAAATAGGCTGGTGGAGAGTAAGAAGTACCAGGATCCTTGGTAAATATTCTCTGTAATCCATAAAGCCTTTATAGCATAGCTACAGGAACAGTTATAGAAACTGTAAAACCCAGTGTTGTCTCGGCCCTTACAGAGTCTGTGTGTAAGGATGGACAGCAAGTGAAAAGGATCACTTCCCATCTGCCCACTAACAGCCTATTACACAGGAAATGGCTTGCAGTAGGAGCAAGGACAGCATTGAGTGATGCACACTGTATAACCACTCCTGTATCTCTAAAATAATCAACCTGAGTGGTCTACAGAAAACATTTAAAAAGGCTTTTACACTCCAACATTCAAAGCCTAAACCTGTAAATAAACCCTTTACCATAATCATATGTTTAACCCCTATTAAAAACATATTTCCTCAGAGGGCTGAGCCTCACCTTAGACCAAGATGGACGTGTGAGTATGGTGCTTTGTCTAACTCAAGTGCTAAATCAGTGATTATCAGCACCTCGCCCTCACCTACCCTACTCTTTTAATATACACCTCCTGACTCCAAAATAATCAATGTTTGAAGAAACAATGTGGACACACATAATGTCCATGATGTTTTGAGCTTGCACGAATGCTCTAAATCTAAAATGAGTTATTTTTTTTTGTAAATTGTATCTTCAGAAGCCCTTGGAAGGGCTGCATGCAGGACCTTTAATGGTATCACTTGAGAAAGCCTGTCAGGCAAAACGCGTTGTGAGTTTTTGATATGTAAAACATTTTACTTATTTTTTTATTTTATTTTTTTAAATATATATATTTTTTTGTTTGTTTGATAGCTTAAAATTAAATTTTGCCATTAAAATTTATTTTATTTGGTCCTGTTTTTACTTATCATCTGGAAGTCTCCAACTGGCACAGTTGCACTTTTTCCTATTTGTCCTTACATATCCCAGGTGGTGATTGTGCCACGCACGCTGTTTTCCATGTGCTCCACTAAATGTAAGTACATTTCCTCCTACTTACAAATAAAACATTCTTATATACAGAGAGCACTATTTTCTATATCTGTTTTTATTATATGCCTATTGTTGAATATGGAAGAATACTCACCCCAAGAAACATCTGTAAATGGGGATTATACTAATTCATGCCTATACTAAGAGCTGAATTTGAAGCTCTTTACTTGTGAGTGTATTTTACTTCATTTTTGTAAATAATTTAAGATCCTGTTACTGGATTGTACTATTGGCTCTTATTGTCTCCACATTTATATATTCCATGCGTGATGCGCACCCTCTAAGTACTACAAAGCCGTGACTGATCATCCACTCCATAACCCGTAACAAGGACTGTATTGTCAAATACTAACATCTAAGTGCTAATAGAAAGCTCAATTTTTGTGAGCGTATTTTCAATCATATTTCATTTTCTCCTATGACACATACAATATTATACTATCTTGTTTTTCCTATTTTTTATTTCATATTATGGACCTGATTTGAGTTGGTGAAAATATTGGATTACTAGCCGAATTTACTTACCTTACGAAGGCTGGTTGCTGCTCAACCTCAATAGACTTTGGGACTCTTGGTATTTGTACTAGATGTGATATTAATTTTGAACGTATTATCAAGTGCTACACTCACTGTATTTGGCTGTACCGGTTTCACTTTTTCTTTTTACTAAAATGAGTGATGCCTCAGAAAAAAAAACAGCTCCATCAAATAAGAAAGACCTCTAGAGCCTACTTCAAGATGCAGCAAGTGACATATCTCACCAGGCCACAGAACTGAAACATCAGCTGTCCTCTATCAAATTAGACCTCACATATCTCGCTGCCTGGAAAAACCACATCGACTAGACAAAATAGTCCACTTCGTTAACATGAATGATATCATCCATCTCACTCCAACAGCAGATCATCTCATTAGAGGTTGGCATGGAAGATTTCAGCAACAGATCTATGCAAAATAACATCCGCAGAAGAAGCTCGTCTGCAGATGCTACAATGAAAACTTTAATCCCAACATTAAGGTAAATTTTTCAGTCTCTGGTTCAGGGGCCTCTGAACAGGAGTTGAATATATTCTGGCCCATAGTGCCATACGCCCACCAACATTGCCTCAGATGTCACTGAGATATATTATTTTCAGGCTACATTTTTTTCATTTCAATATCAAGGAAAAGCTAATGATAGCTCCTCACAATCACCTTCCTGAGAAATTTAGTCAGACCTTTCTCTGGTCACACTAAGAAAGACTCAAGTCACTTACCATTGCTCTGATGCAACAAGGTCTCTGATACATGCAGAGAACATTCAAAACTAAGTTGGGACTTACCAAATATTCTATGGAACATCCACCCTGTACTCCACAGCAATCTAACTGCATTATACCTCTGTGGGAGAAACTAAAGTCCACTCTGCCACATTTTGTACAAATTTACCTACAGTGATATGGTAGTGCCAACTCTATACTACTACAAGACCACTACATTTAAGCCTACTTGACTATTTTGTAGTATTTATATGTTCTATGTTACAACAGTTAGTTCTTGCTAACATGGAATCTGTGGGAAACTCACAGCTAGTGAGGCCCCCCTTTTTTCTTATTTTTCACTCCATTTACCAATTCAACCAACTCCTGCATCCACGGATGAGATCTCCCAGGGAGATATTATCCCTACCACTGCTTACTACAATATATATTGCTCATTGTAACTCTACCTATGACTACCAATTGAGTCGCAAATCCTCCCCGGCAACCCGACTGTGTGGGACACTCCCACCAGCCTTCCACTGACTTGCAGGTGGATATATTTTGTTTTTTGAGTCATATAGTTACTGATATACTGTTTAATGCACTTCCCAACAATCCTGTAGCAAATGTATATATATGGGGGAATGTCAGGGCAGTAATAGGAAAAGAGTTGAAGTAAAATATAGTAACTTGCTGGGGTGTTTGCAAATGTATGCTTCTTTTTGGTATTTTGGGTAGTGGGGAGAGTGATTGAGAGAGGTGCCTAAATGGGAAATGAATGGGAGAACCATATTTTCTGAACCACCACCATTTAACTCCTCAACCACTTTCTCCATCTTAAGACAATCTCCCAGGGGGAAGATTGACCCTGTTACCATACATCAAAATACGCACAGTGCATAGATAACCCTTCCCAGACTCATCAAGGGGTTAATATTACTTTTTCCCAAGATCTGCCTTCAGTGGGCTCTCTCACCTGCTCTCCAACAACACTTTGGCAATTACTTTCTCATTTTATTTGTTCTGTTATTCCTGTAGATATGTTATATGTGAAATCTTTTACACAGTTGTGGGTGGGTAGGGGAGACATGTTGTGTGCGGGAACACTGAAAGGCAACACAGTGACACACAGATATATTCTAAACTCTTTACATGGGAAGACCGGTATGGGAATGGTGTCAAAGAAAAGGAATGGAATTAAGACTATAAAACAGGACAAACACAAAACATAGAATTTTTAGTCCTCAAAGTAAGACAAATTAAATAGGCCCTATGTTAACCTGCCCACTGTCGGGGAAAAAAAGTTAATTTCCAACCAAATTGCTTAAGAGGTTATCTGCTCTCTGACTTCTCCTTCCCCCCTACCCTCCCCTCCATCTATAGATTATTATTTTATTTTTTGAGGGTGCAAGGGGGCAGGAGAAAAAATAGAAAAGAGAGAAGAAAAGCTACATGAGCAAAATCTTCATGGCACCTGGACCCCGGAACTTCACATTGTCTACACACTACTTTGTACACATGACCTTGGCAATACTGCCTCATCTAGACATTTGGATGCTTCAGCATGTGACGGAAAAGACTTCAACTTCTTCTCACATCCTCACCAATCATACTCACTCATTGATATATTTCTCATCTCCCCTTTCTTGCAACCTATTAAATCAATTAAATCTTTCTCTATAGGCACCAAATCATGGTCCAATCATCTCCATTACTCTAACACCTCCTTATATTTTTCACCCCTGGTCCTGGCGACTAAAACCCTACACTGCTACACAACCCCCAATTATGCATGGAAATTCAAAAAGTAATATCTGAATACTTTTCCATAAGAACGGACCCTGTCTACTTCTCTAATGTTCCACCTATAAGACAGTCAGTAAAGGGCATAGCTCATAAAAAACATAGACACGCACATATAAATTCCCTGCTTAAAGGGACACCGTAGGCACTGTATCTGCTTCATCTAATTCAACTGGTTATAGTGTCTGGAGTCCTCTGGTACCATCATTTCTTTCAGCATTAAACAATTTTTAAAGTTTTAATGCTTTAATGCTAAACAAGAGTCCCAGGCAATTGATCCCTTCTGTGCTGCTTTGGCTAATAAGGAAGTGTTAGCCTGAGCAGCAATGGGCAGCTGTGATTGGCTGAGAGTGTCAGCTGACTGCTTTTAGCCTGTCAGAGTTCCAACTGACGGTATGAATGGGTATGACAACAAGGAAGTGTGTAATCTCTGCCTTAGCTACACATACTGAAGGGGCCGGACTGTGGGTGGCTAGGGACTCTTATATTGTGGCATACTGCACAAACATGGTTCAACACTGAATGGAGGGACAATGCCAGGGCACTCCAGGCACTATAACCAATTCAAAGAGATGAAATGCTTATAGTGACTACAGTGTCCCTTTAAGACTATTCAGCCTCTGGAACGCATCTTTAAAAAAAAACCCTCCTCCAAAAATATCAACACAAATATTAACACACCAAAAACAAAAAGGTATTTAAATCTTTGAAGGGCATAAAAAGTACTAAGGTCCTTTAATGAACCAAACAAAGTGTTTATGAAAAAATCAAATAACGCAGATAACTTGCTAGGAGACTGAGGCAACATATCAAATCCAAACAAATTAATGAGATTAAGACACTACAATCACACCTAACCAACATCCCCATTTTAAATATCCTTTTAAACTTATTTTAAAGATCTATATGACAACAACCCCCCACCCCCTCCACCCCTCCAAAACATAGTAAATCCCAAACACACTCCTATCTTGTTTAAAGGAGTTTTTAGGTAAAACAACAGAGGCAGCTGAACAACTTGCTACAGACTTAACAACTGTGAAAATAGCAAATTCTATCAAAACTCTCAAACCAAATAAATGCACCGGCCCTGGCTTTTTTTTTGTAAAACATATTCCGAACTTATACTTCCACAGTTAGGCAACTTCTTTAATGCTATTCTCCAAGGCACGCCACTCCCAACCAACATGTTGCAAGCAAATATTTGCTCATTACCTAAACTGAACAAATCCTTGTTGGAACCTGGGCATTATAAACCTATTTCACTATTAAATGTGAACCTAAAGATCTTTACTAAATTACTAACAAATAGACTTTAACCCTTCTTTCCCAAACTAATCCATTTAGACCAAGTGGTGTTTATCCCCTATAGGCAAGCTTGAGACAACACCCATATAATTTAATTTGATATGCCTGGCTAATCATAAAAAGATTCATACCTTACTCTTATCATTAAATGCTGAAAAGGCATCTGAAAGGGTGATATGGCCTTTCCTATTCTCAATGTTATGTAAGATCCCTAAACCTGGCCTTTAGAGCACCTAAAATGGTCTAGATCAGAACAGACCAGAGGCACACCTTCAAATCCCTAACACTAATCTACCTCAATGTACCATTCACAACGGCACCAGACAGGGATGTCCCCTTTCCCTAATGCTATTCGCATTATCACTAGAACCCTTTCTAAAAGCTGTTAGAGAACCCTCTTATTAAAAGACTCACTATAAAACTGCAGGAATGTAAAATAGCGACCAAAGCGGATGATGTGCTTCTCTCACTGACTATCCGAATGGTCTACTTAATTCCTATGTCAATGCCTCAAGATACAAGCTCAGTATGGACAAACCTGTGTTATTTTCTCTGAACTTCTCAGACCACACCTTAAGATCATTTATTAATTCCAATTTAGAACTTCTCACATTCTATACCTAGGATTAAACATCATGGCTAACTTAGCAGACACATAACAGTTCAATTAAATTCCCTAATAGCTAGAGTTGTTCATTAACATGTTGAGGCAAACGTTTAGCATTTCTTCGCTAGGAAGAACTGCATCAATCAAAATAAACCTACCCCTAGATTCCTTTACCTTTTTCAAACTCTTCTTAATCCTCTACCCATTTTGGAACTCAAAGCATTACAATCTAAAAGAGATACATGTATCTGATCTAGGGAAAAAGAAGGCATATTAAATGATCCACTCTACACATACCTCAGAAACAAGGGGGTTTAGGTCTCCCAAATTTCATGCATTGTTACCACACCATGCAGTTGGCCCAAATACAACAATTGCATGCCCCTCTAGAGATGAAATGCTGGGTGGGCATAAAACATCTTAAATTTGTAAATTACTTCTCTTATTTTATATGGACTTCTAAAACAGAGACCATTTTTTCAACAACATCTCCAGCAATTGTCAACTTCATGAACATCTAGTCTAGACTCACCAAAAAATATTTATTTATTAATTCCCTTTCCCCTCTCATCCCTGATCCTAAGAAATAGATCTTTCACACCAGGCATGATAGCATGCCATTTTGCTTTGTTTTGAATCTAATGATTTAGTCAGATTTTACCACTTCTCAGCTGATCAACTCTTACCATACTCTGACCTCCCCCAACAATCAATTCCTCTCACTTCATTCAACCACTTAAGATGGGAAAGGCACAAATGACCTCCTATAAGAAGGCTTGTATCTATCTCCTTTCCAAAAGAGCCAAATCTCTCAGTTATGTGTGTCTCTCGTGTCTAATACTGTAAGAGCACCGGTGGCCTCTGTGTCGGCTTGGGAGAGTAATATATTACAGCCACCAGATCCTATGGATTTTTGCAGACATTTCGGAAGCCACATCCCCTGTACCTATTTGCGTAAACCTACAGGGCTTTACTTTGCTGGCATCTTACTCCTAGAATGGTTAATATGACAACAGATTTATGTTGGAAACAATATGGAAATAGGGGTACCTTTCTACACCTTTGATGGAAATGCCCACCTATTTCTACATTATGATACAAAGTAAAAAGACTTATGTCGAGTCTACTAGACACTGAAGTACCACTTAAAACCTTGCAACTCATTTCCAAGAGCTCAAAACAGCAAACATATAAAATATCACTCTTCACTATGCAAGCTATAGCAGTGTTTGGAAAAGCTGTAGCAGAAGTGTGGGAAAAAAGATCTCCACTTACAGCTCTTCAAAAGAAAGGGTGGTGGATCAGATGGACAAACTAACAGCTTCAGTGCATGATACTTCTTAACCTTACAATAAGATTTGAGACCCACGGCTTCAAAACTCCCAGCCTTTATAAACTATCATTTTAACATTCTCATTGCATTAATACAGTTCCTAGCTACCAATCCTACATTTCAGTAGCTCAAAAGCTTTTGAAATAGCTGACATCAGCAATATGCATATAAAGAAAATATGAATTTTAGGAAAATGTATTAACATTTTCAATGAAACATTTTGGTATTTATAAAACATCATCTACTGGGAGAATAAAATAACTTTTAACAAAAAAGTGTGTTTATATGCAATTAAATTGGGAAATACGATGTTAAATCAGTATTTGACTGCACACACAAAAAAAACTCCCTTTATCCTAAGAGAAAGGCTATGGCATCATTCCAGCTTGTTAATGAAGAAGCCTATCTGAAGAAAAACAGCTTTTCGTCACTATTATAAACAACCAACCCATTTTATTTTATACGTGCAATGGTAGAAAATTTAAAAGTGTGCATGTCAAACCAATCATTGTCATTTAATGGAGACGCTTGCCATATTAATGGTTCACATTATGTTTTTACCTTCATTTGTTTCGGCCTGCAGGGGAAAATGTATTTATTGTTTCCTCCATCCTGAGCTCATGGACTCATTTTTAACTGCTACAGAACGTAATGATATTCCATTGTCCAAATATAAAGCCACAGGATAATTTTTTAATAAATAAATTGAAATATGATTTTGTCTGGGTTTCATCAGGGAGATGCAAAAAGGAAAAGTGAGCAGTAGGAAGATATTCATTATTTTTTTCTTTACATACTAATAAAGGTTTTCAAGATTTTTCTTGTCCCTTAAAGATAGATTAGCCCATACAGTGCAAAAATTGGATTTCTATTCAAGAATCCAAGAAACGCTGCCCATTTTATTGCCATACAGTACTTTAATTTGCCTATTTCAGTTGTTGCACTATTAATTTATTATTTTTCTTCAGTCTAGCTCTTGCTCTTTATATTTATTAGTATTTTACCCTAGCTTTTACTTTGTTTGTTAATTAATATACCTCACTGTGGTTGACAGTATATTTACAAATTCCTAAGTTTTTCCTGCAAAGGCCTTACAATCTGTTAGAAAAGCTTTCCTAATTATTTATCTTAAGAAGTCACAAGTAAAATCTATGAGAAACGTTGTAGACAAATTATTTGGAACAATTTTCTAACAGGTTTGAATAACTTAAAATGCTTATCCAAAAATATAACAATGTTTGTTTATTGTGTGAAAAGCTCATGGGCAGGTTTCCAAGGGTCCAGATGATCTTAAAAAAGACATCCAATTGCCCAAAAACAAAATAATAAAAACATCACTATTTCCCCCCAATGGAAACATGAATTTTTGCAAGGCAGGCACAATTGGCTGCCTCTTGAGTTTGGATTCCCTGAGATAAACATCCAAGATGTAAAAGGACCAGTTGTCTTATTGAAAAAGTTAATTTCTGTTGAATCTTTTTTTAAATGAAAAAGAGGACACAATCTTCATACATAAGGCACTTCAGCAAGCTAAAGTTCTTTATGTGTGTGCAGTGGTCTAAACTTTGATACTTTGTTGTGTTATCATAATATTTAGTGCCACATACAAGAGACAGAAAGAGAGAGAAAGACCGAAAGAGAACAGAGATGCACAGGGGGTTGATCTATGGATCTATGTATGTTATTATCAGTCAGTCATCTACCTATCTTGATAGTCTGTTAGTCTATATGTCTTCCTGTCTGTCATCCGAATTCCCATCTGTCTGTTTGTCTGTCTGCTGATCTTTCTGCTTTCCTGTCTGTCTACCTCTGTCTGTCTGTCTGTCTCACTGTTTGTCTGTTTGTCTGTCGATCTATCTTTCTGTCTACCTCTATATCTGTCTATCAAACTTTCTGTCCTTTCATTTGTCTGTCTCTTTATTTGTCTCTATGTCTGTTTGTTTGTCTTTTTATCTGACTGGCTCTCTGTTTGTCCTTCTGTCTGCCTATATATCTATTCATCTATTCATGTATAATAAAATAAAGCATGGAAAGGTGAAAAAAAATTTAAGGACAGATTCACCTTTATCCATTCTCCCAGTGGACACGTTATAGAGAGTGATGAACACAAGATGTTACTATGTAGCACCAGTTTGATGATTATGAGCATGGTTATTTCATCAGTTCAATACTTTCGAAAGCAGATAATGCTGGAAGCAATTTAAAAT
This sequence comes from Pelobates cultripes, assembly GCA_933207985.1. Lineage (NCBI taxonomy): Eukaryota > Metazoa > Chordata > Amphibia > Anura > Pelobatidae > Pelobates > Pelobates cultripes. Next base: position 231,371,842 of record OW240912.1, on the reverse strand, counting down.
GAATGGCATTCTGTTCTCATTCATTTCAATGAGAAAAGACGCACCAAGGCAAAAGACATATTAGGATGCTAGCAAAGCGGAGCGGGCATGATATGTTTAATGTCTCCAGGGACAACCCACAGTAATTCAGCTAAAAGCAGTCAAGGTGATATTCTGGATATCCAGAAGCATTGCAAGTAGAATTATTTTACTTCCTTGGTTCCTGCTATGGAAAGTCTGCTGATTTGTATGAAACTAAAAAAAAAAAAAAAAAAAATTATCATATTTATTTATCTAGTCTGCAGAGCTGGCTATATTGACCATAGGGAATAATCAAAATAAAAGTAAACCAACAAGGAGCTTCAGAAAGCCACCAATTTTACAATGTAAAGTAATTTAAAACCTTCAGTGTGTCCATCCACTAAATCAGAGGTGCTCAAAAGGTAGATCCCCAAATGGTTTCCTTGTGTTTTAACTTCTATGATACTTGATGATTCAAAGGCTGGCAAAACATCGAGGGAGATAGTGTTACAACACCTGAGGATCTATATTGTGTGTGTACTTAATCTGTTTTGGCAGTGAGCAAATAAATCTACATGGGATTAGCCTAATAACGCATTCTTCATTAATACAATTAACTCAAAGACCTATTTTTGGATTATAACAATCTGTAGTAATAACCAACAGTACTAAAATCCTTTAGTAGATTCTATAGCAGTGCCAGATGGGTCTCCATTGCATTGGGTAAGGTAGGGCTGCTAGTGTACTCAATTTATTAAGGGCAGTTTAGAACTACATCTCTAAATTAAACTATATTTGAAGGGAAACTGACTGAAAAAAACATGTTAGGTCAAACTGTTCAGTAGTAGTGCAATAAAGTATGATAAAAAAATATTCTTGAAAGCAATCAACTTAATCCATATTCAAATAATTCCAGCAGCTTTGATCAAAGTAGGATTTAGATCTCAAAGGGCCCAAGGTGGATTACCAGTTTGGGGTCTACCTTCATTCTTCAAGTAGTAGTAGTGATGGTGCCAAGAAAATGAATGGTTCCAAGGCCCCAGTTTTACTCTGGGAACCTAGACATCTACCTAAGGTTGCCTTTTGGTAAATCCTGCTCCGCTGATTGCATGTCAATCAAGGTTCTTAGAACTGAGTTATAAAGGAGCAGCCAATTTAGCATCAAGAGTACTTTAAGATATAAAAGAATTCTTAAAGTTGGAAGTTTGCAAGTACTGTAATGGAGCTGAGTATCTCTGTTAATATGCCTTATTTTCCATCAGGGCACCTTTAGTGATTATAGCATCTCAGACTAGGTTTGATGAATGGTCAAATCAAAGACACTTTTTTTTGGTTAAAATGCACATATCTATACACAGACACCCGGCAGGGAGTCATTAACTAAAACAACAGAGATCCCACCAAAGCCCTTCTGTGTCTTGAAGATAAGTAGATTAAGTACAACTATTCTAAATAACTTCCAGATAACAGGGCGCCTTAACAGAATATCCCCAAAAATATTGATAGGAACATCATAAAATCTCACATATGTGTTATCCCTGGATAGCTCATCCCAGAGTGCCTTAAATGGCAAAATAGCATTATGATCCATCACAAAGGATCCAAGTTGCCTCCAATTAAAGTTTCAGAACATTGTGTCAAAGTTCCTGTTTGCTCTAGAGTTCCACAGATATTCCAGGTTTGTCACAATCAGGCACATGGAACCCTCCCAACATATTACCTCAATGTGCCACCAATAGGTGACTTAGTTATAAAAGGAGACTGTGAAGCTTAGAAAGGGAGTTCCCCATAAATCTGCCATGTCTCCCCCTCCCAAACTTAAACCTAGCCTCATGTGTCCCCATTCTTAGGGGTTTTCTGTAACACATACATTACAACAGCAAACCCAGAGCCATGTGTCTCCAGCCCAGGGCAATTCCTGTCACAAGTACTAAATAAAAAAAGATGCTCTACAAGGATAGAGTAGAATTAATCTCTACAAGGATAGAGTGGAACTCATCTCTACAAGGATAGAGTCGGTTAGCTGTTATCCCTTTTCCTCAAGTCATGCGTGATAGTTTAGGATCAAAAAGTTTAGCTGGGATGCTTCAGGTCCAATACAACTGATGAAATAATAAAATTTAATTCTCAAAAATTGCCTTGCACATCTTTTTTTTTACACCTGTTTTATAGTCTGGTGCATTCAGTTTCAAATGAATAGCAATTCACAAAATAGCTGATGCAGACAATGGACACACAATTTTGTTTTATTTGTGATTCAGAGTTATATCCATAGCGCTAAATAAAAAAGATGATTGATGGGAAAAAGGTGATTGATTGTTATGGGGCAGCCACTAAATGCTCATTTAATGAGATGTGAACAAAAGAAGGGGAAAAAGGGGAACAGTACAATGATCTATATATAATTGATATTTAATAAATCTATAATCTATAAATATATATAAAAAAAAAATTACTCCTCCTTTTTTCCCTCTATTGATTACTTCTTGATTGATAACTCACCTGATCTATAAACAAATGGCGGGGAAATATTTATATTAGGTATCCTTTGCACAGACAGAATTCTTACGAGTTGAATAGCATATGGTTACATTTCGATTTACCTGAACAAAATTATTTTTTTTAACAAATTGATTCAGTCGAACCACATTTTTTTTGCCCAAGTCTAGCAATACAGTATATCCAATTTTATTATCTCACCACTAATAAAATTCAGGCTATAGTTTTGCTTACATAGATGGGTCATCTGTCATGGGTGGGTTTAGTCGAGATAACTTTGTAATCAGGTAAAATCCTGTGCTACATTCTCAACTACATCCCATTCTTGAAACATAGAAGATAAAGTTGTTTCTTTTATTCTGGTACTTAAATTTCCAATGAAATCCAACTGTAACTAAAAAGCATGAAAATAGATAATAGAGAGACAAGAGACATAGGCAATTTATCTATTACAGGCTTTCTCATCCTGTTTTGTTCTGAATATGTCATCATATCTCTTGCAGATTTATTGAAATGTAGCCATCTGGAGACATTTTTTAAATAATCAGTAAAAGGCTGGGCTATTAAATAAAGACCTTCTTTCAAGAAAAATTCACATTTTCTTAGGAAGAACACCTATCCTGTTTTGGATATGGCTAAATCTCTCCATTCACTTTTATTATGCATCTCCCACATTCTCCTAAAAGCATTTCAATTTGTTATTCATAATTTATTTCTGAGTTTACTTTGAGCTAAATTTCTTTCAAATACGTGGGAAGTTGACATACAGAACAATTTCACGATTACAGAATGTATGAGCGATGTGCAAGTAAATAAATACATTTTATTGAAATGGTATTTTGTACCATTATGCCTTTGTGAAATGTTACTGAAAAACATCCTTGCATGTTGGGATTTTAAAAGGTATTCTGGTTCAGCAAAAAGGGCAGGTATGGTCATTATGGAATATAAGGAAGTAAAGGCAGGTTGGTAGCTACTTGTAGCTACATGGATTTGTGTACAAGTGTGAAATATTTAAACTAGCATAAAATGGATTGTAATCTTGTGGACTATTTTGCATAAATTGAATAGTTAAGAAGGCATTTTTGTTTCAGGTATTGTACCGGAAGATTGGAGGAAGGTAGATGTTGTTCCTATATTTAAAAAGGGTTTAAAATTCTTGCCTGGAAATTATAGACCTGTGAGCTTAACTTCTGTAACTGGGAAAATGATTGAAGGGCTATTATGGAATAATATTCAGGAATTCATTGGGAAGAACTTTGTTATTAGCAATAATCAGCATGGTTTTATGAAACATAGGTCATGTCAAACTAACCTAATTGCATTCTACGAAGGAGTAAGTAGAAGTATAGATCAGGGTGTTGCAGTGGATGTGATCTACTTAGATCTTGCCAAGGAATTTGATACGGTTCCTCACAATAGACTAGTCTTCCAACTAAAAGAAATTGGTCTAGATGAATATTCGTGTTCTTGAGTAGAACATTGGCTTAAGGATGGAGTTGTCATTAATGGTGAATTTCCAAGCTGGACAAAAGTGGTAAGTGTTGTCCCTCAGGGTTCTGCTTTGGGACCGCTTCTATTTTTATATTTATAAATGATCTTGAAATAGGCATTGAAAGCCATGATTTAGTGTTTGCAGAGGACACAAAACTTTGTAAAGTAATAAAATGTGAGCAGGATATTGCTTTGCTGCAGAGGGATTTAGATAGATTGGGGGACTGACACTAAAATGGCAGATGAAATTAAATGTAGAGAAATGCAAAGTTATGCACTTCAGGGTCAAGAATGCAGAAGCAACTGGTAGTGAATTAGGGGTTACCACACACAAGAAGGATTTGGGAATTGTTATAGACAACAAATTAGGCAGCAATATGCAATGTCAATTTGCAGTTGCTAAGGCCAGTAAGGTTTTGTCATGTATAAATAGGGGCATAAATTCTCGGGATGAAAATATAATTTTGCCTCTTTATAAATCATTGGGAAGACCACACCTTGAATATGCTGTGTAATTTTGGGCACCTGTTCTAAAGAAGGATAACATGGCACTAGAAAAAAGTGCAGAGACGAGTTACAAAATTGATAAAAGGAATGGAGCATTTTAGTTACGAAGAAAGGTTAAAAAGTTTAAATCTCTTCAGTTTGGAAAAACAGCACCTCAGAGGGGATACGATAACATTATACAAGTATATTCGGGGCCAGTATAAACCATTATCTGAAAATCTATTCATAAATAGGGCTATACATAGGACACAAGGTCACGCATTTAGGCTGGAAGAAAGCGATGTAATCTAAGGCAAAGAAACGTTTTTTTTTACAGTAAGAACTATAAGGATATAGAATTCTCTGCCAGAAGAGGTAGTTTTATCAGAGTCTATATAGAAGTTTAGACAGCAATTGGATAAATACTTGCAAAAACATAACATACAGGGATATCATTTATAATTAAAGCATCACTTTAGGATCAGGAACTCAAACATGTATTCCTGACCCTATAGTGATAAAACACCGTCTAGCCCCCCTGGGCCCCTCATGCCTTCATAAATATAGCAAAGTCTTACTGTATTCAAGCCTGAAGCTGTAACTCTGCATGCTGTTAGACTCAGAAAACAAGCAGACTGCTGACATCATCAGAAGTGGTAGCCTGATCCAATCACAGTGCTTCCCCATAGGATTGGCTGAGACTGACAAAGAGGCAGATCAGGGACAGAGCCAGCATGATTCAAACACAGACCTGGCCAATCAGCATCTCCTCATAGAGATGAATTAAATCAATTAATCTCTATGAGCAAATGTCAGTGTCTGCATGCAGAGGGAGGAGATACTGAATAGCTGGATGCATTTTAGGCAGCCATGACCCAGGAAGGATCTCTAACAGCCATCTGAGGAGTGGCCAGTGAAGTTATCACTAGGCTGTAATGTAGACACTTCATTTTCTATGAAAAGACAGTGCTTACAGCAAAAAGTCTGAAGGTAATGATTCTACTCACCAGAACAAATTCAATAAGCTGTAGTTGTTCTGGTAACTATAGTGTCCCTTTAATGGGATAATAGCTGCTTGATCCAAGGAGATATCTGACTGACATTTTGGGGTCAATAAGGATTTTTTTCCTACTTTGTCACAAAATTGGAAATGCTTCAGACTGGGTATTTGCCTTCTTTTGGATCAATAGCAAAAACAAATGTGAGGAAAGCTGAACTTAATGGAAGCAAATCTCTTTTCAGTTACATTACTATGTAACTATGTAACATAGTAATGTGTTGAAGTTATGAATGTGTTGATATAATTCTAGTAGCTCAACCAGGGAAAAAACAGAGAGTCAATAAGAAGTTTTGCAACAGAGAAATGCAGACGTAAAATTTGTTTGTCAAAGGGGAGAGAGGAAAGATTGAGTTATGGGGCATGGGTAAATAGGGGATTGTGAGAAGGTGAAAGGGAAAATAAAATGGAGGTGGTGTGCATGAAGCAGGAAAAATATCCACTTCATTTTTAGCAGTATTTACATAGTGCATGAGGACAGGAAAAACTGAATGAGGGTAGTAAGAGGTGCAGAACAACAGATCAGATGTAAGATTAGGGTAGAACTGAGTCAAACAAGGTGGGGCTTTTTTACTTTTTGAGCAGAGAATCATGCTCTTATGGAAATTTTGTTAGAAAAAATGTATATAGGTTTTGATGAACTGGGAGTTGAAGGCTGTGAAGGTGAAAGTTTACTGATTGTTAAATGTGGAATAGAGATGACATGAACGAGAAAGGAGAAAGAGATGGTCAATAATTCTAGGAGCTTTTTTGCTAGCCTCAAGGGGCCTAGAGTACAATAATAGTACAGACATTTACTGATTTACTCAATGGATATATCAGATGCCTAAACTGTCGTAATGCAACCTATTTGTAAACACATTATCAATCTGTGTGGCAATAGTGCTGTTGGACAAAAACTTACCATCTTAAGGGTTGGAAATGTTCTCCAACACTAACAATTGTTTAAGTTTAGATTTGATTGATTTAAGAAATGTATCAAATGTTTCACTAACAAAAGCATTGACATCACAGTCTAAACAATATTATATGACTGCTCTAATTATATTCAATGCATGTATATTATATTCTTTGTTCTCCTTCCTTCCATTTTTTTTGTTCTTGTGGTGATTTCTACAATTTGCAGTTACCTCTAAATATTCCCCAGGTCTCATTGTCATCTGATGAACCTGGAAAGTACACAGTGTGATGCCAAGCCGCAGTGTTCTCAACATGTCTTGGCCTATTAAATGAAAGGCCAGCCTGCTGGGCCAATCAGTAACAACTTGGACAGAAATCAAACTCTTGTCTCAGCTGCAATTCCTAACCTTGAATCTGCAATCTGTCAGTTAAATCAAGTGTACTGCACCATGGGTTGACTCAGAGGGGAACAAGCTTGAGAGTTGTTCCTGTTGAATATTTAGTGTCCAGAGCTGTTGATGAAAATAAGGATTAACTGTCATAGTTTATGAATCTTGCCTTTGAGTTTTCTGACTGTGCAACAAAGGGAATTTTGTAGGAAGAGGAAAAAATATTATTAGAGAAACAAGTGTCAACAGCAGGTCACTCCTGGTTGCATATCCCCCACTGGTTTATTCTCAGCCTTTGTGACTATAGTACACATACATTAGTTTGCATCTATAGGCAAAGTGTTATGATTTATTATTATTTATTATTACCGTTACTTTTTTTGTGTGTGTGCTGAAATTTGTACAGTTACTAGCTTGAACACTGAAATGGTTAACTATTAAAGAATAGGCAAAAAGAGAAAAGAAAGACTGCATATGTCACATCCTCAGTAAGAATTGAAAATGTTTTCAACACTTGTCGTCTGATTAGCTGTTTGATGAGACAATTGTTTTGCTGTTTTCAAGATGTCTAAACATCAGACTGCACCTGTTATGCAACTATGACTTTTGCTCTTTAATTTTGATTAATCATTGTACTAGCCAATGCACAGATCGAAATTTTGATTAAAATATTTTTTATTTACCATTGGTAGAAAAGGTCTGCCTGCAAAGTATTCAGCCATGTAATATAAAAAATACATTTATTGAAGAAGATACAAGAAACATTGTACATTCCACTGTTCAAAACACTCTACAAAATCCTTTGTTGGAATCGCTATCAGCTGCCTTGTACATTTATCCTGAATCTCATCGACGGTCTGAAATCTCTTCCCTTTCAAAGCTGATGTTAGTTTTGGAAAAAGCCAGAATTTGCAGAGAAGCACATCTTTAAACAGTTTCTCCACCATCTTTGAAGAGTTTGTGCAACACTTTTATTTGCACTGCACTCATTGCATCGTCCCCGAAAGCCTTCTGAACCATTCAAAACGTTTCCGCAAAGGAATGTTCAAGTTTTACGCAAAATGTATGCAGATTTGTTGCTCTTCTTGCTCAGTCATTTTGAGTGTGATGGCCATACAGTACTCATGCTCACTTAATGGCGTCTATCACTCTCACTGACTAGTAGAGTGAAGTCATCATTGTTCATGCATGCGCATTCCAATCCACTCTCTTTGGCTGCCAGGTTACATCAATGTCACGCAAACCGTTCTCCTTATATTAACAATGGCTGGAATTTTTTCAGACAGTCCTTGTATATTTGTAAGTAAGATTTGTTATCCCATGTCGAAAGAGACTGCCCTATAATGGAGTTTACCAATTTTGAAATTCATGGATGCAAACATAGATACATAGATCTGACTAGCATGGTAGCCAAATGCGCAGAGTGTGTGCTCCTCATAATACGTCTGTAAAACTTGATATATTGCAGTGGGGTTACACCCTCAAACTTTACTGAAGTGACTAAATGTTTGCTCCTGTATGCAGTGGAGCTTTTTCTTGCAAGTTTGGAATCTCATTTCATATCCTGCAGCTTGAATTTATACTGCAGCCTATGAGCCTGAATCAGTCCTCGTAAGGGAGAAATGGCCAATCTCCTGGCCTGTAAATACTTGTATCTATGACACCTGAAGCAGTTGCCTTCTCTCCCCCCTGAAATGGTGGTGGATGTCCCGGCCCCCACCAGGGGAAAAGCCCCTGTGGACTCTGCAGCTATAAAGCTTTTACCTAGCCCAATTCTGCAAGGCCTTGCAGTGCTGTTAAAATGGCTACCGCAATGACTGATCACTCAGTGTCAAACTGGGAAGACAAATTTCAAGCAGACTTTGAAGCAATTTGCTCAGCATTCTGGGGTCAATTGGAGTCATGATGGGAAGATAAGATGGTTACCTTGCCTTCAGCCACAAGTGCCTCTGGGCTAAGACCCTGGATAGATATAGTAGCCATCTGCAATCCATACCCTTGGGGAACTGCCTGTGAAATGGAAGACCCCTGGAACCCTGCTATAGGAGATGGAGGGTTTAATGGAGGGTTTAATGGTCTCCAGGCCCCAGCTGGCCTGGGCTCAGGAAGCAGAGGAAATGGGGTGCAGCTGTATTGATCCTAGTAGCCTTGGGGGACTCCTTATATGGCTGGGCAACACATGGTGAACTGTAGAGCCATTTCCCAGATGAAGCATGTCTGTGTCATTGGCTGAATAACTGATGCTACCTAAAACAAGCATTTTAACTTGCAGATGCATGCAGCTATTCCATACTAGTAAAAAGTTTTAGTTTTTTGGCTTTGGTTTTTTTACTGTCAGATTCTCACTTACAATATATTTGCGTTTAGCTGTAACAACACCTTTCTGTTGACTCACAGTGGGAAGCCTAAAATTATTAGTAGCTATTTGACAATTACCTGGTGGACCTACTCATACCTATGCATAGCAGTTATCTATTAATCTATTAATCTCATACATATGTCTATCTATCTTTGCTTATTTCTTCACTCGTAACCGATACAGATTTAGACATGTAAGCCTAGCTTGTTTCTATAACACTAAAAATGTGCAGTATATAATAATGCCCTGCAGTTCTTTCATTATAAGTTTATGGTCTTGTTGTCACTGTTGTGCTGTTGAATGTTGGATTGTACTTTCATGCACAGCGAAACTCAATAGAAGTTAATATTCTGATCTTTAAACTGATGGAAATTGGGTAGAAAAAATAACATTATAGGCTGTTGTGGCTGAACCAATGTCGCCACTGTGCATTGGAGGAGCCTGGTTGCCTGCCTGCTGCCTTTTGACTATGGACCGGCATTTGAATACTTTTCCTATGCAGAAAGGTCTATTTATGTATTTCTGCCCTGGCTTTCAATAGATTCTTGGATTTACTGAATGAACTCATTTAACCCAGATTGCTATGCCATGGAGCCTATTCGTTTAATAAAAGACTTTGGCTCCATGGCAATTGAACTGAATGTGTGTGGTCTGAGCGCCATTCAGTAATAATGTGCGCTCAGACCTAAGCTATCTGGGGATATGTTGCATGTCTGTATTTTATGTAATAAATGTAACCTTGTGTATTTTATTGTATTTTACTGTATTTTGCTACCATGTGGCTAATGGAGTTTTGCCTCTGTCCTTGGAGATAATTGGATTACTTCTCAATTATCTCCAGGATAGAAGACTCTGTGAAACTGGTTTTGGGCAGAAAAGCCGTGCTTCATTTGGTCAGAAAGGACTTTGATGTATCTTTTGAACCAATGGACCGATTTGGATGATTTTGACATATGTTTGTATTTGGAGTATGCTGATTCTGAAAAGAAAGTAAGTTTATGTGAATGTGATGCATACTTTTAAAGTTATGAATAATGTGGAAAAACTGTATTTCTCTGTTGGGTTTTTCCCATTGTGTAAGGTAATTGTATCACAGGCAGAGGGGAGGATTTTGTGTGGGAGTGTCTGAGTGTATTGTATGTGTTTATTGGTTGTTTTCCAAAACCCTGTGGGTGGTACTAATGTGTAAGAATGTGTATATAACAACAATAAACCCACAGCCCTGTCTGTTCCTGTTTTGATCCTCAACACGGGGCCCTGTCTCGTTCTTGGGGGATTTATAGTATGCTGTTCCAGTTCGACTGCTAGGAGTGTAAACCTTTCATGTGGTTTTTCCTATTCGACTGTTTACAGCATTCTTATGTTTGAGAGCATTCGTATGCTTCTCCGGTTCGGTGGATTGGTGTCTACAGTAGCTGTGCCTGTGTCTCTGGAAGGGGAAGATCTACTAAACGGGGGTTTAACCCTTTTATGCCTGGGGGTGCCGTTACAATTGGTGGCAGCGGTGGGATCATTCCCACAGCCCAGAAGGACAGCTACAAGGCAACACCAGTTCCTGGATTACAAATTGAGGGCAACGCTAGTACCCATACAGCGTCCCTACCTACAAAAGAACCAACTTCAGCAGCGCAAGCATAGCGCCCAGTTACAGTCAGGAGCAGTTTGACAGAGAGGTTAATGCGGTGCTGACTCACTTTGGACCCAATCCCTCTGAGAGATCCGTGCAGTACGTGAAGAAAATAATAGGAGAGTACCTGCAGTTCAAATCAGATTTGGCCAAAAAGGAGCCCCAGGGAACCAAAGGTGCCATCCTTCCTCCCCAGCGGCAGAGTGAGTTACAGGGAGCCAAAGGTGTTGTCCTTCCTCCCCAGCGGCAGAGTGAGTTACAGGGAGCCAAAGGTGTTGTCCTTCCTCCCCAGTGGCAGAGTGAGTTACAGGGAGCCACAGGTGTCGTCCTTCCTCCCCAGTGGCAGTGTGTGTCCTTAGGAGAGGAGACAGTGGGCCCCTCTCCCCAGCAGTCCAGTGAGTCCCAGGGAGACAAAGGTGCCGTCCTTCCTCTCCAGAGGCAGAGTAAGTTACAGGGAGCCAAAGGTGTCGTCCTTCCTCCCCAGTGGCAGTGAGTGTCCTTAGGAGAGGAGACAGTGGGTCCCTCTCCCCAGCAGTCCAGTGAGTCCCAGGGTGACAATGGTGCCGTCCTTCATCCCCAGCTGCTGAGTGTGTTACAGGGAGCTGAAGGTACTATCCTTCCTCCCCAGTGGCAGCTTATTTCACAAAGGGGAGACCCTATTCTCCCAGATGGGGCAGATGCGACAGTAGGCCTCGCTTCCCAGCAGCAGGACAATATATTGAAAGGGGAGACAGTCGGTCCCCCTCTCCACCAGCAGCGAGAGTGTCAGGGAGAGGAGCTTGTAACGCCCCTCTCGCCAGCGACAGAAACTGTAAGGGAGAGGAGCTTGTTACCCTCTCCCTAGCAGCAGCCTAGCCCACCAAGGGGAGATGATGAGCCCCACACCAGTGCAGATGGGACCGTGGTCTCTGCACATGCCTCACAGGGGCTAGGGATGGTTGGTCCTGTCCCAAGCAGCAGGGCTGTTCATCCAAAGGGGAGACAGCCTGTCTTCCCCTCCAGCAGCAGGATATGGTTTTTCCCATCGACTGTTTACAGCATTCGTATGTTTGAAAGCATTCGTATGCTTCTCCAGTTTGGTGGATTGGTGTCTACAGTAGCTGTGCCTGTGTCTCTGGAAGGTCTACTAAACGGCGGTTTAACCCCTTTATTCCTGGGGGTGCCGTTACAGCTGATTTTTCATTTATACACAGGGTTATTTACTAAAGTGAGAATTCAACGTGTCAATGAGACAGCCACTAGAGGATTAGGGGAAAGGCTTAACCCATTCATAATTATAGCAGTTTCTCTGAAACTGCTATAATTTATGAAAAAATGGGTTAACCCTAGAAGGACCTGGCACCCAGACCACTTCATTAAGCTGAAGTGGTCTGGGTGCCTAGAGGGGTCCTTTAAGTTCACTTTGAATTCTCACGTTAGTCAGTAGTAATTTTTTATTATGGATTACAAAAACACTGTCTTAACAAAAATATATTCTGTTTTCACAAACTCTAAAAGATATATACATGGCTCATTTTCTTAGAACAATCCTCTGTGTTGAAATTTAGATACTATGGCATTGGTTAGAGTATATTTCTCCTTCATAGAGTCAAACCATATGGATGGAGGTGATCTTTCTGTATTTCAAGCTTGGAAAGTGCCCACTTCCTAATGTTCCTTCATTTTAAAGAATATTTTTTCTAAATCAAAGCTTGTTTTATGAGAACTAGTTAATGTGGGCTCTTTGTAACATTGAAAATGTTACATTCATCTCTGAAACTCTTTATGTAGTAGATGGCGAATTCTATCATATATAAACTGTAATTAAATTATTCACTGTATATGCAGTTTTATATTTTCAAATGGATGCAAAGTGATTTTAAGGGTAATTTAAAAGTACTAAAGAATAAGTGGCATAGTGAAAAAAAAAAGTTGTATATTCCTTGCTCGTCTCGTGAGATAAAAAAGATCCATACAGTAAAAAAAGAGTTGACCTTTCATGCTCAAATTTGTGTTTACTCATTAGAGCATTGAATGATCTCCATTACAGTAAAATAACATGCAAGCAGTTGTATACACTTACAGATGCATCTTGTTGTGACCTTTAGAATGACAAACAGCAGATTTAAATAATACGGTCGTGTTATAACTCATTGGTTAAGACAAAGCTGCTGATGACTGGAACTGAAGACTAAACAATACAACTCATAAACTCCTTTTGGACAAGGACTGAAATATGATTTTCATGATTATTATCAGGGCCATCTTTAACGTGGGGCAAACGGGGCAGTTACTCCTGGGGGGCCGCAAAGCAGCTGCCCCGTGGGCCCCGCGATTTGCACAGCCCCCATGGACCGGCTGCACAGAGCATTCTGACCAACATACTTTGGTGGCCACCCACTGGACATGTGTCAGCAGGGGCCCTTTCGGGCCCCTTTCTGTTCAGCAGCTGGTTGGAGGAAGTGAGTGCTGTGCGTTACTTCCTCCCACCGGAAATCAGGGCCACGTGGAAGGGAGAAGGCAGGGAGGGAAGCTCCAGAAGATAACTCCCAACTGCCTCAGCCTGCCACTGGACCCCAGGGAAACCACCCTCCAGAAAAGTATAAACCTGGAGGGTGGCTAAATGTAGCATGTGGGTCAGTGTGTCTGTGTGTGTGTGTCAGTATGTCTGTGTCACTATGTCTGTGTGTGTATGTCAGTGTGTCAGTGTGTGTTTATGTCAGTATGTGTGTGTGTCAGTATGTCTGTGTGTGTGTGTGTTTTTCGGTATACCTGTATGTGTGTCAGCATGTCTGTGTGTGTGTGTCAGTGTGTCAGTGTGTGTGTGTGTGTGTGTCAGTATTTATGTGTGTGTGTGTCAGTCTGTGTGTGTGTGTGTGTCAGTATTTCTGTGTATGTGTGTGTGTCAGTGTGTGTGTGTGTGTGTGTGTGTGTGTCAGCATGTCTGTGTGTGTATGTGTGTCAGTGTGTGTGTGTGTCAGCATGCCTATGTGTGTGTCATTATGTCTGTGTCAGTATGTCTGTGTTTGTGTGTCAGTATGTCTGTCTGTGTGTGTCATACTGAGACAAACATATACACACACAGGCATACTGACACACACAGACAGACATGCTGACACATGTTTTCTTTGTATGTATTTAAATTCTCACCCATCACAAGCAACAAATATACCTTTTTTTTCAACGGCTTAATACCAATATTTTCTTCTGGGTATGCTTTTCTTGCTCGGGTCTTTAATAAATAGAACACTTTCATGTTAAAATGTATACTAAATTCTAAGCTTTTAAAAAAATAGATGGTATATTAAATTATATTAAATATTCAAATAATTGGTGATGATTTTACATGACACATAATTGACTATTCTAAGGATTTGTTCTCCCCACGAGAAATTTAGCTTTGAATATAATTTTTTTCTATGTCCCAGATAAAGACACTACTTGAATTTGTGCCTCACTGTTCAGGAAAAGATTGAACAACAAATGCTAATGCCAGTCATTGATTATGGGGATGTAGGGCACCTGCACTGAAAACCCACCTTAATAAACGTACTAATTGTATAACTCATTCTGCCGCTTTGCGCTACAATGTAATTCAGCCTTGTATTTAACAGCTTTTCTGAGAAGCTCCCACCCTACCTGAGCAATATACTATCCCCAGCTGTTCCTACCTCCTATAACCTCCGATCCAGTCCCAAAACTTTATTTAGTCTATCACAATACATTTTCCTACAGAGCACCACAATTATAAAATGACCTCCCGCACACTTTCAAATCTTCCCTCAGCCTAAAATCCTTTAAGAGATTCCTCTCTACATATCTCAAAACAGAATGCACTTGTCATGGTTGAGTATGCATTTATCTTAATGTTAAATTGCTATATGTGAGGTGTATTAATATTGTTTTTGTATTTTTAGTATTACAATGTACCCTATTGTAACCATGCAATATTTGTAAATCAAGACATACTTGAAAAGATCCTTTTCTATTGTTCTCAATGAGCTGTGATAAAGCTCATTGAAAAGGGGTAAAGGAAGGTACAATCTTGCGTCACATGACTGCCCCTTCCATTAGCTCTATTGGAAATGGTGTTTCTATCCCACTTATAAAAATGCAGAATTCAATTTCATCATTTTTATAAACTGTTAAGAAAATGACAGACTCCAGACCATATAAAACAAGCTAAAGCGCTATATGTGTTTGGAGTGTTCCTTTAACTCTTTTTTTTGCGCTTCAACCAAATTTTGTGTGATTGGCAGTTTGCCTGAAATTCGAAACTTCGAAATGCTATATGGATGATTCACGAAGCCAAGAAACTGGCAATGTACAAAATTGTTTGTTTCATGATTCCTAGTTCCAGCTGTGGAGCACCAAAAAAAAACGATTGATGGAAAAAAAAGATGGTTGATGTTTAGGGGAATGATTTTATTCACAGGTGAAACGAGACAATTAGAGAGGAAAAAAGGAGCAGTATATGTGACAAACTCCCTTGTCCTAGTGAGTTTGCCACGAGCTCCTGGAGGAGTCTGCTTGCCAGCCTCCTGCCCACTGACTATGGGCCAGGTCAGCGACTGTACAGACCCATATTTTATTCCCCCTGGAGAAGAGACAACCGGTCCCTCTCCCCAGTGGCAGGAGTTACCTCCTAGAGCGGGGAATTGCCTGGATCTGAGTATCCTGGATCTGAGAGCCAATGTAATCGTGTGTATGTTTTTACTGTAGTCTTCTCTCAGGTCCGGGGGGGGGAGGTGCATGGGGACCTGCATATAAGGCCAGTTGTGGCTGCCATTAAACGCATTCCAGCTTGTACTCCCAGAACTATGTGTCGTCTGGTTACTGTGAGGGGTAAGGGCTATTTTTTAATCACTGTTCCAGTGTGGAGGATTCAACGGGGAAAGTCTTTGTAAGGACTAGAGCTCCCAGGACTGAGTGCCGTCCAGTGTCTGGGGGTGTCTAGAGCGAATTCCCCATTCAGCACCAGGAGGGAGCGGTTCCAGGAATAGAGCTCCCAGGACTGAGTGTCGTCCAGTGTCTGGGGGTGTCTAGAGCGAATTCTCCATTCAGCTCCAGGAGGGAGCTGTTCCAGCGCCCCAGTCAAGCCCCGGTGACTGTGGTCAGAAGTGCTGCGGTTTGTCACCTGTTACAGCTAGGAAGCGGTCCTTGGCGGAGGTACCCAGCCAGGGGTACAGGGAGCTCCGTTACAGTATATATATTTATTTATTTAAGACTTTTTACTGCTCATCCACATTTTCCATTTATTGGTTATTTCTCATTTGACGCCAAATCCACCTATCAGTGTACTGCAAAATATACAGGTAGTACACTGATTAGACCATGTTTGTATCCTTTTAATTTTCCCAAAAGGATTGCATTAATGAAATTCTTCCAAAAAGAAATGCCACTAAATATTTTTTTATTTTTTTTTACAATTTTATTAAGACAAAACAACATTTTTTGTCATGCATGAGTACATTCTTAACCTATTTTGACAGGAACCCAAGTTACGTACACTACACAGCAATAGCGTGATGGCCTATTACTTTACTGCAAATCTGATTCAGTGACCATTCCAAAATTGTAATATAGTATATATCAAATAAAGTCAACAAAACACATTCATTGGACTCTTTCCATTGTCACACACTGTGGAATGCCATATTGTTATGCTAAATAATATATTATGGACAGTTGCCTGGGACCTGTCCACTATCATGTGCCTGATTATTTTGGATCCCGACCTGGGGATAAGAACCATTGAGCTATACATCTTTACCTGCATTTTGCCAGGTCTAGGAGTTCTGGTTATTTTATAAGGTGAAAATTACTCAACCTAGGTGCTTAGTATCATTTTCAAAGTGACCAAATGAGTTGATTAGTCACCTTGTTCAGATTCCCATTTAAAAGAAGAAAATGAGCATTCTGAAAAAAAAAAACAGTAGTTTTAACAGTAGATGCTAAGGTTTATGTGCCTTTAAAAGATTTATGTTCTGGCCTTAGCCAAGGAGACAGCACTGTGGTACATCATCATGCAGGAGACATCAGAGACTTTGTTCTCCGCTCCGATGCATTATCATAAAAAGTGATTTAGAACTGATTGATGCAAATGGCTCTCTGTTCTTTTCTATCATTAACGGTCTCTCTCAGTGGCCAGAGGCAGTGATTAAAGCTGTCATTTGGAGCTGCTCATTAAAGACAAGCACACGAGTGGCAGGAGAGAAAGACCAAGGATGCTGAATTTTATTTATTTGATATATTTTTTTTTTACTTTTATTTTATGATCATTATTAATATTATTCATTTATTCATTTAAAGGGAAATCACATTTTTCATAACCATAGAAAATTTTAAGTGTATTTGTACTATAATTTATTCTTCCAGCAAACACATATTGTCTTTTACTCTAGTGCTGTCCGAATGTTTATTATATTATTACATAAATGCCATAATACTTTAATAATATCAATAGGTCCAAGTGCTGCAATAGAGCAAATGTAACTTCCTCAATTATTCAAGTCCCACAGTTCATATTCCAAATCACATTCTGCCATCTCGTAATAAGTCAATGGTATGAAGACAAGGTATCTGGGCTGAAATAAATTGAGACAGTTCTTGGCACAACAACATCTTATTCCTATTTTTGAGCTTGCAGAAACAGACAAAAAGCACAATTTGTTTGGAATGTGATGGAATCCTTAGAGTCTGGTGGTGGACTCATGCATATTTTAAGGACTGAATCCTCTTACCTTAGGCAAAAATTAAATACAGGCAATATGCAGTTCACCTTTGGACCCCATTGGAAAAATAGCTTTTCAGTTACTAAAGATATGTTTGTCTCAGATAACTGCGATGGTGATCCATGAACTCCAACCTAATTAATGTTAAACAGATTCCTCAACGTTTAGCAGAGATACTCGATCGTTAGCAGCCAGCAGTTAGCCATAATTATGAAATTCCAGAGCCGGTGCTATGCTCCACATTACGCCATACAAGGGATAGCAGGCAGTGATTGGCTGTAAGTATCAATTGTGCATTGTCAGCTGTCCAAGGTGAACAGTAGAATCTTAGCTGCTATTCAAGTCTATACAAATTTGTGTTATACCTTTGATTATATTAAAATAAACCATTCTCAATAAATGTAATCAATTTTATTTTTTGTTAATGAATGCATCTATGTAAACTTAGTGAAGGGGACACTATAGTCACCCAGCCCACTTCATCTCAGTGAAGTGGTCTGGGTGCAGTGGCCATGTCCTTTTAACCCTGCAACATACAACATTGCCATTTTTTAGAAAGTCCACCTAGAGAAGCTTCATACTGACAGCCAAGACCAGCATAAAACTTGGTCCATGATGCAGAAGCCCTCATATGAAAGCATCTATTCTGTTATTATGCGGAAGATTAAATACACATGCGGCACTTACTGCACATGTTTATTACGTCCCCAATGCTCATCAATTTATTGCGGGGGGGGGGCTATGTAGATTTGGGGACAGGGACAATATAGTATTAGGAATATAGGTGTGTGTTCCTAATTTATAGTGTTCCTTTAATCTCCAGATAAATATGTTTTGTTTATATGGAAACATGCTAAGAAATAAGCACAGAAAATGTATGTGTTCATTCAGGAGAGCAATGCATGGTAAAACCAAAATAGGAATAAATAACTTATAACATAGTATAACAAGCATTGAATGCATTATATCTTTATTATCTCCATAAGAGAACTGAACGTTCTGGCATTCACTAACTCTTACTAAATGTAAGAATAAAGTGATTAAATTTGATAAATAGCTCCTTCATTTTTCAATGACGACAAGCACACCTCCTAATGAAACTAGCTTACCCCTTTCACACACGATCTTCACAGCACAAGGTGAAACTCTCTAGAGCTGGACATTTTAATTATGCTATAGAGCAATGATAATTGTGTTTAGCAAACATTGTGTGTGTGTGTATTTTCAAAAAATCTTTAAAGGGAAACTGTCATTTCTCTGAAATTTACACTATAAAATACAACACTAAAAATCATCTATAATTTGTGTCAACCTACTTTTCAGTAGAGCAGAGTGACTATCAAACACAGAACGTAGTGACAAAAATACAGATCCTTTCTAGTGTCTGCTCTCATAAACACTGATGATTAAAAACAAAAAAACAAGTGAAAAAGGAACTATGATGTAATGCAAAAAACCACCACCATAAAATAGAAATCAAACTCGAAAAAGAAGCTTCACTAAACAGTGCTCCTGGAAATAATAATAAGCTACAAATAGGGTAGTATTGCATGAACTCAATAATAAAAAAAGAGGTATTGCACTCACAATTGATCAGATATTCCAAGCTTATTGCCCTTTAAAGGGTAAAATGGTGCAGGTACTTCTGTATCCACATCTCCTTGAATAAAAATATAAAAACAGAAAAAAAAATAGTGCAATATTGTTTAAATAATTAAACTTTAATACAAATAGTTACACTTACAATTTAGCAGATAAAATCAAGCATATCATCACTCCATGTGGTCAGATGGATGAATTTCCCTTTCATTATAGCTATGCATATGAACAGCAGGCAGCAGGTATTAGGGAGAACAAAGACAATAAAATAATAAAATAAACTAGAAAAGTTACAATTTCAGGGGAAATTGTGTGAAGTGTTCTTGCCTCCACCAGTAGTCTACAACTGGAGTGGGCGGAGTAACTGTTATCATTTATATAGCACATTTAATTGCAACGTTGTTGCACAGTTACATTAAACCATACATTTATAAAACATTAGCAGGTGTTAAAAAGGCCCTGTCTATGACATCACTTGCTGCTGCAGCCTGACACAGGTCAGAGTATTTTGGTGGTTGCCATCTTCAAACGGTCGTATTTTAAAAACTATAAATCCTACAGTGAAGAGCTTTATATTGTGAGAATCACAAGACCCAGACCTACATTTTGATGCATAGTATGTCTCTGAAGTATTAAAAATGAAGGCACAGTCGCAGTTTAGAAATTGCACTTCAAATTTGAGCTTTGTAGAGTGAAGTTTCAATGAATGTCACCGACGGGCGTTGGTTGCAAACAATAACAAATGGTCATTGTGAAACTATCAGGACTACGCTTAGCTGCTTATTACGCCGCAGTGGCAGCAGGGATAGCTTAACGTTTTGATATAAGATTTGTGTAGGTGGGCCTGAAAATAAGGGAGTGGTGGCAGTTTAGAAATCATGTCCTGATTTTTCAGCTTTTGGCAGCTCACACTCTAGCTTTGCCATTCATTCCTATGGGACAAATTGCGCCACACAAACGACGATATTCCGTGAACCATTCGGCGAAACGTTCCACAAAGTAATAGCAATCCGATCGGGAACAATCTGCACGTTTTGGTAAATTTTGGTCTATGTAGTGTAAAAACTGTGGGAGGAGTTAGGGTGGCAAATTTTGCTGTAATAAGAATAATAATAACTAGAAAAGTTACAATTTCTGGGGAAATTGTGTGAAGTGTTCTTGCCTCCACCTGTAGTCTACAACTGGAGTGGGCGGAGTAACTGTTATCATTTACATAGCACATTTAATTGCAACGTTGTTGCACAGTTACATTAAACCATACATTTATAAAAACATTAGCAGGTGTTCAAAAGGCCCTGTCTATGACATCACTTGCCGCTGCAGCTTGACACAGGTCAGAGTATTTTGGTGGTTGCCATCTTCAAACGGTCGTATTTTAAAACTATAAATCCTACAGCGAAGAGCTTTATATTGTGAGAACTACAAGACCCAGACCTACATTTTGATGCATAGTATGTCTCTGAAGTATTAAAAATGAAGGCACAGTCGCAGTTTGTGAAATTGCACTTCAAATTTGGAGCTTTGGTAGAGTGAAGTTTCAATGAAAGTCAATGGACGGCATTAGTTGCAAACAAATGATTATATTGTGAAAACTATCAGGACTATGGCTTAGCCGTTGACATGTTTAGTGGCAGGTGGGATAGCTGAACGTTTTGATATAAGATTTGTGTAGGTGGGCCTGAAAATAAGGGAGTGGTGGCAGTTTAGAAATCATGTCCTGATTTTTCAGCTTTTGCCAGCTCCCACTCTAGCTTTGCCATTCATTCCTATGGGACAAATTTCGCCACAAGAACGACGATATTCCGTGAACCATTCGGCCAAACGTTCCACAAAGTAATAGCAATCCAATCGGGAACAATCTGCACGTTTTGGTAAATTTTTGTCTATGTAGTGCTTAAAACTGTATGGGAGGAGTTAGGGTGGCAAATTTTGCTATAATAAGAATAATAATAATAACTAGAAAAGCTACAATTTCTGGGGGAAATTGTGTGAAATGTTATACTTACCCACTCCACCTGTAGTCTACAACTGGGTAGAGGAGTAACTATTATCATTATATAGCACATTTAATACATAGCGTTGTTGCAGTTACGATAAACCATACATTTATAAAACATTAGCAGGTGTTCCAAGGCCCTGTCTATGACATCACTTGCTGCTGCAACTTGACACAGGTCAGAGTATTTTGGTGGTTGCCATCTTCAAACGGTCTTATCTTAAAAACTATAACTCCTACAGTGAAGAGCTTTATATTGTGAGAATCACAAGACCCAGACCTACATTTTGATGCATAGTATGTCTCTGAAGTATTAAAATTGAAGGCACAGTCGCAGTTTAGAAATTGCACTTCAAATTTGAGCTTTGCAGTGAAGTTACAATGAATGTCAATGGACGGCGTTGGTTGCAAACAAATGGTCATATTGTGAAAACTATCAGGACTACGGCTTAGCCGTTGACATGTTTAGTGGCAGCAGGGATAGCTGAACATTTTGATATAAGATTTGTGTAGGTGGGCCTGAAAATAAGGGAGTGGTGGCAGTTTAGAAATCATGTCCTGATTTTCAGCTTTTGCCAGCTCCCACTCTAGCTTTGCCATTCATTCCTATGGGACAAATTTCGCCACAAGAACGACGATATTCCGTGAACCATTCGGCGAAACGTTCCACAAAGTAATAGCAATCCGATCGGGAACAATCTGCACGTTTTGGTAAATTTTTGTCTATGTAGTGTAAAAACTGTGGGAGGAGTTAGGGTGGCAAATTTTGCTATAATAATAAGAATAATAATAACTAGAAAAGTTACAATTTCTGGGGAAATTGTGTGAAGTGTTCTTGCCTCCACCAGTAGTCTACAACTGGAGTGGGCGGAGTAACTGTTATCATTTACATAGCACATTTAATTGCAACGTTGTTGCACAGTTACATTAAACCATACATTTATAAAAACATTAGCAGGTGTTCAAAAGGCCCTGTCTATGACATCACTTGCTGCTGCAGCCTTGTCAGGTCAGAGTATTTTGGCGGTTGCCATCTTCAAACGGTCGTATTTTAAAAACTATAAATCCTACAGCGAAGAGCTTTATATTGTGAGAATCACAAGACCCAGACCTACATTTTGATGCATAGTATGTCTCTGAAGTATTAAAATTGAAGGCACAGTCGCAGTTTAGAAATTGCACTTCAAATTTGAGCTTTGCAGAGTGAAGTTTCAATGAATGTCAATGGACGGCGTTAGTTGCAAACAAATGATTATATTGTGAAAACTATCAGGACTATGGCTTAGCCGTTGACATGTTTAGTGGCAGCAGGGATAGCTGAACGTTTTGATATAAGATTTGTGTAGGTGGGCCTGAAAATGAGGGAGTAGTGGCAGTTTAGAAATCATGTCCTGATTTTTCAGCTTTTGCCAGCTCCCACTCTAGCTTTGCCATTCATTCCTATGGGACAAATTTCGCCACAAGAACGACGATATTCCGTGAACCATTCGGCGAAACGTTCCACAAAGTAATAGCAATCCGATCGGGAACAATCTGCACGTTTTGGTAAATTTTTGTCTATGTAGTGTAAAAACTGTGGGAGGAGTTAGGGTGGCAAATTTTGCTATAATAATAATAATAATAATATATATGTGAGATAACAGTAAGTGGTCTTGCTATGCAAGAACACTTAATAATAATAATAATAATAATATATATGTGAGATAACATTAAGTGGTCTTGCTATGCAAGAACACTTAATAAAAGCAGCATAAATAAGTATAGCAGTTCCAACGCATTTTATATGGTATGCAGACTTTCTCAGGTGCTATGTCATTGTCTTCTTTTATGCCTCTCGTATGGAAGTCTGCGTACCAGACGAAACACATTGGTACTCCTGTACTTTATTATCCTGCTTTTATTAAGTGTTCTTGCATAGCAAGACCACCTAATGTTATCTCACATATATATTATTATTATTATTATTATTATAGCCAAATTTACCACCCTAACTCCTCCCACAGTTTTTACACTACATAGATAGAAATATACCGAAACGTGCGGATTGTTCCCAATTGGATTGCTATTACTTTGTGGAACATTTCGCTGAATGGTTCACAGAATATCGTCGTTCTTGTGGCGAAATTGGTCCCATAGGAATGAATGGCAAAATGTTCAAAGCTAGAGTGGGAGCTGGCAAAAGCTGAAAAATCAGGACATGATTTCTAAACTGCCACCACTCCCTCATTTTCAAGCCCACCAACACAAATCTTTCAGCTATCCCTGCTGCCATAGTCCTGATAGTTTTCACAATATGACCATTTGTTTGCAACTCATGCCGTCCATTGACATTCATTGAAACTTCACTCTAGCCTGCTCAAACTTGAAGGGCAATTTCTAAACTGCGACTGTGCCTTCATTTTTAATACTTCAGAGACATACTATACATCAAAATGTAGGTCTGGGTCTTGTGATTCTCAATGTATAAAGCTCTTCACTCTAGGATGTATAGTTTTTAAAATATGGCCGTTTGAATATGGCAACTGCCAAAATACTCTGACCTGTGCCAGGCTGGAGCAGCAAGTGATGTCATAGACAGGGTCTTTTGTACACCTGCTAATGTTTTTATAAATGTATGTTTTAATGTAACTGTGAAGCACTTTGGGCAACAATGTTGCAATTAAATGTGCCATGTAAATAATAACAGTTACTCCACCCACTCCAGTTGTAGACTACTGGTGGAGGCAAGAACACTTCACACAATTTCCCCAGAAATTTTAGCTTTTCTTGTTCTTATTATTATAGCCAAATTTACCACCCTAACTCCTCCCACAGTTTTTACACTACATAGACCGTAATATACCGAAACGTGCGGATTGTTCCAGATTGGTGTGCTATTACTTTGTGGAACGTTTTCGACGAAAGGTTCACGGAACATAGACAGGGCCTTTTGTACACCTGCTAATGTTTTTATAAATGTATGTTTTAATGTAACTGTGAAGCTCTTTGGGCAACAACGTTGCAATTAAATGTGCTATATAAATAAATAATAACAGTTACCGGTACTCCGTCCACTCCAGTTTTAGACTACTGGTGGAGGCAAGAACACTTCACACAATTTCACCAGAAATTGTAGCTTTTCTAGTTTATGTTATTATTTTTATTGTCTTTGTTTTCACTGATTCCTACTGCCCATGTGCATGCTTAGTATAACTGAACCATTTTATCCTTTATAGTGGAATAAGCTCAGAATATCTGCTCAATTATGAGTACAATACCACCTCCTATTTTTCTATTCTTGCATTCATACAAAACTTTATGCGTAGCTAATTGTTTTTCCAGAACCCCAGAAGCACAGTTTAGTGGATACCCAAACCTATTTTTGGAAGTAAAGCTTCTTTTTTTTAAATCAACATATGTATTTTGTGATTTTTATATATTTATTTGATTTCTATTTTATAGGTTTTTGCATCACATCACAGTTACTTTTAACTTATTTTTTGTTTTTATTTTCAATGGATGTTCCATTTTCTTTTAAAATTATAGTAAAGATGTACTGCATTATAATCCGGTTCAGACAATGCAAAGCCAGGGCAAATATTGCAAATGAAGGGGAGAAATAGAAAGAGTATTTAATTTCTCCTCTAACTGGGTATGCTTTCTCTATGCTGTCAAAATATAGATTAGGAACAGCGCGCACAAAAAAAAAAATACAGTTTTACATTTTACAAGGCTATTTAAAATCAGCTATCTTAGAAAACAAATATGGGGATTAATTTACATATGTAATCATATTGTGTTATGCCTACTACGTCTCAGTACCCCAATATCAGTGTGGTCCTACACTAATATTAATTTAGGAGATTAACTATCTAACTGCAATACTTACTGTTCAAACTGCTTCCAGAGACTCTCCTCAATTTTTGCTTTCATGTGGTCATCTCCACCTATAGCAGAGAACTTGTATTTCTAAATAAAGGTGCTGCCATAAAGACCAAAATATATACAAAATACAGATTAGTGACCAGCGTACAAATAAAGAAAATATATATAGTGTAACTGAATCCCTATATTTGTTTGCCAAAACTGGCAAATACTTGAATCACCTCGACAATCGTCTGAATGCCTTGCGTTAGATTTATCGCACATATACTACACTTGGCAATACAATAATCTCCTATTTCATTTATCACAATATAAACTGCTACTTTAAAATGTTATTTTATACACTTCTTGTTTTCATACATAAATATAATTCATATCTTCAAGTGTTCCTTTTTGTATTTTTGTATTTTATTTGCAAATTGTGCCATAACTATTCCATCCCATCCTATGATTTCTACAAATAATTTTTCTGTATGCACTCTGCCATGTTCAGTCCTGTTACCCAAGCAAATAGTAAGAGGAATATCAGAAACGGCTCTTTAGTCCAATCAATAATAGCAGCACCTGTAATTTATGGTAGAGTTACAGCTAGTACGCACTACCATTTTTCCAGCTTTTCATTTCAACCATACATTTAATGGCCTGTCAGTTGCCTGAGGATCTGCAAATTGTTATAACCCCTATTTTTTAGATTCTGCTGGTGCCGTAAAAACTGGCAGGTCACAGTTCCTCAGTGCCCTAAGGGTGGCACTTTCCAGTATTCCTTTTAAATAGTGCTGGAAAGGACAATGCTTCAAATAACTGAAAAAACAAACGTACATCAAGAAGAAGCTGATTAAATGTGGTTTGGTTAGTGGATTATTTGCAGAGAAGTGCTCCACACTTGGAAAACAGAATGTAGTAAGATCTCCCCACCTGCATTCATATCTCTGCGGATAAATATTGGCAATTAAGATGTTCCAACAGTCTCACATAATGTAAATTAACAAACCTGTGTGACATTTGGTGACATTCTTCATCCTCCATTCTATGAATTCTTTATAACTAGAAATAAATGTTGTCCCAATGGATACAGAGACATTTTCACATGCTATAACACACTACTATATGAAACCTATTAGCAGATAATCAGATGTTTTTCTGTCTATTTTCCAATCCCCTTACATACTAAATGCTATTTTGTAATGATTTTAATTTCAGTGATTTTATTAATTTGTTTGTTTATTTTACACAGCAGACTGGCTGAGTAGCATGAAAATGTATTTAACAAGAAATAGCAAAGTTGGTCATCAGTGAATCTAAATTTGCCATGGTTATTAACACATGGTTATATTAACCAAAAACTGTCCTGTACCAGGAAAATGCTCATTGGGATGTGATGGCCATGGGCCGAGGCCATCAGAGGAGATAAGGGATTTCCCTACCTGGCCTCTTCTTGAGCTCTGGCCCGAATAATATTATCTACCGCTGCACTGATGTTGAGGTGTATGAGGGAGAACATGGTCTCCCTCCTTCTACTAGAGCAGAGCATTGCAGCGAATTGCCACGGCAATGCTCTGCTACATTCCCCATCACTACTCAAAAGGAGTTGTCTGCAGCCACAGCAGATACAGGCAAGATGATTCTCCCATAGGACCACCAGGGATTTAGAATTTCCCCATCCTTGGCAAGAGGTAAGCTTTAGGGACAGGGAAATAAACTTTAGTTTAATTTTTTTAGTTATTTTAAATTACTTTTTTCCCCATGAGTTTTACTCTCTCTGCCCCCACTGCAGTCCCTACCCTCCATCACAGCCCCTTCCCCCACTACTGCACCATACCAACATCATAGTTCCTATCCCCCACATAATTCCCCTATCCCCCATTATCCCCTCAGTACAGCCCCTTTACAGTTTCTATCCCCCAGTACTGCACTTACCCAAAATCACAGCCCTCAAAGCCCCAGCACAGCCTCTCTGCCTTCATCATAGCCAATATCCCCCATTTCATAACCCATATCCCCATCATAGCCCTTACCCCATATCAAAGCCACATCCCCTTACATTACAGTACCTTTTATCCCCCACATGCTACAAAGAAAATCTCCCAAAAAATGCAGCTCCTATCCCCCCATATACTACAGCCCATATCTCCCCCCATACACTACAGTCTCCATCCTCCCAAATAATTAAGCCCCTATTCCACCATATACTACATTCCATATCTCCACCATACACTACAGACAATATCTCCCCTATATTACATCTTATATCTCCCAGTTACACTACAGCCCTTATCCCCCCACATCCTACAGGCTCCATCCCACAGCACCACATTACATACAGCTATATTCTCCCCCACATACACTGCAGATCCTAACCCCACACAAATTGACACACCAATCCCTTTCCACATACTAAACCACATACGAGGCCTCTCTTCACATACTACACTGCAAACAGCCCCCTAAACAGACACAACTACTCAAGCAGTCTTCCCCCACATGCAAACCGAGACACACAACTCCACAAGGAGTCTTCCCCCACATGCATCTACCTCCCCCACATGCATCTACCTCTCCACACACAATCTCACAAATAGCCTCCCCACATACAGGAAGACACGGCACCACAGTATCAATTGCTCCTTTGGGCCTCGATTTCATATTTTAGGATACCCATTTCACATTATTTAAAATTTTGAACTTAAATTCTTCTTGTTTGATTTTTTTAATATATTAAATATTACAAATGTTAAATATATAAACATTATTTAAATATTTTTCCTAATATTAAATATTTCAAAAGGTTACAAAAAAATATTAAATAATTTAACAGTTTATCCAAAAATATTCAAGGCCTTAGTTTGGGAATGGTCTAAAGAGGGTTTATCTGAATAATATTATATTTAAAAATTGAGCACAGGCAGAACTGAATTCTGTTGTGTTTTATTGCAATTACAATAGTTTCTGTGATTCTATTCTATAAGAACATAAGGAGGTTATCACAAAGCAGGTGCAGAGTTGGATTACCGTTCCACAAGGCACTAATCAGATGCCTTCCTTCCTTCATTCTTCTGATTGGGATGATGGATGGGGCCAAACAAATTCATGATTCCAAGACCCCCACTTAAACCCTAAACAGCCATTTAAATTTACCTTATGGTTCATAATGTGTGTATGTGTGAATCTATTCATCGTTTATTAACTTATTTAAAATGTTGGCTTAACAAAGTCTTTCTCATCTCACGTATGGCCTTCTATTTCGTCCATAAACTATAAGACAAAATGTTGCCTTGTACTGAATAATGAAATACAACAAATGTTGTGTCGTTTATTTTTCAATAATTATAAATGATATATCGTCATCATTTCCCAACTAAAACTAAAAGCACCAAGACCCTTAACCTTACCTCTAAGACATTTTAGACCTTCCAATTTCTCCAGTACAATTTGTTCTTATTGAAAACCAGCTGCATTTACATTAGACCAGGGAAACAGGATCATTTTTATCTACACATGATACTCAGTAGAGGGAAATTAATCAATGTGTTGCACCCCTAATATCTGATGGATTTTGATTAGAAGAAAATAGAAATTATGTTTGAGCACTTCTGGAAAACGAAAGAAAGTGGAGATTCATTGAGTACAGCTGCATTGCAACTTAGAAGCAAATATTCAAAATGTCTACATCACAAACAATAGCATACATATTTAAAGACATGCAGCTGTACCAGTGTGAACACTATGCACACTACCAGCATAAACAACAATAATACATTCAGATCTATGTACCTGTTAAGCTTTAATCTTCATGCGGCAGCACGTATATTCTTTGTAAATATAATAGTAAAATATGGAAACTAAAATAACAAGACGTACAGAAAATATATCTATAATCCTAACAGAAAGACTGCTAAAATAGAAAGTTATTACTAAAAACCTGAACAGTGTATCACTCTAATGTTAAGGTACAGTGGTAAGTATAGATTATTTCAATGTATTACCTCTAAAATACACTGCAAGCACAATGAAAATATATTTCACAGAGCAGAATATTCCAAAATATTAAATTACAATGTACAAATATTCTAAGGCCAGAGAAATGGTGATCACGAAGATATACAATGTGACCGCTGATAAGAACTGTTTGGCCCATGTAGTCTGCCCAATTTTCTAAATACTTTCATTAGTCCCTGGCCTTATCTTAAGTCTAGGATAGCCTTATGCCTACCCAACACATGCTTAAACTCCCTCACTGTGTTAATATCTACCACTTCAGCTGGAAGGCTATTCCATGCATCCACTACCCTTTCAGTAAAGTAATACTTCCTGACGTTATTTTTAAACCTTTGCCCTTCTAATTTAAGACTATTTCCTCTTGTTGTGGTAATTTTTCTTCTTTTAAATTATTTTCTCCTCCTTTACTGTGTTGATTCCCTTTATATATTTAAATGTTTCTAGCATATCCCCCCGTCTCATCTTTCCACCAAGCTATAATTGTTAAAATCCTTTACTCTTTCCTTGTATGTTTTATCCTGCAATCCATGAACCAGTTTAGTAGCCCTTCTCTGAACTCTCTCTAAAGTATCAGTTTCCTTCTGGTGATACAGTCTCAAGTACTGCATACAATACTCCAAATGAGATCTCACTAGTGTTCTGTACTGCATGAGCAGTTCCCTCTTTCTACTGCTAATACCTCTCCCTATACAAACAAGCATTCTGCTAGCATTTCCTGCTGCTCTATTACATTGTTTGCCTACTTTTAAGTCATCTGAAATAATTGCCCCTAAATCCCTTTCCTCGGATGTTGAGGTTAGTAGTGTGTCAAATATTCTGCACTCTGCCCTTAGGTTTTTATGCCCAAGATGCATTATCTTGCACTTATCCACATTAAATGTCAGTTGCCACAACTCTGACCGTTTTTCTAGTTTACCTAAATCATTTGCTATTTGGCTCATCCCTCCTGGAACATCAACCTTGTTGAAAATCTTCATATCATCAGGGTTGATGTTCCAGGAAGGATAAGCAAAATATCTCCTACAATGACTGGTTTGACTCTTTGATGAAGGACTTCAGGAGGAGACTGAAATGTAGATCTTTCATGATTTGCGTATTAATGCAGGTAAGACAGGTAGAATTGGACACCAGAAGTTCTAACAAAACCAAATAGTTGTTTATTGAAATAAAATGACTGACAGTAATCAGGACTTAACATTTTCTATGCAAGTATGTCCAACCCTAGTGGGAAAATAATTGCTATTTTTAGCTTGGGTCCAGATTAAAATTGTCCAGCAGGGTTCAGTCTGGCTGAAATCTGGACAATATTCAGGGTCCTTCTAAGCCTTATCTTCAAAATCTGTTTACACTATTTGATAATGTCCAATGTTCATATTTTGTATTCTGAATGTCCCCTTACGCACCCAGATCGATTTGTCCCATTAGTAATTTAGTGAACTACGCTGTCTGTCAACTCGTATCAGAACGACTGATAAAAAGTATACTGTTAGTTCATCATTATCCATTCTTGGACTACTCTTAGAAAGTATCTTAGGACGTTTTTGTTACGTTACTTGGGTGATTTGGATTGGAGCTCAACTGCAGCTTGTAAACCTCCCTAATTACATTAGTGAAGATACAGAGACACTTTTAAGTATCAATACTGTAGCTTTAAGAAAAGAGAGAATTGCTGGGAACTTGATTCAAACGAAATGAATTGCATTTAGGCAATAATCCAATAAGAAGAAGTGCAAGTAATCAGCAACACAAAGTTCATTATTAAGTATTTCCTCAGAGATGCATTAAGTAACATTCTTTGGTTAATGAGAATAATCTTTAATAGAAACATTAAGCAAGTAGCTGAGAATATTTGCAAAGCAGGAACAGTTCATAGTTAATAAGTATGATGGGAGTTGTCCTCCATATAATTAGTAGCTTGTAGCACTGAGTATATTTACAAAGCAAGAAACAGTTCATAGTGAATAAGCATGATGGGAGTTGTCCTCCATATAATTAGTATCTTGAAGCAATGAAGATTTGAGTAAGAAAGCATTAGTTCATTCTTAACTGATATTGTAGACAAATAGCTGAAAGATATACTTAAAGTACCACTCTAGGCACCCAGACCACTTCAGCTTAATGAAGTGGTCTGGGTGCCAGGTCCTTCTAGGGTTAACCCATTTTTTCATAATTATAGCAGTTTCAGAGAAACTGCTATAATTATGAATGGGTTAAGCCTTCCCCCTAATCCTCTAGTGGCTGTCTCATTGACAGCCACTAGAGGCGCTTGCATGCTTCTCACTGTGATTTTCACAGTGAGAGCATCGCGAAAGCGCCATAGGAAAGCATTGTAAATGCTTTCCTATGTGACGGGCTGAATGCGCGCGCAGCCTTTGCCGCTGCGCGGCGCATTCAGCCGGCGGGGCGGATCGGAGGCGGAGAGGAGGAGGAGAGCTCTCCGCCCAGCGCTGGAAAAAGGTAAGTTATTACCCCTTTCCCCCTTCCAGAGCCGGGCGGGAGGGGACCCTGAGGGTGGGGCCACCCTCAGGGCACTATAGTGCCAGGAAAATGAGTATGTTTTCCTGGCACTATAGTGGTCCTTTAAGGTTAATCTGAGTAGTCCTCCAATAATTCAGGGATATGATCCACTTGTAAAGTCAGTGAGTTTCCGTTCTCCAGTAATCCTCTATGACATGAAGCATACTTGTCTTAGTCCAGAAGGCTAGGACGACTTCAGAGTTTGTAGAGCCGGCGTATCCCAGGAGCCGGCGTACATATTCGGGAGTAGGACCCACGTTGCCAGAGCCTGTGGAGCGGTAAGTCTGGCGGAAGTAGCTCTCAATAGCTGAGCCTGTGGAGCCCGCGGTCTTGCGGAGGCAGCTCACACATTAGCTCACACACAATCACCAAGCACCCTCTCTCTGGCCCAGTCTCCCTAAATACCGTCAGATCTGTGTCAGAGGGGGGAGGGGTCCGGCTTCGCCCAGCGGAGTTCTGAACCCAGAAGTGTTACCCCATGACAATTTTAACGCATATGTTAATGCTAAGGACAACTATCGATATTCTACAAACATAGAAAAAACAACTGACACATTCCATGGAAAAAGTGCTCATTTGACCTTTGATTGGTTTTTGTGTTATCTGTTAAATTCCTAATTTAAAATGTGTATTATACAGGTGGTTTATCTCTTCTGTTTTCCAGCTTTCTGTATCTGTACCTTTAAATTAATTCTTAATTTTCTCTTACTCTTTATTTAAATTGTAAATGTCTAATCAATCTACATCAAGTAAATGTCTAAGTTTAAGTTATACACATCAAAGGAGAACAAAGCTTTTGAGCAATTCACATGGCTGCCATGTGCCTTATATGCCAACTAAATGCTTTCCTATTTATTACAACTGTTGTTTTTAATGCAGATATTTGAATTAATTTGATAAAACTACTGAGTCTAAATTGCCAGCAAGGCTATTTTTAAAAATGGTATCTGAGGAGCTTAAGTAATTTTTTTTTGGGCCTTTTCTTTACAAAGGCATCAGGAGAATTGGTTATGTACATGCTGATTGTGCCAACCAGGCATTTCCAAGAGGAAAATTCTGTACTGCCAGCTGTTAAGCTCCAAAATCTATTAATTTTAAGTATGGGTGGGACGTGCAATTGTTGAGCAACGATCACAATGTTTAAAAATGTGTCTCCAATATATGAAATTCTTATTAACAGAGGAGAGATCAAGGCCCTGCCTGGCACATGCAGCGGTTTCTAACTGTTGGCAGACGGGATAGTAAATGCATTATTTATTACAAACAATAAAGTTGCAGTAAACTAGCTCCCTGTCCAAAAATATGGATATTTCCAGAGCCCCTCTGCAATAAAACTGTAAAATGTGTCTGCCAAAAAACACGAATTGAAAATTCCATTTTTCTTTGAGCCTGGTAGTGATGAGTACTTGTTCTCATAAATCTTGAATAGATTAAAGTGAGAATTAAATGCTTTCTTGATAAAGTTGGCTCATGTATTTACTGTTATCAATGACATCCTGCTATAATCTCCTCCACAACAGCATCTTGTGATGTGGCAAATTCAGAGAACCTGATTCCAAATATCATTTAGATTCACAGGACAAAGGAAACCGTTGGCTCTCTTCTTTTTTAACTTGCTCTTTTGGGATCCCTCTTGTAATTATTTTTATTTTGTTTAGTTTACATCATTACAGGACAACAGGGTTATTTACAAAAGTGAGAATTTCACGGAACACTATAGCGTTTACAAATCTGTATGCCTAAAGCTATAGTGTCCCTCTCCCAATCTTTGAATAGGATCCCGCACCCCAGTTTGAAATACAAATGAGAAAAAAATTAAGTTTTACTTACCTTTTTTCAGCGCAGAAGCTCCCCTGGAGCTGCTTACCTCTCCTCCCAGGGCAACATCATCAAGGAGGCAAGACCTCATATAGAAGCACTAAAGGTGGGCTTAGCTTTCCAATGTTTCTCAAAAGCTGGAATGTTTTATGCTGCAGGATTAAAAAGATATTAAATTGAAAAGATATTAAAAAAGATATTACAAAATTTTGTCCAGTTTGGCTGTTCACTTCAAGACTTTTTATCTACCTTTTATATACCATTGTATTTGAACTACACTTGTTTTACTGTATATATTATTTCTGTTATTTTTATATTGGTATATTCCATTTTATTAAGACGCAACCTTCTTTCCTTTTCTTCTTTTCTATTGCATATTGTGGGGTATTAAGGGGGAACCTCTTTCCGCTTGTAGTTGTCCTGCCTTTTAAAATATGTTATATTATCTGTGGCCATATTTAGCACTGTTCCTTTTGTGACAATTTTCCATTACTGATTCTTTGTGCCCTTTTATCAGATTATTTTGCCATTCACAAGCCAACAAATAAATATCATAAAGTATTTTACTATATATTCATACATGTTCTGATGAAAAAGTGACAGCAACATTGAAGGAAAGTGTATTGAGTACAATAGCACTGGGAATGAGCCCTCTCAGTTTCAGTTTAGTTAGCACTGCCTAAAATGATAAATAACCTCAGCTAGTACACTATAAATTTCTGCCTGAGACCTGACGAAGGGGTTAGATTCTTACCTTTTTCCAGCGCCGGGCTCCCTCAGCGCTGGGGAATCTCCTCCTTCTTCTTCCGTCATCGGCTGTATGCGCATGCGCGGCAAGAGCCACGCGAGCATTCAGCCAGTCTCATAGGAAAGCATTCTCAATGCTTTCCTATGGACGCTGGCGTCTTCTCACTGTGAAAATCACAGTGAGAAGCGCGGAAGCGCCTCTAGCAGATGTCAATGAGACAGCCACTAGAGGATGGATTAACCCATTTCTCTGAAACTGCTATGTTTACAGCAGGAAGGGTTAATCCTAGATGGACCTGGCACCCAGACCACTTCATTAAGCTATAGTGGTCCTTTAAGCAAGGAGTAAGGTATGTGAAATTTTGTAGGTAAACTTTTATTTAATCAGGTGTTATTAAGTACCAGAACCCCGAATTCTATTGAACTGCACATTTAGGATTCATGTTTCTTTTTAAAAAAATCTATCATTTTATGAATGGAAAATACTTCTTCTTTAAAGATTGATTAAAAAATAATCCTGTACATTCATAGACCATGTTTCATTTCCAGATGGTTTACAATCGAACTCCTTAGAATAGTATTTTGCTAACAAGCCAAGCTTAGCATGGCATTAAGATAGAGGTGTTTATTCAACCTACAAGATTCTAGAAGGTTCTGCTACTTTATATCTTTACAAACGTAGCTATATTTGTATAATGCGTCTTTGGATTAAGCCCAGTTTTAAGTTTTGTTCAAATAAAACTCAACAACCTATAAAACAAAGTACTTTTAAATAATATGACTTATGTAGATATTCTACTTAGTTTCCTAGTATAAAGCAGACTACTCCCATGAGGTCCTGCGTCAATTACAATTGTATGATACACACATTTGTGGTTTTAGTATAAATAAATAAATTCATATTATCATCTGCACATCACCCTCAACTCTAAGGTGAGTAAAACAATGCAACAAATGTGCATTATGAAAAAAGTGGTGGAATTTTGTATCATTAAAGGTAAACACACAATTATTACGCAATGTAAAGCCCAACTAATTGGGGGGAGGCACTTCACCAGCTACCACTAGCCCAATATTTAGTACTTTGGAACATTTTTCAGAAAACACAGGGTGATGATATAGACAGACAGACAGACAGATAGATAGATAGATAGATAGATAGATAGATAGATAGACAGAAAGACAGACATAGATAGATAGATAGATAGATAGATAGTTGTTTTGTGTTGCTTGAAATATTTTAACTTTTATGTAAATAATTTTAATAATTATTTCATGACATACATACTAGTAGGACTCTAAAAAGTATTTTTTTTCATAATAATTCATAAAATAAGTGATACAATTTAAAAATCTTAGTTGCACAATTATCCAAGTAGGTTGAGTATGATACTGCTAGCTAGTGTCTCCATGACATATGCTGTCTTTTTTTTTTTTTAAGTTTAAGCTGAGCTCACTTATTTCATTTTATATGTGCCTCTGGCTTCATTCATAAACACCCTTTTGCAGAAAAGAAAGGATTACTGTTCTGCGCCGCCTAACTCCATAGAGTGTTTTTCATCTTTTCTAATGCCTTTAGCATTAAAAGAGATGTATTTGCTGCACTACAGCATTTAGTTAGTACATTGCCAGTGCATTTACTAGGATTACCATGTGGTATGCTTAGTTTTATCCCCATTCCAGAGGGGGAGGAAAGGATGCTTGTCGCATCTTTATATTGTTAAGCCGTTTGCTTGGCCAGAAAAATATTCAAAGAGAATAGTGTTGTTTGCAAACCAGAACCCTCCCTGAGTTCTGCCAACTGCATTAGTCACAGGCAAACAAATTACTGTAAGTCGGATGCTTCAAACATGTGTGATTTTAATGTTACAGACTGTGGGGGGGTTGAGGAAGCCCAGCTGGGCTTAATGTTGTATACGAAAACACACGCAGAGAACACTAGGGCTCTAATGGCCTTTATAGATAACCTTAGATATCAATTTATATGTTGAATATTTTGTTTCCGGCTATTCTATTCAAATCAGATCTCCAGAAAATATTGGCCAGTTACGAGTAAAAAATAATATCAATAGTGGTTTATAGAAATGTAAAGAAAAATGTTTTAAAGGAAAAAAAAAAAAACATAAATAAAGATAATCCACAATCATCTAGCTGAGCTAGAGTAGGAAAACATGCCTCCCCGGATGTGCATTTATATTGATTTTCATTGCTGGATGTAAGTGTTAAATAATTTAATTTTACAGGAAAATGTTAGAGATTGCACCTCCCATCAATGAATATTGAGGACAATGATAGGAGTTGAAATTTTATTATTTTAAGTTTAAATGTACGTATGCAACAGAACTGGACATATCCATGACAGTTGACATCATGTAGAAGTAAGTTGGTGCCTAGGTGCTTGAATGAGGAGACTATGAGGCCCTTGTTCTATACATTAACCCAATCTCTCCAGTACATGGGTGTGACGACCTTATTGAAAAAGGCTATCAATAGCTCATAAGTGACAAAAAAATGTTATTTAATTTTTTTATCTGCTGGTTACTCAATGAGGTCGACATACTTTATCAATGCTCTAGGCTTCAACATAAAGAACAGACAGCATACATTATTCAATCTGAGTAAGTAACCTAAATTAATCATTTTCAGAGTCTTCTACAAATCGAATATTAATCAAAAAGCCTACTTTCTATATGTATCGCGTCAGCTATACTTGCTAGACATACCCAATTTGAGCAGACCATCAGGTAGCTACTAGGTAGTAATCTTGTACCCAACTTGTCTTTAGTGACAATAAGTTTAATGACATATAACCCACCATCTCCAATAGGACCCAGCCTGGCCTTCCTGTTCATGTGTTTGACAAATTTAACAAAGACTTGAACCATTCAAAACTTTGCCAGTTCCACTGGAGATGATGGAGTGAATGTCACTTAACTTGTAGCGTAATGACAAAAATGTATTTACTGGAGTGAGACGGCTTGAGTTGAGACCTTGAGTTAAGACCCAGGTGGGGTGCACAGTGACTATTTTAAATTTTTTAATTCTGCATAGTTAATAGCCAGCTAATATGATTTTTAACTGCAACACTGTGCACATCTGCTGTAATTATAGTGCAACTCAACCTGCAATTGCTAGTTGTAGCAAAGTGAAATTGCTTTATGCAGTAATTTTAACTGAATGTATTTTTTTTATTTAAAAAGTAAGTTTTGGTCAAAACTTAAAATAGGAAAATGCACACACATACTGGCATACCATTGTTTTTCACGGCTACCTTAGAAACCATAACTAAAGCACTTAATAAAATCACACAGATCTTTCTTATTAAATTTTATCTCTTCTGATACATCTGCTATCTCTTGCTAACAAAAAAAATCTGCAATAAAAATGGAAAATAAATCTTTTCAATAAAATATGAACAAAAAAAATATGAACAACAGAATTTAAAATGGTACCTTCTTGGAATGTTGCTATTTTACAAAGCTAAACAAGCCAATACATTTTTGTTTTGTTTTGCTTTGATGAACTCAATAATACAACAGTAATTTCCAATCAAACATATTTTAGGCATAAACCAAACTACAGAACAAGCCAAGGTTTGTACTGGTTTTCTACAGTCAACAGTTCTTATTTTTAAGAATGTGAGTCGCCATATAAAATGGGTGTATTTTGGAGAATCCAACAGTAGGTGGAGCTGCTATTAGTGTATATGGTTGAATATAATAAACAATTCATCACTGGCCTTCAGCTAGCTGAAGTGGTTATGAAGCCAGGGGTACCTTGGCCCCATTCCCTGGTAATGGGGTAAAGTGTTTAACAGCAGTTTACCCTATTATCTGGGTCTCGCCGAGCCCCTGGCCCACTCTTAAACAGAATGTCTGTTTAACTGATTTATTGTATATGTGGGAAATGACTTTTTATTGTATTTATTTTGCTTATGTTATTTTTTTTTAACCTTCACTTTTTATCGTTAAAAGTAAATCATTAGATACAACGTTTAAATCATTGAATCTTTTCTTCTAATGATATGGCATGTCAGCTGCACAATAGTAGCATAATATCAAGGGCTATATGTTAAAATATAACCATATAATTTCAGATAATCAACCGTTCTTAGAAAATGACATATTTACAATTGCTAAGCTTAGGACTCCTTAACTCCAGTTAGTAAAATGACATCCATATCCTGTTAAACCCTTAGCACCCTTTGATAGCTCACTGTAGGAATCATTTAGATATGTTATCAGTTTTGACTCATGAGACAATTAGTTGCACAAGAGTTTTTATAGCTACGTCCAAGTAACTTAACTCAGTTTATCTTTATTGACTTATTGATAAGGATAAAAAAGGTTGCATGTACTCATTTGGATAATGTTGCCATTAGGTAACATTTTAACATGTACGATTAGTTTAGGAAAGCAGCATTTTTTATTTGCTCCTCAAAGGTTGTTTATTAGTTGACTGCCTGGAATTTCATTTTGCATGATATGTGTGGTATACAACCTGTGCATCTTGTTATACTACATAAAGCATAATTATAACACTAACATAACATAATTTAGGATGTCCAGATGTCTTACATAACCAAGACATTTCTAAGAAATATATATTGAAGGTTGCATTTATTTCATTGTTGCCATAATGATTATTGTTTTCTAGGAATCCATATTGTTTTAAAGTGAAAATCATGCCACCCTAGCCTAATGAGTCTCTCTGTAGTGTGAAGTGGGTTTTTATAGGATCCATACTTCCTAATATTGATAGATTAGTTCTAAGGATTTGGGGGTTATGGCCATCAAAGAGGAGCATGTCCTCCCAGTGTTCTGTGATTTATGCGTATATACAAATTTTGGCTTCTCTAGAAAGAATATATCACATTAAAGGACTTAAACATACTTTTATTGTCACTGTAATTTAGGATTCCATGATTTTCAAAACAGAGCAAGCAGTATGTTGTGCTAGAGTAGAACTCTGCACATTGTGGTAGATATACTCCAAGGAACATGTCTCAATGTCTTTCTTGGTACTTTAATACCCGTTGTATTACAGATCTTCATTGGGTTCGAACAGATACTATACTTCATTTTGTTTGAACAGATACTATTATGAATACTTACTGATAAATAGATTGTCTTTAAAAACCTGCTACTAGCAGTACTCCGGCCCAGAATTAATATTATTGGACGAGCTTTTCATATGATTTCATAATTTTGAATAACTGTTTTTTAAAAAATGAAAATTTGAAACATATTTATATATTGTAATATATGGTAAAATATTTTATAAATAAATAAGCAATTGTAATATATTGATATTTTTGTATTGAGATATTTTTCATATATTTTTTAAATGTTAACATTTTTGGGGGAAAAAAACTATTTTAAAAGTGTATCCATAAATATTACATAATTTGAAAAGCTTATCCAACAATATTGAATATAGGCCTTGGTTGGAAAGGCAATAGACCAAGGCTAAAGTGTGCTATAGATGTACATAGTAATAATGCCCAGTTAAATATAGAACTAAATAAATGGTAATATGTGTATTCTTTGGCACAAATACATTGACTTTGATGTCAGATTTCTTACATATTTACAGCAAAATATAACGTACAAATAAATAGATATTAGATAATGAAAAATAAATCTTAAATGACCAGTTATCCATTCCTTCATTAGTACATACGTTTTAACAGTTCAATAAAAAAATATCTGTATTCAGAATGCTAGAACATGATGAGAGAAGTTAACCAAGTATCTCAGGAAGTAGGTTAGATTAAAAGAGAGTTTCTTTTCATTGTGTGGATCTTGCCTCCATAGAATTCCACACGATTTGAATGATGAAATGTAGATTTCTATATTTTCTGCTAATGTAATGTGTACAGCTACGTATAGAAAATCTCTGTTTGTAGTTCAAGGGTACATACTTCAAACTATTTCCTACTGTGAAACGACATTAGAACAAGCATTGCTTCAAATTCTAATTTATGCAAACTAGCTCACTAAGGATTATGGTAATGTTAATATGGAATCTTCTGCCTTTAGCACATGTCGGCCCAGGTTTACTAAATAATGCTATGAAGATCACCTTTATCCACTGCTAGAAAATTCGATATGGTCTGTTTGTAAGTAGAAGATCAACACTTGCTCTTGATAGTATTAATATTTGATGGATAAAAGTTGCTCTATATAAACACTATTTCTCATCTTCCAAATCTTATAGATTTTTAAGGTGTTTTATTAGTCACGCTCTGTGAAACTTGCATCACCAGCAATAAAATTTGTATAACATATAAATATTATTTGTAAACAGGGACTTACATACAATAGCAAGCCCCCAACTGTATAAGACATAACCATGTCAAGTACAAACTTGTCTCCTACCTGAACCTGAACTCCCTTTCTTTGGCCAAAAGAATCCTCCTATGTACCCTTATAAATACTAACATGATTTTCCATCAAGGCACGCTAGTGATGATGTACTCTACTGATTTGGATAGCTCAGATCTTCAAAATCCCCTTTATAATTATCCAGTTTGTTGAACTCTCCTCTAAACATTTTTTTTACCAATGTGCAAATCTCAAGGACTGTTTTTGGTATTGTAACCACAATCAGTCATTATACATACATATAACACCACATATGGCCCCACATACAAAAATATCTCAAACATTTCAAACACTTACATACAACAGGCAGCCCATAATCACATACATAATACAACAAACTGCCAACATACATGGATGCAATGCTGCAAAGCCCTGAACACATAATACCATATATATATATTCACATAGCACCACAGATGTCCAAGACACATACATAATACTTGTAAAAGTATTCACCCCTCTTGGCATTTTTCATGTTTTGTTGCCTCACAACCTGGACTTAACATGAATTGTTTGAGAATTTGCATCATTTAATTTACAGAACATGTCCACACCTTCTAGATGTTTTTTTTTAATTGTGAAGCAAACAACAAATAGGACAAAATAACAGAAAAAGTCAATGTGCATAACTATTCACCCCCTAAAGTCAATACTTTGTAGAGCCACCTTTTGCGGCAATCAGAGCTCCAAGTCGCTTTGGATAAGCCTCTATGAGCTTGCCACATCTTACCACTGGGATTTTTGCCCATTCCTCCTTGCAAAACTGCTCCAGCTCCATCAAGTTGGATGGTTTGCGCTTGTGAACAGCAATCTTTAAGTTTGACCACAGATTTTCTATTGGATTGAGGTCTGGCCTTTGACTAGGC
Source organism: Pelobates cultripes (assembly GCA_933207985.1). Taxonomy (NCBI): domain Eukaryota; kingdom Metazoa; phylum Chordata; class Amphibia; order Anura; family Pelobatidae; genus Pelobates; species Pelobates cultripes. The sequence goes on along the minus strand of OW240912.1, from coordinate 231,330,529 downwards.
CATTCCAATACATTTACATGTTTCCCCTTAAACCACTCAAGTATTTCTTTAGCAGTGTGTTTGGGGGTCATTGTCCTGCTGGAAGGAAGATTTGATGGTGCTCCTGGGGATCATCAAAGATTTGGATATGTTTTTATAACCCAACCCTGACTTGTACTTCTCAACAACATTGTCCCTTACTTGTTTGAAGAGTTCCTTGGTCTTCATGGCAGTGTTTGGTTAGTGGTGCCTCTTGCTTAGGTGTTGCAGTCTCTGGGGCCTTGTTTAAAAAAGGTGTGTATATGTAATGACAGATCATGTGACACTTAGATTGGACACAGGTGGACATCATTTCACTAATTGTGTGACTTCTGAAGGTAATTGGTTGCACCTGAGCTTTTTATGGGCTTCATAACAAAGGGGGTGAATACATACGCACATGCCAATTTTCTGTTTTCTATTTCTAAAAAATAGTTTTATGTATATATTTTTCTAATTTCACTTCACCAACTTAGACTATTGTGTTCTGATCCATCACATAAACTTCAGATTATAAAACATTGAACTTAAGGCTGTAATGTAGCAACATAGGTAAAAAGTCAAGGGGGGTGAATACTTTTGCAAGGCACTGTACATACAACCCATACACAAAACCATCACCACACATAGCCAACATATACAAACACAAAGCCTCACAAAGCAGCTCCAACACCCGTACATGACACATGCAAAATTCTCCAACATACATACAAGTTGTCAACCCTTGATATAAAGGGTAAATTTAATTTTTACATTCAACCAGACTCTTGGGCTTTTGTCAATCATCACTAAATACCTCATGATCCAACCTCACTTTAAAAAAAAAAAAATCATTGCTAACTAGTCTCCTTTCTCAAATTTTAAAATGTTTTCACAAAAACGAAAGCTTTCATTTTTAACTCAATTTTTACTTGCCCTTTAATTCTTAATATATTAAAACTATGTACCCCTACTTATACACCCTTGCTGTCAATCTTGTTCTACTTCACTTGCTATAAACTGGAAGTGTCACATTTGGGGTGGATACTATAATTTAGAATAAACTTCTACATTTAGTCACAGGTAGTGATATCTGAAAAAGACCAAGGGTCAAAACCCATAATTTTATCCCACTTTTGTTTACATGTGCATTTGCTTCACCTAAATAAGTACTAAATATTAAAAACTCACCACTGGGCAGTCATTGTTCCCCTTGGCATGTTAAATAATAGTAGGACAGAGTCTCCCCAATGGCTTCACTCATGGGAGTCAGGTGGGGGCAACTTTAAATTTTTGAGGCATGGGACCTGCCTCTGTCCCCACCCATGCATGACAGGTGCAACAATAAGCAACTGGCGGGGGCCCAATTGACTCCTGCCCTGGCCCCATCCATGCTGGCAGGTCGGTGCCTTAATATTCAAAATAAAGGTGGTTAACTTACAGTCCGATCCCCTTACTCCCACCCATGGGTGGTTTGGTGGGGCTCCAGTTAGTTATAAAATGGACAGGTGGGCATGCCATTGCTCCCCAAATAATAGTAGCCCTCCTTGGTTGGCTATGGGTACCCAATACCCTAGCCATCTCTAAAAAAAAGTTCCTACCTACCCCCTCCCCGTCACCTTAATAATAGTGAGGAGGGGCTAAAAAATCAAAGGCCTGGTAAAAAAAACAAAAATGATTTCCATCAGAAATCTTCTCTCTTTAATTTTTCTATTCTTTAGCCCCAATAAAAGCTATATAATAATCCATGACTACCAATGCCACTTATTAAAAAAATTTTTTAAAAATGTAAAAAGTTATTCATGGAGGGCTTGCCGCAGAATGAGTGCTCCGTGAAGAAAGCTCTTTTGTGGTCATTCCTACACTATGACAGCTATCACAGAGCATGGAACAATGTCCTACACTTTTGCTAGTATGCCAACTAATCAGCATGCTCTGACAGCCAACAGCAACTGGGCAGTGTTGCAGATATGCTGGTGGAGGTATATTGAGAAACATTACCTCCATTATAGTAGGTCTTATTATATTTTTAAAAAATACAAAATTATTTTAATGTGGCGAGTGGCTAGCAAATGCTGGTCAGGCACTAAATAATTAACCCTCACACTAACAAGGTTTTTAATTATTTACCTGCTGACTGCTAGTGCTGCCATCGGGCAAATCATTTGGATTTTTTATTAAACCGTGCCCAGAGTTGAAGTCTCCAGGCCCAGATTTATTTCGGTTGGGATTTCAGCTGTCCGGCGGCAATCAGTTCGGTTGAAATCCAGACCATATTCACGTCCATTCAGGGCCTGATTTACAAAAGCCGGACATCAATAAATTCCACCATCCAAATGGCTCTGCACAGCAGTGGATGGTTTTGACCCATTTGGTCCAGGGCCACTTGGTCTTTAGTGAATAACTCTACCTACGATAGGATAAAAAATGTGTTTAATGAAAGTACTGACATTGATTACCTTCAGCTGTCTCATATGACTAATTAAAAAAATCATGTTTTGGAACCTTGAGGCACAATGGCCCTTATCTAAACTAAAGTAGAATTTCTGTGATTTGCGCATATATATACACACAAACTCAATATGCTCTGCAGTTGGATGGAATATTATTGTACATTGATTTTTTTCTAAAATGGGAGTTGATAATGTAGATATCATCATGTCCTAAAGCATAGCATAGAAAAATCCAGATGGTTAGCCAGGAAAATTACTAGACTACAGAATAAATGTTTCCCACTTCAAATCTATAATAATATATTCACTATTGTATTATTTGTGGAGATGGGTTCCTGGCTTTAAACTATGACATAAAGTCACTGGTAATTATTTTTGTCTAGTTTTCCACAGGACATCAACTCAGACCATTTTGTTTACTTGTATGTGTTTTGTGTACTGTGTGCCAAGTCCATTTGGGGAGAACATACATCTCCTCCAGCAATGGTCCTGACTGTATCTGCCAAGGAATTGAATCATTCTTGACTTTGGCGACTGCCACCTTAATGTTGTATATGTAGCTTTAGCTGAAAGGGTTAATAGAAGAATTAGCATAAAATCTGAAGTCATACAAAATTGTTTTATTTAACCTTCTACGCATACTTTTTTTTTTGATGAGAATAAAATAAGACTCGACTTAATACACACACTCTTTAAATGGTAATATACCTAAATATGGAAATAAATAGCAAAAATACTGACTCCATTTAGCCGCCATATATGCCGTCTACAGGTTATGTTTATTCATAAAAAATATTATGGATATTTCATTATGAATATTGTTTTTTAAATGATCATTTCCTTCTAAATAAAAACAGACGGATAGTAAAACAAAAAAATGCAAATCCTATATATATGTGACATGCATCCATTAGGTAATATTTTCTCTGTTTCCTGACTGGAATCCCAGAGAGAATGTGGTTTGGAAAGAAAGTGCTCACAGACCAATGTGACATACATAATTCTATTAGAAAATATCCAAGGGTGGAAATCATTGTTTTTAGAGCTAGCTGAGCTGGAGCCAGGGCAAAATACTAAAGTCAGTTGTGCCTTTGAGCTGCCTATAACAGCACCCTTCGGAGACCCATTTCATACAAAATTTGAAGCCTGTGTTTATTGCCCATTAAAGCAACCTTTATTTTATGGCAAATGTTGCAGTAATTGCCTTTTACGAAGAGCACTTTGTAACACACATGCACCATTGAAAGAAAACCACTCTGGTATTGTCTATCGGGACTTAATGGCGCAATTAATTTTACTCCATCTGTTCCTGGGACTTTAAAGGAAAATGGATTTTTTTTTTTAGCGCACTTTAATGAAGAAGATAAAGCGGTCCGGCTGGTGTCCCACAGGCTCAGTGCAGTAAGTTCAGATTATTGCTCAGTCTGTCAGAATGGACTCCTTCCCTTAGCTGCTGCCTCTGCTAGCAGCCAGCTCAGGCCCCTTGCAGTGCTATTCCTGATGACAAACTGCCAGCCAGCTCCCACAAAAGCACGATTAAAATGTCAGCACAACATGACGAAAGGGCCGGGAGGGTCCTTGGAGACAAGCTGTGTTCAGTGTGAGTTAATACCTCACGGCAGGATGGAACATGGCTGCTGCTTTAAAGGAAATCCAATGCATGCATTTTGAAAGGCCTAGTTAAAAGGGGAAGAACTTGCTCTTATTATTATTTGATCTTGACATTCCGTATATTATTGAAAATGGCGCCTAGTGGTTCCACAGGAATAATATATTTTTATTTATTTTTCTGTGGTGGGAATTGTGATAAAACGATCTTGGAGTGATTGATAAAGGTTTTTATTAAAAAATATATATATATATAAATAATAATAATGTTATAAATTAAATAACCATGCGACTTTGATTGCTGCTTCCACTAATGGCAGGTGTTACGTACAAATGACTAATTTATTATTGTTGTTTTGGTTTGTAGTATTATGTTACGCATCGTCTCTTGATATAGTGTTCAATTGGCAGAAATATTTTTCTAATTTATTCAAACTTTTACTTGTTAATGCAATATTTTGTACTTATCTGAATTAAACTTAAAATGATGCCTTGCTATGTTTCAATGTTTGTAATTTAAAAAGTATATAGGAAGTGGATGCTCAAATTCAGATACAAAAATTACAAATTAATGCATCTGCCAAAATATTTTTAAAAAGCAATAAACAACAATATAGTAGAGAAAAAAAAGCTAAAACAGTGCATCACCTGTACTGTACAAAGCAAATCAGTGACAGCCACCAATTAAATAAAGTGTTTTCAGCTCATGACATTGTTTGTACTACCTTTTCTATCTGAATTGTGCTGTGCAGAGCTAATCTTTTCCTATCTGCAGAATTTAACAGGACTTTAAATGGATTCTATAGTGTTAGAAATGTAAAGTTGTATTCCTCACATTAAAGAGTCCTCTGGTACCCCCCCCCACCCCGTCTCCCTCAGAGAGAATGTCCCCAATACCCCCCCTCTTCCCTCCCACCCCTTACCCTCCCCCGTTCCATGCCCCCACCCCCCCTCCCCTCCTGGTGCTAAGGTAGCTGGTATTTGCATATAGCCAATAGTATTCTGGGAGAGTATAGGAAAATAATCAGAAATATAGAGTACAGTGTAGTTTTATATATATATATATATATATATATTTTTTACTTAAGAATTACAGCTAGCAGATGTTAGACAGCAGCATGTTTGTAAATATATCAAAAATCTGTATGTGTTTGTCTTGAAGTAGTATTTGTTTAAATGTTTGTTTAATTACATAAGTTATTGTACATTTCAAAATTTGTATTGAAAGATGATTCTCATTTTAAGACCATATGGGCCATCTGATACTACTGTTCTTTGGACTGTGGATCAATTAACTATGCTTAATCAAAGGCATGGGCTCTGAAAACTAACCTAAGGGGTTATAGACCACACCAGGCTTTAGCCTAACCAATATATCCTCAAACACATGTGGATTCACTTATAGAGTTTACATATGAATTGAATACTCATTAGTAATCCAATAAACCTGGTTTCTTTTAAGTCCCTGAAAAAAAACAAAAACAAAAACCCATGATCCATGGTTTTTATTATGTACTTATTATGTCCATTCCAAACTTGTTAAGCTCCCTTGTGACTTTTTTAATTAATCATATTAACATTCATTCAATTATGGTATTGGCCCTTTTTTAAAGGGCAAATGTAGGTGGAGTAGAAGTTGCTTCTACATGAAACAGGAATTTCTCCTGTTCCAGAATGTAATACAAAAACACCCCTGATTTGTCTGTGCAGTCAGGCTAATTCATCTTCTCTGCTAATGCAGTAGAAGAATAGAACAATGGAGAGTAATAGGGAATCCAACTTTGCTACAACGTTGGTTTTCTACTCCCACTTTCACCTTATAACATCTATCCACACAGGACTTCCCCATATGTGGTCAGGGAGATACTTTTCTTAGACCAGTCATGAGATTTCATTGGCCAGTTGATTAAAGTCTTATTTTGGTGGAGATGTGAGATGACAGGTCTGAACATTGTAGGTACCTGTGGAATACCTGTAAATATACTGTATTGCCTCTCAGGCTGGTGACAATATATAACTGGGTTTTCAAATGACAATGTAAGCTGTAAATATTAATATCTCATGGAAAATTGTTTCACGTATGTTGAGGTTGTATTTACCCATATAAAAAACAAAAAACTATTTTATGTAAATATATCACTTAGATCATCTGTGTCACCTGTATAAATACATTGCCCATGCAACAAAGGGAAAGTAAAATATAAAGTATACAATAATTCAAACAAATGAACATGTAATGACAGTATTAGTTTAATATTTAGTAAAACATTTATGAAGCAGGTCAGTATGTAATGTACTGTAAAAAAAAAAAAAAAAGTATCCATCTAGTGCCCACAGGGCTAAATCAAAGAAAATCCAGCTGACTAAAATATATGTTATTTTTCTAGTGTTTCTCCTTGTGAAGCTTAGCTTGTTTCAGACTCCCTTGAGAGTACTTCTTTTTTTATCTGTGTTTGTGTATGTGACAATAGGCTGCAATGTAAAGTGGAGATTTACTGCCAGACCCCCTGCTATGGCCTTATGCTATCCAACTAGACAGCAGGTGTGAGATCTCACCATTGTCCCTAATAGTTATTAGTGAGTGATAACCAGGACAAATGTGAGGTCATCTTTCCCTGCTGTCAGGTCAGTGGTTGCAGGATTGAATGTCCCTTGTGAGTAGATCATGATATAGTAATTTCTTCTCCTCCCCCTCCCTCACGCACAGTGTATGTCCTCCTATATTTGAAATACCTAATTATCATTTACGGTAGGAGGGTGACGGAGGGTAGGCTGGATTCAAAACATATTTCATACTTAATCAAACGCAATCAAAGTCATTCAGTGGTTTGATATAATGGCACTTGAATAATCAGCACTCAAGATATTGCAGGTCTTTCTACTATTTATAGGATGGTATCAAGCAGACAGGAAATTGCAGTAGAATAGCAAACTTTGCTTATTTTTATTTATTTATTTTTTTGTAAAGTGAGGAAACTTTTGAGGTAGAAAACTCCCTGCTGACATAACGCTGTGAATAGTTAATAGTTAATTAGCTCTATGATTGGGTAACACATACAATTACATGATTTTACTATTTCATGGTGGAAAGTCATCATGATTTTAAAAAAGACACAGAGGAGAGTATTGCTGAACCTTTATTTACTAAACAACAATAGCAGCAATGAAAGAACACGCACATTGAAAAATCATACAGGGATACCCTCAACCAATCCTGACACTGTACCCTGACCAAGCACCACCACCAGAACGTCCGCTTTCTTTGACAGCAAACAGATTATCAAAGGCCAACAAATATTTGTGAATTTACTGTCACTCCAAACTATCAAACAAAAACATGGAGGTCCAGTAACGTGGTCACCATCAATTGCAAAAAACTGCCAGAGTTTACGAAGGAAATATAAACTCCAGAACAAACATAGTTGCCACCAAATTATAGTGCAAAGACAAGAAAACACACAGGATACCAATGATTAGATCATATACAAAGATAATTCAGAGCTAACAACATGGTATGATTTGACTAAATAAATGCAACAAAAAACAATAACAGCTTAGCTATGCACATTAAAGAACCACTCTAGGCACCCAGACCACTTTAGCTTAATGAAGTGGTCTGGATGCCAGGTCCAGCTAGGATTAACCCATTCTTTTATAAACATAGCAGTTTCAGAGAAACTAATGGGTTAAGCCTTCCCCCAAAGCCTGTAGCGGCTGTCTCATTGACAGCCGCTAGAGGCGCTTGCGTGCTTCTCACTGTGATTTTCACAGTGAGAGCACGCCAGCGTCCATAGGAAAGCATTGTGAATGCTTTCTATACGACTGGCTGAATGTGCGCGCAGCTCTTGCCGTGCGTGCGCATTCAGCCGACGGGGAGGAACAGAGGAGGATCGGAGGAGGAGAGCTCCCCGCCCAGCACCGGGCGGGAGGGGGTCCCTGAGGGTGGGGGCACCCTCAGGGCACTATAGTGCCACGAAAACGAGTATGTTTTCCTGGCACTATAGTGGTCCTTTAAAATCATCATGCACATCACAAAATAAAGCAAACAAATAATACAATGAAGCCCTAGAAATTTAACCATCCCACACCACTGGTGTATTTGCCTTAACCAAAGTGAGACCTGTGAATAAAATACATCCAAAGAGAAAACACGGGGCGGGAAGAAAAATGACAAAATGTATTAGCAGGAGGGAAAATACTCACCTCCGTGTCTTTTACAAAATCATGACTTTCCATTATAAAATAGTAAAATTGTATAATTCTATTACAAGACACAGAGGCTCATATTGCAAGTTTAAAGTGACATCTATGTAGAAACATGTAGAATCAGTTTAAAATTAAACTCACAAAATGAGACCAGCCAAATCCTCCAGACGTCCATCAAGAAAAAAAACGTTGAAAGCAGCCACTCCTCTACATGAATGTGCCCCATACGTAGTGGTATCCACATGTGCCTGGGAGATGGCCCATTGTTTGTGTAACTGTAAACAACGGACAGAACATAAGGAAGGAGAAGTTGGAAAGGCTGGATAAGACACCGATATGATGGAAGTCACGGAATTATGGCCATCCTCCAAATAGTGTCTTTTAATGTTAAGAGGCTAAACACTCCTGAAAAGTGTACCTTGGTGCTATTTGAATTCCAATGCCTACGGGCAGATGTACTTTATATTCATGAAACCCACTTCTGAGCAAATTCCACTGCTACCTTCTGCAACTGCAAATATATTATAGGGTATTTCAGCAATTGTACAAGGGCCAAGTCATGAGGTGTACTTTTTGCAGCTAATGTCCCTTTCTAATATGAAACCATCTATCACAGCAACAGGGTGTATATATTTTTTTAGATTTCTTTTTGTAAAAGATATTATTGGTCTCACAAAGGTCACATTTGCAAACATTTTTTATCCAATGTGAAACAATGGTATACTTTCCGTAATATTTTGCATAAACTGGACAACTTTACTGAAGGTATCTTGCTCATGGGAGGGGACTGTAATAATAATTTAGGCAAAGCAATGGACACAGCTGCACCTTCCATCACCCATTCTGCCTCTTCACGCATAAAATTCAATTACCTATTAGATCAGGCACTACTATATCATTGCTGGATGATTACTCACCTCTTCACAAGGGACTACTCTTTCTATACATGTGCATCTAAAACATATGATTAGACATGTTCTTTTTGCCTCCAATGTAGCTATATGTCATACAAACCATTGTGCATAGATCCCTGACATGGCCATGCACCCTTGTCTCTTGCCGTTCCATACTTTCCCTCCCCCATCCCACCCTCAAGAGATTATAGCAAGAAATTTTCCCACAAGTGTGTGACTCTTTGCATAAATACCCCAAAGACAACAACACCCCTGAGCTTTCCCCACCCATAAAAGTGACTTAAGGGGAATTCTAATTAGGGATATTAGGGTTTTTGAAGATTGACATAAAGCTTTTCACACTGTTGCACAAAGAAGGCTTATCAATAATCTGACATCTTTACGTTTGAATTCCAATATTGTTGAATGGGTAAGGCAGGCTGAGTGACAGGCAACAGAGGATTGTAGTCAATGGAGTATATTCGAAGCATGGGCTTGTCACCAGTGGGGTAGCTCAGTGATCTGTGCTTGGACCCATTCTCTTTAATATTTTATTAGTGATATCGCAAAAGGTCTTGATGGTAAGGTATGTCTTTTTGCTGATGATACTAATATATGTAACAAGGTTGATGTTCCAGGGGTGATGTTCCAGGGGGGATAAAACAAATGTCAAATAAACTAGAAAAATAGTCATGGTTTTGGAAACTGACATTTAATGTGGATAAGTGCAAGATAATGCATCTTGGATGTAAAAACCCAAGGGCAGAGTACACAATATTTGATAGAGTCCTAACCTAAAAATCTAAGGAAAGGGATTTAGGGATAATTATTTCAGATTACTTAAAGGTAGACAGACAATGTAATAGAGCAGCAGGAAATGCAAGCAGAATGCTTGGTTGTATAGGAAGAGGGATAAAAAGAGGGAAGTGCTCATGCCATGTGCTCATGTACAGAACAGTAGTAAGATCTCATTTGGAGAATTGTACGCACTACTGGAGAACGTATCTCCAGAAATATATTGATACTTTAGAGAGAGTTCAGAGAAGGGCTACTAAACTGGTTCATGGATTGCAGGATAAAACTTGCAAGGAAAGGTTAAAGGATCTTAACATGTATAGCTTGGACGAAAGACGAGACAGGGGGGATAAGATTGAAACATTTAAATACATAAAGGGAATCAGCACAGTAAAGGAGGAGACTATATTTAAAAGAAGAAAAACTACCACAACAAGAGGACATAGTCTTAAATTAAAGGGTTAAAGGTTTAAGAATAATATCAGGAAGTAAGGCAATAGCCTTCCAGCTGAAGTGGTAGAGGTTAACACAGCGAAGGAGTTTAAGCATGCGTGGGATAGGCTTAAGGCTATCCTAGCTATAAGATAAAGCCACGGACTAATGCAAGTATTTAGAAAATTGGGCAGACTAGATGGGCTGAATGGTTCCTATCTGCTGTCACATTCTATGTTTCTATAAACAGAACCCATCTATTCCAGTGTATAGCACTCTAACTGAAAAAAGAACAGAACTGCAAATCTTGCTTAACACACAAATGAAACTTAAACTTCTCATCTCTAAAAGCATATACTGTGTACAGGGAGGCAAATGTGGAAGATTACTGGTCCAGGCCCTTACACAGAAAAGACAAAACACATTCATCCCTAAAGTAAATACGACGGAGGGGACAATATCACAACTCCTTTCTGATATCCAACCAAGAATCCCAAACCTATCACCACAGATTACATAACATGAGAGCATCTAGAATTAATTTTATTATTCCTAACAATATATCCAAAGCTTTGGACAAACCCTTAACCAATGAGCATTTACGATGGAGATTAAGTCAATGTCACTTGGGAAGAGCCTAGAACCTAATGGCTTCTCTACAACATGTTATAAAGTATTCTCTAATTCTCTGGTCCAAACTTTCATAGCATCATTCAATTCACTGCCTACTTTCCCAAAGCCATCTCCTGCAGCATTAGAAGCATATCACACTTCTCACTAAGCCAGGTAAAGATTTGACAAATTGTGGGAGTTTTCACCATATTTCTTTGATAAATATGGATATGAAATTATTTACAAAAATATTGTCCAACTGCTCTAGACCACTTATGACAGGGCTAGTCTAGTCTGATCAAGCTGGTTTCATACCTGGGAGAGAAGCATAACGTAATACTACCAAAGTTCTCAATTTAATGCACTCAACTGTCAAAAACTCTGATTAAAATAATCTCTGTTGATGCCAAGAAGGCATATAACACGATGGACTTGTCCCTGCTGTTCTCCACTATACAATTTATGGGCTTAAGACCATTGTGGTTTAACTGGATAAAAGCTAAATACACTATACTGAGCACCAGAATACTAATCAACAGTCAGTTGTGCCTACACAAATTGAAAATGATTGAAAATGGCACAAGACAGAGGTGCCCCCTCTACCCCCTCCTATTTGGCTTAACTTTAGAGCCCTTCCTACAGGCCATTAGGATTAATACTAATATAAGAGGTCTTAAGATACCTGCCAATTACATTTCAGCATTCACTGATGATCTCCTTGCTGTCTCTGAGCCATTCTCCTCCTTACCGTCTCTGAGCCAGACTCCTTACCACACGTCTTGAGGGAAATCTCCAAATACAGCCTAGTATCACATTTTCAAGCAACGTTAGCAAAAGCAAAATCCTAAACATTCCCTATACATTAGAGATCAATCCAAACATTGTTTCCTTTCTCACAGGTTGATAAATATATTGAGTACTTAGGCACAATCATATCATATCTGACCAAAATGTACAACCTAAATTTAACACCTTTAGTACACTCAGTAACACAAGACCTTAAGACATGGCATCTCCCTTATTTCAATTGGCTCTTTAGAATCAATCTTTTAAAGATACATCTTACCCTGTTTTCTTTACTTACTCTAAACATTACCAATATTCATATCTAAGACATTTTTTAAAACTATTCAATAACTGTTTACCTCTTTCATATGGTCCTACAAATGACCCAGACTAGCATTTGGTCTAGAACAGGCAGAGGTCTTGGTATGCCCAACCTAGAGTTGTATTACCAGGCAGTCATATTTATTAGAATTTATGATTGGATCAAACAACTTGATTAATTGATATACCTGCAACATTAAGGTCCCAATTGAAATAGCCCCATTGGGATAATGCAGACTCATTACTAACACACAAAATCCCACATCCAACTGTTTTGTTGTGTTTGGAGGATGATTAGACATCACAAAAATACTCCCACCACTGGATAGAATATCCAGTCGCTTAGAGTATAAACTGGAATTAAATTAAGAATGAAAAACTCATAGTAATGTTAAATACTTGATAAATAAAGAAATGATGACAGTACAACATAGATACCCATTCCTAATAGTCAGAATCCAATGGATAACAATCTTGCCTAATGGCGCCTAATGGCACACCTCCAAATGCCCTAGTCAGAAAATGTATATAAATATATTTTTGCAAAAAACTGAACTGAGGGAAGCTATAGGATCACTCATAAAGGGGTTAACCTATTCGCCCAAGCGATAATAATAAAGAAAAAAGAGAGAAAAGAGTGACCTAATAATTAAAATGTAACTTTTAATGAATTCATTAAAAATAGTAAATGTGTAAGGATAAATATCAATTAACCAAATACTAAATGTAAAGAGTCATTATTAAGAATAGATATATAATACAAAGAGTAATATTTCTAACAAATGGAAAGTGCCCCAGAAATACTGTAATAGGGACAAATAGCCAGTAAAAAGATATATATAATATATCAGAGATACCATATAATGACTCTAAACTAAAACCGAAAAATAATATAATTGGGAGGTTCTGTTCAAAGTTTTCAGAAATCCAATCCCAAAAATGAGTTAGCAAAACCAAGTTTTGCAATCACAGAGAGCAGAGATAGTATTGTTGCTATTAAAGTGTTACAAAGTGAATTATTATGGTGTACCAAAAGAATACCTACAACTTGACATGTTAATCCAATCTGTTAATGATGGGATATTAAGAATAAGTGATTAGACATCACCTTACCCCATCCCTGTGAGAACTCCTGTACCTACTGTGGTGGTCCACCAGTCATGTTTCTTCCACCATGTCTATTCATTCTGACCAATACTCCAGCCTGTGTGCGCATGCCCCTTTTTATGAAGCAGAACATGCATGCTAGCATCATAACGTCAGTAACGCCCATTACAATAATTATCAATGCCCTATCAAGTTTCTTGGTGTGGCTACTTCATTAATTCCCCCACCTATAAAAGCATTGTTTGCCATCATAACAGTGACCTGTTGCATTTGCTAAGTGTCTCAAGAGCTAGTTTATTTTTCTGTCTATTGTCTTTTGGGTATTTGAATTGGCTATTCTCTGACTAGTTTGTATTTCTGGCTTCTTTGTCCCAGAAATGGCATATGTATAGTAATTCACTGCACCCCTTGACCTTAGCATGTTGTGACATTATACTTATCTTACTTACGTTTGTTTAGCCCAACCACTCTAAGAACCATTATAGACTCTTTTTTTGTCCCTCTTTGGTGGGTTTATATTCTGTGTGTTGAGTCATATAAATGTGACAATCACCATACCTTTACCCTCTTTACTCTCTCTTTAGCCAAGAATTCTCCCCAGGGCACCAAGGCATACTATACTCCAAATATTCTAACTCTGTCTATTTAACCCTTGGAACAATGTTCACTCAGCAGGATGTCAAACCCCTACATACCTTCACACACCCTCACACACCAACTTTGCTATATTCTCTCTATCAATTGCTGCTCTTTATTCAGACTGTGACTCGTGGCTTCCCAGGTCTCTGTCCCTTATCTAAATTTGAGAAGTACTGTTTGACACACTCACTCAAAAATCTCTCTACCTTTTTTGACCTTTTACTACAAGCCAAACATATATCCCTTCCTCGTTTTACTTATGTTTGTGCCCCAGAGTTAAATAACTTCTTATCACCATCAAAATGGAAAAAAGTATTAGTTTTTCTACAAAGGTCCTCTTACAATGTTGCCACACAGGAAAGTAACTACAAACAATTAACTAAATAGAATTATTCCCCATCACTTTTGCAGAAACTTTTTCCAAACACTCAAGACAAATGTTGACGTTGTTTACAACCTGGAGGAACTCCATCACATATTTAGTGGACATGCCCTACAACTGAACAATTCTGGAAACAAATCATATCATTTATACATCTAGTTACACGTGTCTCTGATATACACTCCTAAAGCCACACTCTTTTACTTACTCCCAGAGTCACTCTCAGGTTTTTAAAGTTTTTTGCTTAAACATCACCTGAGTGCAGCAAACCAATTGATTCATCACTTCTGGAAAATTATTAAAGCACCATCCATAAGAGATTAAGAGGGCAGAATCAGTTCAATATATGGAAGAATTACATTGTATCTTGATGAATAAATACTCATTCTTTCTAAATACCTGGACCCTTGGTCCGAGAATTGAGCAGCTAGACTGTAGAAGCATGAGCAATACACAAAAACTGCTTCATGAAGCTAAAGTTGGTCTTGTGCCTATAGTGTCCCTTTAGTAGCTAATCTCATAACCCAAGAACGTTTGGTACACATTTTAAGCAGTGTAGTCTGTAAACACTCTCTATATAAATTCCATCCACTTAAGTCCACAAAATTTTCGCGTTGAATATTATAATTTATCAACAAGAAGAAAGATAGAATGAGGTTATACATTATAAATTATTTTATACATTTATAAATGTTGTCTCTAAAGGCCATTTTGATCCAGATCCTATAGTGCAACACTTCAAAAGAAGTAATGTAACCCGGAAAAACCACGATAACAACTACACAATTGTTCCTTGTTACTTTTCTCAGAATTAATAACAAGCTGTTGGTAATAATATATGCTGTCATTTGCAAACACATTTTTGGTCCTGAAAGCACTACTTATTTTTACTTCTTATGATGATGAAGATGTATACCCTATGAGATGAAAATGTTAACTTGGAACACTCACAAATTAAAGAGCCAGTTAGGAGGTGGCTCTAGGCTGTACAGGCATTTCATCAATCTAAGGTTGATGCTGGGTAAAATACTTCAAGTGTCAGGTCCATCAGAAAGCAGCAATATTCCTTCAAAGGGTAGCCAGGAACCAGATGAAGTTAAAAACTTTTTATTGCACATAAGACAAAGTAAAACTGTAAAGATGGGGTATATTAGGGGGAATATTTATGTTTATGAATAGACATTGTATGCACAGACGCACCTTAGGAAGACCCTGAGTTTGGTGGAAACATGTTATGTCAATATCCTTATAGTTTTACTTTGTTTTATGTGCTATAAAGAGTTTTTTAACTTCATATGGTTACTGACTACCTTTTAAAGGAATATTTATTGACTGCACTGAGTTTTAATTAAAGCCCCATTGATTCTTTGACACTTTTAGTTATAATGAAAATTATATTTGATTTCTTCACATTCCTTTAATATTAGTCTTGCTCAAGTAGAGATGAAAAGTAGAAATAATAAGTCAGAGACCTCACCACTGAAAGGAGCATAAATAAGGTGTCCATCATGGCAGCAGAAGTGGATAGTAGTTGTTTAAGCTTTATATGTTTCTGTGCCACCACTGGCAGTAGCACAGATCCACATTATGTTACACTTACACATATATATGGAACTGATCAGTTCATTTATTTCCTCTGTGAGGCTGTGCAGAGGAACTGTACATTTAACTTGTATAAAATGCCTTAATAGTATAAGCTTTTAAGTCTTCTCCACCACCTAAACAGTCAACGCCATGGTATTTTATTAACTGAAGCACAGCCAGACATCAAATAAGACCTATGTAATTCTGTTTGGCTTTAAAATGTATTCATTGAGTTGCTAAAGTTGACCCTTAACCCCAAAAAATCAAATAAATTCTATAATATACACACAACAGTATATAGTACCATAGTTACAAAGCATATTGTGGTTTAGAGCTAATTAAAAATACAAAGTTTGTTATGACAAGCAAATGCATATAATTAGAAATAAAAGTTGAAATATGCTGAAGTATGAATTAGTTGATTATGATCCACAAATCAACATAATCCTCTTTACTAAATCGTACTGGATTAGTTTACAATTCCTAAAAGTAAAAGCTTGCATTCATGTTAAATTTGTAAAATGTGTACAATAACAAAAACAGACGTGAACGTTGCTAAACTATTCATTCAGTTACAATAGTTTCATGCTTAAAGTTTTAGACTTAGTTGTAAAGGTTAGGCACAAGCTATTCTTTTTATTAATGCTAATTAATTATGATGACACATTCATGATATTTGCTTTGTGCATATTAATGTTTATCCAGGAGATAAAAACTAAATTCTACATCTGTATAATTATGGTTTAATTCACGTAAGTATTATCTGGCCCGAGTGGGCAAAACATGTCCACTTTTGTTTTTAGGTTTAAAAACTCAAGAATTATCACTTTTTTTTATTATCTAGCAAATTTCAGGCCCAACTCCAAAAGTAAACTAAGAAGGAACCAAAAGCACTTGAGTCTCTGCCCAGATCCACGTAAAGCTTTTAGGCTACCATCACATAATCTATTCACAAAGAGGACTATACATAGGATACAATGCCATGCATTTAGACTGGAAGAAAGGACATTTAGTCTAAGGCATAGGAAAGGTTTTTTTTTACAATAAGAACAATAATGATGTGAATTCTCTGCCTGAAAATGGGGTTTTATCAGAGTGTGTACAGATGTTTAACCCCTTAAGGACACATGACATGTGTGACATGTCATGATTCCCTTTTATTCCAGAAGTTTGGTCCTTAAGGGGTTAAACAACAACTAGATGCATACTTGCAAAAACATAATATTCAAGGATATAATTTTTCAATTATAGGGTAATAGTTTCTTGATCCAGGGATAAATTTGACTGCCATTCTGGGGTCAAGAAGGATATTTTTCCATAGTTTGTTGCAAAATTGGAAGTGCTTTAGACAGTATTTATTTTTGTTGCCTTCTTTTGGTTTAACAGCAAAAAGCAGATGTTAGGAAGGTTGAACTTGATGGATACATGTCTCTTTTTAGCTTATGTAATGTGTTTGGGTAGTTGAGTTTGAAAGCTGCTGAATGAAGATGTGAGGCACACATCATCGCCCAAATAATGTGGACACAAACACACTGAACACCTCATTCCAAAAGCATGATCTTTTCCAACAGTTGATTGACTTTACCATAACCACCATCTGGGAAAACATTTGAGTGAATTGTTATGTTTCTCTTTTACCACAAACATTTTGTGAATTCTAACAGTGACATTGGGCAAGTAAGCCTTGATGGCAGTCAACACTGAAATGCATCCACAAACCATATCTAAAGCAATGTTCATGAATGCCAACTCAAAACTGGAATTGGCCTCAAACTATGTTCACAAAATTCACAATCATATCAATTGTCAAAGCAAGTTGTAACTCACAGTGTTCCTCCACTGAACCTATAAGTCCCTGCCCAAACCATGAAACAACAAGCTTAGGCAATTATTCTTTCTCCATAAAATATATTGTTGGGCTCTACGCAGTCAATCCAATAGCATTCACCTGGCATCAACCAAACAGGTTAACACCATACTCAGAGTCATCGGTTGGACTGATGGTAACAGATGGAGAAATTCAATTCATAATTACAAAGAAATCCTTTCCACCATTCCAAAGTCCAGTGGTTGTTACACACCACGTCACTGCATGCTTCGCAGCTATAGCTTGTGTGTGGCTGTTCAGCCATTGAAACACATTTCTTGAAGCTGATATATTTTCACACTTTACTCGATAAACAAGTGATATTCACAGTCCATGGACTTGGGCAGCCTACCTCTACTCACTTAAAGGGACACTCCAGGCACCCAGATCACTTCTGCCTATCGGAGTGCTCTGGGTGCCAACTCCCACAACCCTTAACCCTGCATGTGTAATTATTGCAGTTTTTATAAACTGCAATAATTACCTTGGAGGGTTAAGTCCTCCTCTAGTGGCTGTCTAGAGGGACTTCTTAGAACACGAAAAGTATTTTAAACGACGCTGGATGTTCTCACGCTATGCATGAGGACCTCTAATGTCGCCAGATTCCCCAAAGGAAAGCATTGAATAATGCGTGCACATTGGGTCTCCGCCACCGGCTGACGAAGGGACGGAGCATGAGCGGAGCCTGACCCAGCTCCGAGGGACGTTGGCACTGAATTCAGGCAGCATGGGATGGGGGTGGGATGGAGAGGGTCACTGCAGGGTCCTGCAGTGCCAGGAAAACAGATATGTTTTCCTGGCACTGGAGAGTCCCTTTAATCTCACTTAAATTGCTGTTAGTTTCACAGAAACACAACTTATAGAACGCCAGAGTGCAGAGGCGGCTCTCTAATTAGGCGGTTTAGGCGGCCGCCTAAGGCCTCGCGCTGGCTGGGGCCTCGCGGCCGCCTAAACCGCCTTTTGGCAGACTGTGTCAGGTCCTCGGTCAGTGACACACAACACACTTCAAGCAGCTACCCCATACACATACGGTCTCAGACAAAAACGCAAACATGCTGACAGAGACATACATTCACACACACAAGGATACTTTCTGTCAGACACACTCTCAGTTAGTGGGGCCTCATGTTTGAGTTTCGCCTAAGGCCTCATAAAGTCTAGAGTCGCCTCTGCCAGAGTGGCTCTAACAAGGTAGACATTTGGAGGACTGATTTCTTTAAAAGTTACCATCCTAAGATAGTGTCATGGTGAAGAACACAATGCAGTATTGGTATTGTACTGCCAGTGCTAGTTTATGGACTTTACGTAATTGCATACTTAATTTTATGGACTAGCAAATGGCTTCAACCATTATTTTCAGGACATCTTATCATTTATAAAAATAAAAAAAAACACAAGCCATTAAAATACGCTATTTGTATTTTAATAATTTAATCCTTCTATACACTTAGGAAAAACCTCACCTTTGTTTTGTACTGGTGATTTCCAAGCTGGCAGCTACTCCACTCAATGGTTTCATTTTTACTTCTTGCATAGCAGCAAGTGGGTTAATGAAAACATACTTTCACAGAAACCAAAACTGATTAAATAAACCATCTCTGTAATTAATAGTTAATTTTAAATGAAGACCAACAGTTAAGAATTTTTTTGGGGGGGCGAAAAAAAAATATTTAATTTCCCCATCCTTAGACCTATAATATAAACAATCTGAAACCACAAACTCTGCAGAGTTCCATACATAATCAAAACTGTTTTCTTTCTTTTTTCCCCCTTTACGCAAAACATATCTGACACATGTCTAGGGCAATAGGACATAATACTTATGCAGAACACAGCTGAAATAGATTAAAAAAGGCCTGCAAGGAACTATAGGATCACCACAATCATGCCATATAAAGGCTGCTTAATTCTGCAGCAAGGACCTCACCAAACAAGCAGAACGTGAAAGAAAAAAAGAAAAGAAAAGAACAGAAAGAAATATGTAGCAGTTTGCATTACAGTATTAGATGTTGCCTTGTTTCTAATCATTCACTGGAACCTATTTTGTAGTTAACCTCTATAAAAGATTGTAATACTGAGCAAAGACCTGTCACACACACATTATTTAGAAGCCCTTATTATTATTTTATTGCTAGTCTTTGACAGCTGAGAAAAAGCCAAAAGCTTTAATCTTTCTTTTGCCTTTTATTTTACAGCGTAAGAGCTGTATGTAGGATAGATTTGATTAATATGTAACAGAGATGCAATTCTCTCTAAAATGTGCTGTACTTTAGAACCCTGGAAAACAAACTGCATCACAATGGTTTAAATCTCAGTCCATTGTATTATATAGACATCATAAATAATAGAGAGCAGGCAGATATTGCTGCAGGCTTCATCTACATAACACATCTGAGCTCTCTATAATGTGCTCGACTTGTCACTTTTAGTACAGAAGGGAGGTAATAAAGCGAGCAGCTGACTAAAACACATCGAAACTACTTCCACTTCCAGGGTGGCAAATGCTCATTAAGTAATCTTAGCTGTGACTTTTCAAACCCATAACTCTTAGAAATGTAAAAAAGTTGCCAGAAGAGATTAAGCACATAATCTATGACACAGTAATAAATATTTTGTGAGCATTCCAGATTCCGTCTGCTTTGTTTTGTGTGCTGTTTTGCACAGTAAAGGTGTGACTATGCTATGTTTTTATTTACAAGGAAACTAATAACCTTGTCACCATACCCTGAGAGTGTTTTAAATCATATCACATCAAGAAAAATATTAACGGAGCAGTCTAAGCATCAAAATCACTTTGTCTTAATGAAGTGATTTGGGGGCATAGATGATGCTCCTGCAGCCTAGCAACAGAAAACAGTGTATATTGTAATAAACAGAACTGCTGACATTTCTACTAGTGGTTGTCAAACGTTATAGAGTTGTGGATAAAAGGCATTTTGCACAGTCTGTTGCTCTTCATAATTCATTTTCTGCACTTTCAGAGTGTAATGGTGTTGTGGAGAGAGGCACTGAGGCTAGTGGTGTTGTGGAGAGAGGCACTGAGGCCAGTGGTGTTGTGGAGAGAGGCACTGAGGCTAGTGGTGTTGTGGAGAGAGGCACTGAGGCTAGTGGTGTTGTGGAGAGAGGGACTAGTAGAGGCACTAAGACTAGTGGTGTTGTAGAGAGAGGCACTGAGGCTAGTGGTGTTGTGGAGAGAGGCACTGAGGCTAGTGGTGTTGTGGAGAGAGGCACTGAGGCTAGTGGTGTTGTGGAGAGAGGCACTGAGGCTAGTGGTGTTGTGGAGACCGGCTTGGAGACTATGGTGAGGCCTAATAGAAAGCAGTTGTTGTTGGGTGATTCCATTATAAGAGGTGTGGAGATGGACAATGGTGGTCTTGTGAGGTGTCTTCCCGGAGCTACTGCTCACAGAGACAGGAGACGTATCTGTAATATTGTTAAGCAAGCAAAGCAGGAAGGGGAATTGGATGTACTTGTCCATCTAGGGACAAATGACTTGGCTTGCAATGAGGTTTCAGAGGTTAAGGAAGTTTTTAGTGTTTTTGCCAATGATATACGGCAGGTTGCTTCCACACTGTCATTCTCTGAAGTTCTGCCTGTGCATAACACTCAGAACGACAGGCGGATGCGTATTAGGGACTTTAATTTGTGGCTTGGTGAATGGTGTCGGGAGCAAGGATTTGGCTTTATTTCTCATGGTAGCTCTGTTTGGAATGGAGATAAGCTGTACAAAAAAGATGGTTTGCATCTTTCTCAAAAGGGAACAAATGTTCTCAGTGAGCAGTTCAGAGGTTTTGCTAGGATGTATTTAAACTAGGAGGGGGGGCAAAAGGGTGATAAAACATCAATCCAATTGTCCCCCAAAACAAGGACAGAAGGTGCCTGTAGCAAGTGTGTTAAAAAAATGATAAGCTTAGAGTCATGTCTACAAATGCTCGCAGTTTAGGGAATAAGATCCATGAACTTGTGGCAATAATGGCAACTGATAGTGTAGATTTAGTCGCTGTTACTGAGACATGGTACAATGAGAAAATGACTGGGACATAGCAATACCAGGGTACTCTTTATATAGGAAAGATAGGGAAGGCAAGAAAGGGGGAGGGGTGGCCTTGTATGTGAAGGATAGCATAAAATCTAGCCTAATAAAAGTTAGTGAGGCAAACATAGAGTCCGTTTGGGCTACGTTAGAATTTGGTAATCACACAGTAACTCGTGTAGGTGTGATTTATAGGCCCCAGGACAAATTGAAGAGTTAGATAATCTACTAGTTGAGGAAATAGCTAAAATGACAATGAAGGGGGAAGTTATCATCATGGGTGACTTTAATCTTCCTGATGTAAATTGGAAAACAAAATTAGCTACTTGTGCCAGGAGCACACATATTCTAAACTCCCTACTGGGATTGTCTCTAAAACAAGTTGTTGAGGAGCCAACTCGTAAAGAGGCCATACTAGATTTAGTGTTAACAAATGGAGATTTGGTATCAGATATTACTGTAGGTGAAAGTTTAGGATCCAGTGATCATCAGTCAGTGTGGTTTAATATAAGAACAGTGACTGAGTCACACCACACAAAAACAAAAGTTTTAGACTTTAGAAAAACAGACTTTTCTAAAATTAGAATATGGGTAGAGGAGTCATTATCAGACTGGAGCAATTTAAATGGAGTCCAAGAAAAATGGGATTATTTAAAAGTTGCACTATTGAAGGCAACAGAAAATTGCATTAGGCTTGTCAGTAAAAGCAAAAAATTCAAGAAACCACTGTGGTACTCCGCAGATGTGGCCAAAATAGTTAAAAACAAAAAGTTAGCATTTAGGAATTATAAAAAAACCCAGAGTGAGGGAGACAAAATGATCTATAAGATTAGGCAGAAAGAGGCTAAGCAAGTTATAAGAGCTTCCAAATCACACACAGAAGAGAAAATAGCACAGTCAGTAAAAAAGGGGGACAAAACATTTTTTAGATACATAAATGAGAAAAGAAAAGTAAAACAAGGATTAGTTAGATTAAAACAAAAGAAGGAAGGTATGTAGAAGAGGATAAAGGTCAGGCTGACTGCCTCAATGAATATTTTTGTTCTGTATTTACAGAAGAAAATGAAGGAAAGGGACCTCAGTTGAGAAAAAGGATAAATGAGTCATTTATTACACGTGAGTTTACAGAGGAAGAGGTTCTATTTCAACTGTCAAAAGTAAAGACAAATAAGTCAATGGGACCTGATGGAATACACCCAAAGCTATTAAAAGAGCTTAGTGGTGTACTAGCAAAACCATTAACAGATTTATTTAACCAATCATTGTTAACAGGAGTAGTCCCAGAAGATTGGAAGTTAGCGAATGTTGTGCCCATTTACAAGAAAGGTAATAGGGAGGAGTCGGGCAACTATAGGCCAGTAAGCCTTACTTCAGTAGTGGGGAAAGTGATGGAAACCATGTTAAAGGATAGGATTGATGAACATCTAAAAACACATGGATTTCAAGATCAGAGACAACATGGGTTTACTTCAGGGAGATCATGCCAAACTAATCTTATTGATTTTTTTGATTGGGTAACTAAAATTATAGATCAGGGTGGTGCAGTAGACATTGCTTACCTAGATTTCAGTAAGGCTTTTGACACTGTTGCACATAGAAGGCTTATCAATAAACTGCAATCTTTAAGTTTGGATTCCAATATTGTTGAATGGGTAAGACAGTGGCTGAGTGACAGGCAACAGAGGGTTGTAGTTAATGGAATATATTCGAAGCTTGGACTTGTCACCAGTGGGGTACCTCAGGGATCTGTACTTGGACCCATTCTCTTTAATATTTTTATTAGTGATATTGCAGAAGGTCTTGATGGTAAGGTATGTCTTTTGCTGATGATACTAAGATATGTAACAGGGTTGATGTTCCAGGAGGGATAAGCCAAATGACAAATGATTTAGGTAAACTAGAAAAATGGTCAGAATTGTGGCAACTGACATTTAATGTGGATAAGTGCAAGATAATGCATCTTGGACGTAAAAACCCAAGGGCAGAGTACAGAATATTTGATAGAGTTCTAACCTCAACATATGAGGAAAGGGATTTAGGGGTGATTATTTCTGATGACTTAAAGGTAGGCAGACAATGTAATAGAGCAGCAGGAAATGCTAGCAGAATGCTTGGTTGTATAGGAGAGGTATTAGCAGTAGAAAGAGGGAAGTGCTCATGCCATTGTACAGAACACTGGTGAGACCTCACTTGGAGTATTGTACACAGTACTGGAGACCGTATCTTCAGAAGGATATTGATACCTTAGAGAGGGTTCAGAGAAGGGCTACTAAACTGGTTCATGGATTGCGGGATAAAACTTACCAGGAAAGGTTAAAGGATCTTAACATGTATAGCTTGGAGGAAAGACGAGACAGGGGGGATATGATAGAAACATTTAAATACATAAAGGGAATCAACACAGTAAAGGAGGAGACTATATTTAAAAGAAGAAAAACTACCACAACAAGAGGACATAGTCTAAATTAGAGGGACAAAGGTTTAAAAATAATATCAGGAAGTATTACTTTACTGAGAGGGTAGTGGATGCATGGAATAGCCTTCCAGCTGAAGTGGTAGAGGTTAACACAGTAAAGGAGTTTAAGCATGCATGGGATAGGCATAAGGCTATCCTAACTATAAGATAAGGCTAGGGACTAATGAAAGTTTTTAGAAAATTGGGCAGACTAGATGGGCCGAATGGTTCTTATCTGCCGTCACATTCTATGTTTCTATGTTTCTATACTGAATCTAGCTAAGCCCTAACCTCACAGGTGACAGTTCATCTTTATTGTTGATTATTGTAAGAAATATGTTATGTAATACACCACACAATACTAAGAGTGAGACGATAACTTCTTATACCCAGGTGGCTATGTTGGTGCGAGTATGGATTAAAATATTGGTCTCTGGCAGTCTCTTGCATGTGTGCAAGTTTGGGTAGCAATTAAATATGGGACTAACTGGAGAACATATTTACTTAATTATACTTTGACATAATAGTAACATTTGGAAGTGTAGCCATAGTGTAATGATATTGATGTTACAAAGTTTTGGAGTCCAGTAGCCAGATCAGCAATGTTTTCTGCCAGAGGTAGCCACTCGTTACCCAGGTGGTTGAGCCCCTGAGCCTTGAGTGGCCTTCTGGTCTTAAGCAGAGATGGGAGACTGGAACAGAAAGATGATAATCGTAGTGAGGCAAGCCGAGGTCAGTGGGAAGGAGAAGCAGCAAAGTCAAAAACAGTCCAAATTCAGCAACAGGAAGGAGAAACAGGAACACGCTGGATTAGAGAGTACAGGAACCACAATAATCTGGCAAAGGTACAGAGACAGGAAGTGGCTTTTATAGGCCAAGAACCAGACACCTGACCAGACACAGCTGAAGTGAGTTGTCACTGATAACCTTGACTCTACAAGCAATAGTATCAGATCTCAGGTAAATTTGCAAAAGGCAGGCTGGTGTACTGGTAAGGAAAAGGTTTAGCACCATGTAAACCAGGGTTCGAAACCCAGCAGAGTCAGTTCCTCACATTACCTCCACCTCTACAGGCGCAGCCTCTGGATGCCCTATTTCCTGGTTTAGCAGGGTACTGTGCATGGAAAGACTGAAGAAGATCAGGAGCATGAATATTGTCCACTGGTTCCCACGATCTATCCTCCTCACCATAGCCTTTCCAATGAACCAAGTATTGAAGCTTGTTGCGGAAGATCCTGGAGTCAAGAATTTTTTCCACCTCGTATTCATCTTCACCATCCACGAGGACTGGTGGTGGGGCAGGCAAGGCTCGACCAGGGAAAGTATTTTCATGAAAAGGTTTAAGCAGTGCCACGTGAAACACCGGATGTATTTTCATGGAATCCGGAAGTTGCAGACGGAAGGTGACTGCATTGATCTGAGCGATTATCTTAAAAGGTCCCATGAACTTTTGACCCAATTTATGAGAAGGAATCCTAAGCTTAAGATTCTTTGTTGACAGCCAAACCTTGTCACCAACATGATAAACTGGGGCCTCCTTTCTGTGCCTATCAGCAGCTCTTTTGTAACATTCCTGAGCCTCCGAAAGAGTCTCCTTCAACAGTTCTTGGGAATCTCGTAAGGCGGTTAGCCGGTCAGTGACTGCAGGAATGGGAGTAGTAATTGGGAGACTCACTAGAAAGGTTGGATGGTAACCATAATTGGCAAAAAATGGGCTCAGAGAAGTGGAGCTGTGTTGGGCATTGTTATAGGCAAACTCCGCCGTGGGTAGAAAATCCAGCCAGTCATCCTGCAGGTAACTAATATAGCACCGCAAATATTGTTCTAAAGTCTGGTTGGTTCGCTCAGTCTGTCCATTACTTTGTGGATGAAAAGCTGAAGACAGATTTACATTAATACCTAGAATAGAACAAAAATATTTCCAAAAATGAGATGTAAACTGCACTCCCCTGTCAGAAATTACTTCATCAGGCACTCCATGCAAGCGAAATATTTCCCGAATAACAAGGTCAGCAGTCTGTTTAGCTGAAGGGAGACCACGAGCTGGTATGAAATGACTCATCTTGGTTAACCGGTCCACAACAACAAGAATAGTAGTGTGTTCCTTAGAGGGAGGTAGTTCCACAATAAAGTCCATGGATATAGATCCCCAGGGACGATGAGGAATCGGAAGAGGCTGAAGCAAGCCAACAGGGGATGAGCGAGGAGTCTTATGTCTGGCACATACATCACAAGATGACACATACTTCTTAACATCCTCATAATATTTAGGCCACCAAAAGGATCGGGTAAGTAGTTCTTGTGTCTTTCGGATTCCTGGATGACCTGCTGGTTTAGAGTCATGGTAGAGGCGTAAAACGTCCAGTCGCACTGATTCTGGAACAAACAGACGCTGTTGAAAAATCCAAAACCCATTAAGCATGGTCATATGAAGATCACGAGGAGGATCACGAAAAACTGGATCTTTAGAGTAGCCCTTTTTAATGCGAGACATTAGATCAGAAGGAAAGGTAACTCCTAAAAATCTGCTCTCCGGCAAGATGGTGGCCTTGGTTACTGTAGTATGGAGGGGGTCAGCTATCCTAGACAAGGCATCCGCCTTGCCATTTCTGGAACCAGGGCGGTATGAAATAAAAAAATTAAACCTTGAGAAAAATAGGGACCAGCGTGCTTGTCTGGCTGACAGTCTCTTAGCGGATTGGATACATTCCAGATTTTTGTGATCTGTGAGGACAGTAATTGGATGGGTGGCTCCCTCCAAGAGATGTCTCCATTCGGTGAAGGCAGCTTTTATAGCCAAAAGTTCTTTATTCCCTATGTCATAATTTCTTTCTGCTGGTAACATCTGGCGGGAATAGAAGGCACATGGATGTAACAACATCTTAGGTCCAGTCCTTTGAGACAGTATAGCCCCAACAGCTGAATCAGAAGCATCTACCTCTACAGTAAATGGCAATTCTGGCTGAGGATGTACCAAGATAGGGGCAGATGTAAACAGAGTCTTTAATCTGGAAAATGCAGTGTCAGCCTTATTGGACCACTGAAAAGGAGTCCCTTTACGTGTAAGTTCAGTGATCGGTGTAATAACGGCAGAGAAATTCTTAATGAAACGCCTGTAAAAATTGGCAAACCCCACAAATCTCTGTATATCTTTTTCATTCTTGGGGATGGGCCAGTCCAGCACAGCTTTAATTTTACTTGCGTCCATACTTAAACCTTTAGGAGTTATTACATACCCCAGGAACTGAATTTCTGTTTGTTCAAACTCACATTTTTCCAGTTTAATGTATAGGTGGTGGGTACGAAGGCGCTCAAGAACAATGCAGACTTGTTTTCTGTGATTTTCAAGATTATCAGAAAATATCAGGATATCATCCAAATATGCCACAACAAACTGATCCAGGAGATCCCGTAGTACATCATTGATTAGATGCTGAAAAGTTGCAGGGGCATTACAAAGCCCAAATGGCATTACTAGATATTCGTAATGTCCGTACCTGGTTCTGAAAGCTGTTTTCCATTCATCATTTGGTCTTATGCGAACCAGATTATATGCCCCCCGTAGATCAAGCTTTGTAAATATTTTAGCTGAACGAAGTCTCTCCAGAAGTTCAGGAATGAGAGGCAAGGGATAACGGTTTTTAACAGTGATTTTATTAATGTCTCTGTAATCGACACATGGCCGTAGACTGCCATCTTTCTTTTCTACAAAGAATATAGGAGCTCCTGCTGGAGAAGTGGATGGTCGAATAAAGCCTTTGGCAAGATTTTCTTGTATGTATTCACGAAGTGCTTTCAATTCAGGCTCAGAAAGGGAGTATATACGGCCAAATGGGATAGCAGCTCCAGGTAGCAGCTCTATGGGGCAATCATAAGGCCTGTGAGGTGGAAGCTGATCAGCATTCTTCTTATCACAGACATCTGCAAAATCCTGATATTGTAGCGAAGCTTAGTTAAGTTTGTAGCAACCATTTCATTAATTGTTGTGGTAACAGGTGTCGCCTTAGAGGGTTGACAATTCATTAAGCAGTGTTCTGAAGGAAAGGACAAAGTTCTAGTCTTCCAATCAATCTGTGGGTTATGCAGAGCAAGCCAGGGTATACCCAAAATCACTGGAAACTGTGTTGAGGAAATTAGGTGGAAAGATATAGACTCATGGTGATTCACTTCCAGAATCAATTTTAAGGGCACAGTCTCATGTGTAACCGGGCCTGACGTAAGTGGAGAACCGTCTACTGTTTCCATTAACACAGGTGAAGATTTAGGGATAGACTGAATTTTATTTCCTGCTGCAAATTTAATGTCCATAAAGTTTCCGCCTGCTCCGGAATCTATCATAGCTGTAGTTGAAATTTTATTATCACCATATTGCAAAGTGATAGGCACCACCAAATGAGGATGTTGAGTCATCATACCTTCTTCACCCTGAGCCAGAGAAAACAAGGGTTGTGTGACAGAATCCAGTTGGTCTGAAATCTGGGATTGGTGTTGAATCTGTGCACCCTCAGCAGTCATAGCTATTGTTCTTTTAGACTTGTTAGGGCAATTGATGGCATAATGCCCTGCACTACCACAATACAGGCATAAGTTGTGAGTGCGTCGCCACTGTTTTTCTTCATTGGATAATGGCCCTCTTATTAGATCTACCTGCATAGCCTCAGGTTCAGAGTCTGTAGGTGTTTGTGGGGTCGGAGTAGAAATTCTTGAATAGAAAGTAGGAGTAGCACTTGGTTTAAAAGAGCCCTGTCTTTCCAATCTTCTTTCTGAAAGTCTCCGATCAATACGGATAGCCAACCGCACAAATGCATCAAACTCAACAGGAAGATCAACACGAGCTAGCTCATCTTTTATAGCTTCTGAGAGACCCCTTCTGAAGTGGAACCTCTGGGCTGATTGGTTCCAAGTAGTATCAGTAACCCACTGTCTGAATTCAGCAGCATATTCAGCCACAGAGCGCCTCCCTTGATGTAAATGAAGGAGAGTGGCTTCTGCTGTAGCACAGCGATTGGGATCATCAAAAACTAGGCACATGGCCTCAAGAAAGTCTTTTAAATTTCCCAAGATTGGACTGTCCTGTTCCAGAAAAGGGGAGCCCCAGGCCAGGGCTTCATCTTTGAAGAGGGAAAAAATAAATCCCACCTTCTCTCTTTCAGATGGAAAACGGTTAGGTAACATCATGAAATGCAAACGGCATTGATTTAGGAAACCCCTGAATTTTTTGCGGTCTCCTCCAAATTTTTCTGGTAGAGGCAAGCGGGCATCTTGTGCAGGTGTAACAGTAGTAGTAGCAGCAGCCGCAACATCATGTGCCCTGTAGCTGGTAAGCTCACTATGCATTGATCGAACTTCACTGGAACAGACTGGAACAGAAAGATGATAATCGTAGTGAGGCAAGCCGAGGTCAGTGGGAAGGAGAAGCAGCAAAGTCAAAAACAGTCCAAATTCAGCAACAGGAAGGAGAAACAGGAACACGCTGGATTAGAGAGTACAGGAACCACAATAATCTGGCAAAGGTACAGAGACAGGAAGTGGCTTTTATAGGCCAAGAACCAGACACCTGACCAGACACAGCTGAAGTGAGTTGTCACTGATAACCTTGACTCTACAAGCAATAGTATCAGATTTCAGGTAAATTTGCAAAAGGCAGGCTGGTGTACTGGTAAGGAAAAGGTTTAGCACCATGTAAACCAGGGTTCGAAACCCAGCAGAGTCAGTTCCTCACACATAGATGTATAAATATCTACATAATGACTGACACAAACATTAAAATGGTTTCACTGGCTCTCCTAAACAAAACTTAAACACTATAGACATGGTGACAGCCACTCGAGGCACTTCTGAAGAATAGTTGAGTAAAACTCCACTATTTCTATCAGATGGTCTCAGAAAGTCCATCTGATTGGCACAACATGGCTTTTGGGATTGGATTGGTTAAGATAGGGCTTCTCTGAGGAGATCGGTGCCTAGAGGGAGATGAGATAAGTAAACTACATTTGTGTTTACAGTGTCTACATTAACATCTTCATTTACAGCGGGGGCTGTAGCGTTAGGTAATATATATAAATATATGTCTATTCCTAATGCTATAGTGTTTCTTTAAAACCTAGATGTTAAAAATATACTTGCTAGTGCAGCATTACAATGAATAGAAGGCAGATATAAAATGAAGGACTGAACCGTAACTGCATGATTGGTTGATAAGCAGAGCATGCATGTGGTCAATGTATGAAACTGGTTCAGTAATAGCCCCAACTGCGTACACCCACATTCCTCAAATGAAAGCCAGTGAAGCCAAGAGGGTGGATCATATAATGCAAGCAAAAGGCAAGAAAATATTATTAGTGTTATTAAATTGTCACCAAATATAATAGAAACGGATTATATGATTTAAGCAATGCATACTTCATCTCACCTACCTTGAAACACTCACTCTGATAGGACAACTACCTACACACACCTAATGTCTTGTTGGCACTCAAAGTAGTGCATTCTGCTATATTTTAAAGTGTTAGAGATGGCGTAATTAACTCTTTTCCCAAAGCTGTTTGGTTGCAGCTGGTCGCCATCAATGAGTAGCGGCTGCCAGAGAACATTAATTAGCAGCAGCAACAGTGGCATACAAAATAAAGAAAGATAGTAATTAGAAATCCAGACTATTTATTTCCACCATCTGCTAATCTGTAACACTTGCCCTGGTTGGCCTAGGCCAAAATACAGGCCAAGTTAGCATAGTGGACATGAGTAGCTTAGGTCTACAGTGTATGAACACTGATTTGTTATGGAACTTGGCATGCCAGCCAACGTGTACGTAAAATGCTTACTAGGGACCTTCTCAAAATTGAAATAGAATCTCTAGATTCAACAACCAACTGTCTGGCTCTGAGTTAAAACTCTCTTCTCTGGATGAGAAGTATTATAAAACTCTGCCTAAAAGTTTGAGGTATCACAGACATCATTGAGGCTATACTACCTGTTTTCATATGAGTGCTGTGCTTTAATACTGCAAGACACAGCAAAATTATTGCTGGAACTTTTGCATATTTAACCTCCTGCGTGACATTTTATTTTATTACCAGTCAATTCTTAGAAAGTTTTTTCTATCATTTTTCAGGAATATTTTGCTGAAAAGAAAAAAATATGCTGTGAGGATGCAAAATGATAATTGCAACTCAAGTAGTTTATGACTGTACTAACAATTATTATTTAACGCTAAGTGATGCTTATAGAATCATTAAAGGACAACTCAAATATCACACTGAGAATGTTTATTTTTTCACTAATTACTTTCCCCAATTGTAGAGTGATTAATTGAATTGATTGCAAAACTACTTTCTATGAGTTACAATAAAAAATGTAAGTATGTTAGCGTCACTGCATTTGATAATTCGCAAGCTCACTCTTGATTGAAAGATATATATATATATATACATATATATATATATATATGTATATATATATATATATATGTATGTATTGTATATATCTCTGTATATCTATCTATCTATGTTTCTCTCTCTTTCTCTCTCTCTTTATATATATATATATATATATCTCAAAATATACATTTGCTCACTAGCCATTGACAATTGGAAATCCCATTCTGGCTAATGGACCCCTACTGCCCCCACTAGTAGAATGGCAAAAAAAATTATCAGTTTTCTGATAAATCTAATTAAAGTAACACTATTGGATAAGGAATACAAACATGTATTCCTGACCTTATAGTATTAAAACCACCATCTTACCCCCCTCATCCCCCTTGCCTCCCCAAACGTAGTAACATCTTATTTATATTCCAGTCTGCTGCTGCTGGCTCTGCCCTGATGTGCTTGCTTGTCTGACATCATCACAATGCTTTCCCATAGGATTGGCTGAGACTGTTAAGGAGGCATTTTGGGGTAGAGCCAGCACAAGCCAAACACAGCCCTGGCCAATCAGCATCTCCTCATAGAG
Organism: Pelobates cultripes; assembly: GCA_933207985.1. Classification (NCBI taxonomy): domain Eukaryota; kingdom Metazoa; phylum Chordata; class Amphibia; order Anura; family Pelobatidae; genus Pelobates; species Pelobates cultripes. The sequence goes on along the minus strand of OW240912.1, from coordinate 231,298,406 downwards.
ATACATTGAATCAATGCATCTCTATGAGGAAAGTTCAGTGTCTCCATGCAGAGAGTGGAGACACTGAATGTCAGTGCTGCACAGTAGACAGGACTGCTTAAGGAAGCACATCTAGTAGCCATATGAGGAGTGACCAGTGGAGGTATCCCTAGACTGTTATGTAAACATTGTATTTAAAAAAAAGGGACTGTCCCTCCTAAATAGTGACACTTGGGAGGTATAGTTAAGGTGCCTAATGTGAGCCACAAAAAAAGAAAAATCATTCAAGCTGTTTAGATCACATTTTATCACCGTTGTGATGTTTGGTGTGAAGAACAACTCATTGCATGATCCATTACATTGCACAGACAGAATATTGCCCTTTGTACCAGAATCTACCGTAGAATATGCTCCTGCATTTGACTACTGCTTGTTTAAAAACAGATACTGAGTTATCTAGTGACTGTCAAAGTTTTCTAAAGCCTGAATTATTTTGTATTATTTTTTTTTAAAACCAGATATGATACACCTATATTTTTTTTACCTATGAAAGATGTTTTTGCATCATCTTGAGGTTTAGTAAAAAAAATCTAATAAGTATCTGTCTAGCTATGCCTAAGTTCACAGCCATTTCTAAAAGTTCACAGTAAAATAATTCTAATTGTAATCAGAACCACACATTATAGGCTTAAAACAGATCTAAAGAATTGGACTTAAAAACACACAACCTAATTTACATAATACATATGTCAATATGCTTATTTCAAAAGTAATGTAGGATATAAAATCTGCCACACCTGCCAATGTATTTTTCAATTAAAATGGGAATCCAAAGACCAATGGTGACCTTAAGCAACTGCTTATTTTTCTTACATGGTAACAGTATCATTATTCGCACCTGCAAGTTTTAGTCTCTACTTGTTCAGCCATCACTGAGTTTTGTAACACACACACACAGTTTAGATTAGTCATGAGTTAACCTTAAAGTGTTAATATATCGCAACTGCCCTGGCACTGTCCAAGAACTTAGAATCAGAACATACAAGGTACATTTCACCAATATTTATCCCAGAACACAATCTATTCTACATAAAACATAGATCACAGTGATTGTGTTCCCTTTTAGGTAATGTATATATATATATGATGGATTTATATAATATTTAGAGGTGGTTGCAATGCTAAATGTAGAAAATAATTCCGAAATGAACAGCTGAAATTAAACTAATGGAAATTGTATCATAGCTAGCAGCGATTCTGAGAGGAGGCCTGGCCAATGCGAATAGCTGCTCATCGGCAGCCGCTGATGTCTCCAGAACACAGCCAGATGGTCTGGTGCAACAACAGCCTTTCAGAATTAATAAGTGGTTCTCATGGGGAAGGACTCATTGAGTAACTCTTTCACACTGACATGCCGAGCTTTATTTCTCCCTTCGCTAGACACTTCACTTAGTGTACAATATGAACAGAGTTTGAAGGTGCCACTCAATTTCCTTACTGCATGTTTGCTTCTAATGGTGAAGCTTTTCATCTTGAAATTATGGTAACGTGTATGCGCATTTGGAGTATATCATTGCCGCAGTTAATTAACAGTTATTAGCGTTAGCGTACTGTGCTGTATTATATGTCACAAATCATCACTTCTCCCTGTGCAGTTACAGCAATTAAGAACTCCATCACACCTTCTCTATAGTCATTTGGTTCTTTTCCAGGTCTTTTCAAAAGTGGAAATTGCTAATCAAATCATTTCTGCTCTGCGCCTCTGTGTCGTTTATTTCATTCCTAATGATGTGCGACTTTTTAAAAATTTTTATTTTTTTTTGCTTTGGACGTTAACAGAGGCATCCGTGCGTCTAACCCATTTCACACTACCGTCATGCTTTGGAGAGGCGTTAATGAACTTCTAGGAGGAACGAGAGATTTTTGGTAGTCTGAGAGCAATGCCTTCCCCCTCCTGCTGTTACAATATTACATTTTGTTAACTGTAAAATGCAATGACAAACCCACAGCTTAACTGCCAAAACCTGCAACTACCTTGGTTTAGGTGCAGCCTAGCTGAGTGAGTCTCTTTGATTGTCACCCTTCTTAATCATAATTCATTCCAAGGGTTAAAACTCCATTTAGCAATCACATTTCACTCTAATATGACTACACAGAAGTATGGATTTTGTAGTGAAAAGATAATGGGATGCAAATTGGGAAAAAATTGCATAAAGTATAAACAATAGAAAAAGTTTCAAAAGTATTTATGTAATTACATTAGTTAGTTAATTTATTTTGATTTGTGTTCTGATGAATGCATATTTTATACTTCATTAGATTAATATATGTACTGAAATGCAAATTTACGTGAAATTGAGTTAGTTCCAAATTCTACTAATTCACGTGCCTGTGATTCACTTTAAAAACTATTAAAGGCAAAATGTCAGTATAGCAATGTTGTACAGGCTTTGTATCTATCAGAGCCTAGAATTATTACAGGTTCCTTATGTGGGGTGCATGCTTACAATGGTGCACCACATGCCACTAGTGATGTCCCGAACGGTTCGCCACGAACGGTTCGCCACGGACTCATCATTGAGTAAACTTTGACCCTGTACCTCACAGTCAGCAGACACATTCCAGCCAATCAGCAGCAGACCCTCCCTCCCAGACCCTCCCACCTCCTGGACAGCATCCATTCTACATTCATTGTGAAGCTGCATTCTTAGTGAGCTGTCCAGTAGGTGGGAGGGTCTGGGAGGGAGGGTCTGCTGCTGATTGGCTGGAATGTGTCTGCTGACTGTAAGGTACAGGGTCAAAGTTTACTCAATGATGAGTCCGTGACAAACCGTTCGTGGCGAACCGTTCGCGAACTGTTCGGGACATCACTACATGCCACATTCAACTCATAATTAAATATATAATTGTTTAATTTTTAATGGAACCTCTCACTGTATATGCTATATAGATTTATTTACATACACACCTGTGAACATCACATTACATGTCATTACAAAGGTGAACTACTGGAGTGAGATCTAATGATAGACCAGACTATTGGAATACATTGAATTCTGTCAAGTTTGGGGAACCAGCTCGCGATAGTGTGCTCTTTGTGACATGTTACATTCAAATACTTACACATTGGATGCATTATATTAATATTAGAAAACTATAGCCCTAGAGGGATGCCTCTGATTTGCAACAATATATATGTATTCTGTGCCATTTAGTATGAAAAAGTAAAAGAAAACATTACCTATTTGCTTTCCTATGGACGTCCAGCGTCTTCTTACTATGATTTTCACAGTGAGAATCGCGGAAGCGCCTCTAGCGGCTGTCAGTGAGACAGCCACTAGAGGCTCGATTAACCATCAGTCAAACAGAAACTGCTATGTTTTCAGCTGCAGGGTTAAAACTAAAGGGACCTGGCACCCAGACCACTTCATTGAGCTGAAGTTGTCTGGGTGCCTATAGTGGTCCTTTAAATCGAAAAAGCCACAGTAGTACTAAGCTGGACAAATCGATTTGTAATCAAAGAAACTGATTTGTTCATGGAAGAATGCAACGAATGCATTTATCTAGTAATTAATAACACCTTTGCAAGATAGAACCAATTAGAACACACCTTTGCCCAAAAGTAGATATCAGTTTATTCTATTTTTGTCTTTGCTGCTCCATTAGATATATAGCATATTAACAACAGTTGTTAAACATATGCATGCATTTATTGTTTTATGCATGACCCTCATGTAGTTAGATTTTTCTTTACACATTACTAGTCATTGGTAAAATTAGCAAATTATTACTTCATAAAATGAAAAGTAAACATATGCAATGTTATTTGCGTTACACATAATCGAGAAAATGTCACTAATCCAATTTTAATGTGCAGGCTGAGCTTATTTGGTGTCTTTATTCGAGCCACAGTACAAAGGTCAGATGACTGAAATAATATTTACTGCAATGAGAATTTTGACTAAAACATTAGAAAAGAATCTGACATAATCTCTGAAACCGAATAAATCCCCAACAGTGTAACAAAAAAAGGAAAAAGAAATCCCTAAGATCAGATGTGTTTGGAACTGTGAAATCAAGCTTAGAAAAACCTAGATGTTTACGTCTTGTGGGAAGTTTTTCTCAAAATAAAATGGCACATGTAACCTCCAATAAATATAATGAATGTGAAAATAAAGAGAATAAAAATAGAAAATCTTAACAGAGAACGAAAAACAAAAACCTTGTTGTGGAACAAAATTTACAGGAAAAAAAACGTTACTTAGAACATTACATTTGTGAGAAAAAAAATATTTACTCATGAGGTGATCATCACAAGAACAGATCTGATAATAATTAGAGAGCATAAAAGGCTTCACTCGTGAGGCAATAACTACTAAAATGCAAAAATGTTTACTCACAAGGCAAAAAATTAGTTAAGCCAGTCTCTACTCATTAAATGATAATTACAAAGATGCAAAAGAGATTTTCACATAAGAGGCAAACAAAGAAAGTGGAAATTGGTAATTACTTGACAGGTTTGATAAAGAGACAACTGTATGAAAGAGTATTAGACAATATATGGCCAATCATAACAAACAGAGAAAACAATCATTTCAGAAGTTAAACCTAGAGCCATTGCCTTCACAGAGACCAGGTCTATGGAACAAGAAGGCTGTTATATAAATAGTCTGTCAATCAAAATTATTCCAATTAAATATAGGTTGCAAATTCACAATTCTGCCCACGTGCATTAATTACTTCAAGCACCATGACCACTTAGTGATTTGAAATGTTCATGGTGACTTGAGTCTGAGCATTTTGCTTTAAATGCTGCAGACAGAGATTAATACCTTAGCTGCCATAGGTGTTACTCCATTATCAAATGCAGAATTATGTCCCGTGCTGGATGATATTAATGGTGTGCAGAATTGCCATGGAACGACAGCACACGCAGAATGGTAATGCCAGACAGCCAGTAGTGGCACCCCCTCCTTTTCCTGCCCTAGGTCCGCCCTTCCCTCCATCCCCTGCCCCCTCCCCCCCCCCCATGAATGGGACAGTAACATCAGTCAAGAAGGATCAGAAATAAAACACAGGTCCATTTTATGCTTTTTTTTAAAAAAATTAAATAAATTTTGGGGGCAGTGGACGATTTTGTGATGGATCAGTGTTTCCTGGAAACATTGCTTTTTGGTTGGAGCAACCCTATAAATATAAAAATATCTTTTTTTTAAAACTGGAAAATGTAAAAAGTTGTCAGTTGAGAGGACCATTCACTATTAACCCCTGAACGCCGTTACGACGTTCTATGCCATCCCCATTTAAATGGTCCTTAAAGGGACTCTCCAGGCAAACAAATTTACTCACCTGGTTCCAGTGCCGGGAGCCTCATGAAGCCGCGCCCCCTATTTTGCCAAAATGACGAAATAGGCGGGCGCGAGCAGGGAGCAATCAGACGCTTCCATTTGAGAGCGTATGGTAGCCCAGGAATGAGAATTACCCCCATGATGGCATACCATTTGCAAAAGTAGACAACCCAATGTATTGCAAGTGGGGTATGTCCAGTCTTTCTTAGTAGCCACTTAGTCACAAACACTGGCCAAATATTAGTTTTTTGCTTTTTTCACACAAAAACAAATATGAACGCTAACTTTGGCCAGTGTTTGTGGCTAAGTGGCTGCTAAAAAGTGGCTACTACAAAAGACTAAACATACCCCACTTTCAATACCTTGGGTTGTCTACTTTTTTAAATGGTATGCCATTATGGGTGTAATTTTCATTCCTGGGCTACCACACCTCAAAGGTAACATTACTAATCTGGCAAATTTCAATTTAAAAATGGGACGTTCTATATTTGACCCTGTAACTTTCCAAATCACTTTCCAAATCACCATAAAACCTGTTAATGGTGTTGTACTCGTGAGACATCGCTGATTACAAATATGTGCATTTTTTTGCAGTAAAACCTAACAGTATTATGACATTCACAGCTAAAATGTCAGACGGAAATACAAATTTTAAAAAAAATCACATTTTTTAAAATTTTATTCATAATAAATTATGTTCCATATATGAATAGTTAATGATAAATTAAAGCCCTGTTTCTCCTGAGCAAAATGATATATAATAAGTGTGGGTGCACTTAATATGAGAGCGGGGAATTACGGTTGAACAGACATATAGTGCAAATTCCAGTTTTTGTTTATGTTTTGTTTTGATCAGAACGTGCACTATTGACTTCGTCCTGAAGGGGTTAAAGACTATAAACTCTGTTTTTTTTAATCAACATATTTCTGGAAGAATGGGAATAAATTAGATTTTGGCCTCTCACCACACATGCAGTGTTTTATTAAGTTTGTAAAACCATTAAAAATTGTCTTAAATAGTAAGTGATATGAACAATTTAGAATTTATTTTGAATGACATACTTATATTACAAAACATTACCATAGTGATTTAAAAAATATATTACCGTATATACTCGAGTATAAGCCGAGTTTTTCAGCACATTTTTTGTGCTGAAAAACCCCAACTCGGCTTATACTCGAGTCAGTCTGTATTATGGCAACTTACATTGCCATAATACAGACTGGGGGCTGGCAGAGCTGTTACTTACCTCTCCTGCAGCTCCTGTCAGCTCCCTCCTCCTCCGCGCCGGTCCGGTCAGCACCTCGGCCAGCTCCCAGTGTAAGTCTCGCGAGAGCCGCGGGGTCATAGTGCGGCTCTCGCGAGACTTACAGTGTGAGCTGACAGAGGAGCTGCACGGACCGGCGCGGAGGAGGAGAGAGCTGGCAGGAGCTGCAGGAGAGGTAAGTAACAGCTCTGCCAGCCCCTCCTCCCCCCACTGAACTGCCAGTGCCACTGGACCACCAGGGAAGGAGAGCCCCCCTCCCTGCCATGTATCAAGCAGGGAGGGGGGACAACAAAATAAATAAATAATAATATATAAATAATAATTAATAAAAATAATAAAAAAATAATAATATAACAAAAAAATTAAAATAATATTACATTTTTTTTATAAAAATGCCCACCCCCCCACCAAGGCTCTGCAACACACACATACACACTGGATCACACACACTGCATTCATACACACACACTGCATTCATACACACACACTGCACTCATACACACACACTGCATTCATACACACACTGCATTCATACACACACACACTGCATTCATACACACACTGCATTCATACACACACACTGCATTCATACACACACTGCACTCATACACACACACACACACTGCACTCATACACACATTGCAGTCATACACACACTGTGCACTCATACACACTGCATTTATGCACACACACTGCGCACTCATACACACACTGCGCACTCATACACACACACTACATTCATCATATACACACACTGTAAATAAATATTCAATTAATATAATTTTTTTAGGATCTAATTTTATTTAGAAATTTACCAGTAGCTTCTGCATTTCCCACCCTAGTCTTATACTCGAGTCAATACGTTTTCCCAGTTTTTGGGGGTAAAATTAGGGGCCTCGGCTTATATTCGGGTCGGCTTATACTCGAGTATATACGGTATTCATATATTCATAGGAGCATTTTCCTGCCTACAGATCAAGTGAGAAAAAATAACGAATAGAAGGAAGAACAGGAGTAGTAGTAAAAAGAACAAAAAAAATTGAAATATATAATTATCGACTTTTTTCACTGCTCTTTTTTCCCCTGTATTGCTAAATTTTCACTTGATCTCTGAATATCAAAGATTAGTGAATATGCCCTAGCCTGGTGCTACGGGTGGAATTCAGAGTCACGAGTGAAACAGACATGCTCTGTTTCGATTGGTTCAGTGAGTTGGGCATTTCGATTTATCACCTGAAAAGCCCAAATTCTGATGAATTGACGTTTAGACCGAAATGAGTCTTCAAGTCTATCAACTGAAAAAATACATCTGGGCTTAATTATACACTAGAAAAAATCAGATCGGGTTTCAAGGTGATTCATAAATGGACATTGGTGTGTCCCTTTAACCAGAGATAATGTAGAATGCTATGTTTTAGTAAAATGTGACAGTGAAAATATATGAATCACTTAAGAACAAACAATTTAAAATAATTGGCTTGAATAACAGACATATTTACACTCAGGTACAATATCTTTCAGGCCTAACTAATACAAGGGTAGACTGGTAATAGAATCAGAGTGATTGACAACACAAGGTGATTTTCATAAGTACCCATTCTCTGGTGTGACCATTTACTATAAATGACTATGTACTCTGTCTAAACAATCCATTATAGTAAATTCTACGGCTATAGACTGGTCCCTGAAGCTGTAGATCTTTTTGTACGTGTTTACACAGAATTGGATGTACGTAAGGGGTGATGCCTCTCCACCATTTGCAATGATTTGCCTTTCAGTTAAGAGAAGAGATTGTCTATTTGAGTGAACTGGGTATTTATGACACCATCTTTTGTGAGTCTGTTGTGAGATGACTATGAGAGTAGGCTGCACATGTATGAGGTGAGTGTCTAATAGTGTTCACGCAAAATGTGTGAGTTTGGTGTGAAGGTTTTGTTTGTTGCATGGGTTTATGAGATCATATTCTTAGCATGCATGAGCTAAGTATGTTTGAGCAGATTATATGTAACATAATTCTGATAATGCAAAATATCCATATGTGCTATTAATATGTGTATTAAATGTCTTATTATCTGTGTTATAATATTATTTAACCTCTTCCCGACCAATGACGTACCAGGTACATCTGCCAAAAAACAGTCGTTAACGACCGTGGATGTACCAAGTACGTCATTTACTAAATCACCACTTACCTGATCGCTGGCGATCGCGATCCTGGGGTCTGCTAACAAGCTCAGGAAGCTCCTAGGCCATGTGATCGTGGGGTCCTTGCGATCACATGGCCGGAATAGCCGGCTTGTGCAGTGCATGCAGGAGGCCTGCCGGAGAGCTGAGTGCCTGAAAAAAAAGTTTTACAAAATTTAAAAAAGTTAAATAAAAGTTTATAAAGTACATAAAAAGTACTTAGATAATATACATACAAAATGGTCGTCTGTGGCAAATAGGAGACTTGGACTTACCTGGACCACCAATCTGGGGCGAAGCTCTATATTTAATCCCATAACTTTCCAAAACACCATAAAACCTTTACATGAGGGGTGTTGTTGTAATAGGGAGACTTAACTGAACACAAATATGAGTGTTTAAAACTTATCACAATGATGATATCACCAGTAAAAGTGCAGTTTTTGTTTTTTTAAAATGCAAAAAACAAATAAGAACGCTAACTTTGGCCAGTGTTTGTGACTAAGTGGCTACTACAAAAGACTGGAAATACCCTATTTTGAATGCCCAGGGATGTCTACATTTGAAAATGGTATGCAATGATGGGTTTAATTCACATTCCTGGGCTAACATATGGTCTCAAAAGGCAACATAGACCCAGCAAACCAATCTGGCAAACTGAATTGGGCAAGCTCTATAATGACCCTGCAACTTTACAAAACACCATTAAACCTGTACATGGGGGTATTCTTATACTCAGGAGACTTCGCTGAACACAAATACGAGTGTTTAAAACAGTGAAACGTATCACAGAGATGAAATCACCATAAAAAGTGAAATTTTTGTGTAAAAAAAAAAAATGCAAAAAACAAATAAAAATGCTAACTTTGGCCAGCGTTTGTGGCTAAGTGGCTACTACAAAAGACTGGACATACCCCATATTGAATACCCTGGGTTGTCTACTTTTTCAAATGGTACATCATGGTAGGGTTAATTTTCATTTCTGGGCTGCCATACCGTCTCAAAGGCAACATAGCCAATGTGGCAGATAGCAATTTAAAAAAACAGAAATTGGCAAATCTTATCTTATGAATGAGCACCCTCCAAATAAGGTCTTTTAGCCCCCTGAGAACCTGACACACCTTTACATGGGTGGTATCACTGTACTCAATAGATGTTGCTGGACACATATTGGGGTGTTCTTTGGCAGTAACCCTTAAAGTTCTCAGTACATGTATTCTTAAATTGCAATGTTTGCTAAAAAAAAATCACCAATTACATTTTTTTTTCAATTTGGCATAGATTGGTGGTAAAATGGTTGCATGAAAAGAGTCAAAATACCCCACATTTAATACCTTAGGTTGTCTTCTTTTAAAAAATATATACATGCGACGGGTTATTCAGGGATTCCTAGATATCAGATATCAGTGTTACAATGTAACCTTCATTAATTTTGGGGAAAAAGTGGTTTGGAAATAGCAAAGTGCTACTTGTACTTATTGCCCTATAACTTGAAAAAAAAGAACATGTTAACATTGGGTATTTCTAAACTCAGGACAAAATTTTGAAACTATTTAGCATAGATGTTTTTGGCGGTTGTAGATGCGTAACAGATTTTGGGGGTTGAAGTTAGAAAAGATTTTTTTTTTTTTAATTTTTTATCATATTTTATAGTAAATTATATGCTATGCTGAAAATAATGGTATCTTTAGAATGACTATTTAATGGCGAAAAAAACACAATATAATATGTGTGGGTACAGTAAATGAGTAAGAGGAAAATTACAGCTAAACACAAACACAACAGAAATTTAAAAACTGCCCTGGTCCTTAACGGTAAGAAAAACGGGCTGGTCACTAAGGGGTTAAAAAAACTATTATTTTACTTTAAATTTTTCATGGAACTTTATATACATTTGTGAACATAAATCAATAAACCAAGTAAACAAATTCAAGAAACGATAGAATCGTGTGAATCGGTCCTGATTAACGTTGGTGTAGTAGTTATCTGTGGTAGCAGACAGCTTTTATACCATGCCAAATACAATTTAACCAAACAATTTAAAGCAATCAATTAATTGAGCAGCATATCATTAGACTGTGGAGCTTTAATTACACGTAGTTGATGCAAAATACAAGTGATAAATGCATATTTAATAGTCCATTAAATAGTAACAGATCAAGGATTATGCATAGCAAGTAGCTTGGGTTCATTAAAAGGATGTTGACACCTTAAAAAAATGAAAAAGGGTCATCTGCTTTTAAATATCTGGTGGTAACAGCATGACACCAATAACTTTTGCATGTGGCTTTTTGTTTTAATTATGTCCTCATAAATGTCTAAATGTATGACATTATTGTCCAGCTGGAGATTAGGGGACATGATGCGACTTTAAAGGATTTTTCTTTTGTGTGATCCCATTTCAGAAGAAAAGCTAGTATTTTATTTGCTTTACATTGTTAATATATGTCTCTTTCCTTCCTACTTATTATTTTGAATGGACTTTGGCTCACTGTCTTTTTTTCTAGTTTTGTCATTAGTAAATATTATTCCTATGATGATGAGAAAGGGAGTTTTCAGTTATCAGAGCAGGTATCTACTTTATAGAGAATCATTTGGAAAATCAACTTCAGGTTTGCATAAACAAACAGGATAATTATGGCCAGAAGAAGGCTGTCAATTATTATCCAAGGTTGGCAATAAAAGGAAAATAGATGCCTAAAGGCCAATTTGCCACTGAGAATGCTCAGCCCTTTGATGATCCTGTGTTAATATAGATCCTTGCAGGGGCATCAAAGACCTCTATAGTATGGTACTACCACTCAGCAGATGTGATACTTATTAGTTGGCTCAATAAACCTGTGACCCTTCTTGCTGTTACCTGAAGCAGGAGTACTAACTAACTAATCTATCAGTTAATTTTTATTATTTTTTTACAACCCACAAAAATTTACCAAGCATGGCTGGAAAGAATGCCCAGTCAGAGTTAGCAGAAAGTTATCAGACAACAAATGATGACTCTAGCATGACGTTAGTTATATCACTGTGGGGCATTAACTATTTAATGGTTTATACCCTATACATCCTTATTTTCTATTGCAATATATACTTTTCAGTGGCAGAACTAATGTAGAGATGGCCCTGTGCAAGAAATTGTTTTAGGCCCCAACTCTAGCGCAATAGAGGCCGAAAGGTAGATCCCATTTGTGGTACAACTCTGACAATGCTATGCCATCTGGGGATCTTCCCGTTTCCCATCCATGCAGGTTTGTATTTGTGACCAGTTGTGTTAGTGTGTTTGAATGTAAGCTTGGTTTTGTATAGAGTATAGTGTTGCCATCGGAATGGAGTAATTTACTTGTGTATAGTGTTTTCACTTAAATGTGGGGTTGTGTTTGTATGTAGTGTTAGCTTTAAATTAAGGGGTGTTTGTGTATAATATTAATGTTTTATACAGGGGTGTGTTTGTGTATAATTTTTGCATTTAATTGCAAGGGTGTGTTTGCATGTTGTGTTGGTGATTGATTGCTGGGATGTTTGCACATACACACATTCACTGCCACATACATATGTACCTATGCAGATACACCTACACATAAACAAACACACGTGCACACATATAAAAACATTGATGCATACATTCAGATACACACTGACACATACACACACTGACACACACACTATAAGAAACACACTCAGATACACACACAGACACAAATAATGACCATGAAACACAGATACACAAACTGACACATAAACACAGAGACACACAGATACACAGACATCTTGGCACACAGATACACACTGACACATACACAGTGACACACAGATACACACACTGACATACACAAAGGGACACATACACACATCTTGACACACAGATACAGACACTGACACATACACACATCTTATAACACACTGACACACAGCTACACAAACTAACACACATAGATACACACACACATACATACACATACACACATATATTTGTATTCACCGTCCTGTTAGCATAACTTTTTTGGGAGGAGAGTGTCTTGCTGACTGAGGCTGATGTGAGTGTGTGCTCTGGAGCAGCTTTGTCCTTGTTTCTCATCCCTCTGCTGCCTGTGCCACCTCCTCCTTATCTTCCTCCCTCAGGGAATCTACCTGTATCTGAGTGGAAGTGACCTGCACTCACTTTCTTCCAGCATCACCAATGTGACAGTAATACTCATCAGGTGGCCCTAAGTAGTAGTTCTGCCATTGATTCATTTGACTAACCAGTGATTACATATTGGTACTAAACTGACTACATTTGCTAGCAACATTTTCAACATATTTTACTGGGGACTAACTGGGACCAATGCAAAAGAACATCCAAGGTTTTTTTTTGTTATTAAAGTTTATATTATAAATGACAGTTTGTTATTTTTTTTATAAGGCTGTAGATTTTGCATGATTTAAATAATAAAGCAGGAAACAACCAATTTTCCTCTTAAGAGAATTGACTGAGACAAATGGTGGTATTTACAATTTCTAAGATAATGTATCATAATTTGTATCCACATCAATCATCTAGATAGTACTTTTTAAAAGGGGAAATAAAAAAACTACAAATGAAACATTACAGAAAGTAAATGGTCATTGTTTATTTTTTTATGATGTAAGGCGTATGGTATGATTTTTCAAATTAAATATTTAGCACTATTTGCCTCTGCCCAGTTTGCTCAGTTTTTATTTTATCTCATTAATTGGATTTTAACTGACACAACTGCACACACCTGGCCATATGTTACTAGATGACACAAAGACAACAAAATATCGCTACAAACTCGAACAATAACATATCATAGATAGACCATTATATAATATGAATGAAGCTACTGTTGGCTTCTATTATTTTGTACTAATAGTTTTTTTTTTCTTGCAAGCAAGTACTTTGCTCACAAGCTATATCATTTTCAAAAGATAGATGAAAAAGGAACTACAGTTCCCAGTAATCACATGTGCAGCAGTGGTCTCTTGAATGTTCACAGTGAATAACAAAGAATTATGGGAGGATCAGGATCGGCTGAAAAATCTCAGCCAACTCCTGTTTAATGCAGAAACAGTGTAGCAGAATGCTGTAGAATAAATTATATTCAAAGATACGCATTATTTTATTATTAATATTGTTACATCCCTATCTGTGTTTGTTTATTTTATCTAAGTTTAGACTAGTCAATAATGTGTAATATACAGAAATGTATTGTTAGATCAGGTACTATTTATTACTATAATTATAGTAATAATTAGCAGGAAAAAAAACAAATTGTGCTTAAATTACATACAAAAGCTATTCTGAGTAACAATAGTTTCTAAACAGTGTAACAAGTCACAATAGTTAAACACACATTTTAAGATCAATTATTATAAAATACAGATAATTTGTAAAAATCCAAAATATGTGTGAAAATTATTGCATTTGTTTTCTTTTAATATTATACAAAGAAACCAGCAATTTTCAGTAGTTTGAGAAATTGTCTGTAGTAATTACCCTTGAATTCCCACTTTAGTAAATAATCATGATAAGGTTATTTACTAAGGTGAGAATTGTTTGGAATTCAAAGCGAATTTCAAATTGTAAACAAAAATAGTCAAAACTGAAGCATAGCAGACTTGGATATTTGTTTAAAGGAACACTAAAGGGTCAGGAACACAAACATGTATTCCTAACCCTATAGTGTTAAAAACACCATATAGCCCCCTGGCTTCCCCTTGCCCCTCTAAATATAGTAAAAGATTACCTTAATTTTAGTCTACTGCTCCTGGCTCTGCCTCTGATCTGCCTCCTGGGCTGACATCATCAGAAGTGGTGATATAAGCCAATCACAATGCTTTCCCATAGGTAAGCATTGGCTTGACTGAGAATGTCAAGGAGGTAGATCAGGGGCAGAGCCAGCACAAGCCAAACACAGCCCTTGCCAATCATCCTCTCTTTATAGAGATGCATTGAATAAATGCATGTCCATGAGGAAATATCAGTGTCTCCATGCAGGGAGCGGAGACACTGTGCAGCACTGCCACAAAAAGCATCTCTAGTAGCCACCAGAGCAGTGGTCAGTGGAGGCATCCCTAGGCTTTAATGTAAGCACTGCATTTGCTTTGAAAAGGCAGTGTTTACTGCAAAAAGCCTGAAGAGTATGGTTATACTCACCAGAACAAATGCGATCAGCTGTAGTTGTTCTGGAGTCTATAGTCTATTCAGCTATTTTAAACTTACAATTCAAAATCACTTTGAATCCATATTGCTTTCCCACCTCTCTTTAGTAATATCCCTCTCAGTATAATGAGGTACATCCTGAAACAAGTAGATTACATATTTGATTTATAAATCCAATAAAGCTTTTCAATTTTTATGAAGAAAACACAAATAAGAGAACAAGGGGGGCAATGATGAAGACTGAAAACAAAAATAAAAATGAGAAGAGAAGAGAAAAAAAGAAGGAAAGGGATTTTCTAATGAATGAAGTTATGGAAATAAAAGAGCAAAACAAATTAAATGCTGGACAACGTGAGCAAATGCTCACAAGGTGGAAACATTGGTGAATTAATTTACAACATACCAAATTATTTTGAAACAAATGATGGAAAGATGAATTCAATTCATAGTCACCATATGCAGAGATCAGACCCGTAGTGCAAAAGACAGCAAAACCTACTATATAAAACTATATGGAATCCAGTCGGCAGTATGTTAAAGGCCTAAACATGTTTATAGATCATAGAGATAAGTAACTTCTAATATATCTTGTGGCAATCTCTACCAGCCAACCCTATTTATATTTCCACTGTATTCCTGACCTTACTACTGATTGGTTTCATTATTTACTTATAACTATATTCTCACATTGATAGCTCTAGGTGGTAGCTATTTCTTTTCAGTGAGACAGTGATTATAGTTGTCCAGTTCAGGTCTCTCCATTTAACTTTAACAGGGTATCTCACCAGTTGTTTAGGTGTGCTATCCCGTATGTAAGTTTATATTCCTTTCTCATGTTTATAAACCAGTTGATAATGATATGAACCACAAGGATTCATGTTAATCCAATTATTCATACATAGCAGTTCCCAGTTAAATACCAGGTTAAACCCAAATTGCATTTGAAAGTAAAGAAATTTGGTATTCCATAAAAAAATAGCTCTGACAAGGCCTGAATTTCAAGAAAATGATGGAATTCATATATTTATCATATAGCAAACAGTCAGTGAAGGGTACAGTGAAAGGGCTCTGAATTTACATATTCACCGGCATTGTGTGATTTTTTTTTTCCAAAATATTAAGCTGTGACTTACTGTATATTTCAGAAAGAGACACTCTCGCAGACCATCAATATGCCACCATTTCTTCATTAGCCTACCAGAGAGATTTTGCAAACCTTTGCAAACAGACCATGTGTCATTGTCACGCACCATCCATCACCACCGCTAGAATATTCAAAAAAGATCAAATTCCTCCTGTAGCAAATATTGCCACTAGACCATAGAGTGCTAGTTCTCCGTACTCAGTTCCTCTCCAGTGAATAAACAACTTGATTATTTTATAAAGATCACAAATTCTGCTAGAGTACTTTGTACATAGCTAAATAAAAACTCCTATAGTTTATCAATAGCTTACCCAAGTCTACAACTACAGTGTTTTACTCTGGAATTTTCACGACGACATATAGGAGGTGAATGAGTGTCTCAGTTTAAAACCCAGCAGAATTATATCCCAGTGGCAGTCTTAGAAGAAAAATCAATAATTCAGATCACATTACCATAGAACTGCTGTTCCACTCCAGGGTTATTCTGTCAAGAAAAAGGTACATGTTGACAAGGTGATAAAGAGAATTTGACATTGTCCCTGCCAAGCTGAATGTCAAATCCACTATAAAAACCTGGACAACATATAGTTTAAACTGTGCACCACATGCCTACAACTGAAATCAGACTTCTTTTCCCATATAATAATTTTACCGAATCCAAGAATTAAGAAAATGAAGCAATGCTACATAGTAACTGAATTATTAAAGTATTATACATTGTGTAGTGCTGGTAAGGGGCTTAGCTCCAAATTATTAAACAGAAAGTATAAAATGTTTAATGCCATTTTTATGACTTCATTTTTTATTCTGAAACCTAGACAGATCCAGGAACAAAGGACTTGAATCCATTTTACAAATAGCAATTGCTTATCAATCCTCTAGTTTGTCATTCCTAATGTCGTTACATATTCTAGCACTATTTAATCTGCACCGTAACCCATCTACAATAGGAGACAGTTAACATTGTGTGAAATAATAAGAACAACTATTATTATGATGAAATCATTTGAGTATTAATATTACAGTAATTAACTTGTATGCTCATAAAATATATTTGGGAAAAAAATGATAATTCCCTGCAATGTGGAATAAATCTGTCTTTGTGAAGTTATAGAGCTAGCACAAATGTCGTCAAGAGAGAAGAATTATTTTGATTGACGATCACTGGGCAAAATCTGCTAATTCAGAACTACTCGGTTGTTTATTATTTAACTATATCAAAGCATGGCAGCTCTGGTTTTCTCATTAAAGATAGGATGTAGCCAACATGCAAGATTCAGTTCCTGAAGCAACATAAAGCTTTGTCTGACAGCAAGCTCAGCGCAGCTCTCAGCTTATTGGCTGTGGCATGCATTTTCCACCTCACTGGCTCCTCTCAGTAGGATAACCAGTTCTGCCTTTCTATTTGACATTTCTACTAATAATGACTTGAAAAATCATCGATGTCTATTTAAAAAATGCTCCATGAAGTAGCAGTCTTTTTTTTTTTTTTATGTGGAAGCCAGCAGCCAATGGGATGCTGCAGGTTCAACCACATGGAGCTAACTTCATAAAGAATTGCCCAAGGTGTACTGCAAGACTGCTTGAAATAATTAGCCACAAGAGGTTGCAAAACTATGCCGTAAATCCCAGATCTGAGCGTGATGAGACTTTTTTAGTTCTCTCCTAGGTAAAAAATGGTACAACCGTGGCTAATTCCCTCCTTGACATTCTAAACTGTGTGCAACAGACACTAAGGGGAATAGTCAAGTTAAAGCAAAGCAGCAGCTTTTCCATGAGACAGAAGGAAGGAGATCTGGAAAAGTAGTCTTTAGGGAATGTCGAATGCAAACCACCAAGTTAGGAGTAAAATATTTAGTTAGAAATCACGACAGCCCGTTCCCACTTTGCATTATGAGAATTAGAAGAGTAATGGATAGATTAAGAGCCATACAAAGGCAAGTATGACTATTTTAAGTTAATACTTTTTATATTTTTTTCTTTTATAAATTATTTGAATAATGTGCTAGTACTTAATGCTTTACAATGAAGCAAGTTGTTTTTCTTAATTTAATAGACTATGTAAACTCATTATATACAGATAATTTTCAGGATTAAATCTACTAACATCAAGCAAAATACACTTTTAATTTAAAGCTACACTCCACTCTGCAAATAATCCCTAGTCATTTTATTGCATTTAGTACCAGAGCAAAAAAGAAATATCCATTGCAGAGTTTGCAATTTGTTGGCTGTTTACCTTGGTTGGCAGCAATAAAGAAGTAGCTAATTGATTGGCAGTCAATCAGTGCTAGATATAGCTTGGAAAATAAGTGTGAGTGATGGTAAGCACATATATAGGCAGATGACATGTTACGACCTGGGAATGTATACAAATTTATTTGTTTATTAATAGATTTTTTTCTTTATTCATTTGGCATTTTTTTTTAGAAAACACCTGGCACAAATATAACAAAAAATAGTTATAATTTCCATTAAATAAAGAATTATAATTTTCAAAGTGATACATTTGTTGTAATCTATGCAGAAAACAAAAAATGAAAATAAATAATCCACAAAATACAATAACAATTGCCCAACAGTAATACAGTACAGTATTTTCCCATTTCCCATTGGATGCTCTAGTTGTCTAAGCAACTACAGTAAGCAAAATACAAAATGTAAAAAAAAAAAAAAAGGACTATTAAATCAGATAACAAATGAATGGTTGCCTCTTAAAAGTGAAAATCAGATTCACACTGATCACCTCCCAGACAGTGATCTCTTACAATACGATAGAAATACAGAAAAACAAGTGCGAAACACCTGATGTACCTAATAAAATATATATAAATATAACATAGTTTGATATCACACAGTATAAAGTTGCATGGTTTGAGAAGCCAAGAACAAAATGAACAGGATGTCTAAATTGGGAACTAATTGTCCTCCCTGTCCTACACACCATGTGCGACAGAATGGGGTATCAGTATCTCTTAAACAACAAAAAGCTGTTCTCGATTCAGTTTTGTTTTCTGAACGCACATAACAACCGAATAGCGCTCAGATCACACACATACAGTTCAATTGCTATGTAGCCAAAGTCTTTAATTACACGAATAGGCTCCATGGCATAGCTTTCTGGGTTAAAACATTCACTTAAGTAAAGTCCCGATCAATCCAGCGTTCGTTTAAACAACCGAAATAGAAGCAGGGAAGGCTGGAGGCTCAGCAGTGCCTGCACGTAAAAGTATCCGCTTTTAGTGCACTGATTCTGGGCTGAGCACTGCTGGCCGTCCGGGGAACTCCATAACACCGCCACCGGATGGCGGCTATGTGTAACCACGACCACCCAGTAGCTGCAGTTAACCACAGCTTAATTGACTGTACTGGGTGGTCAATTGACGGCACACGATGGCTTCCCGGTGGTCGCTCCTTCGTGTGGCTTTCGGTAGTTTAACAAGGGAACACATAGGGACTGTACAGGCAGGGAAATAAACCGAACAACAGACGAATGGAGGGAAAATAAATGTAATCTATATGCAGACAGGTCTGTTACAATAAAAAACAATAAAAATACATATTTCCCACATAGGAACCCCCACAGTCTATACATCCTTGGGTAGCCTGGATCTGAACGCCCAACATATCCAAAAAGAGCTCAGATCCCACAAACACAGCCAAAACACTACTGTGGGGAATTTCTTACTGGCCGCACACATGGTCCTATGCCCAAAACAGTTCCAGGGCATTTTGTGCTTTTGCCGGTCAATTTAGGGAGTTCCATGCAAAAGAAATACGAACGCACGCTATGGCTTATTGGTAGTGTTTGTTCGTATGGTTCATACGAACAAACCTACCAAATGGCGCTCTCCTGTCATGTGTGGGGAAGAAGCAGGCATTCGTCAAAGTTCAGCAGTGTTTGGGAGTTTTAGTGTCCAATTTTAGTTCCACGCGATCAATGCCCGAACACCGCTGCCTGCATTCTTGTGAACAAGATGGCCACCAACACAGTTCCCAGCCGTTCATTTATACGAACGGCAGCCACCCAGCCACACAATTAGAACCCACACTAATTGAAGTGGGAGCAGAAGTTAACAAGGGTCAATGAGCTCAGAGGTGCTCCGGTTCCCGTACAGTCCAAGGGAATCCCACGAACCAAGTCTTTTAATAGCCTTTTTAGCATGGCCCATAGTCAGTGGGCAGGAGACACTCCTCCTGGAGCCTGTGGCGAACGTCCAGGCAAAGGGGCGTTCATTACACTCTTTTTATGGTCTACACTGATTGGGGCCTGCTGCAAAACTGCCAGCCTGCAGTGTATTCATGCAAGGCTAAAATGTTCCTTCTGTGGGCAGCACCACTCCTTTCTGGGCAGGTTGTCCCATTTTGCTGTTTTGCCATTGACACAAGTTCCTGTCACTGTATTACCCCAGGATCCTCCTGTCCTGATTCCATTTGCATAACCCACATAGTTGAGATTATGCAATGGACATAGCCACCTATATAGTTTGTTTGCTTTTCAATGTAAATAAATAATGGTTGGTACTTTTATTACACAAGTTCCATTAGGACATGGAAGTGCAGAGGTATGCTTTAACTCTTTCTTAGACAACAGAAAATTGAACTGATTTATTGCAGTAATACCTGCAAACTACATGATCCTAGGTTCAGTATTTACTTTATATACACCATTGTAATAATAAAATAAGATACAAATTTAAGAGGTTCTCCCACAGATTTCTTTGTCTTCTATACCACCAATATCTAAGGTTAATTGATTTTGAATACTTATCTAGCAGCTATATGTTTAAATTGAAATTCATGTTTTGAATGTTTATAAATTAACATATAGGAGAGTTTAACGTAAATGTACTTCATTAACTTTATTAATGTGAAATCTGAGTTCATATTTTTCATTATTTATTTGCATGTACATTTTTTTTCACATTGGCATAAAAACTGTCTCAAACCACAAATGTAAGCAAAGTTTTATTTAGATTTTTCTGGATGCCATTCAGTATAAGAGCATGCAATTAGTTTTTATTTGAATTCTCTCCAACTCAGACAGCCACTGACCACATGAAGAGTGTATGATGTGGAATGTTGATTAGCCATCCACTTAATAACCCAGCACAGACTGTGGGCAGAATAGCATTATGCAGATTCAAATATCTGGTAAAAATCTTGGGAAAGTAACTTTTTCATGGGACTTCTAATTTATGTCACATGTACATTTTTACCACAACATTTTGATTTCTAGGAAATGAAAAGATGAAGCCACAAAATAAGGTTTAGGAGAATGAAGAAATCTGAGTGGGTTTATTAATACTATAGATATGTGGTAATTATGACTGTAATGTTATTTAAGTTACTTTCCATTCAAAACCAACTGTCCCACTAGCTAACCAAATTCTTTTTGGTTATGTGATAACATTCCACAGTGATAATTCTCCAGGATATAATTCAATAGTAATAACATATTCTACGAACACCACAGCGTGCAATAGTTAAAGTAAACGGTTATTGTTAAGGATTAACTATAAATTGATCTTCAAATTTTGATTATTTTTTTTTATTGTTATCACAAGGTGATGTCCAAAACTTTTTGAACATACAAAATAGGTCATGAGTATGTGACCTTTCATAAAAAAAAAAAAAATGTAATCATATTTTAAAGGTCTTTCAATATTTTGCCAAAATTCTGCTACTCCTGCATCAATAACAAATTTTCTTAGACACATAATTAATGTTTGCATAGTCAGTTGGTACTGATCGTATTACAAGTGTACAACTGGCAATAAACAAAATATTGAAACAAGAAACTGTTCTATTGTCTGAAAAGACAAGATCCTAAACATTTCCCAACCAACCAATTTTCTCCCATGCAAAACATAATGCATTACTACAGACACAGGCTGCGTTCAACATCCCACACATACACAAGGAATGCCCAAATGGTACACACACTTTTAAAGTCACAAGCATGTGTGTATATTATATTTCAATGCTTTCAACACTTTCTGTTGGTGCATCCAAATATTTTTACAATAAATCTGTCTAACCTTTGTCCTTTATATCTAGTGAAGGATCTCATATTCCTGACTGTTCATACAATACATTCACATTCATATTTAAAATTAAGTATTGTGATTGAAAAAATGCAGACATTCTCACGTAGCTTCTTTTTACCATTTTATTTATAAACATTTAATCAGAGGGTATATTATTTGGCTCTGCTGATCACTGATTGGCAGTAGGTTTATATGAAAAAGAATATTATGGAGAAACATTAAACAATTCTTTTCCCTTTGGCGGCAGCCAGTCCGAGCTATAAAATGTCCTCAAACTATTGCACTTGTCTTGCCCTCTAGATTCACTCTATAGCAAAAACCTTTCTGATTTCTTGTAAATGAGATGCTGTATGTTTTGGTAATCACTAGCCTAGATAAATTCTTAATGATCAGCTATCAAAACAAGACACAGTTTTCATGCATTTATGTTTGTGTTGGCAAGAACACATTTTAAAGAACTTACCTCACTATTATGAGAAATAAACAGAATCATGGGCACAGAGACAGACATTAAAAATGAAAGTGAGCTTTGTTGCGCTTTTTGTGTGTAATTCAGCCACTGCTGCCTGTGGCTCAACAGCAAATAGCATGTGGCTAGTGAATGATGTGTACCTTAAAAGAGACTTTATTGTGAAAGACATAGGTAGAAATTTTGAGTAATGAAAAGTATGTGCCAAAACGATTGAACACTCGGTACAAACACTCCACAGTGTCCTACCTCATCATAAATTACTTTGCAAATCTCTTTCAACAATTTAAACATTGTAGCTTCTATGCATAGTCTAGCCAAATGAAAAGACATTCTGATTGTAACTTAAACCCACAAGACTTTTATCTATCTATCTATCTATCTATCTATCTATCTATCTATCTATCTATCTATCTATCTATCTATCTGTCTGTCTGTCTGTCTGTCTGTCTGTATGTCTGTCTGTCTGTCTGTCCATAGGTATGTACATACATCTGTACGTCTGCCTATCTATTTATTTCTCTATCAGTCTGTCTTTTTTACTGTTTCTTTGTCTCTCTATCGGTGGAAAATTATTTTTTTTAGATTTCAGTTAATTAACATATTGAGGCAATAAAAGCATTATACCTAATTAAATGAAATATATCGGCAACAACACCCATAAATTATTCCTTGATAATTCCTGTCTAGCGGTATATTTCAGGGTTTATGAGATAATGGTGAGCATCAACAAACTCCAGATAATGAAGTTAAAGAAAATGTAGTTTATCTGACATGCTAACGTTTTTAGCCTTGAGTTAGGATGCATGTAATGGAAATCATAATTTTATTCTATATTTGGCATGATGACAACATGACTGCTGGAGGTCATAGTTTTAGGTTTTGAATGTTATCCCAGCTTGTATAAACTTTGGTATATATTTATTAATGGACATGTTCATTAACCCCTTAAGGACCACAGACGTACTAGGTACGTCTGACAAAAAACAGTCCTTATTACTATATGAGCCGTCCTTATTACTTACCCGATCGCCGCCGTTCCCCGCGGTCAATTCAGACAGTTCCCCCTTGGGAAATTGGGCCCCCGCGGGCCATGTGATCGCTCTAAAAGAGGCAGTCTCCCTGCTTCTGTTAAAATAAAATAGAAATATGTTAATAAATTATAATATATATATATATGTATATATGTGTAAATATATGAGATATATATATACATATATATCTACATATAATATGTATATATATCTTATATATATATATATATAATGTCATACTAAGTGTATTTTATATTAATATACATATATTAATATACATATATTTGTATTTTTATATAATATATAGAGATATTAATATAAAGATACACTTATAATAAAATTACACATGTATATATGTCTAATATATATAATATATTGTATATATATATATATTATTATAAAATATAAATAAGTAAATAAAAATAAATAGAAATGTTTAAAAATAATAAAAAATGTCAAACAGTATATATATATATATATGTAATTTTATTCTAACTATATTTTGATATTTATATATATATATATAATATATATATATATATATATATATATATATATATATATATATATTTATATCAAAATACACTTAGAATTAAATTATATATTTATGTAAATAAATACAAATAATACAAAATCTATATATATATATATATACATAATTACATAAATAATTTCATAAATATGCGCGTAGACTTCAAATATATAAATATGTATATATATTTAAATTCTACGTGCATGTTTATGTAATATTTTTACATAATTAAGTAATTTTTATTGATTTCAATTTGAGGGACCTGCCTGACGACCCAGGCCAAAAGTCCAGAGAATTGAATTTGCTAGCACTATATTTAACCCTGTAACTTTCCATAACACCCTAAAACCTGTACATGGGGGGTACTGTTTTACTCGGGAGACTTTGCTGAACACAAAAATTTGTGTTATAAAATGGTAAAACATATCACAGAGATGATATTGTCAGTGAAAGTAACTTTTTTTTTTTTTTGCATTTTTCACACACAAACTGCACTTTCACTGATGATACTGTTGTGATACGTTTTAGTGTTTTGAAACACTAATATTTGTGTTCAGCAAAGTCTCCCGAGTATAACAGTACCCCCCATGTACAGGTTTTATAGTGTTTTTGAAAGTTACAGGGTCAAATATTTCGTTTTTTCACATTGAAATTTGCCAGATTGGTTATGTCGCCTTTGAAAGCGTATGGTAGCCCAGGAATGAGAATTACCCCCATGATGGCATACCATTTGCAAAAGAAGACAACCCAAGGTATTGCAAATGGGGTGTGTTTAGTCTTTTTTAGTAGCCGCTTAGTCACAGACACTGGCCAAAGTTAGCATTTTTATTTGTTTGTGTTTAAAAATACAAAAATCTAATATTCACGCTAACTTTGGCCAGTGTTTGTGACTAAGTGGCTACTAAAAATGACTGGACATACCCCATATTGAATACCCTTGGTTGCCTACTTTAAAAAAAATATGATGATGTAGATAGAGACCTTGTAGAATGAGCCCTTAAACCTGAAGGGACCTGTGCCTCCTGGACCTGATATGCGGAAGAGATGGCCGCAATTATCCAACAGCTTAAAGTAGGTTTGGATGCAGCAAAGCCTCTATGATACCCAGCAAAGTTCAAGAAGAGCATAGATGACTTTCTCCAACTAGCTGTCCTATCCAGATAGATAGAAAGATACCTGGAGACATCTAAGTTTTGCCATCTCTCTTCCTCTGGATTCGATGGACACTGAAAAAAGGATGGAAGAACTATTCACTCATTAAAATGAAACTCAGACATCACTTTAGGATGGAATTCTGGAACTCTCCCTAGGACTACTAGATCAGGGTAGGATACCATACAGGATTCTTCTGCAGATAAGGCCTGAATTTCAGAAATCCACCTGTCTGACGTAATTGCAACAAGAAGGAGAACTTTAAAAGTAATCAGACGATCCGTGGAATCCGTTAGAGGTTCAAAAGGAGGAAGAGACAACACCTTTAAAACTAAAGGAAGGTCCCAGGGAGGAGACAGGGACCTAATAAAATGCTTCACTTTCTTAACTGTTGTTTGAAAATGGGCCACCATGCTATCCAAACCCACCTGGAACCAGCAAGAGCAGATTAGGCTGAAACTTGCACACGTAAGGAACTTCGGCTTAGCCCTTTATCCAGAGACCATAGGAGAAAGACAAGAGACATTGTTATCTTTAGCCCAGTCAGCAAACACTGTCCATATGTGATAATAAGTAGAGGAAGTTGATATTCTCCTGGACTGCAAAAGGGTGCTGATCACTGCTTGAGAAAAAACCCTGTTAGCTAGACTCCTCCTTTAAATTTCTATGCCATCAAATGGAGTGACTTTGGAGATGGGTGAACCACTGGTCCCTGAAGTACATGGCCCAGAATGTCTGGTAACTTCCATGGCTGGGAAATTGACTGGGACTTGAGGAGATGGAACCACGGCCTGCGAGGCCTACCCGGAATTATCGCCAACACCAGGAGACCTTCCATCTTGATCCTCTTCAAGGTCTTCCATATGAGAGGAAATGGGGGAAATACATAGGCTAGCTTTGAAGGGCCAATTGTTGAAGAAGATCGTTGCTTTTGGTACCACCCTGTCTGTTTATGTAAGATACCGCTGTTCAATTGTCTTTGCGATCTTCACCCATTTCCCTATTAAAATATCTTGAAAGTGAATCAGACCCAAGAAAACTGCTCCTAGCTCTAGAAGATTGGCTGGAAGGTGAGAGGCTTTGTTATCCCATTTGCCTTGGGTATTCCATTGCAGAAGATGAGCACCCCAACCTAGACCACTGTCATCTGTCGTCAATGTTATCCATTCTACTTCCCCCAGAGGAAAACCTTGGTGGAGATTTGTAGGGTCCGGCCACCAGTTCAAGGTCATCCGAAGCTTGTCTATAATGAGAATCTTTTTGGATCACTTGCCCCTGTTCTGGTTGAATCTTCTCAAAAAATACATCCGGGGATAGTGAAAATGCCCCTGAGCTCACTTTACCAGGCCAGTGGTCAAGGAAAATGTGCCCAGCATGCTCATGAAACCTTCTGCTGAAACCCATTTCGAGTCGATTGGGGATACAATCTCTTCTTTCTTTTGAAAGAAAAACTATTGCTAATCTTGTGATGAACCATGCTCCCAAAAAGCATCTACTCTGAGTAGGAGACAGCTGACTTTTTTGGTAGTTGATAATCCATCCAAACTCTTCCAATGTTCTTATTGTCTCTTCTCTTTGAACTATAAGGTTGTCTCTCATTTCTCCTACTAGAGGAATGTCGTCCAAGTAATGATAAATATTGAGGCCTTGCAGTCTCATCTGCGCTATAAGAGCTAAAAGAACCTTCGAGAAAGTCCTTGGCGCCGTACTTAGGCCGAAGGGAATAGCTCTGAACTGAAAATGTCTCCTAGAATGGCAAACCTCAGGAATCTTTGATGATGTTTTGCTATCGGGATGTGGAAATCTATTGAGATCATCCAGTCTCCTGGATGAATTACTGAGATTATAGATGTCAAAGACTCCATCCTGAATCTCTGGACATTGAGAGATAGATTCAGGTTGTGTAAATCCAGGATCGGACGCCAATCTCCTGAGGATTTTGGAACCAGTAAGAGATTTGAAAAGATGTCTTGAAATCTTTCTGGCCGAGGAATCCTTAAGATCACTCCTTCTTATGAGGGCTTGCCTTTTCGCTTTAATACCTGGAGTTTTTGACACCATAAAAAAATTGTGACAGGGAAATTCTCCGAATCTCAGTCCGTACACATCCTTGAGAAAAGAAACAAAAAAATTGAATGAGTGGAAAAATAAATAATTATTAATGTAAGACTTACAGTAATTTCCTGATCCCCTGCTCGGATCTAGGGGATTTTTGGATATGTTGTTCACCCAGATCAGGGCTATCAGGGGATGTTATGGGGATATGTTGTGTTTTGGGGTACTTATGAGATTTTACAAAATATGTGTTTTTTCTGCCTGGAGATAATTGAGTTACATAATGTACTTTACTCAATTATCTCCCATGCAGAGGGGAGGGATTGTGTGCTGTGTGTGGGAGTGTCGTACATTTAATTACTGTTCTGATTGGTTTGTAAACGTTGTGTCCCTGTCCCCCTCAAGGTCCATGTGGGCGTATACGTTGCTTGGGGACTTGCATAAAAGGCCAGCTTTGGCTTCCATTAAAAACACTTGTTTTACCCTTCATGAAGTCTAGGCTCATGTTTGGGGGATTGGAGAACGACATTCACTCTGAGGATTGCTATAATCACTATACTACCCTGAGTATAATCACTAGCTCTTGTTAGAGCTGTTCTTGCTACGCTCTCTGGACTAGGAGAGGTATACCTACTGGAAGCTGGATTCTGGTCTTGGGTCCAGGGTGGGTAGAGGACGGTGAGACCCCAACCAAGGAGCGGCGGTTCGTGGGGTTTACGGTGGTTATGGTGTTCCAGTGCAGTGCTTATGGTACTCGCAAGCGATCGACGGAGGTGCCCGGTCAGGGTGCCAGGCGGTCCGTCACACTTTTAACATATCAAATGACAAAAAACTGAAATATAAGTATTATATAAAATACTTTTAATAAAGTCACTTAAAATGGTTGTGACTTTGCATTTGAAATATTTAAATGATGGAGAGTTATATGGTCCAGGAATGTGCAAACACTGTGATAATTTTTTCTTTTCTTCTTGAGCTCTAGTTATGAAAGCATCCTTATGATTATGTCTACTCTCCAGGTCCATGTTTTTTTTTAATTCTGAAAGCTACAGATTAAGACCTACTTATGTATGTAATTTATATTACACGTATTTGTAATATATTTGCCATTAATTTCTTAACAAATCTTTAAATTGAGTTTTCCATTATGTCCTAAGATGTAAGGAAACAAGGGAGGGATCCACATTCTCATCAACTGTAGATCTTGGTGCAAAGTCCCTACAGGGGATCGAAAAGTTGCTGTATTTGTCATGTTTTGCCAATAGATCTGCTGCTTTATGAAGTCCTGGGCTACTTTGTTCTTACTAAGATGTAAGGAGTCAGATCATCATTTATTAAATTATCATTTATTAAAGGAACATGTAGTTGTTCTGGTGAGTATAATCATTACCTTTAGGCATTTTCATGCAAACACTGCCTTTTCAGAGAAAGCCAGTGTTCACATTGCCCCAAGGTGTCAGAAGGGAGGAGAGATTGTTGGATAAGATGCCTGTGTCAAAGTCGACATAATCTAGGTTGAGTGGTGTGTGGAAGAACCAAACCATGAAAGGATAGCGAGTGAGCTGAGCTATGGAGACAAGGGAACTGAGGAGGTCAATTGTAACGAGAGAAACTTTACCCAGGTCAGATTTAAAACCATGTAATATGAATATCGTGTGGATTGCATGTGCTTTTTTTTTTAGGTCTGACGTTCTTTAAAGGGACACTATAGTCACTAGAACAACTACAGCTTATTGTATTTGTTCTGGTGAGTAGAATAATTCCTTTCAGGCTTTTTGCTGTAAACACAGTTTTTTCAGCGAAAATGCAGTATTTATATTACAGTCTAGTGATAACGTCACTGGCCACTTCTCAGATGGCAACTAGATGTGCTTCCTGGGACAGTGCTGCACCATTCAGTGTCTCCTCCCTCTGCATTCAGACACTGAACTTTCCTCATAGAGATGCATTGATTAAATTCATCTCTAGGAGGAGATGCTGATTGGTTTGACTAGTTCTGCCCCTGATCTGCCTCCTTTAGTGTCTCAGCCAATCCTATGGGGAAGCATTTTGATTTGCTCAGGCAACTACTTATGATGATGTCAGCAGACAGCAGGCAGGTCAGGGGCAGAGGCAGACTTGAACACAATGATTTTACTTTATTTAGGGAGGCAAGAGTGGGCCAGGGGCTGGTTTTACCACTATAGGGTGGTGGTTTTACAACTATAGGGTCAGGAATAAATGTTTGCTCCTTTAAATATTTCTAAAATAAAAATCGAGTATTACAAGTTATCCACGTGTCATTCTTTAGCTTTCAGTTTTACTACCCATGTAAACATTTTAAATGAACTAATTCTACAAAGATATATTTTTATGAACATTTTAAAAAGTTTTGGAAACAGAAAACAGGCTCTTCTTTTTAACAAAAAAATGTGTTTATAGGATTGTTTTATGATAGGAAGAACATGACACAAAGTATTTGTCTCATCCAATAAAATTAAGTTAAATTTATAGCCATCTGTTAGAAATGACAGCATGGTTGTTAGATGGCTGATTGCTTTCAATTTAGTATAAATCAGATCAGACGTGGCAGTGTGTTTATCACTATAACTGTATAGAACGCGGACTCCACTCTCAACAAAATTAGAGAAAAAAATCTCCCTGTGCGTGACAATCAGAATGGAAACATTAGGTTATCATTTCAGCAAAATCATGTAACAAATTGTAACAGTGGGAACTATAGTTGTTATGTAAAATTAGCAGATGCTAATAAATGAAACAATTATTCATATTGTAAACAAGACCATAATTGTTTGGGTCTGTTGGTTGGTATGCATAACATGGCACCTCAAGATTACCCAGGAGGTGCCATACCCTTTTCCAAGGCTGCTGCCAATTCTCAGTCCTACGAAATGCCAAAGCAACATGATGCAGCCATCTTTCATTTGAAAATCCTGGCACAGGGAGAGCATTGTGTATCAAGCTGGCTTGATTTACAAGTCCCAATTTGACATTTGTTTTACAGCTCTGCAGTTGAGACACAGATTTGAGTCAAACTAGAAATGTAGCCAGCTAGAGGGACTTATCCTCTTTATTACAGAATTCTGAGAAACATAGGACAATGGGCCATAAATTTGAAAAGCCCCAGAAGTGATAAAAAAAAACCTCTCTCTGTAAATATTAGTTCTTTTGGATTGAGCATTTTCTTATGCGATGAGTGTTTAACTAATGTATTTGTTGAACCCATAAATCAATATATAACAAGCCTATTAAAACCAGAAGATCTTAAACTTAAACTTAAATGTCTGTGTAACAGCAAATTGTTTTAAAAATAATATATTTCTTCCACTGGGTGATGAACATAAAGAGAGTTAACAAGTAAATGTTTCCCAGTTAAATTACTTGCATATTACTACTTGCTGTGAATTTAAATTGTGTGTTGCTGATTAGACCACCAAAGCATCATAGACCCATCAAACTCTAGCTCAGGCATAGGCAACCTTCGGCACCGCAGATGTTTTGGACTAGACCACGCATGATGTTTTGTCAGCATTATGGGTGTAAGAGCATTATGGGGGATGTAGTCCACAACATCTGGAGTGCCAAAGGTTGCCTAACCCTACTCTAGATCATCCAGACCTAGAAATTTGTAGAATTACAGAATCTTAGACAGTATTCACTCTAGTAATAAGTTTCTTGCCTGGATACACATGCCACAGGCTTTGAAAAGTACATTTATTGTCTTTACAATCCCACACATTGTTATAAATAAAGCCACTCTATAATAAGTATGTACCGGGGATATTACTGAATTTATTCATCATGCATGTGTTCATGTGACGTAGATAATGACTTAGACATTAAATTATGTCAAAGCAGTGATTACACTGATTATCCATTTGTTTGTTTGACAGAGAGGGTTGTGATGTTCTATGAATCATATTACTGATTATTTCTAAAATGTTCACTGTTATGTTAAGATTTGTAATCATAACAGAAATATCTTTTCAAAATCTAGAAAATAGCATTTTACCCAAGTGGGCACCATGAATTCAGCAAGAAAGAGTGTATATATATTGATATTAAAACACTTAAGGAAAGTTTTAAAATACATATCTTGTGTAATGCTTGCATGGACTGAGAACATTA
Organism: Pelobates cultripes; assembly: GCA_933207985.1. NCBI lineage: Eukaryota > Metazoa > Chordata > Amphibia > Anura > Pelobatidae > Pelobates > Pelobates cultripes. The sequence goes on along the minus strand of OW240912.1, from coordinate 231,266,903 downwards.
TTCATAAAAACAATCTATGCAGTCTTTTCACTTAGGGTTCAACCAACCAACCAAGTACAGTTCAGTTGAACAGGTGGATGGTTGTTTGCATCCAGTCCTTACTTCATATAGCCAAAATAGATTCAGGTGAAGGCTTGAAACTTGAAATGCCTAATATCAGTTGACCATTATTACTCAATTGTTAAGAAGAAGCAAATTAACACATAGAGATCTGTAAGAAAAAAAACATTTCAGATAGTTAATCACACGGTTAAAAAATAAAATGAACACAACTTATGTGTAATTTATTTTATAAAAATCACAGCTCTAAATTATTTAAAAGCTTCATTTATGCCTTTGGTGCAGTTAAGCAGGAGTCTACTTAGTCCTAGAGAGAAAGGGGTTCATTTTGCTATCCTACATTAATGGGTCATTGGATTGTGGACACCCCAACCCACACTTCAATATGGCAAACCTTTGAGTAGATTTAGTCTGGTTAATATGGGCAGGGCCATAATTAGAAATGTTCCAGTTTATTAAAAAGTTTTTTTTGTCTGGATCAGCCCCCAGGACACACACATGAACAAAAATACACATATTCCCAGACACATACACACAGATACATATTGCCAGACATACACAATAAAACAGATACATAATCTCAGACAGGCAGATGCACACGGACATACATACCAATACGCACACACATACATATTCCATGTTACCATTCAGTGCAATGCAAGGGTTGTACTTACCCTCCCAAATTAGAGATAGGATAGATAGACAGACAAACAGATAGATAGATAGATAGATAGATAGACAGACAGACAGACAGACAGACAGATAGATAGATAGATAGATAGATAGATAGATAGATAGATAGATAGATAGATAGATAGATAGATAGATAGATAGATAGATTTTTTGTGGAAATATATCTTAGTCAAAAGCAACAATGCTTCATATTTATGCAAATCCTGAATATTTCACAAAGATTAAAAGGTCAATAGAATTATTAAATTAAATTATATTCTTGTCATTCAGTTATTCTAATGTAAGCAAACACTGCCAACTCACTATAAATATCTTTTCTTTTCAGAGAACATACTGTGTAAATTGTTGCCAAGTGAGTCATGGCTATTTGTATTATCATAATAGTGTGAATGCATAAGTAGCTTAGAGTATGTTTTGTGTGCCTTCTAAAGTGCAGTAAAATGCAGTGATGCAGAAATCCTACACATCATTTTTATTAGCAATTATTATCAGTTATTAATGACAAACAGTTTCTGCACAGCAATAGAAGCAAGAACTGTTAATATTATTATTATTATTTTTGGCATTTACATAGCGCCAACATATTTTGCAGCATTTTGCAATATTATAAAAGGCGGAAGTCAATTACAAAATGGTACAGGAACAATAGGTTGATGGAGAGCTTACAATCTAGAGGAGATGGGGTATAAAAACACAATAGGAAAAGCATTGAGGGAGAGCAACCAAACAACAAGGAGGCAATGTAGCACAAGAGTAGGGTGTGGCCCCTTAGGAGAGAGACAGATTTGTTAGATAGAAGTTATTCTGGGAGGCTAAAAGCTTTCCTGAAGAGATGGGTTTTGAGAGACTTCTTAAATAATTGAAGACTGTTTTAAAGGAAAAGTGCTGCCCGTGAGAACCTCTGCAAGCTCAAGTTAGCAGCAAGGGCGCGAGCAGTGGTCAGGTGAATGTCAATGGTAGAGCAGAGAGACCGAGAAGGTAAACTACTGAAGAAATCTAACGGGCGCGAGAGTTGTTTAGAGCTTTATAGGTAAGGGTTAATATTTTGAATTGACACCTATAGGATACAGGAAGCCATTGTAAGGAATGACAGAGAGGCAACAAAAGGGAACCAAGAACAGAGCTTCTGGGGACTCCAACTGAGACAGGACAAGGGGAGGAGGTATCATTAGAAAAGGAGACACTGAATGAATGTTGTAAGAGAAAGGAGGAGAACCTACTACAGTACAGTTTTACAGAGGTTGAAGAGTTTGGAGAAGGGGGACATGATCAACAGTGTGAAAGGCAGCATAAATGTCAAGAAGAATATGTATAGAGTAGTGGCCTTTGGATTTAGTGGCCTTTGGATGACGTGTGCATCTGTCAGTGTGTGCGCCTGTCAGTGTATGTCTGAGTAATAGTGTGCTATTACCCCCACCTCGTTATCCTTTTGTGGTCTTCACTTTACAGATAACCCAAGACATTCTGATTGTATGGGTGATGTGTAGGGTTCATGCTTTCACCTCACTTAAAACTCTACCTACCCTCATGTTCCATCTTTCTCCTCATTTGAAATTCATTCAATCTTTTAAAACACTGTCGTTTTGTATTACCCCCAGTTCCCCTCTTCGTTTCCTTCACCATTTTGGTGTCATGCTTCCCTACTTTCTTTTCTCTGATATTCCATTCCTAATTCTCGGGGACTTCAACATTCCCATTAGCCCACCTTTGATGTCAGTAGCCTCAAACTCCTTGACCGACAGCAGATTTCAGCTGATATTCATTCTCAACTCTACTCCATCCCTACTTTCTCTTGTCCCTCACTGGCTATCACCTCATATATTGTTACCCTCGCCACCGCTCTGCACCCCCCCTGCTCCAAACATACACCTCAAAGAGGAAGCGTCTCCAAGCATCGACACGCTACTTGCAGAGATGTTCCCATTCAGCTGAAGACTGTTGAAGAAAGTCCTGCACCTTGTCAGGCTTTCTCCATTATAAATTCATCCTCATAAGTTCATGCTCCCACAATCCCAGGCATCTCTTTGATACACTCAACTCTAATCTTTGCCCTGCTGTGGCCACTCCCCAAACTCACCTTACAGCCAATAGCTTACATTGCTACTTTACTGACAAGATTGAACATTTAAGGATATAATTCTCCCCCCTTTGTTCCTCTCTCTCTCCACTACGCTTGAAGCCTGCCTTTCCTACCTTTTAGTCCTTTTCCCGGATACTGAACAAGAGGTGACTGCGCTACTTCTTTCTTCTAGCACCACCACTTGCCTACTTGATTCTGTCCCATCTCACCTTATCAGATCTCTATAATAACTCAGACCAGCAAAAACAAACACGTATGCTGGGTTAGAGATCTGCAGCATCAAAACCTGTCTTTTATATCATCTTGGTGTGAACGTGGTTGACAGTTGTCGTTTATCCTTTAAAGTGGGGATTACCGCTGTATGCCTATACTTCTAGAGCTGGCTATAGCTCTTCCAAATGTTAGTGTCCCATCGTTAACTTTTCCTTATATAAAAGACTGTACTCAATAAGCTACACTATTGCCTATCCCTGTCTTTTGTCTTCCATATTTTCTATGGTCAAGTTGAATTGAGGACAGATCATCCTATCAAGCACTGACTTTTCATCTTTGGATTATAAGAACTTTCTTTGTGAGACTTTTGCACCAGGCCTATTTCTGCTTTTGAACCAAAAAGTTGGACTATTAGTGTTTACCTGTGGCGCAGCCCTTCCCTTTTCTTTTGCTCTACGCTATTAGGACAACCCGCCAATCACCCAAAGTTTGGACAAATTGTAGCAAGTCTAATAGAGACACATATAGCAGAACATTCTGATCTCAGCTCCCTGTGCTCTGACTTTTTTCTGCAGATCGCGATTAAGCAGCCAATCTGAGCATATTATGGAACGTAAAATAATTAACAATGAATGAACTTCATTATCGTGGCTTTCAACTTTGTTAACATGTTGTTGGAGTATGAAGGCTATGTACAGTTTACTGGCATGGAAGATGTTAATAAAAGAAAAAATTCAATTAATAAAAAGTGACTAGGTTTTTTTAGCTATTTGTTTGTTATACCAGCATATTCTTCTTACTATTTCATCATTAAAAGGATTAGGCGCTAGTTCTCATTTCTGCCTATTTAACAGCTGCAGTGCAGCTTGCAAACTGTCACATTAGGTTCCATTTTTAAAGATGACCTTTCAAGCATACGTTTAGAAATGTATTATTTAATCATAAGGCAATTTACCTTGCATTCATCTGTGGTTATTTTTCCCATAATGGCTAATCACTTAAGGCAAACATTTATAAATTGAGTTTCCCTTCACACTACTGACTTTGAGAAGTATAAGGTGAACATTCTCTTGTGACTGGCTTTGTATATTTAAAATGTATATTTAAAGTGAAAGCCATGCAGCTTTTTATGAAAATAAATTAATAGTAACATCATTACTCTTTTTAGTGCAAGCATTCTTAAAAAGATATGTATATGAAATACAGTAATAGCAATCTCGTGTTGAAATTAAGAGCAACATCAGTTGTTAGCATAGAAAAAAACAATTGAAGCAACATTGCAATATGCTTCCCTTAAGTATAATATTAATATCACTATATTGTCATAGTAAGGTGTAACGAAACGTATTGGATCAGAGGGTTTGCACCTATAGTAAAAGGCATGGTTAATCCAGGGTCATCCTCATTGGCTTGTAGCGCTTAGTTGAAACTGTCAACCAATGACTGCAGTCCTGCATTGCCCTGTTTAGTTCTGTAGAGCTTACTGGAGTCTCCTGCAGGCTCTGTGGCTAGAGGTGCCCAGTGATACCCAAGTAATTTGTCAAATCATACTGAAATGACTTGATTACGTACCATGGGACACTCCAGAACACTCAGAAAATTTCATTTCATCTATACCGAATCTGGTCCATTTGTTCATTCGTTTTCAGATGAAATTTGATCCGTATCGCGGGCCGAGGCTACATTTTGCAGAAGTTTAGTAGAAAACTCTGGTACCCTTGTGGGACTGCCATATTTAAGGCTACCAAATTAGAAAACTGTTTAGTAGATAGCTGCTTTGTTTGGTATCCTTATGGCAATCCCACAAGGAGTAGGGAGCTATCTACTAGAAAGCTGAAAGACCAATTATGAAAAGCACTTCCTTTTCTTAGTTTTGGTATTTTAGATAACTTTACTAATACAAAGTAAAAAATACTTTAGTATTAGAAAATAAGGGAGTTTAAATCCTCCCTCCTGTCCCTACTGTGTGTGCCAGGAGTAAAGGCATGTCCACTAAACAGCAAGCAGCCAGTGGCATCTCACTGTTATAAAAAAAAAAGAAAAAGACTAGTAACTGGGCAACTATTTCTGCCCAGTCACTAATCCAATAAACGGTAACCTGTGTCCATGATGCGGCACCTATTTAAATTACTAACTAGATGCCCTGTGAGTGGGAGCTATTAAACTAAATGGTGGTGGGTTTGGGCCCTAAATAATAATGCAGGAACACACCCTTTGGCAGTGTGTAGGTCCTAAATAATAATGGGGGATGGACCTAGTGTTCACCCCTACCTGTTGATGGCAGATGGGGGGCCCTAAATAATAATGGGAGAGTGGACCTATTGCCTACCCCCACCCATTGGAGGCAGGAGGATGACCTAAATAAATTGGGAGGAAACCTATTGTCCCCTCCCAGCCCCTATTAGCGGTGGATAGAAGTTAATAATAAAATAAATGCCTCCTGCTGACTAGGATCCACAAGCAGGGCCGGATTAAGAGTGCATTGTGACTGGTGCTGACAATTATGATGGGCCTTTGTAGAATCTTATCGACAGAAAACACTGAAACAATCATACCTCCCAAGCGTCATGTATCTGGTGTATCTGCTGGAGGGAAACTCATAGGATATAGTCATCAGAAAACACATACCCTATGCTAATCTCTAGCTTTCATCTTTTAAGTTAATTCATAACCCCTAACATCCCTATGTTAATTCGGCCCTATCTCCAAGCCCCTAATTCCCCTCAATAAATAAATACCCTACCTACCCACCTCACCCTAATGATAGTGAGGGGGTGGCAATAAACTAAATACCTGTAAGATAAAGAAAAAGTAACACAATCAGATGTCTTCTTTTTTCTTACCTCTTTTTTTCAGCCCCAAAAAGAGAGAGACAGGAGCTCCCACCTTGTAATAACCCAAAACAAAGAACTTATTGCACGTACAAAATTTAATCGTTTCTTATATTGTAAATGTTATTCGTTTACTCGTCTTACCGACAAATGGCCGAATAACTGAACATCGGATGAAAACGTGTCCATCCGAAAATGAATGCCCAAGTCTAGTAGATATTGAACTTTGTGTTTAACCTTAAAAAAAATATATGTTACTGAAATCTAATATTGTGCTATGCACTTCCTGCTAACCACACCACAATTTAGCAGTTACCAGTCATCTATATAAAACAGTGCCAACACATGTCCTAATAATCTATAGCTCTGTCTAAAAGTCATGTAATTTTTTGTTCTTTACAACTGTATGGGACAAAAAAAGGAAAAATATGTGTGTATGTTTGTATATATACACACACATAAAATCAGCCAACACAGTCATAGTTTTCAATGGTTACACTATTAATGTTCCAGTAGCATCTGAAAGAATGAAATGCTGCCTTCACTCCCACCTACTTCCCCCACCACCATGTACAGAACACATTTTTCAAACCTGACTTTGTGCAAACATGCTGTTGTGCTGCAAGCATTAAAAGGCAATTTAGTACTCAAAGGATTAAAAGCTCATGTTAAATTGAAGACTACACTTGGCATAAACATTAAAAATTGACAGAACACCCTGCACATTAACTTCACCAGGGCCCCGTAATTAGCATTTAAAAGTGAAACATAATTTCCTTACTATGCTAATCCACTACCTACTTGCAGATTCATAATGCATTTGTTGAAATACAAACGCAAATGTAAAAGTTTTTTATTTAATATTTTTGTAGCCTAAAAGAATGTTGGAAGTGCTTTAATTTATAGGGAAACAAGCATTTCAGAACTACACAACTATGTGATTTTACATTATAAATGTATTAAAATGTAAAAATAGGTAATTACTAAAAAAAATCTGACAGGAATGGATTAGTATTTAATTCCATTAACTGGGAGTTATATAGGGATGCCTTTTTTACGTTTTCAATCCTGTATGTAGTTTAGAATATTTCCATATTTCCCTTCCATGGGACAGCTTAAATCACTGTAGCAGAAGACCATGTTTAAGTTCATGTAGGAAGTAACAGGATTGGTTACCATAAATTTTAGACTATCACGAGACGTGGTGTTTGCTGGTGCATAGCGAGAGTCTCTGTTCAAGGAGATTCCAAAAATAGTTACTATAATTTAGACCTTTTCCTTCAGACTCAAATGCTCTTGGATAACACCTTGGTCAGATGGTTATCAAAAATTAGTGAATCCAACTCTCTCAGGTTGCCCTACCTTTTGTTGTTATGGATAGAAACATGAAGATGTAAGTCAGAACTTCAGAAGATGACACCTTGTGGCAAAATTGTCCCACATTTTCTACCTTCAGAATTTAGTATTGCCAACAGCACAGCCCAAGCAGCTGAGGAAAAAATGCGGGTTCCAATTAAACAGAGTACATAATTATTATTATTATTATTGCCATTTATATATCGCCAACAGATTCCAGTATTTAATGACTTACATTTAGGTATAAAACAAACAGCATACGGTGATATGCTGTTTGTTTTATACCTAAATGTAAGTCATTAAATACTTTTTATCATATTCTGGAAGTGCACTACATTTTTGTACATTTTATCTCTTTGAGATATATATATCTATTTGCTGATGAATATGTGAGGAGGGACAACACACTGGATATTGAAAAACACCATTTAAAGCTGCTTTAACTCCATAAAGACATCATTCAAGGCTATCTTAACTCTTCAAAATTGTGAGTGACCATTTGTGATCGCACATCAATACCAGTCTCCACACGGTTATACGCTATGTTTTTTTGTTTTATTTGTATTTAGCAGATTGTCCCTTATTTTTTGGGGTATAAGACACGTTAGGACAGGAAATATCAATCAAATAGGGTGGGAGTGAAGTAGAGCTGGAAGAGAGGGTAGAGTGCTGCCCTATAGGAGAGAGCAAGAGACAGGTATGTAAGGTAGAGGTTACTCTGGGAGGCCATAAGCTTTCCTGAAGAGATGTGTTTTAAGGCTCTTCTTAAATGATTGAAGACTAGGGGAGAGTCTGATGGCGGTAGGCAGGCTATTCCATAGGAAAGGAGCCACCCGTGAGAGGTCCTGCAAGCGCGAGTTGGCTGTACGGGTGCGAGCAGCAGTCAGGAGGTGGTCACGGGCAGAGCTGAGGGAACGAGGAGGGGCATACCTATGGATCATTGAGGAGATATAAGAGGGGCTAGAATTGTTCAGTGCTTTAAATGTATGGGTTAGCACTTTGAATTGACTCCTATAGGATAAAGGGAGCCAATGTAAGGACTGGCAGAGGGGTGATGTGTGAGAGGACCGACTACAGAGGAAAATCAGTCTAGCTGCAGCATTCATTATAGACTGTAGCGGGGCAATACGGCTTTTGGGGAGACCAATCAGGAGAGGGTTACAGTAATCCATGCGGGAAATTACTAGAGCATGGACAAGCTCTTTGGTCGCATCTTGCGTAAGAAATGGGCGGATGCGGGCTATGTTTTTGAGTTGGAACCTACAGGATTTGGCAACAAACTGGATGTGAGGCTCAAAGGTGAAGCCAGAGTCAAGTATGACGCCAAGACAGCGTGCTTGCAAGGATGGACTTATGTGGATACGTAATTATTCCTTTTGGTCAACAAACAAAGTGCTAAAGCTTGGGCTTTTCATAGAAGTACTAATTCAGCTATGGTCCAAATGGTCAGTTATATAATATATGCAATTATTAAATTTAAGAAAAATATCAAAATCAAATCTTTGAAAATTAAAGATTACTAAGAGTGACTAATTAGTACTAAGACAATAATGAAGATGATTTTCTAGAGTCTAGTAGGATTTATGCAGAAAATAGGTTAATACGGCCTATAGGGGGGACTGACAGATATTTTTATGTTTGCCATTATATTAAACATATTCATTTCTATTGTCCATATGTTATGTGATTAACAGTATATTGTAAAGAACAATGGTATGACATATGTGTTTGCTTTATTTCCGTAGCCTGCGACATCTAACAGAATTCTTAGGTTCATCTGCTCTTAAAACACGGCACTACGTATATTCCCTACATAAGTGTTTATATATTTACAATGAAAATTACACATACTTTACTAAACCAAAGCTGCTTAATGTGACATTTTATTTGTCCTAGTATAGCACTGAATAAAACACATTTTCATGGGTAGATATTACCATTATTGTAAGCAGCTGAAGTCAAATTGATATCCCTGCATTAATTTGTTTGGCTGTATGCTTTTACGTACAGAATAAAGCTCTACTGCACTGCACGAAATGATTAAAGATGTTTATTTGGATGCACAATTCAAGGCTAGGAATTACAAATCAGGAGCCTAAGGCAAAAAACATTTTTAACTCACAGACCAGCTGTGAGATATAAAGGACCTACCATAGTCTTCAGATAGAGCAGTGGGATTTAACAGTCAGTTTCTACAGAATTGTTTTCATTCATCATGATAACTTACTTGTTTGTATTTAGAATTTCATATATCTTGAGTGGGAGAAAGGATGAATGTATGCACTGTTTCAGAAACGTTCAATGTAATACACTTTTCAATCGCTGCTGTTCCATAGATTTAAACCTATGTAGAATAGCAAAAAAATGGTGATTTAGTTCCACTAGATACAAGCTGGTCTAGTTTATGTTTGCCAAATTAGTACACCCCTAAGTCCCAAAGCCTAATGAGATTATTCACTAAGCTTCAAATGTGCCTCCAAATTGAAAAACTTGGGGAAAATCCATGACGAGAAATTGCTGCTCAGATTAATTCTGAGCAATCTAGTGTTTTGTAAAGGGTTAGCCCACAAATAGTCTGTATCTTATGCAAAGAATAGACATTTGAACACTTTTTAAGCACTGAATTTCTTCCAGAAATTGAAATTTTGCCATTTTGAGGCACATTCTGAGATTTTAACTCATCTGGAAGAAAACTGCAAAATCCATCAAGACATATAATTATTACAATGTTTTGGACATATCTAGTGGGTTGACACATGGTTGCCCACATACTGGTTCCCCATTGCATTTAAATTTAGAATGGTGGCTGTTATAGCACATCACACCAATTTGAAATAAATCAACTAATTTTATTGGCTTGGTTTGCTACCAAGTCACAAAATATGATTATTAGAAAGACTATTAGAAATCTACAAACCATTCCAACAGGTGTCATCAAAATAAAATCTCAATGTGTGTGCTATAACAGTGATTTCTTTATTTTTATGGGCAACAGATCCACCGTCCATCCTCTAAATCCAGTCTGCTATACATTGTAGTATATGTCATGGATCTTGGAACTGACTTCCAGGTAACTAAATTCAGCAACTGTGCAGCTATTTATGCCACAGAGTAAATCAATGTGATAGTGTTTCATTATAGTATTTGAGGATGCAAAATGTGCTCGTTAATAGTTTTAGCATTTTATAGTTTATATTAATTAATACTTATATAAAAGCACTAATTACATTCATTTCTAATATGTTAGATATGGTAAGAAACTTTATTAACACAACAATTTTAAAATACATATAATATGTGAATTCACGCGATTATGAATAAAAATGTTCATTAGAATGTATCCAGAGTTAACTAAAATGATAGTTCCATAAAAAAATGTAATGTTTTATTTAATTTAAAAATATATTTTTATATTCCTTGATACACTATTTTAAATAGCTATAGCTACTTTTGTATATTATAAATTCTAGATCCATATTAAGAGGTACACTATAGTTTATCCTACATGACATAGAATTTCATAACATTAAAAAAGTATATATAATGGTTTCCATTCTTTATTTATTGAATCTGCGTCTTCTGTTTTCAATAATCTACAGAGGCTTAATATCCTTTGCTTTCTTCACTTCCTGATGTCTAACAGTATCCTTATGCTCTTGAGAGTAAGTAGAATAAAGATTGTATCCAGATTTATAATTAGTTATATAAAGATGATTTTTTTAAAAGTTAAGGGAGTTTATTTATTGCCGTGATAACTGAAAAGAGTTGTTACTTTCATTATACTCCTATTTTGGGTCTCCTACTCCATTTAGATTGTATAATTTCTGCATTTAGCTTATGCACATGATCAGTAAGCGTTTATGTGTTCAATTCATGTCTTGTAGCTGATTTTTCTGTTTGATGCCATACACAAGTTAAGAACAGCCATCTGATGGAAAGATATAGCCAAGACCAGCTATTTTTTTAAGAGTGACAGAAAATAATAGAACAGAATAGAATACAAGGACATAATACAGAATTTTGATCCAGACATAGGATGTACAGATATGCTTTCTTTCACTGTATGATGGAAATATATTTAGCTATAAGATAGAGTGGCAATGCACCATCCAGGACCAAAAGAGATGCATGTAGAGAGGACCTGTCACCTCTCTGTGATTACTCTACACATCAATTTTTGCGGGTAGTTAAAAGTGAAAGTTAACATTTGGCTTGTATTTTAGTTTTTTTGGCCTGGCATACAATGTAAATCCCCATGATTCACATTATGCAATGCATAAAGCCTGTGTGAGGATGTGCTTATATGACATCATGAAAAGAATTTCACAGCACGCATGTGGCTGTGCAGCATTATGGGAGAAGCTGCCAAAGAATGAATGCACATGTTCTGCAAATCTTGAAAAGACAATAACGCTAATAGCCAGAATAGTAGAAATGTGCAATGTAGAATGTTATTTCAGGCGAATTTCGGCAATTCGGAACATGCCGAAGTGCTGAACTGTCGAATTGCCAAATTGCCGAAGTGCCGAATTTCGGATTTCTGAAAAGTGGCAAAACAGAAGAGGGAGGGAAAATTATGGGAATGATGACAGGAATCTAACCCTAACCCTACTCCTACCCTACCCCTAAACCTAAACCTACTTTTAAGCCTAACCCTAACAATAACCTTAACCCTAACCCTAACCCTACCCCTAACCCTACCTTTACCCCTAACAGGGTTAGGGAATTGCTGAAGTCCCGATTGCCAAAGTCCTAAAGTGCTGAAGTCCAGAAGTGCCGATCCAAATTTTTTGCCCATGCACATCCCTACATAACAGTGCATTTAAGTCTTATCTTATCCTATTGTTACACTGATACTTCATCATCATAACAATACACTGGAGTGGAGGAAACAGGAAAACTATGTATGAAGATAATGGAAATGGATACAATGGATGTACATGCAGCCACTCAGACCTAGGGTAATTAATTATGTTCATCCTGCTTAACTACTGATCTCACTTGGGAGGCTAACTGTGTGCAATCTGGCATGCTCTAGGATCCATAGGAGAACCCTTTAGATAAGGTACCCACTGATATGTTCTGACTTTCCGGCCTTCAGCTACTACTACAATATCAGAGAAAAACTATTGTAGTGCACAATGAGTATCACCTTTAACCTTTCCTGGAATAAATTCTAAGCTACTTGTTTTTATTAAGAGCTTGTGATGCCTTGTAACACCAAGGAATATCCCTGAGAATGTCTACAGTAGGTGATCAATGCTTTAACAAGCAAAAAGGCTCTATACATGCATGTTAGTTATGATTGCTAGAATAATGTTTGTATGATTCCAATGAACACAGGGTTTTAAACTGTACTGGTATGTTAGGAAAATGGATTAGATCACAGTGCTAAATGAAATTGTAGCACAGTCTACGTTACAGCTAAAAAGTTAGTACATGGAAAAAAAATGTTCATTCTATTTAATTGTATACGATTACAAAAGCTTCACCTATTTCTTGACCCTGCCAAACATAATCATTATATATGATGACTAATGATGACAGTATGTCCATCATCATGTTCTGCTTCTTTTGAAGTTGCCAAGTTGGAAATGGTAAGGAAAGTGCATAATCAGTAATTTTCTCTAATAGGCAGAGATGGATCCTGGTAATTGCGACTTAATTTGGATTGCTCCTGTAGGTTTTGTAGTTGTTCTTGCTTGCAGGGTTCAGTCTTTCAGGATCTCAAACTTTGATTGCTGTTCCATGTTGTGTTCTTCTTTGATATCTCCATTTAGGAAAGCAGTTTTGAAATGTAGTTGTTCCATGAGCATTGTTTCTCTTACCATATATGCGTGAGTGCTCGTAAAGGGGTGTATTTCACTGCTTGAGCAAATATTTCAATGTGGAATATGTGGCATGGGCTTCCTTTTGTTGACTTGTATTACGAGGCTTATTGTGACTTTATTTGTCTTTGGATGTAGATTTATTTGTGTCTCTGATGTCTTTAGCTAACTAGCATTACTTATATGGCAGGGCATGAGCAATTCCATAATTAGGAAGATGTCGCTCTTATTTTATCTTCTTCTTGGTACTGCCAACTTGCCAGGTAGATTGGCATCTTACAGTATGCATCTAGTCAATTTAAGCTATGCTGTTTTAGCTTCTGCAGGTCCATTTTGTATAGGTAGTACAAGGTACAGCTTTAAGTATGTATGCATTGTTCCCTCAATTATGTTTGTACTCCATTGCTACATGAGGGCAGTATGCCTCTAAGAAAAAAAGAACAAACGTGCTTCAGAAAGAGAATAGATTTCCTGGAAAGCCAGGGAAATATATAGGTGGATTGGCGCTATATCTAAAGGTCAAGCGGTGCAACAACTCCCAAGTGCCAAAGAATCACCAAACAGCACTTTAAGCATATATCATTGATAAAAACACAGAAAAGAAATAGGGAGGTGCAATGAATAAAATAAACCAGTATTATACTTATATCAGGTGGATCTCTGAATCAACCTAAAAATAAAACAATATACATAGCATAATACTGTAACACATTAGCAGAATTAATCGGAGGTAATGGGTCACTCACGATCTGCAGAGCCTTGGAAAGCAGGCTCTTGCTGTAAAAGCTTGTGAATAATCAGCTTATTCTGGCTATCTCCAATGATGTTTGGCAAATATTATGCACCTGAGGAAGACCTGTTATGGTTGAAACGCGTTGTGCCTTATTTTACTGTTGTTTTGAAAGTAAAAAAACTTTTTAAAATCCATCTGGTTTTGTATCCGTGGTGTGGGAGAAAATACCTGATTACCAAACATCATTGGAGATAGCCAGAATAAGCTGATTATTCACAAGCTTTTACAGCAAGAGCCTGCTTTCCAAGGCTCTGCAGATCGTGAGTGACCCATTACCTCCGATTAATTCTGCTAATGTGTTACAGTATTATGCTATGTATATTTTTTATTTTTAGGTTGATTCAGAGATCCACCTGATATAAGTATAATACTGGTTTATTTTATTCATTGCACCTCCCTATTTCTTTTCTGTGTTTTTATCAATGATATGTGCTTCAGAAAGATAACCTGGCTAGCTGCAGTGGTCCTACAGCATGCACGAAATCCTATATTAATTAGCAATACATCCAATACATCATCCAGTTAAAGTAAAATAACTGGGCATAGATATCGCATCTATATGTAAAGTTAATGCACAGTCTAGTAACAGCAACGTTTTGGTTCTTGTGCGAACCTTTCTCAAGCATGAGGTCATTTTTCTTAAACTGGATGATTGTAGGTTAACCATCCGGGCAGTGGACCCTACTGAAGTTCTGCTGTTAGTCAACAATTTGTCACTTATCATGTTGTAGTAGTTCTCTCTCAACTCCCAGAGCCATTATGAGAACACCATGTGACTTTAAAAGGCAGCATAGTAGTAATTCCACTACATGTTTGTCCTGCATACTTTACGCAACTGCATGTAGCTAGTCTTCAACCTCTAACATAACGTACATATGTGCATGTATTTCCTGGCTTTTTTTCAGCTTCCAATTATAACACTTTCTTAAAAAGTACAGTTTATTGCTTAAAGTTGAGTTGATCATCTTTCACTTACATTTAGAATTGCTTTTCCTTACCTGTTCTTTCTGTCCAACGTAATGTCAATATCAAACCAGTATTTGTTGAATATATCCCTCAAATCATTTCCAAGCACCATAACCACTACTGCCATGTCTGATAATTTCCATTATTTAGCTTTATTATACCTGCTTATTTTTTTCCACCTCCTGTTCCAGCATTTTATTTGAGTTTCATTCAGTTTTAAAGGAGCTCATTATAGATATACATTTATTTCAGCATTAATCTTAGCAGGATTAAGATTAATGCAGAGGATACAACATTAGTGGTATCGTTAACAGCAGAGATTAAATCAGAGTAAGAAAAACATAGCAAAACTATAAATGAATGACTGTTAACCCCTTCAGGACGGAGTCAATAGTGCACGTTCTGATCAAAACAAAACGTTAAAAAAAACTGGAATTTGCGCTATATGTCTGTTCAACCGTAATTCACCGCTGTTACATTAAGTGCACCCACACTTATTATATATAATTTTGTTCAGGAGAAACAGGGCTTTAATTTATCATTAACTATTCATATATGGAACATAATTTATTATGAATAAAATGTAAAAAAATGTGAGAAAATATTTTTTTTAAATTTGTATTTCCGTTTGACATTTTAGCTGTGAATGTCATAATACTGTTAGGTTTTACTGCAAGAAAATGCTCATTTTTGTAATCAGCGATGTTTCATGAGTACAACAGTACCCCCCATTAACAGGTTTTATGGTGTTTTGGAAAGTTACAGGGTCAAATATAGAACGTTCCATTTTCAAAGATTAGTAATGTTACCTTTGAGACGGTGTGGTAGCCCAGGAATGAGAATTACCCCCATAATGGCATACCATCTGAAAAAGTAGACAACCCAAGGTATTGAAAGTGGAGTATGTTTAGTCTTTTTTAGTAGCCACTTAGTCACAAACACCGGACCTCCAGGGGCGTTCTATGCCGCCGCAACAGCTTTAAAGCCTGTTCTATGCCGGCACGGCATAGAACGCCGTAACGGCATTAACGGGTTAATAAAGGAGCCAGCCAGTTAACCATGGCGATGTGGGAAAAGTTGGATTAAACAACTTTTTTCATTTAAATACAGATGATTAAAGTAGCTCCACCTACTGCTGGGATCTACCAAACACATTCATTGCATATGATGACTGATGTTGCTACGCCAACAATAACTAATGTCCAAGTGGGTGTGCCAGTACAGTCACATCACTCCTCTGTCTTGATTTGGGGAAATTCATTGGTTCCTAACCGAGTGATGAGTAACCAATGATATGTCAGTTATTGTAGACTTTATTTCCCAGAATGCTCTGCTTGCCAAATGGTTTAGTGTCATGGTAAACATAGCCTACAACAGCATTAATTTCACAAATTGTAAAAAAAAAAAATAAACAGAGTAACAGTTACTTTTTCATTAATACATGCGGCACCTCAGTATTTTATTAGATCCCTCCCTCGTATAAAGTGCAGAGTCAGTCACATTCAGTATAATATTCTTATTCTGTTAAACATGATGTATTTCATTAGATTTCCCCTCATCTGTATTGGAGTGGGGGGACAATTAGTAAGTGGTCCAGTGAAGACAAATAGAACATCCAGTGCCAAATGACCAGAATAAACAATTGTGATGATACAAAATTGTTCTATAACATTGTTGCTTTTTTTTTTGAATTGCAATAAAACTCTTAGTTATACCACACCCGCCGCTTTGGAAAATCATAATTTTTGTTTCTTGTAAACTATTGCTAATTTTTCAGGTCAAAGTTGTGTTTTTAGCAGCTTGCAGTGAGCCCTATAATTTAACTGGTCCACGTTGCTTTACACCTGTTATTACTTTGTAGTGAGAGAATATTGTATTTATTGCAGTTATAAGTAAAAAAAAAATGGTTGTCAGCAGCCAATAAACAGCCCATCCCTTATCATGGAGATTATAGAGAATGACGTGTTTTCTGCTAGAACCTATTGCATTTTGTAATATATTACAATAAACAGGGAATCCATATCTTTCTGTTACCGTCTGTTATTCCCATGTTAAACCAAAGCTTATAATCCTGTAACAATAATGAAAACCCACCCATTGATTTTCATTTTCGCTCCCAAAGCTCAATCATTTCTTCCCCTCAATCCTTGTCTTATTTTTACCCACACATCCCAGCGGGCCCCCCTCCACATCTTCTCCTCTCTATCTATCCCTCCCCCCTACTCGCTATGAGCAATGATTGACAGATTAATATATGTCTGGATGCGTGTCTTAGAAATCAAAAGGAAGGTGCTGTCAGAATCGCTTGTCAGAAAATG
The DNA here is from genome assembly GCA_933207985.1 of Pelobates cultripes. Classification (NCBI taxonomy): domain Eukaryota; kingdom Metazoa; phylum Chordata; class Amphibia; order Anura; family Pelobatidae; genus Pelobates; species Pelobates cultripes. The sequence goes on along the minus strand of OW240912.1, from coordinate 231,249,765 downwards.
AGATTAGGTGCACTTGTCATTTGCTGAGGATTGCAGTATTTCTGAGATAAGGTTGCATTTAATGAGTATAAAAAGCCTCCTTGTGAAAAATGGTGAGAGGGGAATTTGAGGAGGGGAGGGGGGATTATCATTTTTTTCCAGGTGTCAGGCGAGTGGTTTATCATATAAGTTGATACTGTGGCACCCTGGTAGCCTCTGATAATAGCTCCTGTGACTATTATACCACTTTTTATATCTTTGCAGCTTGAAATGTGATGACTTGTTACCTACTTTTAACTCTTCTGGGACTTAAATGGAGGAATCCCAAAGGGACTGGGCAATGCATAAGCATAATAGAACAAATCTGTTGAAGACAAGTATTATGAGACACTCTGTTAAATGTACATTCATTTTGCCAGCAGATTAGCGAACAGCACTTACAACAGAGATAGAGCTAATGAGGCTCCAGTCAATAATGTTGTGGACAGTAAAAAGGCCTGTTTTTTTTCCTTGTTAGTGATAGAGTGAGATGCATGTTGCACAAGACCTAATGCCTAGAAAAAATCCTTAAAGTGACACTGACGCTCAGGGGCATACCTAGAGCATTTGGCACCTGGGACGGGTCCTATATTTGGCACCCCCGCCCCCTCAACTTTAAATGTAAAAAACAATCAAAACTTTTTTTATGTATTTAGTACTGAGCACTGTTTGTGTGTTTGAATGTATGCATGTTTTTGTATGGAGTATGTGTGAGTGAATGTAGGGGTGTGTTTGTATGTAGTGTTGGCATTTAAATGCAAGCATGCATTTGTGTGTTGTGTGGTATTTGAATGCAGTGCTATGGTTATATACAGTTGCAAGAAAAAGTATGTGAATCATTTGGAATGATGTGGATTTCTGCACAAATTGGTCATAAAATGTGATCTGATCACCTAAGTCACAACAATAGACAATCACATTCTGCTTAAACTAATAACACACAAAGAATGAAATGTTGCCATGTTTTTATTGAACACACCATGTAAACATTCACAGTGCAGGTGGAAAAAGTATGTGAACCCCTAGACTAATGACATCTCCAAGAGCTAATTGGAGTGAGATGTCAGCCAACTGAAGTCCAAACAATGAGATAAAATTGGAGGTGTTGGTTACAGCTGTCCTGCCCTGTAAAAAACACACACCAGTTCTTTGCTTTTCACAAGAAGCATTGCCTGATGTGAATGATGCCTTGCACAAAAGAGCTCTCAGAAGACCTACGATTAAGAATTGTTGACTTGCATAAAGCTGGAAAGGGTTATAAAAGTATCTCCAAAAGCCTTGCTGTTCATCAGTCCATGTAAGACAAATTGTCTATAAATGGAGAAAGTTCAGCACTGCTGCTACTCTCCCTAGGAGTGGCTGTCCTTTAAAGATGACTGCAAGAGCACAGCGCAGACTGCTCAATGAGGTGAAGAAGAATCCTAGAGTGTCAGCTAAAGACTTACAAAAGTCACTGGCAAATGCTAACATCCCTGTTAGCGAATCTACAATACGTAAAACACTAAACAAGAATGGATTTCATGGGAGGATACCACAGAGGAAGCCACTGCTGTCCAAACAAAACATTGCTGCACGTTTACAGTTTGCACAAGAGCACCTGGATGTTCCACAGCAGTACTGGCAAAATATTCTGTGGACAGATGAAACCAAAGTTGAGTTGTTTGGAAGAAACACACAACACTATGTGTGGCGAAAAAAAGGCACAGCACACCAACATCAAAACCTCATCCCAACTGTGAAGTATGGTGGTGGGGCATCATGGTTTGGGGTTGCTTTGCTGCGTCAGGGCCTGGACGGATTTCTATCATCGAAGGAAAAATGAGTTCCCAAGTTATCAAGACATTTTGCAGGAGAACTTAAGGCCATCTGTCTACCAGCTGAAGCTCAACAGAAGATGGGTGTCGCAACAGGACAATGACCCAAAGCATAGAAGTAACTGTATAATGGTGGGGTTTGTATGTAGTGTTGATGTTGAAATGCATGAGTGTATTTGTGTGTAGTGTTGGCGAGATTTTGAGATGTCTGCACATATACACATACATGGACATACACACATGCAGATACATATACACACATGCAGATACACAGTCACACACAGATACACATTGACACACATGCAGACATCGTGGCGGCTCTAAGAACAATAAGATTACACAGTCAAAATGGGGGGGGGGAGGGTGAGCAGCAAAACTTTTTACTAGGGGATGGGGTAATATGCTGCCATTGGCTGTCTGATGCCAGCATGCTGTGTTCTGCATGCTGGCATCTGACTACACATTTGCATATAATTCACATTAGCCTCCCAGATTTCTTGTTGTGGGTTGGCTGACACCCTTAATTTTAATCTTTGTTTAGCAGATAACCCCTCTATTTGCTATCCTTGTGTGGGATTGCCATATTTAAGGACCCCAAATAAGGTGCTATCTGCTAAACAGCACCCTCATTTGGTATCTTTAAATATGGAAATCTCACATACGGCACCAATTCAGGGAATTTGTCTACTAAATAGCTAAAGGATCAAGATTAAAAAAGTCCTTTTCTAATTTTCAATTGTTTAGTAGATACATCCCTTATTAGTTATCCTTATGTGGGATTGCAATATTTAAGGACACCAAATAAGGGAGCTATCTACTAAACACATACACAGAGATACACTCAAAATCACAGATATACACAAACACAATCACTGACCCACACACATACAATTACAGACACACAATCACATACACACACAAACATTACATACATACACACATTTAATAATTAAGAGGTCCACCCAGCATACCTACCTTGCTCTAGAAGGGCTCGAGTGAATCCTCAGTCCCTGGTGGTCAGTGGTTGCTGCTGGGATCTCTGTGCTCTTCCTGCACAGGTTCATCACACGCCCTGTAATGACGGCGAGGCCGTGATGACATCATATCCCGGCTGCCGGCTCACTGCAGGGTGAAGATCGTCAGACACAGTTAGATGCACACAGTCCCACACACAGTCACTCACACGCAGTTACGGGCAGAGAGTCAAACACGCAGTCACAGGCAGACAGTCACACAGGCAGAAAGTCACACATACACACACGCAGTCACAGACAGTCACACACACAATCACAGGCAAAGAGTCACACAGGCAGACAGTCACACATACACACAACACATTCACAGATAGTCACACACACACAATCACAGTCAGACAGTCACACACACAGAGTCACACAGACAATCACAGGCAGACAGTCACACACACACAGTGACATACACACATAAACAGTCACAGACAGTCACACACACAATCACAGGCAGACAGTCACACATACCATACATACAACACAGTCACACACACACACACACACACACACAATCACAGTCAGACAGTCACACACACACACACAGTCACAGACAGTCACTCACACACACATCCACAATCACAGGCAGACAATCACCCACAGTCACACACACACACACACACACACACACACAGTCAAAGACAGTCACAATCACAGTTACACACAGCACACATTCTCTCTCACTTACAGTGAGCTTGGGCTGGAGGAGGAGTGGATTCAGTCCCTGGTGTGTTGGAGTTGGGGAAGCAGGGACTCCTTCCTGCTTCCCCTCTGTGTGAGCAGTAAGAGGCTGCAATTAGTTCTGCCCCCACATCAGGCTTGGTTCCGCCCCCACGGCCGATCCTGCTCCCAGCCCCTGCGTGTGTGACCTGTGTCAGCAGCTCGGTGCCCCTGCTGCTATGGTACCCAGTGCAGCCACACAGCTCACTGAACTCCAAGCCTGGCCAGCCCTGGTGGCACCCCCCTACCTGATGGTACCCGGGGCGGATCCCCCCCCCCTTAGTACGCTACTGTTGACGCTAAAATTGTCTTTACAAACATCAGGTGAATATATTTAACTGATCTCTACTATGTTCTTCTAACTAAGCCTCAGCAAGGTTTATTTACATAAAAGACAGATTTTTCGGTGTGGAGGTGGTCATCTTGAAATTGCACCACAATTTTCAAACCCTCGTGTTTAAAAATGTTTCAGACAGCATGTGTGATCTCAGCAGCCAATCAGAATGTATGATCTGCTTAGTAGCTCCCGGCATTTCACTGCACAGGAAAGAGTAAAGTCTACCAAATACAACAGCAGGTGCCCTTATACAACATGTTCCATATGCTTCTTAGATTGTGGTTTCCGAAATGTAGTATTACTTCCTAGGTGGCTGTGTTATTTCACAATTAACCGTCTTTGAAGTTGGGGCGGGGGGAGCTAGTCATGTAGTAATGGTAAATTCTGGTAATATAAAATGTAAAAAAGGTACAAAATAGGAAAAATATTGATTTTATTAAGACACGGAGGCGAGTATTATGCTGCACTCTTTCATTATTTCTCTCAGCAGCAAAGAAAAAACTTTAACAATAATATGAACACAGGAACAGTCCTTAACATATATCTTCCCTGGCAACCAATCAGCCAATCAGGTTCCACTCTCCAGCATAATAGGCGGTGTTCTTATGACAATTTCCTCTTTCTTTGCTGCTCCCTCAGTTAAGTATACTGATCCCATAGTTCTTAACTGTGGAATTATTATTATTATTACTATTATTATTACTATTATTATTGTTATTATTGCTAATATTAATACTGTTATTACTAATATTAGGCTAGACGAAAAAGCAAAAGAAGCGAAAGACAAACTTCGCTGGTGGCTTCTCCATATGGAGGCTTGGAATGGGCACGCTATTTTTGGAATAACCAGAGAATATAGATTTAGATGCGAGCTTATACGACTGGGGTGCGTGCTGTGGAGATACCTCCAGGGCCGGACTGGCCGTCGGCACCTGGGGCCGGGCAGACACCTGAGTCTGCTGGCGGCCGCTGGGGAGGTCTTCTGGTGGCCGCTGGAGGACTTGTGCTGCGGCCGCTGGGGAGGTCTTCTGGCGGCCGCTGGGGGACTTGTCCTGGCGGCCGCTGGGGAGGTCTTCTGGCGGCCGCTGGGGGACTTGTCCTGTCGGCCGCTGGGGGAGCTGCGCTGGCTCTGCTCCCCAGTGCTCAGCTGAATGAGACCGGCGCCGGAATATGACGTCATATTCCGGCGTTGGTCTCATTCAGCAGCGCGCAAGGGCAGGAGAGCACAGACAGCGCAACTCCCCCAGCGGCCATCAGGACAAGTCCCCCAGCGGCCGCCAGAAGACCTCCCCAGCGGCCGTCAGCACAAGTCCTCCAGCGGCCGCCAGGACAAGTCCCCCAGCGGCCTCCAGAAGCCCCCAGAAGACCTCCCCAGCGGCAGCCAGCACACGTCCCCCAGCAGCCGCCAGAAGACCTCCCTCTGGTGGCAGGTACTAGTAATGTGTCTGTCTGTCTGTGTTATGGTGTCTGTCTGTCTGTATGGTGTGTGTGTCTGTCTGTCCATGTCATGGTGTCTGTCTGTATGGTGTGTGTGTGTCTGTCTGTCTGTCTGTATGGTGTATGTGTGTCTGTCTGTCTGTATGTTGTGTGTGTCTGTCTGTCCGTGTCATGGTATCTGTCTGTATGGTGTGTGTCTGTCTGTCTGTCTGTATGGTGTGTGTGTCTGTCTGTCCGTGTCATGGTGTCTGTCTGTATGGTGTGTGTGTGTCTGTCTGTATGTTTGTTGTGTGTGTCTGTCTGTCCGTGTCATGGTGTCTGTCTATATGGTGTGTGTGTGTGTGTGTGTCTGTCTGTGTCATAGTGTGTGTCTGTCTGTCCGTCATGGGGTGTGTATGTGTCTATCTGTCCGTCATGGGTGTGTGTGTGTGTCTGTCTGTCCGTCATGGGGTGTGTGTGTGTCTGTCTGTCATGGGGTGTGTGTGTTTCTGTCTGTCTGTCATGGGGTGTGTGTGTGTCTGTCTGTCTGTCATGGGGTGTGTGTCTGTGTCATGGTGTGTGTGTGTGTCTTTCATGGGGTGTGTATCTGTCATGATATATGTGTGTTTCTGTGTCTGTCATGGTGTAAATGTGTGTTTAAAAATAGTGTTTTTGCTCACCTTTTTTTTTCCCACGCAGCGTGCTGGTCTCCCTCGACTGGCCCTGCCTCTATAGCTGAGATCATCAAGCTTGATGATCTCAGCCAATCCAATGCTTTGCCATAGGATTGGCTGCAAAACGCCACTCCAATCAGCATCTCCTCATAGAGATGCATTGAATCACTGTATCTCTATGGGGAACGTTCAGCACCTACAGAGTGTGGAGGCCCTGAATGTAGGTGCACTAACACAGGAAGCACCTCTAGTGTCCATCTGAGTGACTGTCACTAGCAGTGTCACTTTGAAGCAATGTAAACACTGCCTTTTCTCTGAAAAGTCAGTGTTTACATTGAAAAGCCTGTAGCGACATGCTATAGACACCAGTACCACCACATTAAGCTGTGTGTGTGCGTCTGCTAGTGAGTGAGCTTGCTTGCATGCGTGTGCCTGCTAGTGAGTGAGCTTGTGTTTTTATGTCAATGAGCTGATGTATATCAGTAAGATTGTTTGTCTATGAGGCTGTGTATCAATGAGCTTGTGTGTGTCATTGAGATGTCAGTGAATTTGCCTGTGTCTGCATGTGAGTATGCTTACTGTATAATTAAACGTTTTACCCTGAAAGGACCAATATATATATATATATATATATATATATATATATATATATATATATATATAAATTACTCAATCATCTGTCCTGGCAAGACATAGCCTTACATATTACACGCGACAATATATGGCGCAGTGACTTATGGGGCTGGCACAAATTTTTTTTCCAGGGCTGCTTTGTATCCCCAGCCCGGCCCTGGATACCTCCATGGGAGGCAGATGGTCGGACCTCGAAACGACACTACACATCAACTGCTTACAACTTTTTGCCGGGTCCTTTGCAGTACGCAGCTTATCCCCAACTCAGTGGCAATGCACGATTTTATTGAAGATGGACAACATGTCCGCACTCAGATATATCAACCATCTGGGAGGCACGAAATCCAAAGTGCTAGCAAACATGACACAAGACTTCTGGCAATTCTGTCTTTTGCACAATATCTCGGTGACAGCGGAATATATCCCAGGACTTTCAAACACCACTGCGAATTGGTACTCCAGACTGTTCCTGTGTTCCTATTATTGTTGAAGTTTTTTCTTTGCTGCTCAGGGAAATAAAGAAAGAGTGAAGCATAATACTCGCCTCCGTGTCATTAATAAAATCATGACTTTACGTCATGTAAATAGTAAAATCTGGTAATTTGGTCAGATCAAATTTTATTTGGAGGAATTTCTTATGCAATTGTTTTGGGAAAAAAGATTTGGATGAATCAAAATCGTGTGAAAATATTCTTCTTCATTTCACTCCCCCTTTTTCTTGCACCACAAATGGAACTCTGCACGAAACAAATTATTCGGCTCATCCATTTCCCCTTTTGTTTGTATTGTGATTTCAGCATCTATAGCAGATTGCAGTGTAGTTTAATTTTGTTTACCTATATTGTAAGATGTAGATTGATAGAACTCTCCAAGAACCATAAACACAACAGCTCGCTGTAGTGTCCTAAGGCTACCTATTGTAACTATTCAAACCGTTTTAGAATGGTTTGACCTCTTACGTTGGCTTTGCTCAGACAGAGAGCTTTCGGTTGGCATGGAGACTGCAGTATGTAGTCAAAATGGTTTGACTACAGCCATTGGGGGCACTTCTGGCATCTTATCCTTTACAGTGCAAGGGTGCTATTGCAGACAATCTATTAGATGATATTACTAGGTGTGAACTTTAAAGTAATATTATGAATCCTATCCTTTTTCCCCTTGTGTAGTCAGGTGTCAGTTTATAATTCCATGGAGTGCCCACTTACTCTTCAACCCTAAAATCATATGTTTAGCACCTTCTACGTATAGTGGCAAGGAGGTTCCTTCTGTCCACACCAATCAACCAATTTTCAGAGTGCTGTGTGGAGCAACAGACTATTGTAAAATGGATAGCAAAATGCACTGACATGTCTATATGTCCTGAAATATCAACCACTATATTCAAAAAGACTCTGTATTGCTTGAACCATGCATACTGTTTTGAGATTTAAAAAAAATTTTAAACATGGAATATCTCCTTCAAGATAATAGAAATAGATACATTATATCTTATATAAAATAGCAAACAATGCATCATGCTAACATGCATAATGTTGATCATGGCTTGACATCTCATTTGCTCAGGGGTTGAGATTAGTGGGCAGACTCAAACTATAGTATAATGTCTAGCACCCCACCATCTTGCAAACTCACCAGCTGCCACCAGCTGCCATGTAGTACAGCGCCCATTATCCTAAATCAGACAGGGTTGAATGTACGACAGCTCCTGACAGCTTGATTTCCATAGGTTTTCTTACAGTCCTAATAATATTATTTTTATGTTTTACCAGCCTTCACGTTGATCTATTCAGTTTTGCCTGGAGTACCATAACAACACAAGCAGATATTATACAAACAATAGACGCCAAGCGTTCATCTAAGATAATCTGTGAATAAAGCCAGTAACACAACTATATAGTACCATAATTATATGTTTAATTCCTTTGATGCCTCAAAAACCTGCAATTAATTGTCTTTTCTTTCCAAAAGACCAGGGACTATTGCATGTAACAGTCATAAGAGAAGCGATACTGCTGGGCTGCAGGATCTTTCCCAGCTGGATCTTGAATTTTTGCCAAATGCCATCCTTCAGCGCAATAATAAAAATAATAATAATACTAGTGGAAATCTGGATGTTTGAATCTTTTAAGATCCTTTCTTTGAAGCAATACAGCCATTCATTTGCAGCTGCCACTACAGCAAGGCTATTGTCTGGAAACAGTGCCATACAGTGTATAGCCTTTATGTAAATCATAAAAGGAAAAGACAGTGAAAGAAGGATATTTGAAAATCGTCAAAAATAATAATAATGATAAAAAATACTTTAAGAGTAAAATCATTCTGGACTTATGCATCACATAATTTAAAAACACAACAAAAAAGAATAATCATTTACTATGAAAAATATAATGTTGATTTTAATAAATAGCATAATAGTAGATTTATGGAGGATAATTATTGGAAGAGGAAACGTAACTATTAAAATGACAAACGTACCAGCATTTCTACAATCATTTGTTTTTCAAAATCTATATTTATATATAATTTGTTTTTGAATAAATATATGTATAGTTCCTGTTAGCTATCATGAGCTGAACCCAGATATTTATAGGTGATAATGGATGGAAAGGTAAAATGGCCCCACACTCCGCATACCAAATCCAACCTCCCGAAGTCACCACATTTAATTAGTAAACTTACCCCTAAGTAGATAGCAACATACATATAAATACCCACTTATACAAACACGTACATATTTAATTTTATACATATATATATATATATAAATATATATATATATATATAGCCATTTACTCACACCTAATTGTTCATATACACACATAAACACATAAATACCTGCCACTGACATACATGTCACAAACATACACAAACACATAATTTGCAGTGAACACCAAAATAGCAACATACATATACTTTGTTAGTCACCTAAGCATAATTAGGAAACCACACATGTAATTAGCAAAAATAACACACAGAGATACAGATTGACTAACACATATACATATACATATACACATACATACATACATACATGCATGCATGGACACATACTCACATATATGAACGAACTCTATTTACATACATACCAAATTGATTATTAAAGAAACATTACAGGTTCAGGAACACAAACATATATTCCTGAACCTATAGTGTTAAAAACACCATCTAGCACCTTTGCCTCCTCCCCCCCCCCCTTTTCCCCTCTAAATATAGTAAAATGTTACCTTTATTCCAGTCTGCTGCTGCTGGCTCTTCCCCGGATCTGCCTCCTTGGCTGACTTCATCAGAATCAGTGCTGATCTGAGCCAGTCACAATGCCTTCCCACAGGATTGGCTGAGACTGTCAATGAGACAAATCAGGGGCAGAGCCAGCAAAAGCCAAACACAGCATTGGCCAATCTGCATCTCCTCATAGAGATGAATTGAATCAATGCATCTCTATGAGGAAAGTTCAGTGTCTCCATGCAGCTCTAGTAGAAGCACCTCTAGTAGCCATCTGAGGAGTGCTAGTGGCGGTATACCTAGGCTATAATGTAAACACTGCCTTTTCTCTGAAAAGACAGTGTTTACTGCATAACGTTTGAAGGGAATAAATACTCACCAGAAAAAATTCAATAAGCTGTAGTTGTTCTGGTGATTATAGTGTCCCTTTAATAATTATACTCCCCAGGAACCTGCCTCATACAAATATACCTACATTTACTCTATATAAATATTACCTTATCTACTGTAATGTTGGGGACAGGGTGTTGTGTTTACTGTTTTGCTAATAAAGTAGTTAGGAAGATATCATTACATTGGTTGGGACAGCCAGGGGATATAGTTGCAGCCAATGGGATTATCTCATCAATCCAATCAGAAAACTTGGCACCAATAAATACATGTATCTTTAGTTTGTCAGATATATTATACATATCACATAGTTCCAGTTTTAAATTTATCAAAAGGAATTATGACAGGGAAGACTACACATTGTAAGATAGAAAGTAGGCTTTTGGACTTACTGGGCCAGATGTCTGATTATAGGATTTAATGCTCCAGAGCGCTAAAAGAGATATCTAAGCATTCTCAATCTCTAGATTTAGCTGTATCTGCTTTTCCTTTGCCTGCCTTTAAAAATAAATGACCATAGAAAGAAAGGGACAGAGCTTGCATGACATTAGCTGGCATTTCATGCTGCAGACATTGTTATTGTTATTAGTGATGAAACAGTAGTGAGAAAAACTAAGGTTAGTGCGAAAGTAAGTTAATAGGGGTAAAGGATATATATTTACAGTGGCCATATACATGGTATTTACATTAGAAACACTACATTACTGTAGGTTAAATACAACATTGTAGAACCACAGCAACAACAATTGACATGGCTGCCACCAAGGAGGCACAGAAAGTTGTTCAACTGATTGCTGAGCCCATGCCAAGACCTTTTAAATAAGGCAAGCTGTACCTTCCCTATTTCAGTAGTCATGGACCAGACATCAATGGCAATTGTAAGGGCGCTGAAATATGGACTGTATTGTGACATCAGTGACACTGACACTTACATAACAAAGTGCTTTGGGTTTTTTTAAGTGCAGCTGGGTTCATTTCGTTCTGAAACACAACCCATCCCATCCCAATTTGGGCAGATTGATTCATCGGTCAAATTCTGAACTTCAAGATGACGAACCATGGAATGGCTGATCATGTTCATTTTGATTCAAGATTTTGAATTCTGCATGTGGCACCAAAAAAGAGAAGATTTAAAGAAAAAGTTGGCTAGAGGACAGTCAACAAATGTTGATTTTGTTCACAGATCAAGTGAGAAGTGACCAAAAGAGGGACAAAAAGGAGGAAACATAAAAAACAAACTATATTTATATAATATACAAAATATATCAATATAGATGTTGTACTGCTCTCCTGTTTTTCCCTTTATTTGCCACTTTTTCTCATTTAATCTACTAACAAAATGGCCAAAAAATGTTGCGTATCAGTATACTGCATATAATACATCATTTTATGCATATATTTTGCAGTACACTGATTGGCCTATTTTCATGCCCTTTTGGTTCATCTGATTTGTTTCCCATATCACTTTTTTATATGAAATTCTGTTGATAACTTTTTTTAAAAAGCACTAGCTAATTTTTCTTTATATTATTTGATTTGAAAAAAAAAAAAAAATATTATGGCATGCAAACATTACTGTCTTAATTTAAGTTAATGTGGAAATTCTGGTGTTGTGAAACTGCATTCAGTATCAACCCTTTAGTTATTTTCGAATGAACTCCTTAGCCTGCAGCTGTCATCCGCACTCAATAAAATCACTAGAATTATACTTCCCTCCTACCCACAGTATGTAATCATACTCAGCACTTACAGCAGACAGTGTGCGAGGGCCATACGTAAATGTCTTATTTTTTCATTTCTCACTGCTTATCTAAAACCACTTTTGCCATCAGTTGTTGCAAGTCTAAGATCTTATATATGCAATGACACACTAAAAACTCTCAATTTACAAAATACGATGGTGCATTTCTTCATTATAGGTCTATTTAAATGGACCTATTCATGGTCAGTACACGGCTATATTATAGCTTTGCATAAATATTTTTAAAGATGTAGTAGAGTCTATTATGTGTCCTATTACATAAACAAACATTTTATTTAATGTATAATTATCCGTTGTAATCATTTTGATGCCCACTCAGTCATGGGGTGTGTATGGGAGAATGTGACAGTATTGGCTCCAAAGTTTCTGATGGCTATCTGCACAGCAGTATATATGGGGTAACATCCATAGAGAGTGCCTCGGTGGGAGAAATGTGAGCAAAACATTTTTGAGAACCAAATGAGGACTAAGAGAAGTGCAATCTACTGAGTTCCTCTAAGCTTTTGCCTGTTCTTAGAGTTCTTAAATCCCCTGTTTTTGTTGCACTGTTTGTTAGGAACCATGTAATTTATATTAGCCACTAGGGTTACACCATCCTTGGTACATTACCCTGTGACCTGAAAACCCATAACCTAGCTGAGACCAAATACTGGCCGATTGTCTAACCTCCTTGATAGGCCCTTAACCTAACTTGGACACTGATAATTTACTGGACAATAACTCTGCCAGGCTCTGGCTATCTGATAATGATGGCAGTTACAGTTCACATATTCTAGATTGCAGGTGTACCAACTAATGCTAATAGTTCCCTGACCATAATATAGTTACTGGGGTTAAGGGTAGACCTTACCATACCTTTGAGCACCCTATAACAAAAAGTACACACAATCTATTTACAGCATAACTCATAAGATCTCAGTTAAAGAATAAACGGTTAATGGTGCCAACCTGAAAAAACAACCAGTTTCCCAATTGAACGTATCACTTGCAGTTACTGCTTTAACACCCATCTTGCCAATGATAATCTTAAAGATCTTTGCTTATGAGCAACTAATCGAAGTGTCATTAGAACAATAAAAAGGTCTGCCTTGAAAATTGGGGTATCAGTGTGCAGTTGGCATCCAAGATCATAATTCAACCCACCCTCCTTACTTATTTCTCTAGCCCTTACCAATTTTAGCCAACTCAAGCCATGCAAATAGTTGGTTTTTTTTCTCCCACCATAGTGCTGGTTAGTTGTCGAAACGGTAAATGCAACTCAACTGTGCGTAAAAGGCTTTTTATAGACATCACCCTTTTGTAATCTACAGTTACCAGGTATTTGCTTCTTTCAAAATATTTTCCTTCTTCACGTCCTGACATTTATAACCATTTGAATTCCATTTGATGTAAGTAAGCCTATAGGGCAAACTATCTTTATATAAAAAACAATTCTTCTTTTACAAGAAAGGTTAAATGATGGCCTCCTCAAGAGTGCTAAACCTCTCTTCAAAAGAAATGCCTGGAGCATTTCCCTCCCCTGTATTTTGAACCATTATGGCCAAATGTGCTAGAGGGTTTATAGCTCTTGGCACGTGGAGGGTTAAAAAAAGTCTTGCTCTACCCTCAGCAAATGCCTTTTGCTCTGCCTCCTCCTGTCTCCATGAATATATTAGAACACATCCTCTTTTGTAAGCTAATGTGGCAGGCAGTTCATTCTGCTCAAATTTATTTTTAATGCCTGGCACTAAGCATGCATCAGTAATCTGCTGCATTTAATGCTGTATGCTTAACCTTCATTGAAATGACTGCACATATATTCAAATCCATGCGACATTATGTGTGCACTGCGAGCTAACAAGATAGTACATTCTGTGTCATACTCATAATATTCTTACAGATTGTAGAATTGTGAGTAGGGCTCTCTATATGATGCATCAGTGTGTCAAAATGAGTTTAGAATTGTCTCTAAACATTGTATCAATCACGTAAAAAAATTTAATTATAATAATCATAATTGCATGCATTTAATCTATAAAACATTTAAGAACTTAATTGGTAGACTGAATTTGTGAGAACTGTGGAACTGTGAATGTGTGGAAAAGTGACAAAGGAATAGCAAATTTTAGGCCTAAAAAGAAAATAAAAAGCCGATTTTTTTCTTCATTCTGTGAGTTTAAAAGACATTCCCCTATCAGTTTCTGAACAATTTCCAATTTAGTGAGTAAACATGTAACAAAGTGCCCCACAGAAGGAGACTTATTTTATTCACAAACGTATTTATTTATTTTAAAAATTTTGTCTAGCAGTTGACTAACATCAAGCAGTATTGACTTGAAAATTGACTTGCAAAATCCTAAAACAAAGAGCCAATTTCAAAAATGAAAATCTCTAATGTTTCTGATTTCTGCCAGCCTGGTTGTCTTATTCTCAATTTAGCAGACTGCATCTCAAGTCACCAAAATCCAAGGTTTACTGTATACATCTCACACTTAATAGGCTGCAAGAAAGATCTTTAACAAAGAGGCTTGTGGCTCAGCATAAAGACTGGTGCTAATGTTTATCATACTAAGACAGTGGACACCAGAGTAAAAAAGAAACATTTGCCATTGCTTTTCCATTACTTAATTTAAATAAATAAAAAAAAATAATAATAATAATAATAAAAAATTAAAAAAGAATAGGTATATACACAATTAGAGAAAAATGTAGTGAGAGCGCAGAAAAATCAGTATACTGCAGGAGAAGGTGGCTTGCAAAGGTTGTCAGGTTGATGCAGGAAGTAAGAGGAGGGGCTCACTGCCTATGGGATGTCCTCAGCTATGGAATGCAGTCTATGAATAAGCACTTGTATTCAGTGTGGAAATCGAGAGAGCGACACACGCACAGTCAGAGAAAGAAACCAGTGTGACTGAGTGGCTGCTGAGGATCTGCAAGTGGCCATTATCCCACTGCACATACTAAACTCTACTCCAGGACAAAGAAGTGAGGACAATTCTACAAGAAGATTGCTACTCTGTGAAGGCAGGCTTTCTCTGCGTGTTCGGGAGGATTTGTACTTTGAACAGGAAGATACTGCTAAAATAGCATTTGTTTCCATTGCTCTATAAACCCAGTCGGATTTTTATTTATGTTTTAACCTGGAAGGATCTGTACCTCAATGGAATTCACTTGATTTCCTTATTTAAGTAAAGAGTGAGAGAGGAAAGAAATCAGTGAGTCAGGCTGTGGAAGAGGAGACACTGTAACTGAGTGTCACTTTGCCCCCTTGAGCCCACTGTACAAGGAGCTTGTGATCAGTGAGGAGCTGAGCCTGAAGGATCTGGATCTCACAGGGGGTGTCCCGGGATTGTGAGGAGCTGCAGGGTGAGGGATCAGTGCTCGGGGCTGAGGCTGTGTGTCGGAGGAGGAGCAGCAGCAGCAGGCAGGGGGTGGGGAGAGGAAGCTGCTGCTGCTGTCTGTCTGTCTGTCTGTCTGCTTGAAGGGGGGATCAGGAGCTGGCGGCAGGATCTGCACATGGCTTTCTTTGTCCTGCTGCTTTGATTCTCTTCTGCCTCCTTGCGTTGTATTAACCCTTGGACGTTCATCGCCGCCAGAAGGCAGGATTCCATCCGGAGCTCTTGCTGTATCTTGGCATTCTATATTCCGATCTAGATCCCCTCTCCTCTCCAACACATCCAACTCGAACCCCACACAGCACACCCCGACCCCTCTCCAGTGCCTACCTCCCATTGTGAAATAAGGATGTCTGGGTTTGTTCTCCATGGGTGGAAGGGACCCTCCTTCCCTGGATTAACCTCCCTGTTACTCCGCGGCTAACATACTGGATCTGCTGAGGAAACCTACTCATACATTGTGGGTCCGTGAAAGCGACAAGGAAGCAGGTATGGGTTAAGTCATTCTCTGTACTGCCCTATGCATGACACTTCCACCCATATTGTCCTGTGTCTTCCAGGAACCCCGGCTCCCTCATTGTACAACTGCTTATTAATCCTAAAAAAATAAATAAACCGGTGACACGCTGAACGCTGATCGTTATTTGTAGTGATTGCAGGACGTTTGCTTGACATGTTTTATGGATGAATGATCGGTTTGTTATTGTTAACCTCTAGGATTGGAAGCTGATGGGGAATACTCTGGGCGTCCTCATTAACTACATGGCTGTGTTCCTCAAGGTTTCTGTACCAAGGAGAAATTAAAACTGACATTTCGAAAAAAATGGGGAACCTAATCCAGCCATTTGATTGTCACTAGGACCAGCTGTGCTATCTTTTTATGCACAGTGGGGGTGTATGAATGAAATGCAGAATTTAGCAGGGATAGACTACAGATGCAAATGTAGCTTTATAGCTGGCGGTATAAAACACAAAAGAAAAAAGAAAAAAACAACTAAACAAACAACAGGTTAACGTGAACTGAAACTGCTGATCGCCATATGTATTTTATTCTTGATAATGTAGTGTTTATCTGCCACGTCCTTTGTGCATTGAATTGTACTGTACTTCCCGGAAAACAATATGTTGGAAAGATTTCCTTGATCTGAGTCCCAACTGGGCAGGGAAAGGCAGATTCTAGCTAAGCAGAGAGGAGAGCCAGCTGCCCTGTGTGTGTATCCCTGTCTGCCCCTCCACAACCTCTCCCAGTCCAATTCTCCTGTCCAGGCATTTCTTCCCAGTGTCTGCGCTATGTGGACCCAGAGCAGCAAGGTTCACTGTACAGACATTGTGGAAGCAGAATAGTTTGTTGGTCTGTGGTTATAGGGAACCTATGCAATATCCCAGGAGCAAAACAAAAGAAAAAAAGGCTAAAAATAAGCAGTTGCTCTAAAAATAAACAAAACAGAAATGCCATAGTGCCATGTGTTGGTTAATGTATGGTACATTATTATTCTGCATGGCTTTAATGCCAACATACTCTGTGGCGTAGAATTCACGAAAATTCATAACAGAGAATTGGCATAACAGAAAATAAAAACATACATTACAGGCCAGGCTTCTTGGAATCATAGAAGCAAATGCAGTAATTGTGTTTATATTTTTGTCAATTTATTGTGTGTTTTTATAATATTTATATGTGTTTGGATATAGATAGTAGATAGATACATATGTGCATACTTATTTATATACATACATGCTGCTTTGATTTATCAATGTTATATACATTATTTACAGAATAAAAGTCTTAATTTTTATACTTATATAATATTGCTCGTGTTCATAGATTAAGAAGGTTAAAATGTATTTGGATAATTTAATACATATGTAAATAGTTTAATATCTATAGTCTGTAATCCTGGCAACATTTAGTCAGTGAAAAATAACAGCTTCCCCCCCACTCCCCCAAATACCCTTATTTAAGCCTTGATTAAATGTTCGGTAAGAACAATACTGAATAACAGGAGGTTACCATATTCCCTGATTGTGTTAAAGAAGCCTAATTTTGGCTATATGAATTTGTGGTAGTGAGTGTAATCATTAATAACAAGTGACAGCGAAAGAATAGTAACAATCAGTTTAACAACTGTGATTTCAATAGGCATGGGCCATGGAGTGAACAAGGAAGACAAAAAAGCTCAAGCATTGATAAAATTGTAACATCCTTAAATAATCCTTTGAAAATTTTAATTTTTCAACAGCAATTGTTCTAAATAAAATATTCGAACAATAGAAAGCATTAAAATGATTCCATTATTGTTCAAAAATTCTGCACACTCTATATATTCCATTTGTACTCCAAAATATATCCACTGTGTTTCAGAGAGATAAATTCCTTCTACAAATAAACCTTTGTATTTTTTTATATTGTACGCAGATCTGTTTGCATTTACATTTTCCAGTCTGTCTGTAAGCTTTTTGATTTTTTTTTTTAAATATTAAATTATAATTGTCTGCATTCTGCTGATTAAACTGAAAAGGTAATATATAGCTTTTTCATGAGGTTTTTGGATACTTGTTTTATGGCATATTGAGTGTCATTTTTTTCCTATTTGCATCTATTGATTAAGCCATTCTGTGTGAAAAAGAGCTTTGTTATAGCATTCGTTAATTCAGGATAAAGCTCTTGTTTTACTTACCTTTCTGACGAGTCAGTTAAAACCTTTTACATGGCAATAGTGCGGTCAAAACCCATATTATATTGTCCCACTTATATTAAGCGCAAAGGGTAAAAATGAAAAATACACTGGAGGCAATTTAAATGAAATGAAATGTTTACCTGATTAAAAAAAAAAAAAAAGATAATAGAAATGCAAGAAATATTATTTAAAAAGTGGAAAGTGAAAAATATTAGATTTTGGTCTTAAATGTACAATGTTAAGCAGCACCATAGATATTTTTAATGCTTTCAAACACAATTTTTAAAATATGTGTTTGAGTAACATAACAATTATAAAATAAGGAAAACAATTAAATATTGCATATTTTTTTCATATTACTGTAGTTCGATTGGCAAAATAAAATATTACATGCTAGATCTATGTCTTAATCATGCAATAATGAAATATGTAATAATACATACAATCTGTATATGTCAAATGTCCCGTACATCACACATTATAACAAATCTTATTCTTGCAAATTTATGTTGGCTAGAAAATTAAGATGAGAATAAAGATTTTGTAAAACGTTGTTTATGTGTTTGCCATGCGTAAATTCAGTTCCACTGCTACATTACCTTTATTGGGCTGATAAACAGAGAATATATGAGTAAAAAAACAAACAAAAAACACTAATACTTATTAGATGCATCGTTTTTGTTGTTTGAAATTTATAATTATGTGTTCTTAGCAATGACTAGCTTGCCCGAATATTTATGAGACTACGATGCTATATATGTTTGGTTAACTTTAATACACTGATATATTTATATATTTTTTTTTTGTGGATTGTTTGAATGTTTTTTTAAAACCTTTTAAATTGTTAATATGACAATTAAAATGTTAATTCACCTGTCCGCCAATGTCTAATATTGTTGTATATATGCCCTACAAATATTTCCTAGGTGGTGTGTAACTATGTCATTTCAGTATTATGCAGTTTTGTTTGTCATCACTTGTCTTTCACATAGTAGCTCAGAAATAATTGCGTTTCCAAAACACTGTAAATCTGGCACAACATCATTTTTGATATCTTGTTAAAATGTTTAATGTTTGTGTCTCACACTTTATCTGATAGATAGATAGATAGATAGATAGATAGATTTGTTTTTTGTGTTTTAAACCATAGGGTTAAATTGCTTCTTACCATGTGGCAATTTTAGCACCCTCTCTGCTGTTGAGAGGTGCTGAGTTCACGACCTTGTTCGTGACCCCTGACCTCGAAAGGATCAAAACAAGTCAATAACCTTCCTGAAGTTGAGGTTAGCATAAGGAGCTCACTGGGCATGTGTTGTATGGACACTGTGATTCTTTTGTGACCTTGTGGAATATTAATGGGGCCATCTTTTATATGGCCTTAATAAACAATCCCATATTTTTTCAATATGTACGTCGTTTGCAGGCCATTTTAGCTTTAAGGATTTTACAGGACAGGCAAAGCCTTTTTAAATTGTAAAATTAGAAGAAAATAATGTGGTAAAGGAAATCAAATTAAAGGCAGGAAGCAGACAGTATATTTAGGTAAAGGGATACCCTGCCCGGAGGAACATAGTTGAAAAAGATTACTGGAAACATACTAGACGATCTTGTTATTGCACTACATTTTCTCATGCACTAAGCTTTTTTCTCATAAATCGAATGTGTAGTAATATATGACCAAAACTCATTGGAATTTGAGCTTTTATTGACAATTTCATGTTTAACTATAACACTACAAAGTGAGCCAAGAGTGCTGTGCACCGTAATTTAAATATAATGTACAGAGATACCTGCCTTTGTTATGTGTATTTCAAAACTGATTATATATGTACACGTCTACACAAACATACACATACACACACAGACACGCACAGAGCTATATATTAAACACATGTGTATATACAAAAATATATGTGAGATTTTTTTATACTTTATATGTATTCATGTCTATGTACACAACTTGCAAATTCCAATTTGTTAAAGCATTTACAAACACAATGAAAATATACACAAAACAGTGGGTTAGACAAAGTCCCAATATAGCTGAAATGTGCTGAGCCAAGAGAGACACAGTGATTAAAAATAATGTGTCTATGAAACCACAACACCGCTGTACTACTTCAGCTATATCACATTTAGTAACACAGCACATCAAGAAAGTGTAGAAGCCTGGAAACAACATCATTTCGTTCATCTAAAAAGCCCTTTTCTGTATTAGCATTGTGAATTGTGCAGATAAATAGTACCACCTAGTGGAAATATCTTGGTCACTGCAGGTTTCTTTGCACAGTTTTTATGTTGTACAATAAAAAAGTGGCTTCTGTGTTGGGCATTTTGCAGTGACACCATGAAATATAATTTAATTTACTTATATATTATGATTCTTAACAAGTTGATTGTGTAATAAACATTTATTCCGCCATAGATTAACATATGTTACATTTCTGCACTACAAGTGTAAAGATAATTCCAGAAGTAATATGAATAACACAAATATTTTTCTGTTTTTCTGTAGGTTTCGGATGCCGGTTCAGAGAAACTATTTAGCACCCTCCCAAATAATGGTAAGGTTGTTATTTAGTGTTGTATCTGTGTTTGGCTTGTGTCTTCTTTGTAAATATATATTTTTCCTAACTAGCTGTTATAGTCTGCTTGTTAATCGTTCCTTTGCTGCTCATATGCCCCTCAACCTAAGTAATGTTTTTAGCATAATTACAATTTTACTAGCAGGTTTTTAATATTTTAAGACTGGTGTTATTTTATTTTCAACTACAAAGTACTTTGCATAGAGTTATTTGATAAATAGATTAATTTGATTGATTGGCATATGATGACCCATGCACTATAGTACCTTGCTCAACCTGCTGACATTATTACAGTTACATGCATATTTATTGAACATCTTAGTGACTTGCTTGTTGTCTAGATAGACAGGGCTAATTGAAGAATAGTATACAAGAACAGACAGTTTGACATAAAGATGTTTTAAAAATTGATCGTTTTGATATTTACCAAGATTTGGCTAGATAAAGATTGATAGGAGTTGTAATCCATGTGCAAAATAAAAAAAATCACTGCAGTTTTCATCATCATCATAAAAAAATATGGAATTATTAGCCCATTCATTTTAACAGCTCATAAATGGCTGCATCAAGGGGGATCGTAAAAAAAAAAAAAAAAAAATTTAAATTAGGCACCCGCAGTAAAATCTTAGAAACTAAGACTTCCTGACTTCTGGGATTTGTCCAAACTGTTCTTATAGCAGGCACGGGAAAGAACGACACTTAACACTCTTGACTCGGTCATTGTGCTGTAACCGAGTAAGGGCCCCTCCTTGCTGCTTTAGTGTTCTGAGATTAACGTACAACTTTAGTACATTTTTAATACAGCCTGCAAATTCCTTCTAAGGAAATGAATTGTTTTAGTCTTCATGTCTCAGACGGCTGTGTTCTACTCTGCACCTGTCTATAAACTGACTGGCATTTAACTCCTTGCAACAGAGGAAGTTATTACTATTTAGGGGTCACATTTTTTCTCAGTAGGTTAAAGGTTTTCTTTCCAGTATTGTGAAACAAGACTTCTGTGTTAGATATGAATTTCCCCCGCTGCGTTAGATAGGTTACATTATGTTGATATGCTACAGATTTTAAAAAGCAGAAAAGGTTACTTGAAAAATGGAGCCAACATAATGTTCAGTGAATAGAGCGTGTCATATAAAACAATAAACAAATATTAAAAAATGAACATACATAACATAGTCACTAAGACACCCGTAATTTTTTTCAGCCACTATCTATTTTATTTTATACATTTTAAAAAACATTTTTTTTTTTTTCGTATTGGTGTATAAACGTAACCATAAAAAAATCAATAGTTCTAACCCTCTGAGAGACATATAAAAACAAGAACAAGCGGTGAAAATACGGGTTGCCATGTGTGATAAAAGCTTTGTAGTTCCCTAATTTGCTGTAAAAAGCTTTGGAATTTGAGTAAGGCCTTTATTGGGTTTTATCCAAAGGAATAGATACCAGCCCAGTCAATCAACATTCCTAAATGAGATGGTGAAGGGCTCTCTTCACTAGAAGAATGAGAAGTGATGGATGAAGAGGAGGCTTTCTTTCTCAACCCTCTTTTTTTTCTTTTCTTTTTACTCAATGAAACACATTTCCCGTTTTCTTATTTGTGTTTACTTACAGGGTTTGATTTGTGGCTTCTATTTGGTTTTCAATAAGAATTCTTGACAGCAAGACTTTCTACTTGAGTTCTTTTTTTTCCGCTTCTTTGTGTAGTCCAAAATCAACATCAGCTCTTCTAAGCTTTTCTTGGGAATCCATACACAAATAAGCCTTTTAGTAGATGGTGATTATTCTTTTGGCCTCTATTTCCATCAAAATGGGTTCATTCTTCTCTGTTCATGAGTTCTCCGTCTTGTCATATGCTAATTTGTCCTGGTAACTTGAATGGTGGAACAGAATCAATGGATATACACAGGTGCTCCAAAAAAAATTAAGCTGACTAGTATTTTATCTTTTTCTTCACTCATGCATACCTTGGGTGAAGAATGACACAGGTTAAAAGGCATATTTTTTCTACACTGATTAGCAGTCTCAACATAAACATTTAAACAAGTTGAAAGACGATCCACAGTTGTATGGTAATGTCAATATGTGTTGGAAAACAGTTGTGCGTTTCCTTTTTTGTGTTAGTATGTCCATGTGTGTTTTGTTATGTGTGTTTCTAGCTTTGATTACAGTGTCTTTAGTGTCTTTAGTCATTGGGTTGATAGGTGAATGACATGATTGTCAGACAGCTGTCAGTTTGAAGAACATTATGTATGAGTTGGTAACCAAAGCAAGTTGTCCCATGTTTTAAAAAAAACAAACTGTTTTTTTGCGCTTTATGTGATGTTACTTGCCAAGAGGATAAAAACAGCTGAAAGGAAGGCCAATTTTCTCCTCCGTGAACCATATCTTTCCTCTTAAAACCCCAATTCACACAGCAGTCTGATTGTACAAGGTTTGTAAATGGGATTTAGGCATCAATATCCAATTAGAACAATACATTATGTATGATTAATGAGATTTCCTAGATTAGCAGTTTAACACTCTTTAATCCTACGGAATCTGTAGACTGGATAATTGTTATATCAGCGTTTACTAACTTATTCACGGAACCTTGCAACCAATCCTTGCAGCTCTCCTCCAATCCTCCCAACACAGCAACCATTTTGTCAGTACACATACTTGTTTTGTGATGTTTTGCATCAATACATTTGAAGTCACAGTTCTTAATTGGTGCTGTCTCATTTCATTTTAATGAGCAGGGCTTTTTATGTTTAAATGATGAGTGAATTCAATTAAACATTAGTCTATTAAATGTTAATATTTTTGGACATTAATGCACACATGGTAATATTTTAGAAAAATGCCAAATTGGACATTTTAAAGAGAAGCCAACATAAACCTAGCAACATAATTGGCTTCCTTAGAAAGATTTAATAACCTTTCAAATTAGATATTTGCTTTACATTTCTGGACAATGAGTCTGCCCTATGAGCAAGTCAGTTTGACATTTCATCAACAGTTGTATAAGCCAAATGTGTTTAAGTAATGGGCGCACATACCTAGAAAGCCTTTATATTGTAAGGTTTGTAATTTATGTAATTATGTTAATATTCAACGTTAGAGTTGAGTGGCATTTTCTCATAAAGCATGACACGACAGTAACATTTGAAATAATGTACTATATTTCAAAGACCTAAAAAATACATTTAAAAAAGCACTTTAATGTTTAAATAAAAAAATAAAAATTAATAAAGCAAAAAAATTAAAATCAGTGACTGTATTTTATGCTTATAAACACTTGCTAGTTCTTTTAGTGGTTTTTCACAATTGAGCTAAAATGTATTTTTTCCTATAATATGTATGTTTATTTAAATAGATTTTTTTTTTTGTTGCTTCACAATCTGGATTCCAGTCAGCCAGTTACCATTCCAATTAACTAACAATTATTTACCATTAACAGTAATTACAGACGCCAGTTAAGCGCCTACAGATGTCAACTGTTAGCTTTGTACCTAATCACTCAATGAAATGGAGAAAGTTCAACAAACATCAATTAGCTAAGCAATTAGTATGAGTTAGGAAAGAACATGCTATCATGTGCGAGCTGATTCAATTTATTTTATTTTGGCAGTAAAGCACACAGTTACGACAAGCAGCAATAAGTTCTAGAGATAAGATAGAGCTATATTGTTCTGCTGTTTACACAAGACTTCTCTCGCCCTTTTTTCTTCTTAACCCAGGCAAATATATTTTGCTGCATAGGTCATCAGCTTAATGAAGGGTAATTGTATTTGCTGTTTGATAAGTACAACATTGTCCTTTCAAGAGCAGGGTCCAACCATAATGAGGAAGGGTTAGGCTAGATAGGGGTAGAGGCAGTACAAGGTGACACAATGAGCATTACAGAATATGTTAAGTTAACCCATTTTGCATTCAAACTCCTTCTAGTGTATTTTAACACTCAAATGGATATAAGTGCTTAAATTGTTTCTTGCAGAACACAACACAAAATCTGTTTGCTTTAGGTAGCTCACAAAGATTAAATCTTAATTAAGGGTACTGTACAAACTACAGCACAGGGACCTCCTATCTTAATGTATTAGAGGCACTATGATAATCTGTATATAATTACTGTACACGTTTTACTGAAATGTTACCAGTAAAAAGCTAAGCATATTTAGCACTATATAAATAACACAAATATATAACAATACAAAGAAAAGTGAGAGTCATAAGGCACAGGAATCCAAATGATGTCCAATCAATATCTTTATATGTTTTATAATTATTATAATTTATGTAGCATCATCATATTCCAAAGTCCTTTACAATTATAAATAGTGGCAATTTAGAGGTGAAGAAGACCCTGTTCAAACAAGCTAACAATCTATGGGGATTTGAGGTAGGGAATTTATATCAATATAAATGAAAATGTGTACTCAAAGTGATAGGGTGATATCTATGATTTATTTATCCACATTTAGTTTTCCACTACAATCCAGAGAAATCCAAACTAAATTTTCTGGTTTTATTTGGAACACAGCAGATGGCCTGTCTCAATTGACACTGTGATAGAGTGCCTCTAACTTGCTCATTGAACCTCTATGTAACAGTAGAGAAAAAAAATAAAGGGAGATTGACACAAGGGAATTGAAAACCTTAAACATTTTAAATCAAACAGGGAAATTGAACAGAACAAAACAGTCTTTAAGAAATGTCAGCCGCTGTGTTTGGTAACTCCAGTGTGCTGCTAAAAGTATTATTCTGGCCCTGGAAAATGTGTCTGTAGTTGGAAATACTGAAGGCCACTACTTGGTTCAGGCAAGTCTGATACACTGGCCGTGTGTGACACTGGATGTAGAGGGGCACGGGCACCATGCTATAAAGGACACACATGTTTGACTGGAATTTATAACATTTGACTCTAGAGACAGATCCTTAATTCAAATAAGATGGATGGCACGTTACCTTTATTGTAGACAGTGAGATTTACTAAGGTATGATATATCTGAATTTTCTAAGGCATCAATAGAATTCACTGGAGACCCATTTCTCCCGCTTATCACCAGTTATCAAATTTCTCTTTGTGTTTTTTAATTTGTCTGGTGATGAATCTTTTGACTCTATAGGGTTTACCACCTAGATACTTTCTGCTGATGTATGTGGAGTGTGGCATAGTGCTAAATGTTCTCACAGAGTTCTTTGTAATTTAACATTTACACTCAGTCCTGATGGTGTCTTTTTGCAGAGAAATGTAATATACCTCATTAAAGGAGCAGTCACGGTGCCACTATTGCATTGCTGTGGTTATGGTGCTAGCATACTGTGGGCACAAGCTGGTTTTGGGTCACACCTGTGACACTCCTTGTCCGCCCTCATTGCCACTTCTACTTCTACATCAACATTATAAGTTTTGTCTATATTTGGATGGCAGTGATAGGCTGAGCCCATCAGCTTAAAACGGGTTGACCAAAAAAACAGGGTACAGCCTACTAGCATCAAAACCACTGCAGTGGTATATAGAGATAATTGTGCTTAGGCTGCCCCTTTAAACAAAAGGCAGTCATTATATGTGAATAGTAGTGTTCATCAATCTTTCCTTTATCATAATCAGTTTTATCATGTGAAACCAAGATAGTAAAGAAATATTGACATTCCAGAGATTATCAGGGTCATATTTTTTCCTGTGTGATTGCTGACCCAGCTGCACCTAAAAGCATGTGTTCACACAGAGGGCTAGTGAGAGACTCCCACGGTGTATCTATTTGAGGAAGGTGTGTTGAATGGGGCCTGAAGGGGCTGTTTAAATGCTTAGTGCAAACTTTTGCTTACCAGATAGCAAGCTTTGAGCAAATGAATTGTTTTCAAGTGCTCTTTTGGAAGGAAAATGGCTTTGAGTGTGTATTGACTAAGTTTAAGAAGGGCGCACATTTGCATTTATTCAAGAGTCCTTTGAAATGACAGTTCTGTTATATCTGTCGGTTTACACCTGTTGTATCACAGAGAGTTTGACCTTTTTATTTGACTCAAGTAGCGATTATGTTTTAATTCTACTAATTACTTTACAAATTACCTTCTGCACCCCTGCTGCAGATTTACATATAAAACTTGCCTAACCTGCTTACCTTGTGTTTATAATGTATCTGTTTGTACAGTGACACAGTTATGCTAATCTGTCACTTAGTTATCGGAAAAATATTACGCAGTAGCCATGTTATATTACTTAGTGACATATTGGTTTTGAGTTTTAACATTAAAATGAGCAGTCATTGTTTTCAAGCCAGTCACAAGCGGGCAGATCTGGACAAGAATGCCGTAAGCTTTTTAAATCCATTTAATTGTCATTCTCATTTTACATTAAAGTGGGCGCCAGTTATGGAGGACTTGTTTGGCATCACCATTTTTCGTCTCTAAGTAAGCTATTAATCCCAGAGGAGATGGCATTCTCAAACAGTCAACATCTTGTCAAAAGAGAATAGGGGGCTGGTGCAGCTGTGCTTTCTTATTCCCCGAGGGCACAGTTGCCTTGGAAACGCACTCCAGGGAAACATTCGTTCAAGACTGACTTGCCTATTGAGCTTAGCCTGGTTTAGCCTGGCTATTAAATGAGGGACACATCTGAATATTCTGCTTCATGGGTATAGCAGTAAATAATGCCAGGCACATTCAGCATTAATAAGCACAGTACGAGCAATAGTTCATATCTAGTGGTCATCTTAGGATAAAGTACTCAGAGTACTTTTGCAGGACTTAGTGGTTATTATGTACCATAAATATGTTTCATACTGTGAATTCTGCATACGGATCCTAAAATCAACTGAAGCTCATTATTTCTCTACAGATTGGTCTTGCATTAAAATATCTCACTATTTTACTATGTCCTGAGAATGTAAAGGTTGTTTTTTAGCATCATTTCTCCACCGCTAATCCACCTCTATACACTTAACTAACAAGGCCTGAAACCTTAACCTTCCTGTTCGCCTGTCATGCCTGCCAGGTTTTAAATCAATAGGTTTTCAGTGTTCAAATGCTCTTTAACCATTTGCCTGTCACATGAGTGAATCAGTAACATATTTTGAAACTCGAAAAAGATGAAGCTATAATTGTTTTCAAAGTGCTTATTCTATTATATTATTTTTTCTGCTGTGAACAGATTTTGATATTAAAGCTGTTATTTATCTAATAGTAAACCTAATTGCATTGTTGGAAATTTTCATGCTGCCAGAAGTGATCAGAAAGGTGTCAGCAACCTAATGAAAGACGTTATCATTTATTTATATTGTCACACTGCCAAAAATGTAACAGCTATAACAAAATTTAATTTGACAGTTATAGTGGGATCAGCCTACAACCTCATAATTTATAGTAAGTATCATATTTTCTGGGTATATATTATATTAATAATCTTACCTCTAGTACAGATTCACCCTCTATTCCATACATGCCCAAATGTTCCTACATCCTTACATTCTCCGTAGTGCTATGGGAAAAAGGCCCTGGGTCATTGAACAATTCCAGCAATGCTCCATAAAAACATTAGCCCAAGACGTGGCAGTTTATTAACTTGGGAGGCAGGAAATAGAATTCGTATGATGACAACTTTAGGTTTTAAGATAGGGACAGCTCCATTTAGAATCAGATGCATCAAACATAATTAACAGCTTTATACAAATTAAAAACATCAAACATAATTAAAAGCTTTACATAAATTAAATGCATCAAACATAATTAAAAGGTTACACTTATTAACCAATACACACTTAAAAAAGCCATTTTAAAAGAAAATGTATGCTTTGTTTCATAACGTAAAGAGAAACTATAGTCACCAGAACCACTAAAGCTTAATGTAGTAGTTCTAATGTCTGTAGCCTGTGCCTGCAGGCTTTTCAGTGTAAACACTGCCTTCTCAGAGAAAAGAGAGTGGTTACACTGGTGCATAGTAACACCTCTAGGGCGAAGTCAGTTGGCCACTATAGGTGCCTCCTAGTTCAGTGTTGCACAGTGTGCAGCACTGACATTCAATGTCTCCATGCTCTGCATGGAGGCGCTGAACTTCCCCATAGAAATGCATTGATTCAATGCATCTCTATGAGGAGATGCTGATTGGCTCAGTGTGGTGTTTTGCCGCCCATGCCCAACAGCCTCCCAATGATTTACTAAAAAAAAAATGATCAAGAGGTTAAGACTGGTGTGGCGTGGGAGAAAAGGTGAGTAAAATCACCTTTTCAGCACAACTGGAGCAGGGCCGGCCACCTAAACAGGACAATTGTGTTATGAGTGTATGTTTGGATTCCTAAAAATATAGCGTTCCTTTAAACAAAGACTTACCTCAATAAGCCTGACTTGAGCCTGACCTCCTCCGTGGCATAAATGCTATTTATTGGAATATTGAATATGCACCATCCGCACATAAGTTGCAGAATTGCATGTTGTTTAATGCCATATGAAATCCAGTAAAATCTCTGCTGAGATACCATAGCTTCTTTTTTTTCCCATTTCTTGAATCGTGCTGTTGTACTTAGACTCCTGACTAAGAGACCTTGCATTCTGCAGTAACAAGCATGGCAGTTCTATAGCTGTCATTGCCATATGTCACCACTATCTGCTGTTCAAAGATTCATTCTGACGTGAAGCAGTCACAGCTCTGACTGTTATTGTGAAAGACTTGTAGCACACACTAGTTTCTGGCAGCGGCACTGTGCTTTTGGGTTTGTTTAGCCCAATTATTTGCTTGTCAGTCAGAAGCTTGGGTATTGAGCAGGTATTGTTGAGGTATTTTTGTCCCACTGAACTGCCACAGTGTAATGAGGCCCTCAGGTGAATGCTGGTCTTGTCAGCTAGGTGCTAAGATGATGTGCTGTTGAAAGATTGTGTGGCAATTAGATTGTTTGAATAAGATATCATACCTGCCAAAATAAATTGAAGGGTAGGAGTACCTTTTGAAATGTCAAACTTTTTGTGTATGATGAATATACATATACACAGATGCATAAAATATACATGGCTGTTGAGAGAATAATATACATTTGTTTGTGACTTAAAGGAACACACATATGGAATGATATGAATTCTTCGAAAAACAACCTATAATTAAAGAAATTCATATTTATTGTTACTGAAAATATTATTTGTCAATGCTAGTTTTAGATGACTATTGGCCCAAGTAGTAGATTTAAGGGAAGACTACTTTATTACAAACTGTGAGCATAATTACAATGTCATTTTATTTTATTTGCAGCATGTATTATTTAACTTAAAACTGCAGGGTGGGTATTACACTCATTTTTTACCAATCATAACCTGGGATTTGGCAGTGGACTGTCTGTTCAAAACAAACTGGACTGTGCCTGGTGTATCCTTTCACCCATGGAACAGGCTCCCAAATCTCAAGATACTCTACCGTGAAGAAAGCAAACATGCATTTTGAATTTTAAAGTATATCCATCAATACTTAATATTTTAGGAGAGATAAACTGCAGTTTATCTCCTCAAGCCTGGCTTTGCAGTGTACCCTAAATGGGAAATTCTGTCGGTCAATGTATATGTAGAGCATGTTATAATAAGTAACATGCTGTGTACTTTGCAATGATCTGAGTAGCATAATCCGAGTATGTTAATCAGTATAAGAGATGTTTTTGTGTTATTAGCACTTGTTAGACTGGGGACAGTCCTGATTATATCGGCTTTAAATGTAAAGATGGACAAAGGTTATTCCAGATACGAGTATAAAGACAAGTAAATATTTGCTAATTAAAGCCTTTGTTATCTGCCTTGTGATCAACTGTGTATTTTCTATTTAAAAAAACTACATATTTTCTTTTTAGTAGTTTTTGATGTTGAACTTTATGCCATTGAATATTGGCAGCAGCACATGCAGTCAAAATATTCACTAAATGCCAAATATTTGAGCTTGGTTAAACAATAAACGATTTGAAGTTTTTAATTTGACTTTAGTTCCCTATTTTACATACTTACGTTTCTATGCTATGTTTATTTGTGCAAAGTAAATTCTGTATTAGGAAGGAATCGTAAATGCAAGTGCTCAAGAAATAAGTGCCTCGTTGCTTAATTGGATCATTTAAGTCATTTGATTGGTTGACATGGATGAGTGGGTAAGAATCATATTAGAACTCTATGGTGTGAAGAAGGAGTTGTCATATATTCTGGACTATTTCACTTTAATGATTTTCCATCAACAGCTTTCGAAAGATAAGCAAACATCCAACTGGCAAAAAAAAAAAAAATGTTGGTCACATTTAGAAAGTTAAAACTAATAATTATGTTTGCTGCATGCAGAGAATATGAATAGATACTGTAAATATCACTAAGCAAAGTAAAGAGTATATTATTTGAAATAAACTATCACAACCATGAGTGTCGTGAAGGCAGAATGTAATAGAATTTAAGAGAAAAAATGTATCTGCTAACATATTTCCGATCTACTGTAGGAAGCATGCACTTGACTTGAAAAATGTTGTAAAGATCACTGTAGCCAGAGATCAACCAAGGCTGCTAGAACATGTTGTCAGGAGCGTTGTAGTTTGTGAAATGGACACTACAACGTTGACAAGTGTTTGGGTGAGATAGAAATAATATTTTGTAAGGAGCTACTCATTGTTTGGCTGGAAAACAACAATTTATGTGCAGAGTGCTATTTTTTAAAAAAGCACGTGGGCCGACCAAAAAAATTACATAGATGTTTAAAATCAATACAGCGATTTAAAATAGGTAGAAGACTTCATTGTTGGTGTGTAGTCACTAATGTGAAAAAAGTGCAAGAATCAATAAATGTAGATAGATGGAAGCAAACATTCTAAACTAAACCATACAAGACAGAATATCATTGGCATTTGATTATCTTTTCTTTCAATAATATGCACTTCGCTCAAGTTTCTTTCTTATTGGCACAATCAAAGACGTTTGGACAATGGACTAAACGTTACCATAATTTTATGTTACAGCTCCACAGTTACAGTGTAAGGAGACATACACATCTACAGCATATTCCAACAGGTTGAGCAATGAAAACTCTGCCACAGGTCTAGTGGCAGTCACTCAGACGGCCACTAGAGGTGCTTCCAAGCCCGGTTCTACATTGCTTGCAGTACCTACATTCAGCGTCTCCATGCAATGCATCTCAGGAGATGCTGATTTGCGTGGAGCGTCATTTTACTGCACATGCGCAATAGCCTCCGAATCTTTTCCTATGTAAAAGTACTGAAGATCATGAAGATTGATTATCTCAGTCATAGAAGCAGGGCCAGTAGTGGCAAGACCAGTGTGGCGATACAGAAAAGATAAAATACCTTTTTACTCCATTCTGCGGAGAGAGGGGGAAGAGGCTGTACACATAAACAGGTAGGTCAACACTATAGTGTTTTCTTTCACAAAAATAAATATGGAATTTGACATATTTTGCTTCAATGTGTGGCTTCTATGGTGCCTTGGAAAACCATAGTTTGTGTCAAAAAGCTGAAAACAGTTCAACACAAAACCATGGTACAACAGCTGCAGCCTTCTAGCAACCTAACCACCACAATGGGCTGCATTAGTTATGTTGCTAAGTGTTCCCCTAAATACAATGTGGTAAAGTCTACAGTGGCTAGAGGTTGTGTTTTGTTAAAATATTGAAACCTTTACTATTATTAAAATAACTGCTATCTAGTCTTATTTTATTGTGTTAATATTTAAATATTATATATATATATATATATATATATATATATATACACAATTTGAAATAAATAAATGTATTTATATATATATATATATATATATATATATATATAATTTATTTATTTTGCTTTATTCTTCTTATTTTAACAGCTGCCTAAAGAAGATTATCCTGTGTTGACTGAAAAATCCCCTAAACTAAAATAGCTAAATGACGAATTGAAAGCTTTGTTGGGGTTGCTGTTCGTCAACCAATAGAGTATTAAACTTTAAAATCCCAATGAAATACAAACATTAGATAGCTGCTGTCTTTATGGACGTAAATCTCTTTAATCGCACTGTTTAAGGGATCAAGTCTGTAAAGCAAAAAATCTTAAACACAACTATTTTGAGTACTCTAAATTATGCAAACAAAGCAATTCTGTTGTTTGCAGTAGCAGGTGCATGGATAAGTAAGGGAGATTATCTCCTACAATCTCACATTATCAAACGGTGAAACAACAAAGAAAATATTTAGCATGTTTGATATATGTTATATAAATATTCAAATAAACACATTTTGTGTGCCAAGGCAGATATACTAATAAGATATACTAATATACCAACTGTGTTACTGTAAAAATTGCATCTGGTCTGTTCGTATACCAGCAATGGACAAAACTTTTGTCCTCAGTGAAAAAAAAACTTGAGATACACATAAAATGATAAGCATGATCAGGTGTGAATAAAACATGTGAATATGAGGAAGTCTCGCACCCAGTCAGACTTTCTCCATTATAGATTCATATTATGTTCATACAGCGCAGCCCTTGTCCTCGCCCTTGCTAAACAGCAATACTTTACATTGCAGGGGTAAAAAATTCAAATAAAGGACCACTGAACCCAGACTACTTCTTGTGATGAAGTGATCTGGGTGAGTTTAATTATAGGTCCATCACAAAGCATGAGTGCCAAATAGCTTAATCAATCCTGAAGTATATAAGGGCTAAATTACTTGCATGCTTCATGTAGGACATTTCCTAATAATGTGCAGCTTTCTAGCGCTATATTTTTCAAAATGGACTCCAGGTCTGGGCACTTCATACAGACTGAAATGAAAAAAGCATGGGTCCTCTTTTTCATATTAAATTGCACACTTGTATAGAAACATTCAAGAAGAGGAGAGAGAGTGGTGTGTGCATATTACTAAAAGCAAATGTGTGATAAAAGAAAAAATGTCATATGTTAGATCAGTAAAGAGACAGCTAAGCCCAAGATGGTTTTACTATCAGTAGGTGCCCTTTGTGTAGGAATTAAAAAGGCAATGGGACAGGCGCTGACAGCTGATAATTGTCTCTGAGGGATTTACTGAAAACACAAGCCCATTTAGGCTGCTTGGTCTTATCTTAGCTGCATTTGCCTGGCACCCCCTGAGACCATGATCCTCATGACCCTGATTCATCACACAGGACACAAACCCACACACAAAACATAATTAGTGGTATTTTTTATGAGATAGATTAAATTATACAGAAAACATACTAGTGTGTTTAATAAAATGAATGCAATGATGAACTTTTATGACAAAATATCAGTAAAGACAATCATTTGACCAGGGCCTTGCAAGGGTGTTTTTAATGTGCAATTTAAAGCTCTCTTTAGTATGATACATTCAGCCAGTCACCTTCTCAGCGTAAAAAAAACAGGAACAGGTTTACTCCAGTGAGTGAATATTCGCTGGTCACTTATAAAATGAGTGTGATATCCATTTTCAGGTTTGTGCCTTACCATGCCATGTTAGAGTATAAGGATTCAAACTGAATCATCAACTTTTACTAACACAACAGATTGTTTTCCTTAACAACCCTCTATGATTAAAGACTGATTTACATGTCCCTAAGGAACTCAGGCCTATTCTGCAGCTGCCACTTCCTTATAAAAATGAGCATGAAAGATGAATTTAGCCTGACCTGGGGGCAGGATTAACAGCCTGTGATGTGTCACTTCAGAGTGTAAGGGAAGGCTTTTAAGGCCTCATCATCTGTTATGACAACAAAGAGGGAGAAAAAAAACTTTAAATCTTAAATCCCAATATAAAACATTCCTGCCTTTTTTCGTGAAGAGATTACTTAGTTGAACGGGTGGATTAACCCTTTAATGTGTGTTCTGTTTACCATTTGAAGCGCATATTGCTTTTACAAATTTGGAAGGCAAAGTAAATATTCAAAGAAAATATCCTTTAAAAACACACATTTTCAAGTTTGAGTTGTGATAAAAAAATAAAAAAAATAATGCTATGTTTTTCCTGCATACAGTCAGAATGTACACAGATTGATTCATCAGAACAAACTGCTTATAAAAATAATATTTGGGTACAGTGTAGTAAATTATGTCTAGTGTAATGTAACCAAATGCATCAAACTATATCATACAAAAAGCAGCTAGCATATCTGTTATTCTCCATTGCTGCTCTTAAACAGGGAATTAGACTCATTGGTTAAAGGAACACTATAGTGTCAGGAATAAAAATGCGTAATTAGGTCTCCGGCCCCCTTAGATCGCGCTGAAAAGGTGCTTGCCATGACTCACCCCTGCTGGCTTCGCCTATATTGGTGAGATCCTGAAACTTGATGATTTCTGCCAATCCAATGCAGTTTGGTGTATAGATAAAGCTCGTATTGTCTTAATGCTCAATTCTCTGCCATTTTGTTTCTTTTTATGCAGCCTGAGACACACCTTCCCTGGCTTTGACTCATACGGCCAATGTGAAAAAAAAGTTTTTATTTACAAACAGAGCATCAGATGAGAAAAACACTGTGCAATAAAGAAAGCTAAAATAAATATATAAACAAAAGTAAATTATTTTTCAGGAATTGTATTCAGAGGCTCAGTCATGGTAGGTGTGGCTAGAGCTATATGAACAAAGTGAGTTTACTCCTAAATGGCAGTGAATTGAGCAGTAAGACTGCAGGGGCATGGTCTGTACACCAAAACCACTTAATTAAGCTAAAATTGAGTTGATGCTTAGAGTGTCCCTTTAATACTTTGATTTTATCATTGTATTTCAGCTCACATTCTCATCATCATTTTCTGAGTTCTGCAGGATCTAAGCGCTAAACTCTTTTGTAATATTTGTAAAATTGTCAGATTTCCTTTGGTTTATATGTGTTTTCTGTCACCACAAAAACCTATAGGACAGAAAGAACACAATCTTACAGCATCCGTATATCACCCACCACTCATGGCAGTCATATAAAATGTATGCTTGCATGCATAGTCAGTGGAATTTATTAATTTAATATACCTCCATATCATAGGATTACTGTTCCTATAATTTAGACCTACAGTAATGCAAGCTTTTTAAGATTCTGCTTTTGATCCTTTGATGTAAGAATTACTTTTTAGAGCACAGAACACGAGCACATACATATTGCTTCCTATTCACCTCACTGTTGTGCACATGTTACAATGCAATGCTGTACTTCAGGTATGTGCAGGGCCGGACTGGGGAAAAAATCCGGCCCAGGCATTTTTGAAAACAGTGGCCCACTGAGAAGGGGGCGAGGCCAGAGAGGGTGTGTTTAGTCATCACCAATAACAAGCACGCCCCCTCTCAAAGTGAGCATGTTCGTTCAGTGCTCTTCCAGGGCAGCCCATGCGCAGAGCCTTGGTGAAGAGCTCTCACATGAGAAAATTACCCTGTATTTGTTCTGAGCAGCGCAAGTAAATTTACTAACATGCTTGCGCTGTGTCTGTTTGTGACTTGTCTCTGGTGTCTCCATAAGTGGGTGTATGAGGGAAAAGGGCAGTGTGTGTGTGAAGGGTGCAGTCATTGTGTGTGTGTGTGTATGTGAGGTGTTCAGTATGTGTGTGTGTGTGAAGGGTGCAGTGTTTGTTTGGGGTGCAGTGTGTGTGTGGGGGCTGCAGTTAGAGTGAGTGTGTGTGTTTTGGGTGCAGTGGGGGGCAGATTAGAGTTATATATATATATGTATTATTTTAATTTTTTTTAAATAGATATATAGCTAATTTTCCCCCCTCACTTCTTAACTTTGCTTGGGAGGGGGAGACTTTGCTGCAAGCCCTGGTGGTCCGGTGGGAAATCCGTGGTGGCCACTGTGGTGCGTGAGCTCATAGCTCCTTGAGTTCACTCTCGCGAGATCGGAGCTTGGCCATGGCAACGCTCCGACCTTGCAAGAGAAACCCGGCGAAGTTGTGAGCTAATAGCTCCCGGGTCCTCCGCGCTCTTTCCTGTAAAATGCCTGTGGGCCAGTGAGGGACATCTTTGATCTCCCCACCGGCCCGTACTGGGACACAGCAGGGCCGGCTCTGTATGGTCTGATAGCTCGGGCTCTGTATGGTCTGGCATGGGAGATCTCTTGATGCCCGATGGCCAGTCCAGGCCTGGGTATGTGAGTGGCAGGATTGTGTGACTCCATGTAACCATGTCTGCACCTGTTATGTTCCCAAGTGCAATTCATTGTATAAAACAGCACACACATTGCAACACGAATTTGGCATGTTAGGCAGACAGATACCCTGGAGGATTTGTGCCTGGGGTTTTGATTTCTTTTATTATAAATATATGTGATCCAGGGATCACATTATGTATATAAGTAAGCATCAAGAGGTTACATGTAGATCATATAGTGTTTTAAACTCTAATTAGAAATTTGTGAAGAGACCATTTGGAATCTTAAAACAGCATCTCCCTTTGATTCTTATTAGTGCAATGCAATTAATTATAGAGATAAGTTGAGCTTTGAGAACATTCAGCAAAACAGCATTTGAGAAAATTACTGTTTTCCCATAATCTGAGGGCTCAGTTTCTGCATTTTATTTCTAGAGCAAAATGTAACTATTTGCAAATAAATAAGAATCAAAATTAATTATTGTAGTCCAATTATCAAATATATGCATAAAATAGAAAATTAAATCATTAAAGCCAATAGTTTCACATTGAACCACATACTAGAGTTATCTAAAATCTCAACCCGGAACAGATTGTTGACCGGTAGTAGATTAACCCCTTAAAACCGGAGGGCGTACTATTACGCCCTATTCTAAGCAGCTCTAAACGCCGCAGGGCGTAATAGTACGCCCTCCGTTTTTTTGTTACTTACCCGGTCGCCGGCGATCGCGGTTGGGGAGACTCACCTGGGATCCCAGGGAGTCCCCCCGCGGCGGATCCTGCCGCCTCCGGTCCCCCCCGGCCATGTGAGAGTGAGGTCCTTGCGAGGACCTCACAATCACATGGCCGAGTTAGCTGGCTGCTGCATTGCTAGCAGGGGGACTGCCTATAATTACAGTTAATCCCCCTGCTGGCTGAATTCAAATAAAAGAAAGTTAAAATCAGTGTAAAAATAAAATAATGTACTTAGATCATATATATATATATTATATATGATCTAAGTATATATATATATATACACATATACATACACACATACACTGTCTAGGTGTATTTTACTATTAATATATATATATATTATATCAAAATACACGTAGAACAAAATAATATATATATCTATATACATAAATATATACGTATATATCACTATATATATACCTATATATATATATATATATATATATATATATATATACATATATTAATTCTACATATTATTTATGTAATATTTTTCCATAATTAGGTATCTTAATTAATTACAACTATATACATAAATATATAAGTATATATATCACTATATATACCTATATATAAATAAAAATATTTTAAAAAAATTATATATATATATATATATATATATATATATACATATACATACACACATATATATACACATACGTATATATCTATTCTACAATTACTCGGGAGACTTTGCTGAACACAAATATTAATGTTTCAAAACAATAAAATGTATTACAACAATGATATCGCCAGTGACATTTTTTGCATTGTTCAAACACAAACAGCACTTACACAGACAATATTATTGCTGTCATACTTTTTACTGTTTTGAAAACATGTATGGTGTTTTCAAAAGTTACAGCGTCAAATATAAGGCATGTGTTTCATTTTTTTCACATTAAAATTCGCCAGATTGGTTACGTTGCCTTTGAGACCCTATGGTAGCCCAAGAATGAAAATTACCCCTATGATGGCATACCATTTGCAATAGTAGACAACCCAAGGTATTGCAAATGGGGTATGTCCAGTCTTTTTTAGTAGCCACTTAGTCACAAACACTGGCCAAAATTGGCGTTTTTTGCATTTTTCACACACAAACAAATACTAATGCTAACTTTGGCCAGTGTTTGTGACCAAATGGCTACTAAAAAAGACTGGACATACCCCATTTGCAATACCTTGGGTTATCTACTATTGCAAATTGTATGCCATTATGGGTGTAAATTTCATTCCTGGGGTACTATACAGTCCCAAAGGCAACATAACCAATCTGGCGAATTTCAATTTCAAATGTAACGTGCTATATTTGACCCCGTAACTTCCCAAAACTCCATAAAACCTCTATATAGGAGGTACTGTTTTATACATGAGACTTTGCTGAATACAAATATGTGTATTTTATTGCAGTAAAAGCAAACGGTATTATGATATTGACGGTTAAAATGTCATGTAGAACTAAAAAAATAACATTTCTTATTTTCTCCCATTTTTTTCATATTAAATTATGTTTCATAGCTAAATATTTGATATTAAATGAAAGCCCTGTTTCCCCTGAATAAAATGATATATAATAAAGATGGGTGCATTTAATATGAAAGAGGTGAATTACGGTTGGACAGACATATAGCGCAAATGCCAGGTTTTGTTTACGTTTTGTTTTGTTCACAACGTGTACATTTGGCTCAGTCCTTAAGGGGTTAAAACCTGAATGGCCCTCACTGACATGATATTCAGTGTTGATGTTTATGTTATTCTTAACCCTTGCCTACAATATGTCATTGAAGTGACATTGGGGAGTTCTTTAGTAGCGAAGCGTAGATGTTCTTTTGTAATATTTTCTGCATCTACATTACCATATTATTATTATTATTTTATTTATATAGTGCCATCAAATTCCGTAGCGCCGTACAATGGGTGGACTAACAGACATGTAATTGTAACCATACAACATGACGTACAGGAACAGAGAGGTGGAGGGCCCTGCTCAATGAACTTACATTCTAGAGGGAGTGGGGTATAGTGACACAAAGGGTAAAAGTAGGGGTACGAAGTAGGTTGTTAGAAAAGTATTCACTTAGTAGGTAATTTTTGACAGCTGCAGGAGTCATGGGGGGTGAGGGATAAAAACCTGCTAAAAGTTGAATTGATATGCTTTCTTGATTTTTTGAATGAGTGGAGACTGGGTGAAAGTCTTACGGAGAAGGGAATGGAGTTCCACAGAAGAAGTGCAGCCCTGGAGAAATCTTGGAGGCGAGCATTTGAGGTGGGAGTACGGACAGAGGATAAACGTAGGTCTTTGGCAGAGTGCAGGGACCTTGACGGGACATACTTGTGTATTAGGGAGGATAGGTAGGTTGGAGCAGCATTATGTTGAGACTTGTAAGCAAGCACCAGAATTTTAAATTGAGCCCTATATCTAACTGGAAGCCAATGCAGGGCGCGAGCAGACAGGAAAATGAGCCTTGCCGCCGCATTTGTTATAGATTGCAGTGATGCAATCTGGGAACATGTAAAACCACTGAGAAGGGTATTGCAGTAGTCAAGACGAGAGAGAGCAAGAGCATGTACCAGCACCTTAGCCGCATCTGGGATTAAATAGGGGCGGGTGCGCGCTACGTTTTTGAGATGGAAGCGACAGGATTTGGCGATTGATTGGACATGAGGGGTTAGGGAGAGGTTGGAGTAAAAAAAAACACCCAGGCAGCGAGCCTGCGAGGTAGAGGTGATGGTGTCGCCATATATAGCCATATCCGTCAGCAAATTACCAATTGTGGAAAAAAACAAAACTGCATTGAATTACAAAAACAAACTTCCATTCAAAGCCATCAACATGACATTGTTATTTTCTTAGCTTGTCTATTTTAATTGACATAACATTAAATAAAGGAATTTTGGTTGTTAACCATTAAGAAAGAGTTATCATCTGTTTTAATGAACAGTAGGAGCTTTTACAAGCTCACCATGATATATATATTTTTTACTACTCAAGAGTGCAAACAGCAGACTATGACCCTTTTTCCTTTTCCAGCTCATTATCACTATTATCACTATATAATTATAACCTAAACATTTAAAAATAATTGTACTATGTCAAAATGTGTTTTCATGGTGGGTTATACTTTCAGTATTGAATTATTGCTAGCTAGGCTTCTTTATAAATTTGTAAGTTTATTTTATCCACAGTTTTCTCTAAGTTGCAATTGAACCATGCCTGCCAACATTTCAGATTAACAAAGAGGGACACTA
Source organism: Pelobates cultripes (assembly GCA_933207985.1). Lineage (NCBI taxonomy): Eukaryota > Metazoa > Chordata > Amphibia > Anura > Pelobatidae > Pelobates > Pelobates cultripes. The sequence continues at coordinate 231,209,091 of OW240912.1, read as the reverse complement.
TAATTTTAGCTGTTCCAATGGGGGTGTTGGTAGGGCAATTTTCTCATGTCACTTTGACTCACGTCATTTGGAGACAGGCCTATCTGGAAAGAGCATGTCAGCCACACATGCATGCCATACTGACTGCTGGCCGCAATAGAAGACCAAGTCGGAAAGACCAGCTGGAGGGCTCTTGTTGAGAGCAGAATACTGGGTTCTATGTGCACAGTGACGATAGGTTTACACTGTTCTTACTGGGACTTCTCTCCGGAGTCCACAGAAGTGGGACACCACAGAACAAACACACAATGCTGAAACATTGTATGTCCTGTAAAAGTATGACTTTTGAGCAGATTGAAAATGTTTGTGCAATTCCCTTAAATGGCAGTTCCTGTTCTAGCTAGATTTAATATGCTTTATTAGAATGGGATGCTGGATGTTTCCATAATACCTAAGTAACGTATTCCATATATCCTGTCATAAATCAGCTTTAAAGACATTTTTATTGTATACATCTGAAACCAAACTATGTAGGTTTTGATGTGTATTTTCTAAAAGCTCTTAGCTTTAGTAATGGGATTACCATGCCTTTCTAAATTGTATTCATTGTAGATGTTTGACCAGATTCCATGCCATAGAGATAAACCAAACATTGACTTAGCATTGTCTACTTTGGTAACTTGACCTCTGTTTGAAAATTCAACAGATATCCAATTTCCTGTATTAGACCTTTATGTAATGCTTAAAACTGGTTCCCACTGCAGAGGAAACAATCTGTAGTGGTTCTGTCTGACATTTTTAAAGCTTGCTTAACCATGTAGCTTGCTAGTTATTTGTTGCGAAAGGACTTATTAGTTTGTGTAATACCACATATGGCAATTATCTTAACAATAGAAATGATTTGGTTTGTTATCCGATAGTCTCTTTCCACACCTCCTCAGAATTTAGGAGCAACACAAAATTATAGGAACATCAAAAGAATGTCATATTTTTCATCAAAAGCAAGCGACAAGATAGAGTAGGAGTTGGTACCATGCAACTTTTGAATACAATTCTCTATTGGAAGAACTGATAAGTGAATTCTATATATTATTAATATTATAAAATCTTTCCAATTTGGCTATTTTATACCCCCGCATTTTTTTAATTTTACAGTTCCGTTGTCATTTCCTTGTTTAATGACTAAACCCTCATGTTTTATATGATAATGTTCCAAGTTTAGGTCTACAGGAGGCTCACGTGATGCCAGTGCCATTGAAACATTCATAGGTTTATTGGTGTTTGATCACAAACTTAGAGATTGAGCATTTGTCTCTGAATAATATGTTGCAGACACTTTTAAAAAGATTATTGCACATGCTTGTTGTCATGTAAGAGGAGTGTTTTTCTATAGCAATTCTCTTTATTCTCATTCATCTAAGCAGAAGAGGACAGGTTTACTTAACCACACGTCATTGTTATCGCAGCATCACATATGGTAGTGTGAAAATGTGTGCTCTATAGATAAAGCCTTTTGCCCTTTCACCACGGCAGCAGATATCCACGGAAGCTTGAAACTGCTCACTCAGAATGTATGTCACTTCTGTCAAATCAACGGCTTCATAGAGTGCAGGTTGCACTATCAAATGTTACATATTGTAGAAATTTTATTGCATCCAAGTCATTGCTGGCTTCATAACTTAAATAGCATAGCAGGTACATCAGGCTTTTTCCTGCATAAGATTAGACTACGTTTATAGTTAATATTATTAACACATGCGAAGAGACTGTCCTTCAAGGAGTGTGAGGTAGGAGACCATGTGCATCTTTATCCCCATAGTCCAGTTGGCAGTGGCGTACACACAATCCATGGGACCCGGGTGCGAAACTGATCCGTGGCTCCCCCCCCACCATGACCCTCTCCCCCCTGACTGGCCACCCCGACACACACATACAAACACATACAAACACATACACACAGACACACTCCCCCCCAACAGACACATACATACACACACATACATACATACACACATGCAGACACATACATACAGAGACACACACAGAGACACAGCCACACACACACAGGCACACACAGAGTCACATAATGAGACACAGACACACATACATACACACATACAGAGACACAGACACACACATACATACACACATACAGAGACACAGACACACACATACATACACACATGCAGAGACACATACATACACACACACACACACACACATACATACATACACACACATACAGAGAAACAGACATACATACAGAGACACACAGACACATACAGAGACACACACACACATACAGAAACACACACACATACATACACACACACATACACAAAATGTTTCCTACCTTGTGTAACTTTCCCTGGGGGGTGGCTCAGCCTGATGGAAGTCAGAGTCCCTCCTCCTTCCTCCTGTGCGGTGTCTGTTAGCTGGGAGGAGTGACCGGGGAGTCACTTCCTCCCAGCAGTGATGTAATCACAGGGGGTCCGGTCGCGCTGTTAAAGCGCCTAGTGCAGACTGGGCCCCCTGATAATCCACCCCTTAACATGCGTGGAAGGTGGTACCCGGTCACAGGGGGGCCACAGGGCAAGAGCCGCGCACGCATTTAATCAGTCCATAGGAAGTCCATTTCTCAATGCTTTCCTATAGAAAATCACACTAAGAGGTGCGGAAGCGCCTCTAGCGGCTGTCAATGAGACAGCCACTAAAGGCTGGATTAACCCTATTGTAAACATAGCAGTGTCTATGAAACTGCTATGTTTACAGCTGCAGTGCTAACCCTAGATGGACCTGGCACCCAGACCACTTCATTGAGCTGAAGTGGTCTGGTTGCCAATAGTGGTCCTTTAATAGAGTTGGTTTCTGGTATTGTAATACTGTATATGTTTATGTGGGAATATATAAAGTATGGTATTACTATACATTTCACCCTCTGATTCTTTACCATTTTTTTGTGTAGGCTTCAAGACACCTATGTTTTTAGCATTTATAGATATTAATTTAACATTAGCCATTTAATAAAATATGACACACAAGCTAGTCTTTACTAATACACCTATAGGTTTCAGTGTGAGGTATATGCATTTAAAACTCTTGAATGTTATGACTATGTATAAATACAAACTGCAGTCAGTGATATATGGAATATTAAAGGATCAGATACACTTTAAATGTAAAATCTGGAGGCCTATACAGCCTTAGATAATCTACCAAACGAGGTGATAATCATTACTAAGGAATCTTCAGCAACATTATGTACCCTCAGACAAAAGGCAGAGTACAATTTACTATAACAACGGAGACAGATTATCATGGATGTCATATGTTAGGTACATTGACTTTACCACAGCCAAAATGCTTCCAAATATATCTTTAAGTGAAGATTCTGAAATAGTTACAGTCAAATTCACAGCACAGGTGGTCAAACACATTCTATTCTCAAGCAGGATCTATGAAAGGAAGATCAGTCTTGGCTGCAGGCATTTTACCCATATTATATACCATATAGGAGCTGTTCCATGTATCCTACTTGCTCCCATGAAGTAATAACAGGGCAGATTGTATTTGTCCTTCATGCTGCCATGCCACTGCTGTTCGGTTTTCTCTAATCAGGAGTGGTATATTATTATATAAATATATATATATATATATATATATATATATATATATTTATATCAACAGAGTTGTGGTGGGGGAAAAACCCCTTCCAGCTGAAGTAAGTGGATAATTAATACATTGCTAAACACAAATACACACACCAGTCAAGCCATAAGACTTGCTTTTCCCACAGAAATCTCACTTTAACAGTGCTCTCACTACTGCAAGGGATTCTGGGTAGGCTTATGCAAATGAGCTCAACAAAGAACCACATTTTTGCCTCATAATTCCACTTTATACATGGATTCCTTGGAGTATGTGTCTGCTGTATACAACAGCTCTGAAACACAACTTAGGAAAAGATGCAAAGCCAGTGAACCACTCATGGACAGCCATTTTGTTGTTAATGCAACTCATCAGCATGGGGTTGGTTACTGGCTTGGCGTTACTTATATATATATAGTGGCACTACAACATATTTTTACCTTTCCAAAAGTGTCTAGATCTGCATATGTTAGGCCACATATTAGCTTTCCTTCTAGCAAATTTGTCTACCTAACTTTTTAACATGTGTCTGATATTTTTCCCCTTTTTCATATAGAGTTTTATATTCCCCTCTAATATTTTCTGCTTGCTCAGCAGTTTATGCAAAAGCAAGGGCTTGCACACTCCATTACCAATAGCCTTTACTGTTGGGACATATATACTTTGTACCATGTGCATTTTATTAAAATATGTTGGCAAGCATCTGCTTCATATATATGTATCTAGTAGGTGACCAAATGTCAGCCACTGAACTAGCAGCAGTGCAGCTGTATGCCCCTGTGTCCAGCCACCTCACAAGACTAACTGAATGCTTCCAGAGAAATAATATCAATATATTTTGGTGCTGACATTGATATTAGTACCATTTATGTTTACCTCTTTCTGTTGTGATTAGGCAACAACAGATGTTTGAACTCCTATGATCTTCTCGAGTACACAATACTGAGTGCTGTATACATGGTTCTAGAATTTTACATTTTTTTTGTATTTAATATTAAAACTAAAAGAAGTAAAGTGTGAAAATGAATTTGAATGGTAACATTGTCATTAATGCACTCTTGCCAGAAACAGTTCCCTGTCATAATTGCCTGTTAACTGCAGTCAGGGTTGTTTGCTGGCAACTATAGTGCATAAATAATGTCTGTGGAGATACTTTTATAACATTAGATACTCAAGGAAGCAAGGTTTTTTCCTGAGGCACATCCAAACTTTGTGACAGTGGGAGAAGTGTGCTGTAAGGCATTCTGGTAGATGTGTCAGATCAAGCTGATGTTGCACTGATTGAGCCAAGTCAATTATACAAGGCTTCAGGCAACAACACCGATCAAGCGAGCAGTAAAGCTGTAAGCTGGGGAAGTGGAGGTGATTGAAGGGAGATGAGAAGGGAGGGGGAGCTGTGTTTTGTTGTGCTACCTGATACAGAAAAAAAAAGATTTGAAGCAACCTTCAAAAGAAGTACTAGACATTCAGCCTCTAGTAGGCAAGGAATGTTCCATCCATAAGGGTTACATGAGCATCTGTTCCTACTTCCTACCACAATTTTTTTTTTTTTTAAATCTAATTGAGAAGGCCACGTCTATCATTGAAGGGAAAACTACCAGCTGTCGAGTTGATAGATTCATGGACGTTCCCCAACAAAGCTATCATAATGAGCGCTGAACAATAATCATGTAAGTCCATTTGTAGAGGCTTGAGATTAGTTTAAATCTGTTGGGGTTTTTTTTGCTATTTTTAATTCTTCAAGTTTTAACTTTTAATTTATCTTTAGAATTATGAATTATTTGTTATTTCCCATCACAACTGCAATTTACTTTAAGAACAATGCCTCATGAGTACATGGGACTAAAACTGGACTAAAACATTCTAAGATCTTCCTCTGTGTGAACGCGATCTAGCTCAGATTTTTAATACTGGCTTAATGATGCATTGCATTTATAACTGTAGTGTGCCGTTAAGAATAGTTTGCCCATAGGATCTGATTGGCTCTCGCTAATTAATTCTGCAACTGAGCAGGGTTTATTTAGTTGTTAATTTAGAAATGAAATGGATTATAGGAGCATGTCATGGTTTTGGTTGCTATGGTGTTCCACCCCCCTTCCTCTTGGCAGCTGTTGTAGATTAACAAACTAGCACAGTGTCAAGAGGTGGAGAAGACAGAGAATAAATCTGGAATCAAAGTGCGAGTGGTTGGGAGAATTGATGCAAAGGGATCTGTCAATGTTATACAGTTTAAGGTCAAGTCATGTGAAATGTCACTCTGTGAGATATTAAAACAACCGTATTGTGACATTAAGCAACCTGCTGTCATTTCTTTTTTTTTTATTATTATTAATATGCCACTATGTTACTTATGTAAATCTAGAGGTTATTTAATACTCGCAAACGCTGCTTTTGTATGTTAAATCTATATTCATTTGGCTTGTCTGATGAGATGAAAGAAATAACGTTGACTGGATGTTCCATTGAACACCTGGCTGTAACTTAAGAGCCCAGGCAATTATATTGCAGCAACATTGCATCACCTCACTATCAACAATAATAGCTCAAGTATTACCTTGAGGAGATTTAGTCACAGTGCAAACAAGGCATATTGCCATCTGGCTGGATTTGTAGTCTGTTTACTTTTAATTATCTGATCACCTTTCCATTTTGTCATAAACATTAACTACTTTAGGACATCGCTGGCTTACAGAGAAACGGAGGCCTCATCTGCTCAAGAACTGCTGAGTTAAAGTGGAAAATAATTGATTGTTTGGGAGAGATCTGCTGGGTCATTAAATGCGGGCACAAGATTTTCATCCCTTATTTAATACTACAGCTTTGACCATTGTCCATTTTGCACAAAATTGCTCACTTTACCATTCCAACTTTAACATCTTTATATTTGTCATTTCCTACTTGACCTCAGAGACAGTTTTAAAGACTGAAGAGTATATTACGTTTTCGACAATACTTTTTAAAGTATTCTTTATAATGTGTATGGCAATACTCCTGACAAAGGAGGCACAACATATACACACCCATTTTACACCCATGTAAGGTAACACTGTTGACTAAGAAAGCATGAAATTTACCCACACTAAATGAAAAAAACGAGAAATTCTCATTTACATTGTAAGGATTTTATTATTTTAGAATATGATGGGGAAATTGCGATATTTTTAAGTTTAAATGTTATCCGAAAATAGCGAAATGACCCTCCATTTCAAGTAGAAAACTGGAGCTCAGGCCCATCTATACTTCTTACTTTATTGTTCCAAACCCTGCACTTACATCATCAGCTGTCTAAAGGCTGGTAAAGACAAATGCTTAAATAGATACATACATTTGTATATAATATATTGGATTCTTGTTTGCTTGCATTATTTTAATAAACACAAAACGCTGAATATGGATCATCACTTACATGCAAATAGACAACACAGCTTCAAAAAGGATAGAATTGCTTGTTGGTGCAGGGAGTAGGAGATCCACCACCAGCCACCAATAATCTGAACAGTACAAAAATATCAACACACCAGTTCTCTTTACACATGCATAATTCATTTATTCAACACTAGTTACGTAAAAAGAAGGATATAATTTTCATGTTCTTGGTGCTGCACAAATAAACCTTGCATGTCTGAAGGGAAGAAATGTCTTATTTGAAATACCAATGGAAGCCTACACTACTAACATTAAAGTTGTGGTGGAGCACTGCGTAATAAGGCTTGGTATTGTAAGCATGTACAAGAGATTATGACAGCAAGTCTGTTGTATAATAATTGAGAATATATTTTAGTATGGTACAGCTGTCAGCATCACTGTTCATAAACCACCCATCTGTGAGAAGTTTATTGATCAGTGTTTCAAGTAAATTTTTATCACCATTTTATTATCTAATCAGCCAACAACTAAATCGAAATTGTGCAGAATAATACAGGCAGATGGAATTATTTGAATTACAATGTTTATGTATCAACGATTATCAAGATTACAGAAAATACATAGCAATTTTGTAATGTAGTACAGCAACCTATTTTTTCTTAAAAATATGTTTTTTTCTTTCATAATAATGCCCATTTTCAGTGATCTTAATTATAAACTTTTGAATTTCAGCAGGATATTTATTATGATCGTATCTCTCTATGTATATGTATATACACTGAACAAAATTATAAACGCAACAATTTTTGGTTTTGCCCCCATTTTTCATGAGCTGAAATCAAAGGTCTAAGACTTTTCTATATACACAAAAGGCCTATTTCACTCAAATATTGTTCACAAATCTGTCTAAATCTTTGTTAGTGAGCACTTCTCCTTTGCCGAGATAATCCATCCACCTCACAGGTGTGACAATCAAGATGTTGATTAGACAGCATGATTATTGCACAGGTGTGCCTCAGGCTGGCCACAATAAAAGGCCACTCTAAAATGTGCAGTTTTATCACACAGCACAATGCCACAGATGTTGCAAGTTTTGAGGGAGCGTGCAATTGGCATGCCGACTGCAGGAATGTCCACCAGAGCTGGTATAATTAAATAAAATGCTGTTGTACAAAAACACATTCTATGTTTCTAAGGTGCAAGATATTTCTTATTATATATAAACATTAATTAAACAAAATAACAAGACATGTTAATTGTGTACGTATTCTTCTCCTTTTCTGTGATATCCCTATATTTTCTGTGGTACAACCAACTGCCTACAGAAGTCACATAATTTATTGAACAGAGTTCAGAAACATATCAGGGTTGGACTAAAAATAATCCCATACTTAGAACATTCCCCAGAGCACCACTGACACAGGGCATAACTGGCACAACATTGTGATACTATGCTTTAATTACCACCCCATGAGTGACAAAATTAAGTGACATCTGTCTCTTAGTTCATATATTACTCTAGAGTCTGGAGCATGGGTGCCCAAAAGGTATAACCCTGGATGTTTTAATACTACAACTTCCATGATGCTTTGTCATTCTAAAGCATTCTAAAGACATGCATAGCATCAAGGGACCTGTAGTTCTACAACATCTGGGTATCTACCTTTTGGGTAGCCCTGCTGTAGAGTTTATCTCCAAAGAAATAGCGATGATAACTACAGCACATGACTTCTAGTTGCTATGATAGCGAACAAGAGAACCACATAGAGAATGAGGGCTCTTGTTCTCTTACCTGCCACTCAGTTCTTGGCATAGATGTCTATTCTGTTAGCGTTACCCTTTGTACCAAAAACCTGCAATTGCAGATGGTAGGTAAGAAAGCATGGGATGCTCAGGGATGCATGCTGTTAATTGTTTGATTACATCTCCAGTAGCTAAATATTCTGGTAGGATATTGATGTCTAGTGATAGTATATAATACCTACTGATCTAGGGACAGATATACATTAGGAAGTGCTAGAGAGATAGACAACTTAGCCTTATTTAGAACTTTATTACAACAGCACAGCCAGAAACATGACATTTTACGTAAAGTGTCATGAATGTAAAGCAGAATAGTACACTGTACTTTATAAGGCTATATTTAAATGCAGGGATGATTACATACAATTTAGTCATATACATCAATTATCTTTTTACGTCCTGAAAAAGGATAATAACAAAGCTGAAATCCTGAGCAGAAAATATTGGGATGTTAAAACCGCTCCAAGTAAGAATGATGAAAAGGAATAGATCGCCTTAAAAAGTATGTACAAGCATTTCATTTCAATGGTCTGACAACTAGGAATTTACTGAATTGCCACTTGGGCATCTATAAAATAAAAGTGCGTGTACTGGATTTGAGTTACCATCAGATAAAGATCCCATTAGAGCTTCAGTACATTTGGCAGAGAAGTACCTTATTACATTTGCACCATTATAGATATAGGATATCAGAAAGACGTGTACTTAATCGTAACATAAGTGCTGATGTCTCTAAGCCCTAATAGCTTTATAGTGCGTCTCTAGGGCTATGGTTGTAAGTTGTAACCAATAACTGTTATCATTTTTAAAAATCTAGCTCTAAGAGCCAAAGAGCCAAGCTGCTTTTTTTTTTTTTTTTAAGAAAAGGAGGGTGTTGTGTCGAAAATCTGATCTCAGTGAAGTAAGAGATTGTAACTTGAGTATAATATGGGTTGAGTTTGCTTCAGCATGTGAGGTTTGAGACCTGTGCTGATGCTATTGATAATACCCCAGGGGATGAAATTATGGCACAGCAGTGAGCACAGTTGGGAAAGAGGCCACTTTATTTGAAGCAGCTCTGATTTTTTTTTATTATTCTTTCAGTGCCATTAATTAGCAATGATTGTCGCTTCTTTTTTTTTCTTTCTATTTAAGCCTGTTTTTTTAAATGTATTTATTTTTATACTGTATATATATATATATATATATATATATATATATATATATATATATATATAAACTGTACTATTTTTTTCACAATGTCACCATGACAAGATTAGAAGTCATTCAGGAAGGCACACCTAATCTTCAGCAACCTGCCTCGAGTTTATGTTTAACACATTCATAATGACGTCTTACTCTTTTCAACCTTAAATCATGATACATTTGAAGATGTAGTATTAACTTTAGAGTTACAGCAGTGCACACAGAGTACTTCATAAAATAATTGACTTCATATTGTAAAGGCTAAAATGTAGCTTTCCCAGTACAAAGGAAGTAAAAATGTTTTATTTATATTGACATTGCGTATATGATGTCTCCTTTATTATCCACTCCCTGTTGATTTTAGACAATATAAGCCATTTGTGTCATATATTTATAGCATGACTAAACTACTTTTATTGCTACAGTGTTGTTACTTTATGGCACTCATATAGTTTATAAAGTTTGATTTGCATACAGAGAAACAGTAAAAAAAAAAAAGCCAGTACGATGTTCTAATTGGAATCACAGTGGACCTTCATTAAAAAGTTTCACAATGGTTTTTGTAGCAGTAATTTCACAACTGATAACTCAAAAGTGTAAATAGTCTTCAAGACATTTTTATGACCCAATGAAATAGAAACTGTCTGGGGTTTTTTAACCTTAAAAAGTTAATTGCAAGCCAGAGTAAGAAGATGTTTTGTTGGCAGGGCCCATTAAAATACCCTAAGTTGAAGTTGTTTGAAGTTTGGTGGCAACTGAATGTTTACACAGGGGTTGGCAAGTTAACCAGTGTTTTAGCTGGTAGTTTAGTTGGTAACCACCAGTTAGTAAGTTTGTCTCTACGTGTCTTAAAATAAAATTCCTGAATTTAGTTGGAGTGTGGGGCATTGCATATTGTATCATTACAATTGCTTGAAGTGCACTGCTTCGCTTATTGTCTGAAATCGATCAGCTGACGCTCTAACCAATAAGCTAGCCCTGCTCAGAAGAGCTAACAGAAGCACCTGCTTAGAACCTCCACGTCTCTGGCTTTGGTAGTGGAGATGCAGAGTGTCTCCTGGTGGGCCCCAGATATAAATTCTAGCAATTTTGAATGGTTTGACTCCTTGCCCAGGTGCTCCTTCCAGTGAGCATGGCACCAGGGCACCCCCATTAGCTGTAATGGTTATGGTGCTTGGAGTGTTCTTTAATAGGCAAATAAACGTTTTGTCTTGTAAGAGTACATCATTACTTATAAAGGTAATGATGTTACAGTAATTATATGTAACACAAAAACCTAGCAACCCTGTGACTATTTGGGAGTGACAAGAATCTATTTTTTGTTGTCAAGTAATATTCTATCATTTAGTTGAAGATATTTAAATTAGTAATGAAAAAGTCCCCAAAAAATATTTTTGCTACATTTATAAAATTACCAATTCCAGTAAATTTTGAGCAATCCTATTGTTTTGATGATTATTTCAAACTAATTCACATATTTCCTTAACAAACATGGTCTGTTTATCGAAATCTAAAAGGCAATAGGTGTAATTCTGAAATATTGCAGTTTGTCTTAGTTGGGGATTAGTAAGAAGATAAAGAATTGTTTACCCCAACATACCAGAGGTGTATATCTAAACAAAAGTAATTACTAGGCTGCACAATTGCCTGCCTATCTGTCTGTGTGTAGATGCTTACATTCAGATCAAGTTCCATCTGGAATCAACTTTCTTCAAAAGTACTCAGGTGGCCTGAGAAAATTAGATCATTGTCAATTTTCTTTAAATTATTCTTGACCTGTAGAAATGTTTATTTTCATACCTAGAACTACATATTATCCATTATTAAAACAAATATGTTTCGACTTGTCTAAAAATGGAACCGTGTATATTTGGTCCCCTTTGTGAAAGTGACAGGCTTATTTTTGTTTAATTTACTTCATTACCCCTATTATACCCTTTGTAAGCTCATTGAGCAGGGCCCTCAACCCTTCTGTTCCTGTGCGACCATTTGTCTGGTTACAATTACGTGTCTGTTAGTCCACCCATTGTACAGCGCTACGGAATTTGCTGGCGCTATATAAATAATAAAATAATAATAATAATAAAGTGACATCACAAGCACACAAGTCACATTTGCCCTTGCATTAAGTCCCATGCAGAAGATCTGTCATGGGAAGAAGATCTGTCTTGTAAAAAAACATTTTGATGTTACGAAGACATACCGTAAATTACCTTACCTTAGTATATTTGTTGAATCATTTCTAATCTTAAATCACTTTACTACCCTCTGGCTTAAGGGACCATTTCATTTAGGGACCATTTTATTTTAGATGCAACAAAATGGATCCAAAGAAGTTCAAATGTGATTAGAAAATGGCTTTTTAAAAACTTGTACAGGAAGTTAGCTTAGTTCTATCTAGAAATAAGGGCAAATCACAGTTCATCAAACAGCAACACATTATATCTGTTGATTAACACCTTTCCAAGTGTAATAGACATCACATATGCTGCGCTTTAGCTCTCACATGGGTGATAAGTGTACTTGCAATCGTTCTAAACAAACCAGGGATTAATAAGGTCTGTCAGTACACTACCAATATAAACTGTGCTTAATCTGACTGTTGATTTAAGTGTTAGTGCACATCATTTAACGTACACCCACTATAAAGAAATGACAGGCCCTCTTTGGAAAATATAAAAAAAAAATAGTTTTAAAAATCTACATTGTGCTAGAAAATGTATAAACTGAAAGCTATTCATTTGAATAGTCTTAACACCAATATGTTGATTGTTTGAGTTGAGCATGCATGTTATCAGGTGCCCATTGCATTGTGGGATTGTAAATGATTTACAGTCACACCGTAGAATTAATCTCCACGAAAAATCCATTTTTTTTTTTACCTATGCGTTTGCTAACAGTTTCTCCTTCAAAAATGTATACCAAAATGACCTGCTAATTTACGTGCAAGTTATTTAATTTAGAATGAATTGCAAATTGATTTAGTTTGCAGCAAACCACTACCCCCCAGGATGGTGATTTGGGTTGCTTGGTTGAGTTTAGTGGGAGTATTAAACCACAAATACTGGACTTCCAGAGATAAGACACATTTGCAACTATTTTGATTACCTGTAACTTTCACACACTTTCTGAGTTACTCCTTTCCTCCTTTAAAATTGTTATAATCTCACAGTGAAAAAGGGAGCGACATAGGAATTTACCTCACAAACATGAGTCACTCAGAAAGATAAAAAAAATGTTTTATCATTTGCCAAATGGAGATTGCAGATGGAAAGTAGCAATTAAGAAAATATGTTTAGAGCATGTCAGTGAAAAATGGCACGTCTCTCTAAGTCTGACAGTTCTTATTGAAAAGGGCTTTGCTGCTTGTTGAAGTTGCTATTACGTTGCCTTGTTGAGAATAATTGCAGATGTGAGAATAGATCCAAATTCACCCCTCCAAATCTCAAGATTACCTTAAAACCTTGGCTTTGTCTTTAAGTTCTATTTTTTTAACTGTGGAGACATCTGAAAGTGTTCTGGTTCTTTTGTGAGATTAAGAGCTTCCTTTGGCAAAATGACAAGGAGGAAATTTAAGGAACAAGAGTATTTAAGTAAAAGCTAATCTGTCTTTTGTAAAATGTAGACGGATTAGACCATTAAACTCTACATGCCTGGCAGGTTTATGTCATTCATGGAGTTGAGGAAAGAAACATTTTGCAGATAAGGTGAGCTAAGTAGCGACACAGTTAACCCTCTCTATGTTTCAGTATGACACATTTGACAATATGCCATAGCGACAAAATGAGAAAAATCTGGAGTAACTATAACAAAGTTAAAGAAAGCAATGGGATGTCCTTTGAACAGCTCCCTGTCTCAACTACAGCTGACAGAGAGTTGGAAGCTCTCTCTCTCTGAGTGGTGACAGGATTAGCTTTTTTGCTGAGATCAGTCATCTGTCCGACGAGGTAGGCCTCTCCTGGCTGCTGGGAGGAGGGAGTGTGCGTATCCGGCATACCACAGGTAAGATGTTTGTCCACTATAAAATGGTTTGACTATTTACAAAGGAGGATTTCTAGGGTACTCCTGGCACCATAACTACTATAGCACACTGCAGTGATTATGGTGTTTGAAGTGTTCTTGTAGATATTTGTAGGTTGTGATTAAAGATCTAAGCTTCCAAAGCGTCAACATGCAATCTATAGCTCTCCCTGTATATTTGTCATTTGAGATTGCGCCGGTATTACCCTGGCTGTTATGAGCCTATCGACAGTTTACATTTACATATTTGCAAATGGGGCTGTGTAGAGTGTTTGCAGGAGCTTAAACCACCCATGACAGCTGAGGGTCAGGCTATCTCAACGAAGCCAGTGAAGAGAGATTAATTTGCAGGACACAACTTGCGTGCTGTACAAACGTGGAAAAGTTAAAACAGAAATTATAAATAGCCATATTGCAAAAAATATAATATATGCTAAATGTGCTGAAGTATTTTTACATTTTGGGTACTTCAGCCTAAACTTTGCAGTTCTCTTGTCAGTTCTACACAATTCTTAATTAAGTGAGCAAACCCTAGAGTGTATTTTTCCAATTATATATTTTAATGTTGCATTTGTGCGACATTTAATGTATTTGTTTTTTGTTATCTTGTAAATTATATGATCATGTGCTGCATGTAGTGTGTGACTCCTAAAGAACAATTATTCTTACAGGAATTGCATGAAAACATAAACCTTTGAACGAGGGGTCTTCTAAGGATGTGCTAAAATGCAAACTAGTGCTGCCTTGATGTAAATTGAAATATTTTGAGCAGTTTTACTGGTAAAAGAAAGAATACATCCAAATTAAAGGTCTATTAAGTGTAATATAATATCACAACAATACTATAAAATATATATAGCCTTCCATTTGTCAAGCAGTTTTAATCCATTTACAGCTAATCCTAATTTACTGAAGAAAAAGTGAAATCTGATATTACTTCTCTCCTTCTGTAAAATGATAGTAATGAAAAATACCTTTTATCAACTTTAGAGAACCCTGTAAAATGTGAATGCTTTCTCTGGCATCTTAACAAGATTTAAGGCTTAATTGCTTAAGTATAAAACTAGTGGGCATTTAAAACTCATGTTAGAGGGGTGTAATGAATCTCAAAGTAGCCTTCAGGCAATCCATAGGTCAAATCAAAATCTCTCAAAAATAAAATGTTCAGTTCATTTTTGTGTGAAAGGTTAAAGAATGTGAGCTGCAGTTATTAAATATTTTTTTTATAATAGGCAGTATTATTTATTGTATGTGCTTCAAACTGTTTTTTTGCCTTCCTTTGGATCAACAGCAAAAAACATATGTGAGGCAGGCTGAACATGTCTCTTTTTCAGCCTATGTAACTATGTAACTGTAATTATTGCATTCTTATGAGATTTGAGTTCCATCAGATTTCTTACAAGCTTACATCAGTAGGATATGTGCCAGTTTTGTTTTAGTTAAAGGGACAATCTCAATCCTTACAGCACTTTTAGCATGCTGGAGAGCTTTCTGTGTGAACAGTATGTTCTCTTTTTTTCATTTTACAAATAGTGCAGATTTCAATAGAAACAGGCAGTTTTATAAATGATTCTTGGAACATCCCCCTGGATATTAATTAGACAACTGGTCCTGTTACTTCCTGGTTTGCAAGCTCAGTGGAGCTAAACCCAAGAGACAGGCACCTGCTTTGTAAAGACTTTTCACTGTTTTGCTTTGGAAAGTCTGTGATTGGACAGCCACATAAAGTATTATCTGGGTTAGAAAGGTACAGCTTGCAAAGGTTTCAGTCAATCTGTTTTTAGCTATACCCCCAATCAATGCATAATTCAATTCATGCATGTTTTCATTTGGGGTACATCTACTGAACAGTGTTCTTTTTTTTTTTTTGTATTTTTGCAGTGGAGTGTGCCTTTAAACTACATTTCAGTTGGTTTATGTTAGGAATGAGTGATAACGTTACAGGCTACATGGTTGAGGGATAGGGTTAAGGGTTCCAGATTAGGATTTCATAGTTAGGAATAAGGTTTATAGATATTAGGGTTCAACATTGCTACATAATGTCTCCTATGAACTGCAGCCTTGCCAAAAATTATGAAACCACACGTTTCAGCACCAACATTCTTATATAGTCTATGTCGGGGTAGGCAACCATCACACTCTAGATGTTGTGGATGCATCTCCCTTGATGCTTTGCCAGCATTATGGCTATAAGAGCATTGTGGGAGATGTAGTCCACAACATCTGGGGTTCTGAAGGTTGCTATCCCTGGTGTAGGTTATTGTTTTATTTGACAGCAGTGTCATAGTTCTTGCAAGTAGGTGTGTGTGCATTTGTACCATCTATATCAACACAATACATTTCCTTCAATTTTCTCTCAAAGCCAAAGTGTGCTTAATATAGTTTAATATGCTTTTATTGTGTTGTGACTAGAGACTTAATTCCACAACCAATTCATCATGCACAGCCTATGGCATACTTGGAAGCAGATTGTAAAGGATATGTTATTCTGCTTCTTGCAATTCTAATGCGCTGTTTCCACGCAGTTAAACTAACTAGATTGTTTCAAGGGTTAAAAGAGCATATCTTTCTGATGTTGATGAAATGGATGTAAATGTTCTCGGAGCCTCATTATGAACTCCTGCTGTTTTGCATTAGCTGAAACAGTTATTCATTATTATGGTTTTATGCCGTGTGCTGCTGCATTATAGTAAAGTCTTAGAGGAAAGAAAAATAAAAAGCTGTAGATTAAAAACAGAAGTTCTTTTTCTGTACAGGATGATAAGCCTCTTACAAGATATGTAAAATCACGTGTAGGAAATTACAGCAGTGACTTAAACAAATGTTACAGCCGGGGCATTTCTGCATGGCATCTAACACCTGGGAGAACACACGATGGAGCTATGGAGACAAGTCTTTGCCACTAAGGCTATAAATATCAAGTAAAAAAATACAGAGTATTAAAATGGTGTCCACAGCTCCTAAGCCCCCGAGTAATAATATCGTAATTATTATTGGCATGCTCGAGATGTTGCCCTCAACACAAGCTGAACTAAGTTCAGCTGACTCTCTCAGATAACGAACGAACATTAGTATCTGGATCTGACGTTCATTCATTGCAGCTCAGTCTCGCGTGAAGCCAAGGCAAGTGGCAAACCATTTTAAGACTCCTTACTCTGAAACTGTGCCAGGGCATTACTAACATGATAACCACTACAGTGGGCTGCAATAGTTATGTTGCTTGGAGTAACCATTTAAAGTCAACCTGTTTTGAAAGCAATGAAAATCTTATTTATCAAATAAATTAATCATAAATTCAATGCCTAAAAAGCTATTAATTCAGTACTGGTTCCCTATTGCGGCTGTCATGGTGTTTCTAGTTTGTTTTTCACTATTGTAGCACTCACCTCCTACCGCTTGCTCAGCTCCAAACTGATTGGCCCTACTAGGCAACTTATCAGCACTTCCCAAAGTGGGTCTCTTCTCTCCTATCATGCAGTGCCATCATATTGCCCTAAGTGATGTTTGTCTCTTGATGCCTAAATTCCTCTGCCAAAGCCTGAGATGCTTGTAGCCTGTCAAAATCTGCAAAGGTGAGTGTTTTAAGTGGATGAGTGAGGAGTTGTCACTTCCAGATAAGTGACAGTTCCTCTTTAAATCATTAACACCACTTTGAATCTCTTATCCTAGTGCTACAGGATCCTTTGGTGCGGCATAACCTGAACTGTTAATTTTACTGAGAAATCTGCAGAATATAGAAATGGATTTATGTAGACTAAAACAGTGATGATTGTCATTAACGCTGCAGATATTTACAGACTGCATTTTCCTAAAATATGGCTAAGTATTTTGAGAAATGTAGTTCACCTGCATTAGCACTGACAATGTTTTTTAGTGATGTGATTGCGAAAGAATTTAGTAAACTTAAGATATGATTCAACTGTTTTGGGACTCTAGAATTGATAGGCCGTCAAATGTACGCCACAGTTAAAAGGACAGTATAGGACCCAAGACAACTTTGCTTAATAAAACAGTTTTGATGTATAGATCATGCCTCCGCAGTCTCCTGCTCAATTCTCTGCCAATTAGTAGTTAAATCACTTTGTGTATGCAGCTCTAGTCACACCTCCCTGCATGTGAGTTACACAGCCTTCCTAAACACTTCCTGATAGAGATATCTATTGTTTAAACTTCCTTTATGGCAAATTCAGTTTTATTTAGAATGTCTTATCTCCTGCTCTGTTAATAACTTTCTAGACCCTGTAAGAGCCTCCTGTATGTGATAATAGTTCAATTTACAGAACAGAAGATAACCTCTAAATCATATTAACATCTGATTGAAAATGAAACTATTTTTCCCTGGAGGCTGTCAGTCGCAGCCAAAGGAAGTGTGACTAGGGCTGCACAAACAGAAACAAAAGTGATTTAACTCCTGAATGGCAGAAAATTGAGCAGTGACACAGCAGGGGCATGATCTATACAACGAAAACGGCTTTATTAAGCTTAAGTTGTTTTAAATGTAAACCATACCGGGAGGGAAGGCCTGCTTACCAAAGCAGTATTTAAGGGGCTTCTCCTTGGCCAGGAGTGGCCATGTTAGTGCATTGGAGGGGACTTCCCACGGGGAGAGGCCTCTCTGCTTCCTGTTTTCACTCTTGTAACCTGTTCTCTCTACTGAGGTTCTTCCTCCCTCCCTCTCTGTTTGTTTGTGTCTGGTTTGTGCGGTGGCGATGCTGAGTTTCGTATTTCCCCTGCTTTAGTGGGAGTGGTAGGAGTCAGCAGCTAGGCTTGTTTAGTTGAACTCACCTCGTACGTTCTAGACCAGTGGTTCCCAACCCAGTCCTCAAGTACCCCCTACCAGTCCAGGATTTAGGGATTATCCTGTTGCGTCTAAAGTGTTTTTTTTTTTTCTTAACTAAAAACTATTTAGACACAACTGGGAAATCCCTGAATCCTGGACTGTTAGGGGGTACTTGGGGACTGGGTTGGGAACCACTGTTCTAGACTGTTGATGTTGCACCTCTCCGGGGGCCTGTCAAGTATTTTGGCCTGGCTGATCCTGAGCACTCCTGGGCTGGAGTGTTGTTACTTTGTACTTAAACTCGGGAAGGTGCTATACACACGGTAGCAGAGATAGTGGACATGAGTGATGGCGGTAAGGTGGACAGGTTTTACCTCCTCTTGGACAGTGACTCGATTGCAACTCTTTGGTCAAGCTGGTTTGACCTAAGATCTCACTTGCTGTCATTTATGCCTCAGCTTGGGTGGATGCCGCTGCAGGACTGAACTTGAGCCGCAATTATTGGGGGCTAAGAATTCTAGTTAATCCTTCAGCACCTCCACTCTAGTTAATTAAGTTATTTATTTTATGGCTGTTCCATTTGAATGGTTTTTGCTGGATCCCCTGTTAACTACAAATAAACATGGCTGGTCGCATGTAAGCAGGGAACAGAGTCAAGATGTATATCGTTGTTCTTGATGGATTGATTTACAACTGTTCAACTTCCAAATTACTAACCTACTGCTATTTCATGCAAGTTTATTATATGATAAATTTGTATTTCATTTGTGAATCCCATGAGATGTCCATCTATTTGGGAAACCAAGTGCATAATAACTCAACTCCATTCAATTCTGTTACTGTTGAGTGTAATAAAAGATTAAGTAAACTGTCTGACCTAATACTTACATGGTCATTTGCTAAAGTGAGAATTTAAAGTGAATTTCAAATTGAAGTCCTGAGTAGCTGAATTGAAACCATAGCTGACTTAGTGAATTTTCCAGCTTGGTTACTTTGACCTTAAAGCGATACTGTAACCCCCCACTCCTATCCCCTCCAAAACATGTATTTCAAAAAGATAGAAATGCAAATAGTCAAACGATATACTGACACAAAATAGGGACTAATTTGTCTTTGTATTTTTCCTGTGCCTGACAAAGCTTGACACTGGGCAGAGCTACCACCGTCAAACCTTGCCATTTCCTCCAGCCATCTCTAGTCATCAATATGGGGAAAATATATTTTTCTGGAGGGATCCTCCATGGACCTGAATGCTGTACTCTTGCACATACACATTGTTTTCCCATAATCCTCTGCAAGCATGCAATTCCAAATACGTCTTTCTTTCTCCAAGGTCTATTTGAGACCTGCTTACGTCGGCTCGTGGCAGCTTAAGCATCAGATGCTGAAGAAGAGTGGCAGGTACATGGAGGCGGTGTGGCTGCCGGCCCTCCCAATCACCTTTTCCAGATGGTGACAAATCCGCTTTAACTTTTAAATTGCCTTTAAAGTCGCCTTCAATTCTTTCTTTAGTAAATTGAGAAAAGTAAAGTAAGAAAAAGTGCATAAAGAAAATTAATCAAAAAGGCTTTGTTTCAGCCATGA
Source organism: Pelobates cultripes (assembly GCA_933207985.1). Lineage (NCBI taxonomy): Eukaryota > Metazoa > Chordata > Amphibia > Anura > Pelobatidae > Pelobates > Pelobates cultripes. The sequence continues at coordinate 231,188,726 of OW240912.1, read as the reverse complement.
CATGGCTTTGAATAAATTTTGTCTCTTTAGTAAACAGTTCTCTGCTAATTCTAGATTCATTAAGCTAACATATATTCTCCTGAATGAGTGTCCTGACATTAAAACAGGGTTCAGATATGGAACTCATTTTGGCATGTGAAAGCTTAGTTGCCAACAAGTCTAAATGGGTTGAGCAGAGCAGGTAAATGGAAATTTCACTGCAAGATATCATTGAACTTGCCACTATGGGATTTTGTAGGAATCCTTTGTGGGTTGAGTCAACAATCTTACTCATGCATTATGGGAAATTTCTTTTTAGTAATTTTTCATAAACAAAATTATACATTTAGATGGAATTTACAAAGCTTGTTCTATTGTTCTTACTCATATTTGAACTCTTCATATAATGATCAAGTACACAATTTTGTTGAGAAGGAAAAGAAAGACATAACTCCACTTAGATTATGCCAGAGAGTCATTTAATGTTATAAAGGTATCCTGTCATTATTTGGTTATACAAGCTTGGCAATGTCACATGTCATTTTTTTTTTACTGATGTCAGTTGCACTTGTGATAGCAACCAATGTTTGCTATAATCATGATGCAAATATAGGTGAACTGCCGTGAGACAGTCATGTGAAAGAGACAGCAGTGGAAATACAAAAGATATGCTGAAACTAAATCAGACAAGAAAATCTTGTTTTCAATGTTTTCACAGTGGTAAACACACAATTTTTTATTCCATCTAAAAGTTCTGTCTTGTTTTTTCTTTTAACAAACCCTATAGCAGTGATGGCTAACCTTGACACCATAAATTGTTTTTGGACTACATTTCCCATGATGCTCAGCTAGCTTTTAGACTCTAGACGCTAGCTGATCATCATGGGAAATGTAGTCCAGAAACAATTTATGGTGTCAATGATAGCCATCACTGCTATAACGTTTATTAAAAGAAAAAACAAGACAGAACTTTTAGATGGAATTGAAAATTTTATACCCAAAAGAAAAGCCAGTGCTAGGTCCCTCCTGGCACAATAACAACTTTATTCCAATTAATCGTTCCCCCGACAACATAGGATCGATATAATGCATTATGACACCATCTATTAACTTTTACATGTAGCTGAATCACATATTTTTAATTAATGAAGCTAATTAAGTCCTTGTTGGTTTACATGCTGTGCATCTCTATTGTAGAAATATATGAAAGCACAGGGATGACAATGTTTTTTACATCAATTATATATCAGTTTTAAACTAGGCCTAAGCCATATATGATAACTAGTGGCATGTCAGGTGTAAACTACATTGTTTTCCCATAATCCTCTGCAAGCATGCAATTCCAAATACTTATTTCTTTCTCCAAGGTCTATTTGAGACCTAGTCTGCTGTTTATTATAAAGCTAGATTGAGTTGTATTACTCATCTAGAAAAAATTATCTTGTTTGGTATATTTACACAGTGTAATTTTTCATCATTAAGATAATCCCTAGGTGATTGCGAGTCCTCAGTGATTCAATCTGTGGAGTCCAAGTTGTTTTCATTGCCGGTTGCATCACTCTTAGAATGAATGTAGGGAGATTCAAAGCGCGTCATTGCATTTTGGCTAACTCTTTCAGCTCAAGACCTGTGCTCTTTTGTTATACTAAGAGAGAGGTAAAGCTAATGATACATTTATATTAATAGACAATTGTATAAAATATGTGTGCATATTAAGCTGCTGCCTTTTGGCTTCCAAACCAGATATGATAACAAGCAACCAATAAAAAGTAATTGAGTTAAAAATCAGTGTCTGTTATATTCTCATGCCGCATGTTACTTTGAATATGGGTTGATGTTGATGGTCTTCTGAGTTGAAATTCAGGGTTTGTAAAAAGGCCATAGAGTTCCTTGTACAAATAAAAAAAAAAACTTAAAAATGGTCTCCACTGTTCCCACAACCATACTCAGTGGGTTGTGGATTTTTGTGTAGAGTGGTACTCACACATTGGCTGCCACCGTTAAGAAATGACCAATTCATCCTGCTCAACAATACATTTGGTTTTGGTAAAATAAAGGCAGCTAAATGACTTTATTTGATTTATTTTTTTCATTGGCACTTTAGCGTTGTCTGCAAGACTTTTTTCATTCTAACAACACATGATGGACTTCTCCATGACAGTCAACCTTTTCATACAGATTGTCAAGGTTTATTTATGGTAATACTGTAGTAGATAGTCAGTATAAAGAAGTCTCTCACAGTTCAAGATGACTTAATTAAAGTTTTTCCTATAAATGACTGTTAGTGAGGAGCATTGGTATGGCTCCAGCTTCAGACAGCTAGCTTGCTTAGACTTGAAAGACTATCGCATCCAACTTTCTTTCAAAAATTATTTGAAAGGTCAGAGTTTATTGGATATACCTCCACATCTGTCAGTAAGAGTGGAGAATAATTAGCTTAACTGTGACTATATGAACCAGTCCTGAATAACCGGGTCAGTTTTGGAGAGCTTCTGAACAGACATTAAGTGTAGGATAGGAAAGGTTGTATTTGTTGGATAGCAAACATTGCTAGAATAGCAGCCATCATGACAGTAGAGCGATAATACATGATTATTCACTAAAGTGTGAATTGTTGGGAATTTAAAATGACTTTGAAATTTTACACCACCAGAATTGAAAACATTTTCCAGGTCAGCTGTGGTTTCACTTTGGCTATTTTGGCCTAAAATATGAATTACAGACAAGTTAAACTCCATTTAATAACCTCATCAGTGATGACCCTGTGTTTAACCTTGTCAAAATTCCATTGTCTTTAAAAAAAAATTCAAAATCTCCAATAAGTCAGTTCACTCATATTTCTCCTTGAAATAACACAATCTCTTACTGTCTTACAAAACAAGAGAAAGCTAAATCTGCTACCTTCCTGATTGTAATTAATGTTTACGTGTATGACAAGCCTATGATGAAATTTATTTGGCCTTTTCCCAAAGACCCAAATTCCCCTCCTTGCAAAAAAAGTGGAAATTAATAGGACTTGGAAAAACAGTGAGTTTGACTATATTTATTTTTTATTTTTTTGTTTCAGCAAAATGAGAAGAACCAGAAGTTGGAACTCCTGTCTGGTTTTTTTTTTTGTAAATTAAATTGTAAAATGAAACAAATGGGATATTGTCGTGACTTCCAAAGGAAGGGAGTTTAGATAGACTGATGGCAGAAGCTAGACCTTTTCTGGAGTGGAATTGGTCTAGACATAAATAATTTTCCTAAGCACTTTTGCAGACTGTTGCTTAGGTAGAAATAAACATTTATACTGACATGCTTAATTGTCTTCGACATTAACTCGGTATACATTGCTAGTTTGTGATGTGTTGGTAATGTAGATGATATTATATAAATAAACTTTAGGATTGAGGGAATTTGCTAAACTATAGGTAATTTTGAAATTACCATTGTTCCGGATGTTTTGTAACCACATTTTTTTTTATTTACATTTCTCATGATTATGTATGATTATATATCATGTGTAACACTTTACCATGGTACGGTAAAGAGAGGAAACATGAAGCTTTACATGATTTTGTTCTATCGACCCTACCTTGTTGATGGCATGTATTATTTGACCACACATACACCAATCTCATGCATTGCTACATCTCATGTGAAAATAGAACATCATCTTACCCATATGAGTGAACAGGGGACAGGGTTTTAAATAAGAAAAGGTAAGTGACAAAGCATTCAAAAATAGTTTGACTCCTTAGTGTAGGGCATTGGCACAATATTATGGGGCTTAGACTGTTCTTAAAGGGACACTAAGTGCATTCCTGACGCTATAGTTCCCTGATGGTCTTTAAGGTTACCGACCCTCACCTGCAAGGAAAAAAAGTACTTTTACTTATCTATTTTTGATAATCTAAACCGAATGAATACATTCTCATATGAAAGCATTGGGAGGCTAGTGTAAATGTGTGGTTTAACTCTGCTATTTCTTCTGAAGCACCTCTAGTGGCTGTCTGAGTGAAAGACACTAGAAGCAGTTAAATCCTGCAATGAAAACATTGCCGTTCTGCAGACTGGCAGGTCTCCCAACTCTCCTGATTTTGAGGGGACTGACCCTGAAAGGTCCTGTCCCGACTTTTGGGGACACCAGTGAACTTTCTTTTACAAGCATAGCATGAGCGCTATTCTCAGAGCACTAGGACCATGTTTCAATGCTCCCTGCAGGGCACCTTTCGTGGTCTGACCTGGGTGATTAGCAGGGAGCCTAACCAGGCTGGCCTGTGAAATATGGGTGTACCTGCCCCCTTTCTGGATGCGTCTGACCCTAAAGGCAGAGTTAGTGACACAAAATGCTTCAATGGCCCACCACCTCCCACCAGCATCCCGCTTCACAAGACACCAGAGTTGGGAGTTATGAAACAGCAATGTTTTCTGTTGCATGGTTGAATCGGGGGGAGGGGGACACGGTACTCAGACCACTTTATTTTACAATTTACAATAATTTTTAAGTTTACAAATTTCAAATTTGAGCTGTGATTTCTGGGAAATTTCCTCTGTTGTCCCCGTGTAGCATGGTTCCAAATTCAGGACTGTCATGCAGAGTTTGAGACAAATGGGTGGTATGCCATTATTAGTATAAAATCTATATAAAAGTCACTTTTACTATAACTGCAATCTTGATCAAGCTGCTTGTTCACCAACATGACAACACTGAGTTATTTGAATAATCTGTCCTTTTCAAATATTATTATTCATTAAAAGTTTATCAAATGATTAGAGGCTATACGAGTGTCAGTTTTAATGCATGTTTACCAAACAGCTGATCTCAAGAAGCACATTTTGGTTTAAATTAAATTCCAAATGAACAAGGAGTTTGAAGAGGCGCATACTGCTCAGACCTTTTATTAACATTAAATGTCAGCATATTAATTTGCCTGCCTTGAGCATCTACTTTGGGAACTTTGCCAGCCTATTTAATACAAGAAAATTTTGCTTTAATAAACACTTACACTACGGTTACTGCTGAAAACAAAGTGCCTATGAATAGTCAGCTGACAGCAAATTATAGCTGTTAAATGGATAGTTTAGAAAATAATAGAAAATGTATCTACTCTAAAATGAACAGGATTCACTGACTCAATGGTTGAATACACATACTTTAAAAATGTATAATTTTATTGCATTTCTGATTATTTAATGCTTGTACAGACTATTTGCCAGATATAGATTCTGTCATTTGGGACATGAAAATACCACAACAAATAATATTTATTATGTTTGGTCATTTTCCTACATTTTTGCTAAATATATCTGTCTGTCTCTTTATCTATCTACCTACTTATTTGCCAGCCAGTCTGTGAACAACATATGCCTTATGCATTATAACATTTATACACTATGTCCTTGGATTAAATAAATCTTTAAAAGATCGCTTCAATCCGGAAATAGGCAGTACAGCTGCGGGTGCCTGGTTATGGTGCTTAAAGTGTTCTTTTAAGAGAAAATGCACAATCCATGAAGACTCTGGTAAACACTGTTGGTAATCCGTAAAGTATTTTTTATAACAGGAAAAAGACATAATTGTTTTTTGGGTTTTTTCCGAGATAGACAATGAAAGAATTTACTTGGTTCTATTTCTTCATCTAACTTTTTTTTTTATTTGTAGAAAAGTATTCAGACACACTGGGGTATATATGCCACTATTCTTCCAAGATGCTTGGGCTAAAAAAAAAACACCTGAGGTAGATTTATTTTTATTTCTTTAATTTGAACATTTTTTGCCTAAAATTGCAGCTCCTTCCTTAGTTCTCCACATTTCATGGTATATAGTAAGTAAATCCCTTTACCTTATCTTTCCATTTTATATTTTTCATCTTTAAATCATTTTTCAAAATCCTTTCCTATACATGGAGGAGAAATCTAGGAGACAATAGAGGGTTATGCAAAAAAAGTGAGAATTGTCAGGAATTCCAAGTGAATTCAAAGAGAATTTAAAAATCGCTAAATTGGAAAAATTATCTTATTACGTTATGCTTTCAGTTTGACTACTATGATGTTAAAATTGAAATTCACTTAGAATTCACGACAATTCTCATTATCAAATATACCTGAATATTGTTTATCTGCTCCCCACCAAACAAATATCAACTTTGTTTCTATTATTTCTGTTTGATAAAAGGCCCAAAATGAAATTTTGTATTATTCAGCTTTGAATAAAGTTTTTATTAATCTGTATACTGGTCATGTGCACATATTTCGTTGGAGCACAATTTCAAGCTCTGTCAACTCAGCACACAGCCTGTCTCAGGCACAGACACGTACGATAAAACCTATTGTTTTTTTGCATAATGACGAAAGATTATATGAGGTTTCTCTCCCCCAATATTTCAAACAAGCTTATCATTACCATATTTTCTTTTTATGAAGATTAGGAAAACTGACAAATTAAATCCCAGGAGACACCACTTATGCACAGACTGCATTCATTCGGTAAGCCCAAGAGTCTTAATTAAAGCAAGTATATGTATTTCATTATTCTCTACCTGTGTAAGCAGATTTAAAAAGTACCTACTGGGACTATGAGAAACGAGCCTAGGGACCACAACGGCTTCTGTTCGTATTAGGTTTTTGACGTGCTCTTAATATCGCCCCTTATTTGATAGAAAGCTTTTGTTTTCATGGTTTGAAACTGTTATTTCTTTCCTATCGCTAGTGAATATATTTCGGGGTTTTTTCTCTCTCTCTTTTTTTTGATAACCCTTTTGTGTTGTGCAACTTAATGATACAAGCGGCAGATACAGACAGCATTTGCAAAGACAGCTATGGCAGCAGCGGGAAGTGACAATGGTTTCCCTTGGGTAATGTTAATATTGTTAGTTTTCTACTGTTCCCAGAGTGATGCCCCATTGTGAGCCCTCTTGACGATGGCTCTCTTTTATATATATAGCAAAATATAAATCTCTTTCTCTCGCTCCATATGCACTTCTAGATCAGTAGTAAGCAGTGATTTGTCAGAACGTGCATATGATGGTAAGAAGATACATTTTAATTATTTTGTTTAATTAGAATGGTGGTGCAAAGGATAACCATGATATAACATGTTTTATTTGTATATTATCCAGATATTTAGTTTCAAACATTCTCCAAACATTTGTCTTGCGAATATGTGAACATTCTGAATACTTATATATGGATTGCAGTTCTCATAATTCAGACAACCATTCTCTTGACAGCTGATAATGATAGTATATGTAGTCAAGTACCAATTGCTTCCTGTGAGTACTATGGAGTAAGCTTTAAAAATAAATACCAATTGTCTTTAATAAGAATGTGTTCCTAATACTGCTCTCCTGGAACACTGAAAATACCCAGAATATCCCACTTAATGGTTATGAGCAGCATTGATGTTCCATAATAAAATACATGGGATACTTTCTCCATTCCCTGTAAAACCCTACGTGCGCTTTGCAATCCCCTGTGTCTATCTCAGGCTTAGTGGGCTCACACAACATAAAGCAGTTAGAAAAATAATCAAGTTTGCAATTGATAATTGACTTAATACAGTTCTTTGCAATCTTGAATCCTTCTGAGAATGGAATGCTTCCATTTAAATCAACCATTTCCCCTTTGGAATAATAAAAAGTGAAATTAACTGAATTGCGGTTGCAGTTGTGTTGATTAAAGTCACATTAACTGTTCTCTGTTGCTACTGCGCTATTTTCATGCAGCATCTTTGTGATTGATTTTGCTGCACTGACATTACTTGCATCACCTTTATAACATCCTGTCTCTAATATTACGTTTAGCTGCAATTAGGCCCAAAAGAAAACTCCTGGTTTCAATGTTGAATACTAAATGTTACAGCAAACAGGAGATTTCTGCGTTCACTGTAACTGTCCTTGTAGGAAAATAGCAGCTCTGTTTTATTTTGTCATGCCCTGCAGAATTTTATTCATTATCTTGGTCAGGATAAGGCAACCGTCGGCACATTAGGCCCTCTCCTCCTCATGTGGAGATTTCACTGACGCGGGATGTCCTCATGCAGAGCGTAAGGACGTCCAGCGTCATTTAGCGGACCTAGAGTCTGGTAAACCATCGGAAGCGCCTCTAGTGGTTGTCTTGTAGACATCCCCTAGATGTTGTCTCAATACCACAATTTAAACATTGCAGTTTCTCTGAAACTGCAATGATTTACATTGCAGGACTAAGGGGGACAGGGACACTGCACCCAAACTATGTCAATGAGATGAAGTGGTCTGGGTGCCTATAGTGTCCATTTAAACATATATTTGACTCCTCTTAAAAACTAAACAATGTACCCCAATTTTAAATTTAACCTCACTCTAACCCCAAACTTAATAGTCCTAAACACGTTTTATACCGCATTTAACCCCTATAATTGTAACACTTCTGAAGATTTAATACCCTATGTAATCTAACTCTTACAATAATCCCTCTCTAACCTTAACCCCTTTGAACCCTAACCACCTCTAACATTATCTTTAACCATGCATGATTTTACAAAGCTGCATACACTCACTGTACTCACAGATTCAACGCAATACATTACAAGCAGAAATAGGCATATGCATGTAGACATATGCAATGATCAAATATGAATATATATGTTTTTAAATATTTTATGCCTGCACTCCCTAGTTCATATATTTATTACACTCTTTTTATCTGTGTTTTCTCTTTTTTAAAGTGGCATCTCAGATTCTGCACCTACAGGCACCATACACGCATATCTGGCTCTGTGCATTTCCATATATTAATATACATGTATTAGGTGTTTGCTATATATGTATATATATATATATAGAGAGAGAGAGCGAGAGAGAGAGAGAGAGAGAGACAGAGAGAGAAAGAGAGAAAGAGATAGAGAGAGATATTAGGAGCAACCAATATGTTGTAATATGTGTGCGTGTGAAAACAGGGGATAGGGGATCTATGTTGTTTTGGACTAATCAATGTAATGCCTAGCTAAGGCTTGCTGGAAAATATGTCACAATGAAATCTTTTCAGCAGAGAATTAAGCAATGTGAATATAACTCCCAGAAACTTGTTGCCACCTATTTTATGAGCATGGAGAGAATATGCCAATGTTTGATGATATACCATAATGATACTTAAGTGCTACAGAATACCATATATGGCTGCTGTAATTCTGATTTATCAGTCAAATGTGTTTCAAGCGACAATCTTTGGATTTTTACCCCATTCTATATATTTTCAAATATCGATATATATAATAATTTGTATTATTTATATATTTATTTTGTTAATTAGACAATATTAAACATGTATATTCCCTTTAATTAATTTTAAAATTGGGTCATGTATAGAATATTATACACTTAGTTACTTTGTATATATTTTGAAATATTGTTGCGCTGATAGTGCAATTGTTATTGTTTGTGAAACTTTGCATTGTTTTATTCTGAACATTTGAATGGATGTTTTAGCTCCCTTTTTGTTCTCCCCTTTTATAATTTGAATTGTTTTTACATTTCTACAAATCTTTTTAAAAAAAACAAAAACATTTGACTAGAAATAATGCAGGCTTACCAGCTATTTTAGTATCCTGTCCTACTGTCCTAATTTTGTTTTCTGCTGTCCCTTAGTGCAGCCCATAAAGTGCAAGTGGAGAGTCGCTCCCCTGCTAATTTAGTGTGTTGCCTTACGGTGCCCTTAAAATTCCTGCTTAAAGTGATGCCTTGGGCAATGTCCCCAACCAGACCCATTTTAGGGCCACCTCTGCTTATGATAGTGCTTATATTTCCTGAGAGTCTGCTATTTTGTTGCTTTCTGAACCTTTCTTCCAGTAGCATAGGTGTGTATCTTGCAGGCATGTAAAGGTTAATGTAATTAATTTTACCTCTGAGTTTAATATTAGTTAGGTTTAACGTGATTGATATAAGCTAGAAAAAAAGATGCAATTGTAATTTAGTTCCTCCCACATATATGTAGAGGCAATTCCTATAACAGCCTTGTTGCTTATCAGTCAATCAGTATCAAGAGCATTTCAGGGTCAGTTCAAGACAGTTTATGTGGATTTGAGTAAGAGTTGAATGGACCCAGGAAAAAATTTGTACGAAATTGCTCCAGTAAGGAAATGCTCATTTCATATGGACTGTGAATTACTAACAGCAACACAATCATCTATTCTCTGCTGCATTCATATTCCTTTGAGGTTATTCCTATTTGCTAGCATCCATGTGTACTAAAATGTGCTGATTAAGTTTTTTTTTAATGTCCCGTGAGTGTAGATCATTTTTCTATTCTCTTTAGTACAGTAGGGAATTCTTGTACAGTGTCCCCCTTGAGATAAGCTAATCTAGACACAACCATCCCTTGCGTTGTTTTTCGACACACAGTTTGTTATTGGACTGCTATGTTTCTTAGGCAATCCTCTATTGGATTTATAATGGCACTGGATGCCTAGCAAACCACCTTGGCTGATATAAACACAATTATGCTGGACACTTATACCAGAGAAAATCTGCACAGAGTTGCACTCTAACCATTGGCAGGCTTCCAACTTATATGGTACGGCACTGTATTTTGGAAATAGTGGCACTACTAGAACAATAGGCATTTTTAAATGCTGGGTAGGGGTAGACACTGTCAGTGCCTGCACATCCATATACCACTGTTCTTGAGGACATGTGTACTGTGTGTATCAGGTATGCTGAGAATCTTCTTGATGATTACTTGAAGAGTACTATAAAAGGGCTAAATGATGAGAATTTTGAATATATTTACGAAACAATGAAGACCTATTTAGCAACAGAGCAGTGGATAAGGAATGAGTGGTTGACTCACATGGGCTACACCTTGTAAACTCACATGGGCTACACCTTGTATTACTTTCACCCCGATCCAAATAGTAGGTTGATTCAGGAGGCAGGTTCATTGTTCAACTCAAACAGTTACAAATTAGTCAAATATTACAATAGTGGACTTATTATACTTAAATGTAATAGTGTAATAATGCTTTAGTTGACCTACCCAACTTGAGCCATCACATGGTGAGTTAGTTGCAATATGTGAATGTAACACAAAATTCATTTTGGCAGTTTGGAGATTATTCTACTATTTGTATGCATCATTGAACATATAGGACTGTTCTGTAGGTAAACCCATATTTTAACCAATCATAGACGTTTTAAAACTTAATAAGCATGATTTAGCTAATATATATAAATTGATAATATTCAAAATCTGAGAAATATTAATGATCAAAAAAGTAAATTTTTTCTTACTTAGGAAAACATCTGTTCTGCTTTACAATATGTTATAACCTCTGCTATTTACATTAACATCTGGCTTGAGATAGTTAGTTAATTAGGCACAAACTGTGATTGAACACCTGTGGTTTGATCTCGCTGAAGGATTCTTAGAATTATCTTGTGCAGTAAATAATATTCTTTTTGCAAAACAGAAAACATGAAGCAAATGAATGTGTTTATTCTCAAAACTTGACATTTAGCACAAAGGACAAGAGTCATTCTAGGCCACATCATATAGTCTGGAAAAGTAGAAGAATTTCCGAGTTGGATATTTTGTACAAAAGGCATAATTCCCATGTCACTTCTACACAATTCCCTGTTTAGTGATTAGCCTTAATTTGAGTTCATAGCTAAAGAGCGAATTTTGAGTTAACAATCAAATTACAAACCTGGGAATGTGAACTGGCATCTATAAAACTTGGAATTGTAAAGAATTTGCATGGGAGCTGCAATTATTCAAAAATAACTAAATAGGAACATTTCTCCAGTTCTTTTTTTTTCTGGCTTGGGTATTTTAGTTTAACATTTTGTAACTCCTATATTAATGTTATACAACTCTTTGTTTAGTTAATAATACCTTCAATATCTAAGTGTATTTTGTTTTCTATTTCTGTTTTGTGCAGATACAGAACGGGTTGTCAGTTTACTGACCACAAACGACAACAAAGATGCTTCAGGTTACGTTGTTCCCAAAGTGTCAGGACTAGAAAGAAGTCAAGAGAAGAGCCAAGACTGCAACAACGAGCTGCAGTTTGAACCTGCAGTACCTAAGGAACTTTCCCCACCATCTGTACCTATCATTCAGCCACAGCTGGAACCACAGTTGCTACTCTCTTCTCCTGAACCCATTTTGGTTTCTCGCACAGAGAGCCCAATACTGACACAGCCAGAGCTTCCTCAGCTTCCACGTACTCCTCTTGAGCAAGACCCTCCCATATCTTCTCAAACTCAAGTACAGCTGCCACCAAAAGTTCAGCCTCATTCACAGTCACAGGTTCTACCAAGTCCTCCACCAGTGCAAACACGACCTTCCTCACAGACTTTAACCCAACCTTTGTGCAACTACAACAGCAGCGGTTTAAGTCTGAATAGCTTAAGGTTAGTCACATGGTCACACTTATAAAACTGTGAACTTTTACATAAGTGTAGACTCTACACACGTTAGCAAGAGGTAACAGTTAAAACAGGGTTGGAACAAATAGAATCAATGGAGCTTATGGTGAGAGGTGAGGTAGACAGTAAGAGGGAAGTTTCAGATTTGGTAACCATAGGGATCAAGGTAGAGGAAGGAAAAAAAGTATGAAAAAAAAAAAGAAGTAAATGGGTTAGATTTAAGAGTATTGCTTAATGGGTTGTAGTGAGTTATCAATGAAATTTGCTAAATTTACACCAAAATGGCAAAGAGGGGAAACAAAATCTTTAGACAAGCTCTTTTGATCTAACCTTTACAAGCTGATGATCAATTCACCACATATTTCTTCTAAGACAGAAAGTCAGTGGAATGTCAATGAAATTGCAATGCAGTTAGCATTATTATTTCATGAATATTATATATTTATGAAATACTAAGAAGTTACAGAGCCACTTTAAGAACACAGATTGTGTTTCTTTAACAGTTGCCACAATTGTGAGCCGGTGACCAAACTGCAAAACTTAGACCAAAATAGCACAGTTGGAAATGTTATATTCAATAAACCTATTTCACCCTATGTTTGACAATGTGGCTGTCATGTCACCATTCTTTAGTGAAGCTTTATTTTTTTCACTTATACAAACTATTTAAATATATTATTTTAGTGCATTGAAGGTCAAATTCTTTAGATCATTGCTGGCAATAAATTACCTGTGTTTTTTTTGTTTTGTTTCAACAGCAGCAGCAGAAGCAGCACACCTGCTAAAAGTCAGGCTGCACCATCCCATTTGACTCATCGTTCTTCAGCTTCACCATACCCATTGTCTTTACCAAGCCACAGTCCCTTGCATAGCTTTACACCCACCCTCCAACCATCTGCCCATCAGCACCACCCCAATATGTTTGCCCCACCTGCTGCTCTACCTCCTCCACCTCCACTGACTTCAGGAGCCCTTCAAGTTCCAGGACATCCAACAAACAGCTCCTACTCAGGTATTTGAAAGAAAATATTTCCAGCTGTAGCCTACAGTGAAGTTAATGTGAGACAAAACAAATATGCATTGCTTCTCTGAAATTGGTTGCAGACATTTTGTTATATATAAGGACCCAAAACAACTGTGCAGTTGTATGTATTCAAATGATAATCAAACCATTTATGCATTTATTCTGTTTCAGAGCAAGATCTTCTCAGACAGGAACTTAACACACGCTTCTTGGCTTCGCAGAGTGCAGATCGTGGGGCATCACTAGGCCCACCGCCATACTTGAGAACAGAGTTTCACCAGCACCAGCATCAGCACCAGCACACACATCAGCACACCCACCAGCACACCTTTACGCCTTTCCCCCACGCCATCCCGCCGACTGCCATTATGCCAACTCCAGCACCGCCCATGGTGCGTACCCCAGGCAGAAATGTGAGGATAAGTAGAACACAACTCTATTCTTAATTTTCAGTCTGGTTGGTACAGGATTTAATGTTTAAGATATTGATTACTTTATAAGCATATTTAATTATGGATAGGTAAATGGCACTTTATAATACTACTTGTAAACCATTATGTAAGTTTCAGAACATGGTAGGTATTCGGTGTAAAACACTTACCGTATATACTCGAGTATAAGACAATTTTTTCGGCACATTTTTTGTGCTGAAAAACCCCCACTCGTCTTATACTCGAGTCAATGTCTGCTCAATTTTCTGCTCTTTTTGTAATTCATTTTAATGTTCATATACAGAAGCTGCTAATATCATGTCATTTAATTAATTCTGCAAAGCATAATAAGCTCTATGGCCAGATTGCAATGTTAACTTAAGATAGTGTTTAAAATTATAATAACTGGTCACTGGTCAATAGTGTTATTTCCGTCCACTTGTGGGTTTCTTTGATGCATTGATGCAACGAATTGTCTTTATAAAGAGGACGCAGTCTACTGTTTTACAACCGCTCAATTTTATTTATTATTGCTATTTTTACCTATCCCCCTCATGTCTACTGAGCATTACAGCCATTGATAGAAGCAATGAATGGTTGTATCAGGCCTGACATAGGGAACATATTTTAATCACCTTGTTCCACATCACACATGCTGGATGACTCAATAGGGAAAGAATTTGTCAGATCCTGTTGCTTGTTAGTTTTCTTTGCCCACATCCAGTCACACATTTTTCTCAATATAATTTGACTAGACCTATGCTTTGCAAACCAATAAAAAGGGACCTCCAACAAGATTATTGGTATCTCATTGGAACATATCTAGGCTGTTGGATGTTGGCTGATGTTTTAGGGGTGATTTGAGAAACACAGCACTAAACTTACACAGGATTTAGAAAATGTATTTTGCACAGAAATCTGTCATTTTCAAAAATATGAGTTATTGTATTAATATTTTAACAACAATTCTAAAGTGACTGATAAACTGTAAATGAGTCTGAAAGTGCAGATGTGTTTTTAATAAAAGTATAGGCAGTCATAATACTTATAGTGGCTTTTGGCTTAAAAAATGCAAAAAAACTCACATGCTCCAGCACGGTCTAGTTTTTTTTCTTCGTATTTACAATATAACATACCTAGGACTGGTATCAAGCTAAATGGAGTTCCTATTCTTAAAACTTTGTTTGGTGCAGCCTTCAATTTGCCTTCACATTACACCTGAAAAATAGGAATTTTTTTCATTGCAATCATTGCAATTCAGAAATAATCTGGTTATTCTTTTTTAAAGGGACATTGTTTGTATTTCCCCAATCCTTAGTTCACTTTGCTAATAAAGAGCTAACTCTTACAAAGCAAGAAGGCTGCCTGTAACCAGTTAAGATTATTTGGCTGCTTTGTATATGAGTACATTGCCACAGCGTACATCATTATGTATTATTCATTACATGTCTGGCAGTGCAATATAATTTAGTAGAATTATAAACAATTGTAAATATAGTCAGCAGTACAGGAAATAACAGGTAATGAGGGCGCTGCTCAAGAGAGCTTACTGTCAATGAAATAATGAATCGCAGGGGATAACTGTGCATATTTTAAAGGCAATTAGATTCCACTGATTTTCTTCCACAATTTTTTTTCACTTTAAGTTTTTTTTTTCTTAAACATTCCTTATTAAAAATAACAGGGCAAATGTATTCCACTTAATGTCTCAATTTAATAAAAAGTACCGCCTTAATGTTTCGTATCTAACAAAAAAAAAAAACAACAACATTTGAACAGCATAAGTGAACGGACAAGAATAAAAGAGATGTTTATTTCTGATGGTAAGCCTGTATTTCCTTATGAGGCACCATTTGGGTGATTACAGATCATCCCACTGCAGCTTTATTGTGTTATTGTAGGGAAATGTATTTATGGGGATCATCTTTTATCATAAAAATAAAATACAAGGATGCCATAAAAACATCTTTGTGTGCACAGAATCCTGTGCATAGTTTTATTTATACTATAAAAGCATCAGGGTGAACTGATCATAGATTCAGTATTCATATGGCTGAGGTTAAACTTTGGGGCTGTAAACAATGTTCTGTATATGTGCCTGCAGATATGGCTCTTGGTTGTTAAACAGTGTGATAAAAGCTTGATCTTTATGACTGCTTTACCACGACACAGTAATAACTATTTGCTTTGATCCGTTACAGTTTGACAAATACCCTACAAAAGTTGACCCCTTCTACCGTCACAGTGTGAGTTTAAAAACTGCTGTGTTAAAACATTGGCTTATTGTTTGTCTGTAGCATGCTGCAAACATTATCCCCCCTTACCTGAATAACCTGCCAAAATCTCAATGCCTGCTCTAATCATCCATCATGAAATTTCCATTGCTTTTTCTTACATTTGGCTGGGGCAAAATGGATGCTTCATTCACATGATTCATTTTTGCTAAAAATGCCGTTTCCCGTTTTTAATAAAAATTTGTCAGTGCACATAAACTGTACAGGAATTCTAACTGTGGAGAAGATGATATGCAACCAGAACTATCTCCCACTGGGAGAATAATGATCATCCTCAAACATCTTTTATAGATGTTACCGAACCTGCAAGATAAATTTCAAGTTATTTTGATGAATTTTAAATGATAGCTTTCTACACAAGGAAACTTGATCATTCAAACACAGAATTCATAATATTATCAGTTTGCAAAACAATGTTCTCCCCACCAGGAAAATATGTTCAGTTTATTTATTTTGACTCCCAAGATGACAATGGAGTTATTCACTAAAGAGTAAATTGTAGTGAATGTAAAACGTAAATGCAAAATACCCCCAAAATAACCGATTACATTATCTAGCTTGGTTATTGTAACAGATTGTTTATCTTTTAGTTTGAATTCTAGTTTCTGTTTTTGATTCACCACTATTCATTGTTTAACAAATACATTTAATATGAAAATAAAAATATTAAATTATAATTTTTTAGGTAGGTAAAATTTCCATTTTACCTACCTAAAAAATTATAATTTAATATTTTTATTTTCATATCTTTTAGTATATGTTTTCTTCAGTATCTGCCAACACAATAATAATTTCAAAGCTTCTAAAAATTGTCTCAAGACTAGCAATACAAACTAGTTAAACAAACCAGTTACTAGTTATGGATAACCTGTGCGGTTTTTCATAATACACCAGTGTATTTCTAGATTGTCTTAGTCAAAGTCTCTTTCCAGATTTCTGACCCACACCTTGATGTTTTTATTGATTGTACAATAGAGCTGACAAACCAGATGTTGATTGAATATAAACTGATTATAGCTGTCTTTTCGAACACTGAAGATGACTATTTTGAACAAATGATTATTTGAAATTTGTAAAACATGACAGGACAGTTTTGAAAGTACAACAATGAAATAATTTTGTCAGTTGTATTCAAAGGGATGATTGTATTTTGAAGATAACTGTCCCTCTTTAAGCGATTATCTTGCTTGCATAAACCTATACTGCACACTGGTAGAAAAACATGGCAGACATCATCCAAACATCTAACATTAAATTAAAAACATCCACCATTAAATTAAAGGCAAATAAACTTTGATTATTATTTTTTTTTTCTATTAGATATAGTGAAAGTTTAATTTTTAAATTTGTATCAACAGTGACTATGTATTGTCAGGTAACTTTAGATTCCGCAACTGAGCATGGCTTAGGCTAGTTTTAGGCACAGTCTTTCTTTTGCTGTCTGGAGATGGATGGCTTATGCCTTAAAGGGACACTATAGTCACCAGAACAACTACAGCTTATTGAATTTCTTCTGGTGAGTGGAATCATTACCTCCAGGCTTTTTGCTGTAAACACAGAGAAAATGCAGTGTTTACATTACAGCCTAGTGATAACTGGCCACTCCTCAGATGGCTGTGAGAGATCCTTCCTGGGTCATGGCTGCCTAAAATGCATCCAAACATTCAGTATCTCCTCCCTCTGCATGCAGACACTGAACTTTCCTCATAGAGATTCATTGATTCAATTCATCTCTATGAGGAGATGCTGATTGGCCAGGGCTGTGTTTGAATCATGCTGGCTAGGCCCCTAATCTGCCTCCTTGTCAGTCTCAGCGAATCCTATGGGGAAGCATTGTGATTGGATCAGGCTACCACTTCTGATGATGTTATCCTGTAGCTTTCGTTATAACTTACCAAAGTCTTTCATTGATTGGAAATAATTTCATGCTAAAAAAACACACACAAAAACACACATTAATCCTTTAAGATCTAGAGGTGGACATTGCCGAGAAAAACGTGTGGCACACCTCTTGCACTCAGGTGTTTTTAACATCTCATCGAGCAGCCTGACTGCAGAGTGTGCAAAGCATACAGGAGGTTGACCCCAGTATACTATATACTGTGCTATGTGTAAAAGCAATGAGATTGTTGAGTAAGAGCTCTATGTATTTACAGAACAGAGTGTTATGACATAGTGCTACCAGAAAGTAAACCCATATAAAATGACTGTATTATCAAGTGGTTTACAGACAAGCTCATAAGAATGATATACAATGGAGAATGAACTGATAGGGAATACATAGAGGAATGGATTGGTCTTGACAACCAATTTCTGGGTCACCATGGTAACTTGGTACCTTTGATTTGTTGAGCCCTGACTTAAACTTTAAAAGAGAATGTCATTAAATTGGTAAATGCGTGTATGTAAAACTACTTGAAGAATGACATTTTCTATTCCATTCTGATGCTAATTTCTAGATGGGTTTCTGGTCTTCATTACTGTATTTGGCTAATGTGCGTAAATCTCAATTTCTCACTATCAGTTTGAATCACTAATGACTCAGATCCAACAATATAGTTGTGAAAAAGACCTGGTTTTAAGCAAAACTATGAACAGAATGTTTTAGAACAGAAAGGTAAATGCATAGAAATGTGTTATAGACATAAATCTACAGAAGTTCCCTTAGAAATTCATTTTATTATTTGTACTAAGCCTGAATACATTTGAAAAGGCACATATACAGACATAATATATCTTTCTGTTGCCTGCCTTTATGGTTTTGTACTTTATACAAGCCATATTGTGAATCCCATTCACAAAAACAAGCACAAAAGACATTTGTGCTTGACATTTACAGATCCCCAAAATAAAAATGGGATTGCTGGTGATCTCCCATGGCTAGTTTGAGGAGCAGTTGAATAAACTGTATAACAGCATTTTTCTATCTTCACAATTATAACAAATGGTTGAAAGTTAACAATAAAATCAAACTTATTATTCAATAAAATTGTCCTCATGTGTCTAGACGTGCTGTAATGGAACATATATACAATATACAGTGTTAAATGAATGTGTGTGAACCTTTCAAAATTACCTTTATTCAGGAACAAAAAATTTGACATCTAAGTCCTAATGATAGAAAATCAGGTTTAAGCAAAGTTATGTATATAAACATGTCTTTAATGGTGTTATTTAAGTAATATGCTCCAGTTGGTCATGTTGAAGTGCCATATCCTATAAAATAAGTACAACTGAGACAGTATGACATGTATTATACCATTAAGAAAAATAAATCTGTTCACAGGAGTAGGAAGTGTTACAATGCAACTACATAATATACTGGCCTCCATCAATCAAATATCCATCAAATGAAGGGAATTCAACCCTACTATTACCCTGACATAAGTGTTTTGAAATAGTTTGGTGTGCCATCATACTCTCAGGGCCCTGAAACAATAGAGTCAGGATTATACCAAACACATATACACAAAGAGATCCTTATAAAAATATAAAAACAGACCATTATAAAAAATGTAAAGTGCACTAATGTAAAATTAATTTTACTAATGTAAAATTTGCACTAATATTATATTAGGATTTAGCTCACAATCAACCTTGAGATATATATTGAGAAATATATTTGATACATATACAATCAGGATTATACCAAATATGTATGTATGTATGTATATATATATATATATATATATATATATATATATATATATATATATATATATATATATATATATATATACATATATATACATATATATATATATATATTTATACCAAATAAATAAATATATATATATATATATATATGGTATAGTCCTTAATATATATATATATGTCAAGGATAAATAAAATATTACTTTTATTTCCAGCAAAGACTGTTAATTTCAATAAATCAATTTTAATGGCATGTGCTTAAGTAGATTTTCCTCATCTGTCATCAGAACATTTTAGTCAAACGTAAGGCAGCTTTATAGATAATTCTAAGGGGTTCACAATCTTTCTCTCATCACTGTATATTTTGGCACACCTAGCAATGTTCCCTGAGAGTCCGACCACACAGCCTTTTCTGTTTATTAAATGGCCCATAGATTAGCATTAGCAGTGACAGCATAACCACTAAAGCAGACTAATGAAGTCATAATTGTGCGTATCCTTTAATTTCCTACACAACACCATTAAACCTTTAACAAAGTAATTGAGTTTTAATGGAGTGAAATCCTGGCTCTCTTAAAGCTTCATTTTTTAATTAGCTAGCTATTTCCCTTGGTCTTATTTGGCTTAACATCCCTCCTGCTTTTGATGTACTCTAAATTCTGAAACCACTTAGGCATTCAATCCAATTTAATAATTCATAATTACAAAATCACCTTTTATTTTGGAAGAAAGAAATTCATCGAGGGTATCGTTTCTGTGCTAATTGATGTTGAATGTCCTTAAAGTTCTCCACTCAACAGGCATTAAAACAGTTTCATTGCTTTGGCTGTGGGAACAAGAATCTCTTCTGCATTAATGTCTGCGTCATGTGGGCCATTGTTTGTTTTAGTTTTAGTTTTTTGTATTTTTCAGAACCATTTTTCTCACAGGCATTTATTTTCTTGCAGTTGTTTCATTCCTATCCTCCAGCCGTGTCTGGCATTCCTCCTATGATCCCTCCGACTGGGCCTTTTGGTTCCCTACAAGGAGCATTTCAGCCTAAGGTAAGAAAACTGATTTATTGTGAGTCACTTTCTGTTCTGCATCTATGGCACATCCTTAATATATGTATGTTACGTCCAAGATACTGTTCTTATAAAGACAAGTGTAGCATCCCATCCAAATATTAAAAGAATAGCTGTCTTGATCTAGTTTACTAATAACTATATTGATAATATCACAATGCATTGTATCATGGTCAGTATCAGACAGGTTGAAATCCATTCTACATTCAGTATAATTTGGAGGCAGTTTTGCAAAATCCAGACATTGCAATTTTGGTGTCAGCAAGACCCCAGTTGGTACTGGATTATTTTCGATAATCCAAACTATAGACATTCGGACTTCAGTTTCTGTTATTTGAGCATTTCTCACTTTGGTCTTTCAACTCAATGCTCAACATGCTGTTGTTAGCTTTGCCAAGTTGTTATACTTGCAAAATTTACTGGAAGCTTGGCAAGTTTCTCCTGAGTTGGACCTACCACAACTTACTAAATTCCATAAAATATTACAATATCGACAAAAGATCCTTATTGACGTGAAGTTGACAAATCAGAGATGAATGCTGCATTAAATTGGCAATAAACAATACTTTTTTTTCTCATTGCAAAGCAAAAGAAGAAAAATAGCACATAAAATACGAAATAAAATAATATGTAGTATTGGAATAAACTAGTATGTACTTTTTTTTTAAAGACAAACATTTATATTGAATGTTCTATATTTTTATAATTGCAAAAACTCAATAAAAATGTTTGAAAAGGAGGATTTCTAACTAGATCTTGTCTACTGATTATATCTAAAACAATTAAGGCAATTAATTTGAACAAAAAGGGGTAAATATGGGAACTGAAATATATTGGGGGGGGGGATGCATTTTATAACAATCTCTAAGGTGGCATGCTTTGTGAGAGCTGGTCATTCTCAGAATATACTTTGGAAATGTGCTTGGGTCAAGTTGTGCCAAAGGGCCATAACAAATGTATTATTTATAAAAGGTGACAAAAATGATCTGAGTTAGTCGGAAGAAATACAATTGTCATACTGCTGAGATTGCAATCTTAGCATAATTGGCAAAAGACTGCAGCTTTGAATCCCAAGTGACACATTAGTTCAATTGATAACTTTGCGGTTGTACTAAAGAATCGCATCTGAAATTCCATCCATGTTAGGGATGGAAGCTTTCTCATTATCACTGACCCCAGGAGAATATCGTCCCGGCTATTCAGCCTATTGACACTTGAAATGAAAAGCTCTGTGTATACACTGCCTACAGATCATACCGAAAGGTAATACAAACCTGTCTTAGTCCTGCTGCTCGGATAGCCAGAGCTTTATGTTACAATATAAAGGTTGACAAAAGGGTGAATAGTGAAAAGATTTGTGTGTTACTATGGCCTCTTCTTTGCTACTGCCAAAACCAATGATGTTTAGCTGCACTTATCAAGGAAAGTCACAGGCCATTAGGTCTGAGCTGAATGAGAATGAAAAAGAAACTGCCAGGATAAGGGACATGTCAAACACAAAGCTAAAGTGATATGAAGTAGTGTGGAGGGGAAAAGTATTTTGTCATGTCCAATTAATTTCAACTGTTCTTATTCTTAGACTTCAAATCCTATTGATGTTGCAGCTAGACCTGGGACAGTCCCACACACTCTCCTGCAGAAGGACCCCAGGGTAAGTAGAAGAGAGACAGACTGCATTCAGAGTGTCACCATTATGTCAAAATATTTATAATGCTCCTGGGAGGGCTGTGTGTCCTTGTACAAAAAAAAATGGCAATCAATGTCACACCTTTTGTAAGTGACAAAGTGAAAATCTTGTTTAATGATAAGTATCATGCAACAGTGGCCAGGCTCTGTAATGTGTTTAATGGGAGCAGGAACCTAGCATATGGTTACATTGCCTGGAGATTCGAGCCTTAAGTGTTAATTTTATATTTTTGCTAAGTATATTATATGTCTTGAATTAGAATTGAATGAAGAGACAGTCTCTGGTACAATGCACAATAGATGCTTAGTTAAACAGAGAGGGTTTGCAAGATCATCTCTGAAGGATCAAGTCTTCCCAATTTTGTATGTTCATACATTTACTATATCTTCTCGATTTCTGGCCAGTAGAGCTACCAGGCGTTAAGATGGATTGAAAGATGAACATGGAGCCACTGTAGAGTAAAACGTTTAGGCTAGGGTATCTATTCCCATGCTCCACCATCGTAGAGTACATGTCAACTTGGAGATCTTTACAAAAATTCCAAATACCCCAATGGTGACAGTATTGCTTTATTACTATATGGTAGACTACACAGTTGACAGTAAGACATACTGGATAAAGTGTCTAGTCACTGTGATTTGCACTGGCTTGGTTTAGGCCAAATTAGCATAGGTTAAATAAACTTTTGAGCTCAGTTAAACTAGAGATTTTTACCACTTAGTCTCAAGTGTTTAAATTTAGTTTGAGATATACTAATGTTTCCCAATGTAATCAATCCAAAGGTCAATTATTGAGATTGAGATCTGCATTTTTACGTATTTGGTTGATTGAAAGGACTCTGATGACGGTATAATACATTTCAATGAATAGTGTCCATGTTGTTTCTGAGATTCTACTTTGCTGTCAACATCACTGTCAAGAATTCACCATTCCCAGATCTATCATATCATAATTAGAAATGCTTCTTAGTTCACTCCAGGCAGTGTTAATAATTTTACTTATTCAAATGAAGTCAGATTTGTGGCATGCATAATTTCATGAATTCTCATCCATCATCTACAATTGAATTCATTTGTAAAATGATTCTGGCTGGTTCAAGAAGGGGCTACAAATGTCAACGACAAAGTTTTAAATAGTTAGACAGCTCAACTATTCTGTGAATTCTTAATAGTAAAACGGCAGAAAAGTAAGTGAAGAAAATCCCTCACTCACAAAAACATGTAGCCGCAACTCCAACATTAAATAAGCTTGGATATACTGGTTTTCATCATAGCAGTTCACTAGGTGCAATAACCTGGTCACTTTCTCGGTGCTAGAATCCTCCCAGTAATCAAAAGATACTTCACACAGCGTTTCACACCACCCCACATCAGATGTCGGGAAAGCACCCGTCCAGGGCTTCTCTAATCTTTCTTTAGGGTCGACTTCTTTGGTGGTCTCCCCCCCTGCAGGTGGTCCTATGCTCAGGTTTTGGACTTTTTATACTTTGTTCACTCAAAACCTTTTTTTTTTTCATTTTCGCATGTTTGGACCAATACAGCATACATGAGGACTGCTGTTCTAGTATCTTGCCATATGTATTTTCTTTTTTTACTTCAATAAATGTGCATTTTTTCTATGATTTCTTCCTGATGTATTTTTGGGGATTCCCTGTGAGTGCGGTTCAACAAACTTGTCCTGTGTGAAGTATCATTATGTGAATCATTCCCCCTGCCTATTAGCAAATTACTGGAAACGAGTTTAACATTATACTGCAACATATCTTTGGATTTGTAGACTGTATCTTCCAGACTTATGATGAAATGAGTATATTTTAATTCAGTAAAGCTATTACATATGTCAGTTTACTACCAAACACACTCTTGAAATAAATCTCTATAGGAACCATGCTGGAATCATCTCTTAAATGAAATCTCAAACAACTCACAAGGTTAGGTCCTTTTGAAGTCAAAGTGGGCCACGTTTCTCAAGATGACATGACTTTAGAAGAATAATTGGAAAATATTTGAACAAACAGATGGGGAAATGTAAACATTAGCCAAAATTGCAGTGCCTGTTATCAGGTTCAGTTGGCAGAGTAAATAGATTTTTAAAACACTTTGCCAGCTCTTTGACAAAGCCAAGTACAATGCAGCAATGGCTTTTACTGACATTGGTAAATTACAAAACACCAAAACCAGAAGTGTGTCATCTCACGTTTTGATATACATATAAATATTTTAAGAAAAAAATACAGATCCCAATTCTTATCCACCACACTAGTCAGTGAGAGGCTTTAAATGTCATATTTATGTATACAGCAAATTTATATATATTATATATATTATATATATACTGATGTCACCTATAGTCATTATTAAGTGTCCTTTATTTTATTAACCCCATTAACGTTTTTACCAGTGCATCGATGTGTGCTAATTTTCCCAAAAGTCCCACAGTTATAAGCTGTGTTAAATTTACATCCAAAACCAGAGTTTATATGACAGTATTTAACAATATTATTAGGAAAAGAAAAGCCTTTATGTCTTAATGTTGTTTCAGCCAAGACTCCCTTGGTCTCTCTCCCATTTGGCCATCCCACTTGCTTTCTTTCCAAAGCAAGGCATTATCCCCTGTGGTACAAGAGTGGAAAGTGCTTGTGCATGAAATGCAGTATTTGTTGTTGTTGTAACGATACAGTCCCGTATTCCCTCAGCTGCTGTATTATTGAGTGTGCTGATGAAATATTGATGTAATTGGTGGATTGGAAGCGTCTGGATTTCCAAATGTAGGTTGCACAAAAAGGAGTGTGTTTTCAAAGGCTTCAGTTATGGCACATTAGACAATGGCTAGTGATTCCAACAAGCATTTTTGTTTTTCTTTAAAATAAGAATAAAATGGTGTTAATTTCAGGTTCGTATCAGGTTCCTACAGATTCTACCAATCAGTACTTTGTGAATTGATAAAAGGTGTCTTTAGTCTATGCTTTAAAGGACCACTATAGTGCCAGGAAAACATACTCGTTTTCCTGGCACTATAGTGCCCTGAGGGTGCCCCCACCCTCAGGGTCCCCCTCCCGCCCGGCTCTGGGGAGAGGAAAAGGGTAAAAACTTCTCCTCCCCGTCGGCTGAATGCGCACGCACGGCAAGAGCTGCGCGCGCATTCAGCCGATCACATAGGAAAGCATTATCAATGCTTCCCTATGGACGCTTGCGTGCTCTCACTGTGAAAATCACAGTGAGAAGCACGCAAGCGCCTCTAGCGGCTGTCAATGAGACAGCCGCTAGAGGCTTTGGGGGAAGGCTTAACCCATTCATAAACATAGCAGTTTCTCTGAAACTGCTATGTTTATAAAATAATGGGTTAACCCTAGAAGGACCTGGCACCCAGACCACTTCATTAAGCTGAAGTGGTCTGGGTGCCTAGAGTGGTCCTTTAATATATAAACTATATTTCTGTCAGTCTCACTCTTTCTTTCTTTCTCTCTCTCTCTCTCTCTCTCTCTCTCTCTCTCTCTCTTTATATATATATATATATATATATATATATATATAATGACATTGTTTTCAGGTATTTTGCTTTGTGTATAAGGTGTGAATAGGGTTAGACTGTGAGTATACATTGTACAACTGTGCATGGTTTGCACAGGTGGAAAAAAAAATCCTGAAAATAAAAATAAGCAGATAAACTCAGTAACACACTGAACTAATTGTACAAACTGAAAAAGTTCATAATTCTGTGATTTACCCCATTTCATGATCTTTATCCCTCCCCACTCTAAATATCCTCAAAGTCGTATTTCTTCATCCCCTACCAGTATTGTACACGATATCTTATATCCATTTTTTCCTTAATCACTTTTCGTTCTCCTTTCTCGTTATCACATATTGCAATGCAATTTTATTTTTAATTTTCTGGTAGGGGTCATTGCAGATGTCTGTACACATTTGTTTGTACATGTGTATATACTTCCCAGAAATCTCTTAACTATGTAAAACAGTCTATTACCTACATGTATATCAAGAGGTTTGTAACTAAATAACATTCTTACTGACACACGCAGACACATACTTTCTAATAAAGACATGTGGATATAAAAAACAAACACACTTACTACAGGTTCCTTATTGTGTTGGACTGGCATCTGATGATGCACCCTGGTTCAGAGGTAGACTGCAGCACACCATGGTTGCTCTTCTTATCCATGTGCCAAACAATTTTCTCTTTCAAATGCATATACTTTCTGTATGGTCCCACAATAAGTAAACTAAATGCCACTGGGTGTTGGTGAGAAGGGCAGATAATGACATTTTAATGTTCTTGCTAATACAAAGTACAGAAAACGCTATACATTTGCAGACTCCTTGGCACAAGGCCATTATCCTCAAGACATCTGTATCCTTGTCCAGATATGGATGTTCTTTTAGAAAGAGATGTCAGGGACTGTTTAACTGAGCATATGTTGAGTAAATCTGATCAACCCTCCTTCTTTCCAATATTCAGCTGAGTTACTGATGGCTTTCGGTGTAAAGTGGAAGCATTTTTTCACAAAGCAGACTCTGAATTAAAGTAATGAAACCTATATAATTTGGTCTCATATTTGAAAAAACAAACTAACAAACAAACATAACAAAAAAAAAAAAAACATGAACACATTTATAAGAATATTAAATGAACAAAGCACTCTTTATTATCGAACAAACCATTATTTTGTATTTTTGTTTCCTTATCTGGCAATTAGATGTTTTTTGTTTTTTTTAACTTTTTTTTATTTAATTGAAATTCTAGTTCTATTCTTGGATATTTTGTTGCAGTTTGCCAAATCATTTTTGCTGTCAGCTAATTTCCATATGAACACTTTTGTCCTGTACAAGCCAGCTCTGTCTTGTCTGATATACAGAACAGTTGATGCATATTAAAAACATTTCTCCGTATCAAAACAGCAGCTGGCCATTGTTGGCAGTATATCCATGCCATTCTGTCCAATGCCAAAATTTTCCATGTTGTATAAAAAAATGTCCAAGTTATAGAAAACAAATAAATGGCACTGGTTTACAATGAAAAAGTAAAAAAAAAAAGAAAG
Organism: Pelobates cultripes; assembly: GCA_933207985.1. Lineage (NCBI taxonomy): Eukaryota > Metazoa > Chordata > Amphibia > Anura > Pelobatidae > Pelobates > Pelobates cultripes. Next base: position 231,161,142 of record OW240912.1, on the reverse strand, counting down.
AAATTCAAAATATATGTTTGTCGCTAGTCGCTAAACACATATAAGTAAAATTATGAGAGAATCAAAATAGGTTAAAAATCTATTCTGTTTATTGATCCGAACAAAAACATGCATATAAAGGAATACATATTTGAATTTGCTGACACGCACACAGAATTAGTCAAAAATCGAGATCAACATGCATATACCTAAAGGATGCTTAACAAAAATTTTTACTGACTTATTGTGCAAATTAATTTGCTTTCATGATGCTCATTGAGCCACATACAAAATCTAGTAAGATGCTTTGATGCACCCTTCGGTGTTTGAATTAAGCATAGTGGACCAATGTCCATAATGTGTGTGTGTATATTTATATATATACACACATACACTACGTGGAGAAAATATATACATATACACACTTTATGGACAAAAGTATTGGGGCACATTCATTATTAATTTCAGGTGTTTCAATCAGACCTATTGCCACTGTTGTATAAAGTCAAGCACCTAGCCAGGCAGTTTGCATTTACAAACATCTGTGAAAAAGATGGGTCATTCTGAAGAGCTCTATGAATTCAAGCTTGGTACTATGATAGGATGCCAACTTTGAAATAAGCCTGCTTGTGAAATGTAATCCCTGCTAGATATTGCACGGTCAACTGTAGGTGGTGTTATTGGAATGTGGAAGCTTTTAGGAACAGCAACAACTCGGCCAGAAATCAGAAGACCATGTAAAGTTACAGAGCCGAGTGCTGAGGCACATGGTGCGTAGAAGTCGACAACGCTTTGCTGATTCCATAGCTGAAGCGTTCCAAACTTCCACTGGAATTAATATCAACACAAAAACTGTGTGGCAGGAGCTCCCTTGAATGGGTTTCCATGGTCGAGCAGCTGCATGCAAGCCTCACATCACAAAGTACAATGCAAAGCTTCAGCTTGAGTGGACTAAAGCACACCGCCACTGGACTCTGAAGCAGTAGAAACATGTTCTGTAAATTGACGAAGCACGCTTGGTTTAGCAGCCTGGTGGGCGAGTCTGGGTACTGGTATGGGGCTGTTTTTCACGAGTTGGACTTGTCCCCTTACTACCGCTGAAAAGAAATCTTGATGCATAAAGCATACCAAGACATTTTGAAAGGTCCTTTTCTAGTCCAGTATGACTGTGCCCCAGTGCACAAAGCAAGGTCCTTAAAGACATGGTTGAATGCACAGAACTTGACTGGCCTGCACAGAGCCCTGACCTCAACTCCATCAAACTCCTTTGGCATGAACTGGAATGGAGATTATGAGCCAGGCTTTCTTGTCCACCATTCGTACCTGACCTTACACATGCTGTACTGGATAAATGAGCAACAATTCCCACAGAAATACTTCAAAATATTATAGAAAGCCTGCCAGAAAAGTGGAAGCTGTTATAGCTGCAAAGAGAGGACAACCTACATGTCTATGTATTTAGAATGCATTGGCATAAAAGTCCCTTTTGGTGTAATGTTTAGGTGTCTCAATATTTATGTCCATATAGTGTATGTATGTGTATATATATATATATATATATATATATATATGCATATATACACGCTCACACATAGTATTAGATAACCACTTGATTAAAACTGAACAAATTGTGACATGTTCTGTGCCATGTTCAATAAATTGTCATTTCTGATGTTAAATTGCTGGAAGAGGAGGTAAGATTGGCTGTTATGCTCTGTAAATTGACTAATTATTCTTGAAAAGGGCTTAATTTGAAAGTAAAATCCCACCATTTTAATTTCTCTTCATTATGAACCAATAAGCATTTGTTAATTAAAGCGATTGTCTGAGTGACAGGCATGTAACCAAGTTGTCATTTTCTCTTCACAGTTGACAGATCCTTTCAGGCCTATGTTGAGGGTAAGATGCTTTTTTAACATTTTTCTTGGCACATCATGGAAAAATTAAATGAATTAAATAAAACTGTCGATCAGCAATGTAATCATGCCCAGTATAGAAAAGACAAGTAGCTTTATTGTGAAATCTTGCAAACTGAACTCAGGATATCACGAGTGAGCAATTGTTTAGATGCTGTATTCGTTTTCCTTTTTATTGATATATTTAGAAATGTCCATGCTTTAAAAAGACTGCAGTGGATAACTGTTTTGACAGTTTGTAAAGATGCGCTAAATGTGATGTGTGTACAAATGTATTTTTTGCATTATTTTTTAACAAATTAAATACATACACCAAGCCTTAACCAATTTTACCTCTTCCGCGTTCTCATATACACATATGACTCTTGTTTTTCAGAAACCTGGAAAATGGTGTGCTATGCATGTCCATATCGCCTGGCAAATTTACCACCATCAACAAAAAGTCAAGGTTAGTCTGAAGGCCAAGTATTTTATTTTGAAGTATGGAAGAGTCACTCACCGTTTCCTAGCTGCTAATTTGGAACTTTGGTAGCTACAATTGCACTATAATGTTATTTTCCTTTTTCCATTTTTAAGGGACAAAAACAACTAGTGCAATATCTGCTGACCAATTTATTTTCTCTTGCAAAAGAAGATTACATTCATAATTTAACATTTCATTATAAGTACTGTTTCTGTAGAGCTTATGCATCTGTTTTTCCAACCAACTCGACAAAAAAATATGTACATCACATACCCCGGATGTTAGAAGGAAGAATAGTTAAAACCCAATAATTTATCCCAGGCCCCTTTCCCATGAGTGTTTTTTTTTAATCATATTTGATAACTTTTCATTTATTAATTGACTGAAAGAAAAACTTGAATCTAATTTAAAAAAAAAAAAAATCATAAGACTCTTTTCAGTATAAATTAATATGAATTGTCTTCTTCTTCCCCAATCAGTATATGATTTCATGTTTCTTAGAAGGTACAATATAAATGCTAGCTGATCAAGCGTTATAGCTCTCAGGGGCATTGTACAAACATTAATTAACTTTCTCTCCCTTCGTTTAATTCATAATGGAATTTGAAAGCATATTCTGTGCTTTTACTAAGTTAATTTGTTGGGGTTTTTTTCCTCCTCAATTGCAACCATTAATTGAGGCTCATCTAGTATTGTTTCACGGTGGCAGAAAGTCACCTTGAGATGTGGTAAAATCTGAGGCATGATTAACTTCATAAACACACACTGAACAAACAAAACATTAATTACTAATTGTAGTGTTTTGTGTTGCTAATTATCTGTATTATCTTTTTTATTTACTCGGCCACTTTTCTAAATCTACATTATTATTTAAACAAATCAGACATATTAGAATGGAAAGTTCACTTTTTGTTACATTTCTTTTTGCTTTTTTTACTTTTAAAGGAGCAATATAGGGTCAGGAACACAAACATGTATTCCTGACCCTTTAGGGTTAAAACCACCATCTAGCCACCCTGGTCCCCTCATGCCTCCCTAAATATAGTAAATCTTACCTGTATTCAAGTCTGCAGCTTTATTCATGCTGTATTCATGTTTTGTGCCTGTTTCCTTTAGACCTGCCCACTGCCAGCAGAAGTGGTAGCCTGATCTAATCACAATGCTTCCCCATAGAATTTGCTGAGACTGACAAAGAGGCAGATCAGGGGCAGAGCCAGCACAATTCAAACACATCCCTGGCCAATCAGCATCTCTTCATAGAGATGAATTGAATCAATTAATCTCTACAAGGAAAGTTCAGTGTCTGCATGCAGAGGGTGGAGACACTCAATGTTTGGATGCATTTTAGACAGCCATGACACAGGAAGGATCTCTAACAGACATCTGAGGAGTGACCAGTGAAGTTATCACTAGGCTGTAATATAAACAATGCATTTTCTCTGAAAAGACAGTGTTTACAGCAAAAAGCCTGAAGGTAATGATTCTACTCACCAGAACAAATTCAATAAGCTGTAGTTGTTCTGGTGACTATAGTGTCCCTTTAACATTGTTGGGATGCATGCAATGATAGTTAAATGCCTCCTTTGTCAAGTTATCTTACACAAACTGGAAGGAGGCAAAAAATTTTATCAGTAAGGTTAACATAAAAAAAGAGACAGAAAAAAGGGGTTTTGAAGCTGTGTAATAGAGAGTGTATGGGAAGCAATGCAAATAGGAAAAATTGGGGTGAATGGGAATCCACAAATATTAAAATAGAGCAATACAAAGATGCATATATTGAGGGACACTATTGTTAAAATATTTTGTGTCCCTGTAGTTTATATTGTTATGCATTTAATAGTTGTGTGATAATTATTTTTTAAAATATACTATATTTCATAAAGGGGTCTTTTAATTAATAACAAGTTGTGATGACTTTAGAACCTTCTTGTAAAATGTAGACCAAGACAGCATAGTTGAAAATATACCTAGTTCTGTGGCACTGGAAATGCTTTCTAACTTGGTTAACTTGTCCAAATGTAGGCTCAAAGATCATTACAGCCCACTGTTTGGTAAATAGACCACAGTACTGTTGATTAGAAACATATTGACAGGCACAGAGCATCACATGATGTAAAAAGTGATGAGGGAATTCCAGAGACTGTGTATTTTGTTGCTTGACCTCATTGTCTCAGAAAATGGTATTGTTCTCTGTTCAATTACCCAAAGCTGTAATACAACTTGCTGTTTTATTTTAAGTGAAGTGAATTTTCCCTCAGAGACTGTGGTTACCAAATGAGAAAAACTATTAAAATTACTGCTAATCCACACAGGAGTTAGTAAATAGACTCCAGTCATTGCTATAATGTTTTCCCCAAAGCAAAAGTGTTAAGTCAGCTAACTTCACTCAATAAAATAAATGTTGTTTTGCAACGGGCCTCTGACGTATGTGGAAACATGTGGTGTTTGTAGACTTCAGGGAAGATTCCATAAAATTCCCACATCAATATCATGATTGCAGCAGAGCAGCATGGATCCTTTCAGAGGTTCTATTGCAAAGTTCCCAGTATGGTTAACATCACTTTCCAGTGTTAAAATGGTGTAAGACTTCATTGTCAACATATGTAATAGAGTTCAGCCAAACTGATAATATGAAACTTTACACATTGTGATTTTTGCATGCATTTTATGTGGTACAAATATTTTGGTCAGATATTATTATATATATAATGTCCACATCTAGCAATACAAACAGAATTTGTCAAGATATTTCACCCTGTGGTTACCGGTTCTAAGGCAGTCAGATTACTACTATGCTAACCTGTCGATAGTATATATATATATATATATATGTGTGTGTTTAAATCCCAGCTTTAAATATCCCCGTCAGATCAACTCACCAGTATTTGTTATATCAATAATATGAGAGTAACACGAATAAAGGTCCGCTAGGGAACCAGGGCAATCTGACGACAAGTGGGCTACTGGAACAACCATTCCTGGACACGAAGTGAGAACCTAGACCTGCTTGACTGCTATTACAACAGCAAACTCTGAGGGGCTACATGAAACATATGTGTATGAGAGACCTTCATTTACCCTAACATCAAAACAGCTAGTTACAGAACATGTGGACATTGCCAAGAGGAAGCTAGTGTCACAACTAGAATTAAAAGGACTACACAAAACATCATACATAAGGAGGAAGAAATTCCCATACCTACACTCATACTTACAGAGGGCTGCAACCTGAATCTCTGCACAAAGATGGCATAACAACAGATATGTAAAGATGATCATAGAAAAGCTAGTCCTTGACACATGGATGGCAACCATGGGAAAAAGGCAGGGAGTATAGCAACATCCAAATATCTTAAGAGAATCAGACAGGTTCTAAAGTCCCAGAGCATTAGCAAGAATAGGATCCAAGTCATCAACGCCAGTTATCTGATACCCAGCTAGAAAAATAACCTGGCAAAGAGAAGAGCTGGTCACAATGGATGTTAGAACCCAGAATTACTCACTATGAATGGAGGATTCCTCAGGATATCCAGTTCACCAGCCAGAAGGAAGGAGTTCAGGGGCCTGATGGGTGTCAAGACCACACTCCTGGCTGAAACGCTGAGCATCCAAAAGTACATTGCGAAGTTGATGTATTGCTAAGCACTCAGCACTCAGCACCAGATCAATAAAAGCAGGGGTCTAACACACCAGACAATACCCAAGATGTAACATGTGCAAAGAAGCCTCTGAGACAATTCAGCACATAGTAGCTGTATGCAAGATGTTAGCTGTGATTGTATGCTGAAATATCTACTCAGAATACAGGCTGTACTTGCCTGAACAGAACAGATGAAAAATACCACAAAGAGTAGTTAAGTATTACAGGACTAAGCAAGTAACCTGACGTGGACATTGTGACCATCAGTGGATGTGTCCATACCCATTGACTATAATATCAGGAAGAAGGAACATGAGAAGGTGAACAAATACCAAGGACTGAAAGAGGAGCTAGCAAGGATGTGGAAAGTGAAGGCAGTAGTAGTCCCAGTTGTGATAGGAGCACTCAGATTGCTGTCCAGAAGAGGAACAGCTCAGATATTGCACACAACCCTCAGGCTTCCAGGCCTCTGGTAGAGGACCTGAGAATGAGGAAAACACACAAAGAAATATATACTCCGCTCAGGAGGGGCGAGAAAATTATTGTGTGAAAAGCACACTTTTGGACTATAGCAGTCATGAGTGTTGGATTGGGATTTCTCAAACTTTGAGGCACAGTTATCCAGGAGTTTCTTCTTTCTCTAGGTAATGACTGGCTAGCGCCTGGTGGATATTGTAGTCTCACAACAATGTTAGTGTCTGCACTTATAAGCAGATCAACCAAGGTATTGTTGGCAAACATCGGCACTCTAGATGTTGTGAACTACATCTACCCTGATGCTTTGCTAGCATAATCACTGTAGTTGCATTATTGGAGATGTACTCCACAACATCTTGTCTGTTAAAAGTTGCCTACACCTGATATAGGATCATTTTCTCCACTAGGTACCAAAAGGTAGATCCCCAACTTTTATTCCCATTATGGTTTGCCAGGAAAGGGAAAAACAAGTGAAAAATATTAATCCTGGCTTTTCTTTCTCTCAGAAACAGATGCAGACAGATCCACACAAACTGGACTTTGGCCTGAAGCCTGAGTTTCTGAGCAGGCCACCCGGCCCTAGCCTTTTTGGATCCATTCATCACCATCCACATCCCCACGATTTGGCGCGTCCTTCAACACTTTTCTCTGCTGCTGGTGAGTATAAATATAAGTGCAGGGTGGACTATAAATTTCATACAACTTGGTGAGAAAGAGCTACATATGATTCCATCACCTGATTTTCTTTTTTACAGAGTCACATCCCTTTCTGTCTATGCATAATCTTCTCAGATGAGTTAGTGAGTTGTTTGGTAGTGGTCCATTAGTTTCCACCAGTGCAATATCCAATGTTCACAATGCTATAGATGTAGACTCCAGTAAACTGTCACCACACTAACACTGCAGACTATGGAGCAAACACTGTGAAGTCTAAATCCTTATAATTTATAAACCCCAGTGTATTTGTGTGTGTGTGTGTGTCAGTCAACATGTATGTATTTCTCTGACAGCGTGTGTATGTGTCTGACAGTGTCTGTGTATGCCAGTGTTCATTTGTGTGTGACTGTGACAGTGACAGTGTGTGTGTATCTGCCAGCATGTATATGTATGTATGTGTCTGACTGTGTGTTGCTGGCAATGTATGCATGTCTGTCATCATGACATCAGATACAGGGTTTTTTTGTATATGTGTAAGTGTGTATATATATATCTGGCATTGTGTATCTGTGCGTGCCTGAGAATGTGAGTCGGTGTGTGGCAGTGAAGATCTGTGTGTTTTTTTGTATTTGTATTAGCGAATATCTGTTCATATATGTGTACACGCATGAACGTGTGTATAGGTGTCCGTTTATCAGAGTGTGTGTATACGTGCATGTATCAGTGTTTATATGTGTGTGCATGTATTACTATGTGTGTGTCCAAAGAAGCAACATGGCTACAATATGGGTGATATGGTATAGGCAACATCATAACAATGTGACAACATGTATTATAATTATACACTGCACATATATTTATTTTCAACACAGTTTTTCTTTTTCTGTAACGTGATAATTTGAGAAATGATATTTCAGTTTTTCTGTCCAACCAAAAATGCTTTGTTTTCATTTGATGTGCCTTCTATGCATACTGAAACAAAAAATACATTTAAACATGTGTTTTTTTTTGCAAACCGCTTGGTAGTGAAGTGGATATAAACCAAAACTAATGACGCATTTCTCCAAGGTTACTATTAATTTTCAAACCAGCTTCTTTCACTATAACAATTTCATTAAATAGTATGATGTTTCAGGTTAGTGATAGCCAGTAGTTTATATCTCCAGTTCTGTGAACTAAGAGAGTGATCGTTGTGAAATAGGCAAATATGAGTATAATGGGTCAGTACTTTTAATTTTGATTAACTTTATTTAAAGTTCAATGTTATTTTTATTTTTTTGCTCTTGTTGTCAAAAGTACATTGTAAAAGAGGAGATACTTCGTCACAAAATGAGAGTATTACCATATTTGGGACTATTTTAGCTAATTTTAAAGAATCTTTATATAATGTGACATACTCAACACTGTGATTTGCACATAAATTTAATTTTTTTTATAGTTGAGATTCTTTCTCTTTTAAAAGCCGTTTCTATGTATGTTAGTTACATTGCCCCGACTAACATATTTTCAATTGTCTTTCATAAAATAAATGGAATGTGAGGCTGTAATTTTGCCTAAGGCATCATGTACCGTTGCACTTACTCTGCACATAGGTTCCTAATCAATAACAAGCGTAGCTTTGGATTTGGAATATTTAACCTTTTTATAATAGAGGTCATTCAAGGAACATACTCGTCAAATAAAGAAGACACATTTACAATCAACAAGCTCTGCTCTGTTCAAGCGCCACTGAAATGTCTTGGGGTTATGTTTAAAGATCATTTTCCTGCACAAAATTCTAAGTGTGGAACAATCTGCATGGACATTCTGTGGATTTCAATGCCAGTTTCTTATCATTTAGAACTGTGTAGCACAGAACCTCATGATGTTAATTATATTCTGTTTATACATTTTTCCTCTAGGTGGAGCACATCCTGCTGCTGCACCTTTTGGTCCTCCGCCTCATCACAGCAATTTCCTTAATCCTTCTGCACACCTTGGTAATTAATATGTTTATTAATGTGTTTGAAAAGTGACTGCTCATTTAAAGAATGTTTGTGATATTTCTTTAAAGATTAACCTATTTTACCTGATAGATACCTTAAAGGGCCTGCTGCCTTGGTCTATGAAAATTATTGTGGACATGTGCATCAGTGAAGTTCTCATCTGTGGAACCAGAAGTAGATATGCTGAATTTATTACATTAATAAAAAAAAATAAACCCATTGATCATCTTCATGCTTAATTATTAAATTAATGCATGTGCCAGTTGGACTGGCCAAAAAAACAACAGAGAACAAATGAAAGCTGGTTTATTTATTGTAAGAAGGCACATCATAATGGACTGCATAAAAAAAAAATAATAATAATAAAATATATATATATATATATATATATATACATATATCACTTAAAGTGAAACTGTTATCTTTTTAATCCTAATATTCAATTTATTTTATTGCTTTAACTAAGCCTTTACCATGATAGCTTCATATTTTTATCCTTTAATTTTTACATGCTATTTAATTCAGTTTTGGCTCCTCTCCTTTATTTTACTGTTTCTTAAAAAAACAACCGCTACCCCTCTGGCCACACTTAGTACCTATTTTAATTTTCTTCTTGATTGGTGGTACCGCACTATTACTCCCCTTCCACCACTACATGCAGAGCATCACCATCATTCATGTTTCGTGAAGGAACTTTATTTCTCCTAACACATTCCCACTGTTCCACACTTTCAAACTATGATAGTTATGATAGATTAGTTTCTACTCATGCCAAAGTGTATACATATTTAATTATTTAAGGAAATTGCAGATAATAAGGTGTGCCTACCATATTGGGGTTTGAAGGCCAAAGTAAACAAGATACAATACAAGTCACAACTTAGTAAAAAGGGCCCACTTGTGGAGCCAAAATTCAATGCAGAGCCACTCAAACAGACGATTTGGGGCTCTTGTCCCTTTTTCAATATCTAAATGCCCTTCAAGGCATTTCAATATCCTTGAATGGCATGTTTACATTGAAAAAAGGACAGGAGTCCTGAATTGTCTGATGTGCTCTTCATTAAATGTGGGTTTCACAAGTTGGACAATAAGTTGCACATTGTGTTGTATCTAGTTCACTTGCCTTATGTTGCTGCTGACCCTAGCGGTCTTTACACATATGCTACACTTGGTCATTTTGATTTTAGTTTTATATTGGCACTCAGTGACCAATGATCTAACTTTTTGATAATACAAATAAGGTGTGTGTGGCATACCAACCACCAGTAATGTATGCCAGGCTAACTTACGTTTTGTGGGTGGGATGTCTGATATGCAAATAATATATAGGTTCACTCTGTAATGGCACAAGTCAAAAAAAACTATTTTAAGCCCTGAGTGGGGATTTACTGAAGGACAAGCTGTAGAGTTTCCCTAAGCTTCTGTCTATTCTCAGAGTTTTCATATTCTCTGTTTTAGCTCGAAAGACGAGTTTTGCCTTACTTTGGCCAAATGGTGGTTAGCTTCTTGTTTAAAATTTTTTTGAAAGGAGAGGCCAAAATTCACAAGAAAACTTTAGTAAAACTGAAATGTAAAAATGTAAAGGAAAGAAAGGTGCAATAGCAAAGGAATAGTTAAAACAATAAAACAAATGTAAAAAATATAATAAAACTACCATTTAACATCTTTGTCCTGTGTAGATTGAAGTTGAAATGAAAGTAGTATATAATGTAAGTGCATGTTTGCATAAAAGAATGGAGTCACTCATACAGAGTTATAGATTCAGGTGAGAATTGTAGAGAACTAGAAAGGAAATTATAAAAGTGGACATTTCACAAATACCTCGTAAGGTCTTAAAATGAAAAGTACTGAATAGAGAGGAACCTTCCAGCAAATTATAGAAGTCATTCCTCACTTTAGAATAGGGAAATTGAAGCAGGAGTTGCAGAAGCTCACGGGGCTCTGCAATTAAGGGGTAATGGTTAAAGTATCAAAATAAATTTGTGAATGCAGAAAACCCAATATGTACACATTATGATATTTGCGGATAAATTGTTTTTACTGCATTTACTATTTGTTTAGAATTTTTACCCTACTTTCCTTCTTTTCTATCCCCCTTGTTGCTCTACTCTACTTTACTATATCCTTTCCTTATCTTTTTTTTTTTATCAGTACCATGGTAGTCAAGCCAAACATACTGAGTTTCAATTTGTGAACAGCTGGGTAGATATGTGCTGTCTACCTTACACATTTAATTGTCCAGAATTAATACTCACATATGGAAGTTATAGAATACTGTTCTCAGTTATTTTAAGGAAGTTTGTAGCATCAGCAAATAGGAAAAGCTAAAGGTCAAAAGCTTAAGTTCATTTTAATGCCTTCTCAATGGCTGGTATGTTCATAGTGTTGACACAAACAGCGTGATGTGTAATCTTAGATGTGTAAGGTACGCTGATCATAGTTTATTCTACTGTGGAAGCAGACTTGACAACCATCATTTCCCTTGTTTATGACTTATCTTAATTTTCGCTTATATATTTCATTTTGTAGAGCCTTTTAACCGACCATCAACATTCAGCGGTCTTGGTTCAGTTGGTGGAAATGCTTTTGGGGGATTGGGAAACCCTTCAGTCAGTGAGTATAGATTATTATGGTTTCTTTATTTAAAGAAATGGAAACTTGCAGAGTTATTCAGTATAGAGAGAATTGTCAGGAATTCATAGTGAATTTCAAATGTAAGGCCAATGATGCCCAACTGGAAAAATTCTCCCAAGTCAGCTTTGCTTCAAGTTTGGCTAGTTTAGCCTTACATTTACAATTCTTTGAATTCCCAACTATTCTCACTTTAGTGAATGACCCTGTTTGTGAATGGGGATCAATCGAAAAATTATTGCTTTTTCCAAAATCAGTCACAGAAAAGGTCAAAGTATTAAAAGACATTTACATTCTTAAATATGTCTAGACAGTTTAGCATTTATTTCCTATACTAGGTATTATGGAGAACTAACAGCAAAATGTAAAATGTTTGGCCAAAAAAGTGCAAACATTTTAATTAGAAAAATTTGCCAAACACACTTTATCAATGTTCTACAGTTCTTGCTTTTGGTAAATAAAATCCAGCAAGTTATTAACATACGTGTGACATGACTTTATTGAACTGGCAATTTGGTTTGTTAATCTGTTGTCTTATTAAGTGTTTTATTTCTGATTTGCAAATCAGCAGGGTGTAAAATGTCCAGTTATTACAACAGGCTAGTTAATTGTAGAGGGAAATGAAATTCTGGGTCACGTGACTATGGGGGTAAATTCACAGACTTTTTATTATAAAAACTAATTTTGGGTAAATTCACAATTACAGGGTCTGTAGTGTATAGTACCAACCGACTGCATTTGGAAATAATCTCTGTAGGTTTAACCTATATAAATTATACTAAGTGCATTTGAACTCAGTAGATAACAAGGGACATTGCTTTGAACTCAGCAGAGTCACAACTGCTGAGATGTCTCACTTAGCACCTATAAGGACCCCTGCACAGTTGCACTGTGGCTAATAGATATTCCTACAGCAATGACAAGAGTTACCTTTATCCAAATCATGTATTTGTGAATACATTTGTATGTGCTGTGAAAAGAGTTAACAACCCAGTTGCTTACCGCCCAAATTGGTATGAGGTATGAATTGCATTTGCATCACTGGTGACACCGATAATGGGCAGGCTTGCCTACTAAAGTGGGTGTATCAGCTTGGCATGAAGCTGCCTGTCTAACAAACAGCCTCCTGGGGCCTCTACCTCCTGGACTGGTCCTTGTGCCAGCTTCACAGCATTAGCCCTAGTAATAATGGGCATTGCTACAAAGGAACCCGGTCAGCACCGTGGCGATTAATTGCGCGACCAGGTCCCCGTAGTATGGGATACTGGGAGGAAGTGATGGATAGACAGACATTTCCTCCCAGCTTCATATAGAAAATGCCACGCTGGAGGGAGAGAGGCAGCAGCCGGCAATGAGCAGCTCCCCCCCACACACCAGCCTCAGTCAGCAAGTCACCCTCCTGCAGACAACAGGTATGCTAACACGAGGGTGACTGCAAATATAAAAAATGGCATGTGTGTGTATTTGACAGTGTGTGTGTGTGTGTGTATATACATCTGTGTTAAATCTTTGTGTCATTGTGTGTATTTGAGTGTGTGTATTAATGTGTCACTGTGTGTATCTGAGTGTGTGCATCTGTGTGTCAGTGTTTGTGCCACTGTTTGTATCTAAGTGTGTGTATGTGCCATTGTGTTACTGTGTTTATGTGTCACTGTGTTTACCTGTGTCAGTGTGTATCTGAGTGTCACTGTGTGTATCTTTCAGTATGTGTGTGTATAGGTGTGTGTGTGTATGTAGCAATGTGTGTATGTGCCTGTGTATCTTTCAGTGTATCTGTGTGTCAGTGTGCTTGTGTGTGTATCTGTGTGCCACTATGTGCCAGTGTGTGTGTGTGCCAGTGTGTGTATCTGTGTGTCAGATTATTCATACACACTCACACACAGATACATACACTGGCACATACAAACACAGATACACACACCTTCATACACAAACACACACCGGCACATTTAAACACACATACACACTTTGACACACAGATACACACACTTTGACACACAGATACATACCCACACACACACACACAGATGTACACTGTGTGTCAAGGTGTGTGTATCTGTGTGTCAGATACATACACACACAACGATAAACATTGACACACAGATACACACACTAGCACATACAAAGACAGATACACACACCTTGACATACAGACACACACCTTGACATACAGAAAAAAAGGTTTATGCAACGGCCCTTTTTAATTTTTTTATTTTTTTTTACGGTGGGGAGGAGGGGTTTCACGATGTTGATACACTAAGTCAAAGGGTTCCGTGGGAAAAATTAATTGGGAACTACTGGCCTAGTGTATTGTTTAACAACCAGCAAGCAGGTGCATGTATTAAAAATAATGACAGAAATGACTGTCAGGGTTACTCACTAAAGTGTGTTACCAGGGTGACTTTAAAATAAATTAAAAATTTTAGGCCAAATTTGAAAACTTCTACAACTCAGCTTTTATATTAAGTTATTTTGCCATATAATTGGAAATTTCCTTTGAATTCCACACAAATAATACTTTAGTGAAGATCTCCAATAATAAAATATGCTTTTCTACTTTTAATTAGCAGACTTATTCACTAAAGTGTATTTAAACTTGTAGTGAATTAAAATTTAAATGACATTGTACAAGAAAAATTATCCAGATCAACTATAATCATAGCTTGACTGTTAGCCATTTGGATATACATTATCTGTTTAGTCTTTTATTTATGTTTTGGATAGCAAATAATTATTAATGTAGTATAGATAGAGGTATTTATAAAGTTTGCTTCTGATACTGAAATGAGCTGTTTTAAAGACAGACTTATAAAAAATGTATTTCATGATTTTTTTTTAATGATTTTATTGCAGTACTGCAATGTTATTTTCTCTAAGTATCCCAAGGAAAGTCACTATAATACTAGAGAGTTCAGGCTTAAACCTACTTCTTAATCTTAAAATATAACTTACACTATGGTGTAATATGATCATACTATTTAAATAATTACCTGTAGCATGTTCATGACTAGTTTTTGCTTGGCGGGACACTCAGCACCATAACCACATCAGATAATCAAAGTTTTTTTCTGTTGTTGTTTTGTTGTTGTTGTTGTTGTTGTTGCCATGGTCCTTTTCCAACACCTTTACATTTGACAAATGTGTCAAACTGCCAAACCATTCCTAAAAATGGACCCCATATCTTACCTTTGATGCCCTGTCAATGAAATAGTAGAGACTTACACCTCAGCACACTTTAAGCCCACATCTGCATGTAGAACCAATCATCAGAGAGAAAGCAATAGTCTTTTGCTCATGGAATCAGCACTTCATTGTCACTGCTGACCTACTAAATCAATGGTATGAATTGATTTGTGACCTGGGAAGTGTCATTCCTGGCTATGTGACTGACAGGACTTATCCGCAGCATTCCAAGCTCTACTTTCAAGCCCTATATTGTCAGTTTGACAAATTTGTCAAGTGAAAGTGGGCAAGTATAGGGTCAACCAACAAGCTACAGTGGTTACAATAAATAACGTGTTCAGACATTTTCTTAAGGTGCTTATAATGCAGGGCAATAATGAGATGAAGGAATTCAAGCCAGAACCATTTTTTTTGTTGGAGAGGCTCTATTTATTTGTTTAATCATATCATATAATATACACTGCGGGTCAGTAGCATGATTATACTATTTAAATAAATTATTCTTGTATTATTATATTATTAACTTGTATTCTAATTTGTTCTTTCTTAAAGTGTAAGTTTTTTTAAACCGGAATTGTGGAGAATTGACAAGGTTCTAGCAAATTGTAGGCGCCAGAATAGCTAATTGGAAAAAGCCAAGTATTTTTCCAAATCAGGTCTTTTTGGCAAAAATTTTTTACTTCCCTTGTCAATTTCCACACTTGCATGTTTAATAAATAAATATTTTTTGTGCACATTGTACATTCCAATATTAAAATAATATAGAAATGTTGTAGATATAAGCTAGGGCACCATGCGCAGTAGCCTTGATTTGCAATTTTATAGTTTATCAAGGGTTTTATATTTGCTGTTGGACTTGTAAAAAGTACAGAGAGATGTGTCTGTCATATTTTCTGAAAGTGTATGTAATGGATTCTAGCGCCAGATAACTTTGCAATGCTTTATATGTGAAATAGATAAAACATCTCTCAGTTAAAAAAAATCTGAAGAAAATTATTTCAGTACAAATTTGTGATTCCAATGAAACATTCACTGTATCCAAATCAAAGGTGCAATCAAGTTAAAAATACTTTAAAATAATGAAACCGTCTGCATCCATATTACATGCTGACCCAAACGTAATCCTAAGTATATATTTGTCAAATTTTCTAGTCATGTACGAACGTACACTGAGATAACATTGTATGTATCTTCATTATATTGCTTAAGTGAAAATGCACAATAGATAGGACTATAGTCATTTTTCTTTTGTCTTTTTTCCTAAGAAACAACCAGATCCTTGAACCTCTCCCTCATTATGGGTCAGTACCACCAACATTTACATTTTCTGTCAGCTTTCACTATTGCTGAGGGATTTTGTGATTTTCTGTGCTGTACTATAGGTATTGTCTTGTTAATTTGATGTTTCTCTTTTTTTAGCTTCCAACTCAATGTTTAGCCACAAAGATGGGCCCAACATGCAGAACTTCAGCAATCCACACGAGCCATGGAATCGACTTCATCGAACACCGCCTTCATTCCCCACCCCTCCTCCATGGCTGAAACCTGGTGATCCTGAACGCAGTTCCTCAGCAACAGCTCACGAGCGAGAATTAGACAAGAGAGAATCATCAGCTAAAGATGATAAGGAGAGGTGTGTAAGGTACAGTGTTCATTCTTTGCTACTATTTAGAAGTTAAACATATATCTCAATTCTAGCAAGCTTAATAATGTAATTAACCACATACATTAAGGACAGTGGGAAAACAGGGATACTTTTTTTTTTTTTTTTTTTTTTTAATAGCCAGAAATTAATTGCTAGCTTCTGTGAGGCTCCCATGATGCAATACATTGCTGTCATTCTAGTTTATGCAAAAATAAAAAATACTGCCATAAAATAAATAATGTATCATATAGTTAAATAATTTTTCTAAAATAAATGTTTTTCTGGCAAATTGAGAATATAAAATTAGTTTGAAAATTGAATTAGCATGTGATATAATTGTCTGAATTCTTTGCATTTCCTAAATATTTATATTTTTTTCTTTTTAATTTGAAGAGACCCAAATTGACTTTCACATGTATCATGTGTTATAAGCTGTGGTCTACACTCTCTAGTCTAGATAGTATTACTGGGGCGATTACAAGGCATGCAAAAGTCCCCACACAAACATAGATATACAAGCACACAGTTACAGACACATGCTCACAAATATATACTCTCTCATACAGGCACGCACAAATCTATATTCAGTCATCCATTCAAACATACTAATACATTATCCACCCTCATATCCCCTGTTGCTTGCTTTTGCCAGGGGTGAAGATAGAGGCAGAAGGGCTCCAGTCTTCCATCCATGATTAGAAGTAGAGAAGAAGAGGAACTATTCATCAGGCCCTTCCTTCCATACTCCATATTATAGAGGCAGTAGTCACCATGATATGAACTTTAATCCTGACACTCTTCCCTTCTGAACATGCCTAAGCTCTCCAGTATTTACTTTCTTATGGCCAAAGATCTCCTGCTCTCCTGAGACAAATTGAAAAAGCTAATTAGGTCCTTATGTATCTTTGTTACTAAATTTAGCTCAACTCAGTTTCTCTTGTGTGCCACTAGAATATTAAGGATCGTTTTGTTATACACGACTCATGTACTTTATGTTCTTAAATCTTTTTATTGTTGTTAAAATGACTAACTTTCTAATCTTTCACAGAGAAAGTATTGAGAAACGGCACTCAAGTCACTCCTCACCAGCATCTCTAAACCAAGTAAATTCTTTGGGTCATAGCCGTAGTTTATCTGAGCAAAACAGAAGTCATTTAAATAACGAAGTACGGGAAAAGGAAAAGCCAAAAGAACGTGAGAGGGATCACTCAGATTCATGGAAAGAGGCAAATGTGGAAGAGCTGAAAACAAAAGACAATCATATTTCAGAAAAAGAAAATCTTGTTCATGAAAGCCGTGCTGTTGAGGAAGCTAAACAGTTATCACGGGTGCCTTCACCCTATGTTAGACCTCCTGTAATGGAAAGCACTAGGCCTAGCAGTACCTCTAATAGAGAAATTGACAGAAAGAATGAAACATTTGATACCCAAAAGAAAAGCAATGATGTGAAAGTAAAAGAAGAACGAAAAGAAGATCATGATGTAATTGTGGCCGAAACACCTCCAATCCACAGGTCTTCTGAACAGCCTCCACCAATATCTACAGCAAACGTCCATCCAGGTCACTTAGCATCAATGCCAATGGCAGTGGGTGTAACTGGGATGCATCCAATGAACAGCATTGGTGGACTAGACAGGACTCGTATGATGGCACCTTTTATGGGAATAAGCCCCATCCCAGGTGGTGAACGTTTCCCCTACCCTTCATTTCACTGGGATCCAATGCGGGATCCTCTGAGAGACCCTTATCGAGGATTAGACATTCATAGAAGGGATCCACTTACAAGAGATTTCTTGTTACGCAATGATCCACTTCACCGTCTTGCTGCTCCTAGATTATATGAACCTGACAGATCTTTTAGGGACAGAGAGCCTCATGATTACAACCATCACCATCATCATCTTTCAGTTGACCCACGTAGGGAACATGAAAGAGCTAGTCAGTTGGAAGAGAGAGAAAGACTGCACATGCTTCGGGAGGACTATGAGCATGCCCGCCTACATGCAGTTCATCAAGGTGCTTTGGATGGTCACCTGCCTCATCCAAGTTTAATTACTCCTGGACTTCCCAGCATGCACTATCCCAGGGTCAGTCCTACTGCAGCACATCAAAACGGACTCCTTAATAAGACTCCGCCAACTGCTGCACTAAGTGCCCCCCCTCCACTTATTTCTACATTGGGAGGGCGATCAGGTTCACCCAGAAGGACTACCCCATTGTCCACAGAGATAAGAGACAGACCTCCTTCCCACACGCTGAAAGATATTGAAGCACGATAATTTTAAAAAATTAAGAACTTGTGTATAACAGGACACAAAGTCTGATTTAAATACAAATCAGCGCAAGACTTAACATATAATCTTTGTACAAATGTAAAGTCTCTTAAGAGCAATGATTTTCACTTTTTGTATAATATATGTTACAGATTTCCAAATCTTTTAGCCAATTCAAATGTTTGTGTCTTCAATCGTTTTATTTTACTAATGTAAAGCATTTGGTTGGAACAAGAAGAAATAATTCACCATAACTGTTTGGACTGAATCGGACTTATGATATCAGAAGGCGATGTAAATATGTATGTGTACAAAAAATACATTTGCTTCATTGAGTAATGGTTCATATATGCAAAAGGGTAGGATGAAAGCTTTACTGTGTACAAATGTAAATAGGTACAATGAAATTACATAATACAATAATTCTTCTTCAACTGTGCAGTTTGAAAACTTACTATTTAAGAACACAGTCTGCTTATGCTGTGTTTTGTATATTCTTAGACAACTAAACCCCTCAACTATGCAATTAACATGGAGGCTTTCCACTAAAGCCTTTATGACACTAAGGAGCTTTTCCAACACTTACACAATTATTAAAGTCATATTTTCCCTATGAGAATCAAGAATGTTACGACACTTTTCTTTCTATTTTATTTTATCTTCTCTCATTAAGTTTGGGTTCAGTCCCCATATTTAAGGATTTAACTGGAAGGTTGTTTTAACTCTTATCATAGCTTCCACCTTTATAGGTAACTCCCAAACTGAGCGTACCTTCTAAATATACATCCTCCAATATACTATCAGCTGAGTGGACATATGCAATATGGATGACGGACCAGGTTTGGGATGATTTCTATAACAATGTGACAAATGGGTTTGTCATGTGGCATCTCCCTAACTTGGCCAGTTCATGAAAACACTGTAGTCATCTAGCAGAACAGTTAATAAATCAGGTTAGCTACACTCCATATTAAGATCTATCGTTTCCTAGTTATACTTTTTTTTTTTATTTGATTTTTTTTAGTCTGTGTTGCGCTCATTTCCAGAGTTCATTAATTTGGCTTGGTAAGTGTTTGCATTTTTTTGATCAGAGAGGATATGACTTTATCAGAAAAAAAAAATACTACCATACACATTTGGTTTACTGGGTTGTAAAATACATGTATTTAATAAAAATTGTTCCTTGGTCTTCTAGTGTATTAAAGTGATATCTTAAGTTGTTACCCTGTTTTGGCAAAAAAGAGAAAAAACAATGACTAAAACACCCCAACAATTGTTTCTAATAAGCAGAGATCTATTTTAGTAGTCAACTGAAGGTTTAGTTGTGAGCTTCAGATTTTGTGAACTCCAGATGTTGTGCAGTGTTTTTTTAAGGAACAAACTCTCCCAAAAGAATATGTACACTGGAAAAGTAGTGGTAGCTTTCAGTATTGTAAAGAGATTGTTATATACAAACCTTTTTGCTGTTTATCCTGTATGTAAAAAAATCCTTTCTAGATCATATGTAAAGAGGAAAAAAGGAAATTCAAAAGGAAAAAAAATCTTAAAAGTGAAGCGACTCAATCTTCAGCATGTTCCTCATCAGCGAAGACTTGTGTTATGTAAATTGTGCCATGTTATTAAAAAATGTGAACTAAACTTCTAGGTGCTTGTTTGTCTGGAGTGCCCATCATTATTTAGGCAAGGACTCCAACGTCCGTTCTAGAATTACCTTGGCCTCCCAAAACCATACATTTCAATATCCTTTAATCCAGGTTCTTCAGCCAACTGTCTGCAAGTAATGGGACAATGATATTGATTTTCAAAGCAGTGAGAAAAGCTCTTAATGAAGAAAGGTCAGACTAGAAATGCATCTACAATATTAGACAGCATTGTTATAAGGAGAGTTTCACACTGCTTGATACATATAGGACATCAGGCTTTTAGAATTTTTACCTAAATTAAATACATTGGACAGTTCTCAGGTAAGGTATATATTTATTTATTTATTTAGTTAGTTAGTTTTGCTACCATCCAGAAAGGAAATTCTACTTTTTCAGTCGCTTATATAATATTTAGAATTATGCCTTTTTATTAAAAAAAGGCATCTCAACCATGAGAAGAATAGTTTTTGCATATTTGATTTCAAAACCGACAATTCGGCCATAGTATTTACATTTCTTTAGACAAAAGCTTCCTCTTACCTACATAGATTTCAAATATCCAGAAGCCATTCACTAAGTGGTTGGACATATTTGGATTTTGTTGGAGCTGGTGTAACATAACATGTATTGAACGTGAGATGCCTAGATCGCACATACATTTAGGATAAATGTCTATTGGCATCTCTGCTAATACAGATTACTAAAAATGTCAACAGCATGTAAAAATATCTGTTGCACACTGCTAGTGCAACCTTAAAGGACAACGTTCATCATATTTTCACTTGTGTTTTAAAAGTTTAAAAATGTAAATGATGCATATTGATTTTTTTAATTCACTTTGTTTATCTGGCTGAGCAGTCATGTTAGGTTAGATTGTACTGTTATATAATCAGCCGCCTCCCAACCTAAGCAGCCTGCTGCTGCAATTACTCTATGCGAACATACAGTAAAATCTGACTCACCATGGCTGCAGATAAAAAAGTGGCAATTTTCTAAAAAAGTAAATCTATATACATTAAAGACGAGCACTCGTTGTTGGCCTGTCCTGAAGTTTGGCTTATAAAAATTGCTGTAGAAAGTTGTAGGTTTAGGTCATCATGTACAGTATCTGGGCACAAATATGGAGTGAAAGAATAGTGTCCTGGCAGATAAATCTTTCCTCGACTATGTAAAAAAGTCTTATAGCAAGACGGAAGGTAAGCGGGGATTCGTGGGTTTAATGCATTTAGGAAAACAAACGAAAGGTAATGGAAAACATTCATTTTCAGAAAAGAAGAGTTAATCAGGATTTGATTTTGTGGCAAAATATAAGAGTACTAAATAATACCCCATTTAGCTAAAGATAAACTTGGCTTTTGCAGGGTTGTTAAATAAAGTGTGAATTATTTGTAAGGAATTTTAAGTGAATTATGAGTGGCTCATATATAGAATTTTAGGCTAAATCAGCCAAATGAAAATATATTTGACTTGACTTTAAAACATGTATTCCTGACCCTATAGTGTTTAACCTACCATTTAAGTGGCTTCCCTCCCCTATAGCCCCCTTAAAAGGACTTAAAACTCACCTTAATTCCAGTGCCACGCGGGTACGCTGGCACTAGCTCTACCCCTATGTGACATCATTAGAATTGCCGGGTTTTTTTTAGCCAAAAAAAAAGCATTGGATTCCATCATATGATATCATTTGATGCATATAACCTTCACTTAATTTCTGATGAAAAAGCAATTGTAAAGGGAACCTATAGTCCTGAAACTAATATCTTTTTTTGGATTGGGGGAGGACTCTATAGGTTCCTTTCTATCTCTTTCAACAATGTCTACTTTCCTTTGTTGCTAAAAAAAAAGAAACTTTAATAAACAAGGCTTGCCTCATATCCAGCACCAAGATGCCTTCTCATCAGCCACCCACTTCACCTGCTGATGTATTCTGTATTCTCAAAGAGAAGCATTGGATTGGAGGAACACATGCTGCCAAATGCTGTCCTCGTCCAATTAAATTTGTTATGAGAAGCAGTTGTTTGCAGAACCATGTTTCACATGGTTATAAATGAGGGAGAACACTCCTGACAGCCACTAGAGGTTTATTTTACTGCACCCAGACCACTTAATTTAGATGAACTGGTCTGGGTGACAATTGTCCTTTAAAGGAAAGCTCTATATGTGCAAAAAACAAACTACTATTTTGTGAGATTCTTTTTTTTGTTTATGAAACAGAACTATGTGACTGCCCAGAGTACCTGCCCCTTCTCTCTGCAGCCATCTATTCATTCTCCCATCTACCATTAGACAGATGGCAAGACACTAATGTTGGATTGCAAACAAAACATTATGTTTTGCTTTTTTTCTATTTTGCTAAATTCAGTAACATTAATTATTGAGACCTATGTATGTGAAAGTTAAAAAGGTTTGCTTTTACTTGGTCACTAGCTAGCTGGTGAGATAGCTCAGTGGGCTAAAGCATCTACATTTGAATCTGTTCAACCCAGGTTCAAATACCAGCAGGATTAATTTATATTCTGATGTCGATAAAATGGGTATCATCAAATTGGGAAATAGTAACATCCCCAGGATGTACTTGAAAACCAGAATAATCTGAATGTACATTTCCTGGTTAAATACTTTGTTATTATATATTAGTCAAATGCTTCATGAACAATTACATTACTTGAACTGGCACCAACGTCATTATTTAGTTGGTTGAGTACATCATTAAATAATCCATTCGGCATAATGTGAGTTTAGCAATTATGACTATGATTCACTGAATTTATAGTGCATTATTGTGGGCTGTCCCTCATTTACTGGCTTATATATATATTAATACAATTGCCATTTTTGTCTTGGCAACCTATTTAATATTTTTTTACAACTTCTAAACTGCATACAAAATATTTGATTGGATGCAAACTCTGAAAACACAAAATTGAAGTCTAACTATCTAGACCACGCAGTTACGCTGACTCTGTGTTTAAAAATTATGGTTGAATGTTGGGTCTCAGCACAGTCTATATGTGAATTTCATATAGTTTTTTATTTTTATTCAGTAACAGAGACTAAGGATTGCTATAAGTTTTTAAAAAAATCATTCAGTGGACACTGGAATGAATGGTTACAATATTAAGGTAACGCAGCTTTGGCTTTCATATTTATATTATACATTGAATTCATCACACCAGAAACTCCCAACTCACAGCTTACATCATGTAATTGACCTGCAACCTACACAGGTTATCTGCACTGGAGCATCTTCACATTGTTGATTGCTATAAAAGTAATGATAAGGGGGGTTGGATGTTATGATACATTAAGTAACAGAATATTTTTCCTCTACTTTATTTATTTATTTATTTATTATTTTCCATTTTAAACAAAACTGTTATATGCCATTGAAAGACCGTCAAGATGGATCAGGATGTGAGAAGCCTCTGCAACCAAGCAACATATATTATAAAAAAATATTGTAGAATTATGTAAAATGCCTCCAGTTATGAAAACATAGCTCTCAAGGTGCACAAAGCTAACCTTCATATATATCAAGAAGGTTAACTATATAAGCTGAATCTTTTGCAAACACTCCCTTTCTTTCCCACCCAGACTTTCTGTGGCTGTCCAATCACAGACTGTCTAATACAGTTTAATGAGAAGTCTTTGCATGGCAAGGCTAAACCACCTGTTATGCAGGTGCTCCACTGAGCTAAATTACCAGGAAGTAACAGAACCTGTTGTCTGATTGACAGCCAGAGGGGTGTAAGAATTTAATTTATAAAAGAGTCAATTTATATTGAAATCAACACTTTTTGTAAAATGAAAAAAAGGACAGTCTGTTCACACATAGAGCACTTCAGTAAACCAGTCCACTCTCAACGAGGGTCTTCTCTTGTTCAAGTCAGAGATGCAACTGATGTGAATGATGAGATGTTTATATCATAGTTAACCATCTGATGGCTCAAGTTATCTCTCTGCTCATGTTCTGTTATTGAAGTTTTGGTTTCACATCGCATTACAAGTTTTGGATTCACATCTCAACAAGTTTTGGATTCACACCTCATTACATTGCTCTTACAAAGTCTCTGAAAGAAGGAACTGTGCAACACTGTTTCCCCTCCTAAATGTATCAAATGCTACTTCAGGTACTTTGTCACATTGTGTCATATTTTACATGTACTACTTTCTAATAATCTATTTGTCATGTTGAAGGTACACAGAAATTGTGACGGAGCTCCTGTATTCCAACCGAGTACCTCCGCCCTGCCCACTTCCTAGCCATTTGCAGGGAAACCTGGAACGCTTCTGCCCCAGTTGCCGAAACTTGACTGGGGTCTCTCCAGACTCCAGAACTCTTCCTCCCGACCAGGCTGCAGCTCTCCTTCCAGGCAGGTATCGTCCCCTCGGCCTATTCCACTGCAGCCTTCCTTCCAGGCGTGGATTGTCCCTTCTTCCTATTCCTCTGCAGCTTTCCTTCCAGGCAGGTATTGTCTACTTTGCCTATTCCGCTGCAGCCTTCCTTCCAGGCAGGGATTGTCCCTTCTTCCTATTTCTCTGCAGCTCTCTTTCCAGGCAGGTATCATCCCCTCTGCCTATTCCTGGAGCTCGGCTTACAGTGATTATAATTATTGACCTTACAAAGGCACTTGAGGCTCTCAGGGCTAGATGGATTCTGCAACCAGCAAACAGGCCTGAAGACTCTGTAACTATGATCCCTACAAATCCACATAGGACACAAGTTCCAAAAGGAACTAACATACAAAACTCAATTTTTCTTGGGACTATTACATAGACACATTACATGTAGATTGCTGTGGCAACTTAAATAAAATACAAATAACCAAAACATAAGAGACAATATACAGCAACTTATAACACAATGACATAAGGGATGGGGTAGATAATTAACACAAAATAGCTCTCCTGCCTGCAAAATTAGCAATATGCAAATCTACCCAAATATGCAAATTAGCAAGCCTAATGCATATGCATAATAACTGCTGCTGCAACCAACAGAGGGCGCTATACTGGTTCCCTAGCCAAATACTCCTAGTTGGTAGCAAGCATCAGCAGGACAGGAGCGCACACAAACTATTAACAATAAATACATAATACTCATATATTACACACACCCTGCACCTACAATGGGCACAGGGTGACTTAAACATAGGAGTCATCCAGGGATCTAATTGAAGTGTCCATCTTATGTTCCCAGTGATGGTGACTACCGTCACAGAAATCCTCACAGCAGGCCTTTCTTCAAAAGTTATGTACGTGCAGGATAATGGGAAAAATAATTTATAAAGATGTGTAAATTTGTAATGCAAACATCAGTAGTGATTCCGAAGTACAGAATGGTCTTGCACTAGCTCTAGTTGAGCTCATGAGAACTGTCATTTCTGTCTCATTAGGGATTTCACCTTAAAACCTACAGTCCAAAAATGAAATATATATATATTTTTATTATTATATTTGTGACATTATGTTATTGTTATTATTAGAATATTTATATAGCGCCAACAAATTACATAGCGTTTTAGCATCGGTGGACTAACAAACATGTAATTGTAACCAGACAGGTTGGACACACAGGGTTGAGGGCCCTACTCAATGAGCTTACATGCTAGAGGGAGTGGGGTAAAGTGACACAAAAGATAAGGGACATATTAGGGAATTAGATTGGTAGAATAGTATTCAGTCAAGACTTAGTGTGGGGGGTTTTTCGGAGCCACTAACAGTTTCATTGATAAGCTTTTGTGAAAAAGTGAGTTTTTAATGATTTTTCGAAGGAGTGGAGACTGGGTGAGTGACAGAGTAAAAAATTAAGTACGTGGCTACTGTAAATGGACAAGACTATGTTAGAAATAGCAACTGATAAATGTCAGTTTAGCGTGAAACCTGTGAAACCTTTGAAAGACCATCAAAGAAATAACCTTTTAACCTCTGGTCACAGAAATACATGTTGTTGGTTGCTGAATAAGCAATATCGTGTTTAGCTGATGAAATCTTGTCATGTTACTTTTGTTGTAACTTCTGTCTATAAACATGTTTGCCTGACCCTTAATACACTGGTAGTAGCCCAATTTAAAACACATGGTCTGTGTATCACTGAAAGGCTCTGCCCAAACATTGGGTACAAAAGTGAGGGGCATGGAACGCTTTGCCCAGCAGTATAATTTGACCCCAACAGTGAGCGTCTAACAGAAAAGGGAAGAGAGTTCCACAGGAACAGTGTAGCCCTAGAGAAGTCTTGAATGCGCGCATCAGAGGTGGGAGTATAAACAGACGTACGTTGAGGGGAGAGTATGATGCCTACACCACCTCCTTTACAATTGTTGGGTCTGGGATTGTGGGAAAATTGTAGCCCACCAAACATAAATAGGCAGAAGTAGAGCTATCAGAGGGGGAAAGCCAGGTTTCTGAGTGTGAGTGAGTTTGACATGAAAAGGTTGTGAATGGCTGTTGATTTCAGATTGCTGCAGACAGAGTAGGCGTTCCAGAGTGCACATTGAATGTTGGTAAAGGAGGGCAAAGGGCAGGGTATTGTGATACGTTTTGTGTGGGTTTTGGTTGTCTTAGTGTGTGCAGAGGAGGTGAAGGGCCCTGGGTTGGGAGAGACATCACCAGCTGCTAAAATAAGGAGGATAGATAGTGACAGGAGGTGTGCATGGGGTCCAGGATGAGATCGATTGTGGGTAGGAGAGAGGGAGCAGACAAATGAATGTGTACTGATAAGAGGCAGCGTGTACAGCTGCTGTTTCTGCTTATCTAAAATTTGAGTGTGGCAATCTATAAATGTAATAATGAGCTTGGGGTGGGGTGGGCAGGTATCAGACTTCCTTGCAGCAGTAATGGCTGGAAAGTTTGGAAATCAGGCTGTGGAAGAAAGATATGTCAGGGTCAGATAGGCCTGCAATAAAGCTTAGGGAGGGGAATATGCATCTAAGCACAGAGATGAGGGGATGGTTATTCAAACAAAAACATTTGAGTTGAGATATGCATATATGTGCATAAAACAATTACAGACAGGGCTAATAAAACTACACTTTAGCAGTACATACAAAACATAAAAGTAAGAAAATATGCAATGCACCAAGAACGTATAAAATAAAGTAAATTTACAGGGTGGTTAAGTTATAATTAAATGATAGTGTACAGGATAGACTCTTAGTGTGGTCCTCCAGAAGGCTACCTTTGTTTATTGCAGATGATCAGCTGATGGAGCACTGACTTTCTTGCAGCAGTAATGGGGCTGGAAAGTGTGGAAATCAGGCTTTGCTTATTGCAGATGATCAGCTGATGGAGCACTGACTTTCTTGCAGCAGTAATGGGGCTGGAAAGTGTGGAAATCGGGATTTGCTTATTGCAGATGATTAGCTGATGGAACACTGACTTTCTTGCAGCAGTAATGGTGCTGGAAAGTTTGGAAATCAGGCTTTGCTTATTGCAGATGCTGACCTTATCCAAACCCTTTGCATATAAGAATTCAAATAAAATAACCCATTACTTTATTCCAAACACAGCCCTTGCATCAGCCAGACTCACATAATTTGTGGTTATAAAGCTTGAAAAAATCTCATCCAGTCAAATGCTTCTCATATAGAGGCATTGTTGGCAAAAGAAATACGCTTGGCAAGTCAAATGCCTGTCATAGAGAAACACTGAATCCAATGCTTCTCTATGAGAGGCATTGAACGCTACACTGTGCTTGCTTGCAGTGTATGTTCACAAGCAGCAAGCAGAGTGTCAGCTCAGCTCGTCATTCAATACCCACCCACCTAGCACCTACACATTATAAAAATTGCCTGCTTCATTATAGAAATTAAGGGACAAAAGCAAATAATATATAGATGTATACCCCTATACAGCCTGTATGTACATTTATATAGATGCAAATGCCTGTATATGATTCTAAATAGAATTATATGCATGCACATGACCCTATATAGAGGCACATGCCTACATATGCATCACTATAAAGGCATACACATGTGTGTCTTTGTATAGAGGCATATGCATTAATATGCTCCTGTATACAGGCATACACATGCATACATCTCTGTACAGAGGCATATGCATAAGTTTACAGGAGTATTATATAATACTGGTGAAGTTCAAATGGCAGCTTGATCACCAGATATAGAGTCTCTCTCATTTGGAAAAATGGCAGATAGAACTGAGTGGTTGGTGTAGCGCCTGAGGTGTCTTTAGAACATAGACATGTAGAAGAAGAGGAAATAAAAATTAATAGTGCAGTATGTTCGGGTCTTGTGAGATGAATAAAAATAAAAATATATACACTCACACTTTTATGGAGCTTAGATTGAGCTCCAACTTGAATGCTTGGGTAGAATAATCCCCGCCTAGGGGTATGGTGTAGTATAGATTCTGTAGGTAGTTCTTGTGATGGTGGCTTCTCTTGCCGATTAGTGAACATAATCAGAAGTATATAGTGTAGTATGCCAATACTTAATCACAGAAGTATATAAATATAAAGAATGTGCACTCATCGTGACTCCACAGGTATAATATGAAGTGGTATGATCCTCACTCAAGGATATTGTTGCTGATGATCTTTTTCCATGTACATATAAAAGAAAAAGAAAAACACAATATTGTACACCCTTAAAGTGGAGTATTCAAATTAGATTATTAAAACATACTCATATTTGGTAGCAGAGGAGGCTCTGTAATTAAGCGATTTAGGCTGCCGTGTAAAGCCTCGCGATTATGGGGGCCTCGTGGCCAGCCTAAATCACCTTAGGGCAGTGTAACATGTCGGGTCCTCAGCGAGGCCCCTCCACAGCACCTACCCGGGAGAGAGTCAGCCTCCAGTCTGCAGTTCTGCCAGGTGTCTCGCGATCTCAGCCAATCAGAGCGTTGTCACAGCAAAACTCTGACTGGAGATCGTGAGACTTACCACGTGGTCTGCAGCTCTGCACCCGGCAGAGCTGCATACCGGATAAGGAGCCCACTGGACCACCAGTGATACAGACTGCCCACTGGACCACCAGGGATACAGCCTGCCCACCGGATCACCAGGGAATCAGTTTATTATAAAGGTGACCCCCTGCCCTGTCACAGTCTCAGCTGCCCCCCCACCCCCTAACCTGCCACAGCCCCCCTACCATCTCCTGCCCATACACTACCCCTACCCCCCTGTCCTGTCACAGCCCCCCTACCACCTCCTGCCCTGTCAGAGCTCCCCCACCACCCAAACCACTGTGTGATTTTACACAGCCCCCCCACCCTATCACAGCTCCCCCTACTATGTCACAGCTTCCCAACTCTATCAGAGCCTCCTACTCTGTCACAGCCCCAACCAAACCCTGTCACCCCACACACACCCTATCACAGCCTCCCCCCACACACACACTGACACAGCCCCCAGCACACACACACACACACACTGTCACAGCCTTCTTCTTTGGAATTTTCCAGCCAGAGTGCTCTGTGTCATTTTGCACAGCGTGAGAAAGTTCTTTGGAATTTTCCCACGCTGTGTAAAATGACACAGAGCACTCTGACTGGTTAGCTTGAAATCCAGCCAATCAGAGTGCTCTGTGTCATTTTACACAGCATTTGAAAGTTCTTTAGAATTTTCCCACGCTGTGTAATTTGACTCATAACACTCTGATTGGTTACTTAATCCACCAATCAGAGTGTTATGAGTCAAATTACACAGCGTGGGAAAGTTCTTTGGAACTTTCCCACGCTGTGTAAAATGACACTGAGCACTCTGATTGGATGGATTTCAAGTTCAAGTTTATTTGGCCTTTTTTGGGGCTGAAAAAATAAGAGTTTAGAAGAAAGAAGACATCAAATGGTAAATCTATTTTTTTATATCATTTAACAATATCTTAGCTTAATTACTTCCGGTCATGTGACTAATGATGTTATTTTCAAATTTTACCTCTACATTTAACCCCTTAAGGATGCAGCTTCAAAAACTGGACTTACCCTTGAGGACACAAGCATTTTTTGAATTTTTTACTGTTTGTGTTCAATCTCCGTTTGCATTTTTCCTATTTATTGTACCAACACATGTTATATATCGTTTTTAAAAGGACAAAAAGGGCTTTGATCTGATGTGACATACACATATATAAATTCTTATTTATTATTAAAAAAATCCAAAAAATGCAAAAAAAAAGAAAAAAATATTTTTCTATCACAGTTTAGGCAATAATAACGTGTGTATAATAAGTGCAGCTTAAGGAAAGTAATTTAAAAAATATTCAATTCGTTGTTTTGATTTTCAGAGTACATAATATGCCTAGGATTTCATCTTATTTTGAAAGTTACAGGTCACAAAATACAAGGAGTAAAAATCTTTTTTAATGTGGAGCTATTTTAGAATTTGGCATGTTTGTCTTGGAAGCTTAATAGCCATCACAGAAAGCAAAATTGCCGCACAAAAGTGTATATTTATATAAAGCACACCTCACAGGCTATTTACCAAAGGATATTCTGACACTTTTTACGTAGCCATTTTGCCGCCAATCTCTGCTAAATAGTGTAGTAAAATTGTGTTTTTTTCAGATTTCTAAAATACACACATAAAACATGGATTTTTGTATATTTCATAAAGCTGATATATACTACTGCTGTAGAAAACCCTATATTGTTTTCAGCCATATCAACTGAGTAAAACGATACCCCCAATCTATGCCTTTGCCACTATCCTGTGAAGTTACAGTGCCATAGAAGAGACCTGACCATTACAGTTTTTACAAATAGAATTTTGATAAATGGATTTGATGTGTCTATATCACATTTTAGGGCATTGTAGCAGTTTGACAGTTAAAATTACCCCATAAATGCATACCATTTGTGAAAGTAGACACCACGGGCAATGTCATATGGTATATTTTGAGCTTTATTATACAGTTATGTTAGCATCAATTTCTTTCAAATTTTATCATATTGTTTTATTTTTGCATTTTTATACACACATATTGTATTTTAGTGGTTAATTTTGGAAACTTGATATATGTTACTGTGAATTAAATCACTAAATTATTCTCAGCTATATTACCTGAGTACAAAATGACACCCTTTGTACACCTTAGCCAGGTTTTTGTGAAAAAATACAGGGCTAAAATCATACCAGGTCCATTACAGTTTTTTTTAAATGCCAAATTGACGAATGGTCATTGTTTCATTTTGGGGCATTTTAGTCGCTCATATATTTAAATTACGCCACCAATGCATACCATTTACAAAAGTGGACACCATGGGGACCCTCACATAAAATATTATAAGCTTTATTCAAGTGACATTTTGTTTCAAAGTTTGTGGTATTCATTTTTATTTTAACATTTTTACATACACAGTATTTTTGATGCTTATTTTTTTAAATCTCGTGTGTCCCACTGTCATACAATTATCTTAGCTGTACACAGCAACATCTTCTCAGTACAAATATACCCCATATGTATATCTTTGGAAAGTAGCGATCTTAATCTTAATCCCAATCTAAATCCCTAATCCTAAACCAATCCCTAATTCTAAACCAAATCCTAACTCCAAATCTAACCCTCAATCTAATAATAAACCCTTACCACAATCCTAACCCATAACGTAATCCCATGTGTAACCCTAATTATAACCTTAATCCTAATCTCAATCCTAACTTTAGCAATAGTGTTAAAATGATTCCCCATGTTGGTGTCAGCATAAGAATTCCCTTGCTATATTCAGCAAGGGATGCCCGTGCTGACCCTAATCCTAATCTGAACCATAATCTGAATCCTAATCTGAAACATAATCCCAATACTACAATTAATTATAAACCTAATCTTAAACATAAATTTAATAATAAACCCAATAATAAACCTGATAATAAATCTAGTATTTATGCTAAACCAAATAATAATCATTAATTGTAATCCTTAATTTAATCTTAATCCCAAAGGTTTCCCTCTACTAATATCAGTATTGATATTAGTAAAGGGATTTTAAACTAAAACATAGTGGTATGTTGCTGCCATCTACTGGCTATTTTCAGTATTGCAGTCTCCCATCTCTTACATTGAAGACATTATGCCCAATGCAATGCGATCTGTGCTGGGCAACTGAAAATGCCCAGCACTTATCAGAATGGCATTGGGGCATAGAGGGTGACCCTCCAGGGTCTGTGCAGAACCTGTGGGTCTCCCAAGCACCAGATCACTTGAGAGAATGACTGTAGCTGAGTTGATCGCTCAGCTGCAGTGCTCTTTGTGGATTTAAAGGGCTACATGCAGTGCTGACTTTCAGCACTGCATGCAGCTCATCAAAAAGTCTGGGGCCACTTAAAATGGCCCCAACTGACAGAGGGGACCCCCAGGTTTCTAATGATAATGATTTAACCCTGCTCACACTAGATTGCTGTCTATGGGGATTTAAATCCCCATTAAAAGAGCTGCTTGCCGACCTCACTTTGAGCTCTGCATGCAGCTCATCAAAAAGCCTGGGGCCACTAAAAATGACCCCAACTGACAGAGAGAAGCCCCTAGGTTTCCTAGTGTGAGCAGGGATTTAACCCTGCTCACACTGCATTGCTGTCTAAGGGGAATGTAATCCCCATTTAAACAGCTGCATGCCGATCTCACTTTGAGCTCAGCATGCAGCTCAGCTGTCTGTCTGGGACCAGTAAAAATGGCCCCAGCTGACAGAGGGGACCCCCAGGTTTCTAAAGATACCTGGGTTTCCTAGTGTGAGCAGGGATTTAACCCTGCTCACACTGCATTGTGCTCTATGAGGATTTAAATCCCCATTTAAACAGATGCATGCCGATATTACTTTGAGCTCTGCATGCAGCACAGCTGTCAGTCTGGGACATTAAAAATGACTCCAGCTATATCAGGTAAAGCTGCGTTTTAGATGTAGCTCCATTTAATACTACAATTTTAGGATTTGTGCCATAAGAGGCCTGCGCATCCCATTTGTGCCATAAGAGGCCTGCTTTTGTCCTTCTCCTAAGGAGGCGTAATTTGTACCTCAACTCTGCTAACTGCTGAGATAGAAAGGTTACATAATGCTTTGGAAATGTGCGGATTGCAGATCTAATTTCATCTTCCTTGAATGGGGCATCTAATAATTGAGCTTGTTGGGCAGTGAGCGATGGAAGATGCACGTCATTCAGGAAATTTTCTATTTCAAGTTTGTTTGGTGTATACGTCTCGTGATCATCTTTTAAATTATATAGGTGTTTATAAAATTGTGCCAATTCTTCTACTATGTGATGGGGGTTGAACAGTTTATCCCCAGTTATAGATTGAATGTAGGGTATTTTGGTCTGGAGATATTTAGATTTGAGTTTTTTGACTAGAAGTTTCTCTGCTTTATTACCCATCGCATAGTGTATCTGCTTAAGAGATCTCAAATGTTGTTCTGTGGTTATAAGAGACAATGAGTTGAGTTCATTGTTAATGGCGGCTATTTGTTTGGAGATATTTTTCGATGGTCGTTGTTTATTTTGGTCATCTAATTTGGCTAAGTCTTGGAGGAGTCGTGTCTGGTTCTCTGCGTTGCGTCTTTTTGTTATTGATCCTAGTTGTATCAAAGCTCCCCGTAAAACCGCTGTAGCGGAGAGCTGGTATTACACAGCCTATCTCCACTTTAGATCCCAGGGAGGTTCAGGAACAAGCAATTATAAATCCATAGGGCAAAGTATCCAGCAGGCAAAATAACAGCAGTATCCCAACAGCAATCCCAATAACTGGACGACACACAGTTTCAGGAGCAGAACTAAAGCTTTATTCACACAGTGGCCTTTTAAAGCCTGCTCCCATGCAAGGGAGGGATTTTCATTCATTAGTACAGTAGCCAATCCTGCTCTGGTAACCTCCCACACATCTCCTCCCCTCAGCCTGCATCATAATCCCCTTATCCAGCACACCAATTCCCCCCATTTCTGGATGTACCCCTAAACTTAGGGGTACCACTTTAAATCATACATCCCCTGGTAGCCCTGATCTGGGTGAACAACATATCCAAAAATCACCCAGATCAGACCAGGGGTTCGGGAAATTTATGGAGGGAATAAAATGACCGACCGCACTGGGTGCGGTCAGTCCTGGAGTCAGGGAATAAACGAACTACAGCGGCTAGGGAGGGTTCGCTTGAATCCCCTCGTTCGGTTCTTTCTATCTACCGAACGAGGGGCCGTTCGGTAGTTGGGAAATGAACGGACCGGGCTTGTGGAGGTTTCAGCGGTGTTCGCCTAGTCGAGTGTCCGATTTGAGTTCCAGACACTCGACGGCAAAACAACGCTGTTCGGGAGGTTTAAAATGGCCGCCGCCACGTGCACGTTTTTCGAATGGCGGCCACCCCCGAGAACAAAGGACGGCTACTTAGCTTGTCAATTACCCGTTTGCAACAATGTTGCAACGGGTAATTGAAGACACACTTCACACAGGGGAGGTCTGACTGTTCAGTAGTTTCATTCGAACAAACTAAGGGAATGAAACTACCTAACATTCAGATGAATACAATACATTAAATACATAGAACTTTGCTGTTTTCATACGAATGCATTAACATACATGAAATTCTCAGGACAGCCCAGTGCCATCCGCTACAACCGCTTTATGAAATCCCCACGCACAATGAGGTGGCCTTTACGAAGCTTCATTATTTTCTTAACAGCGGTATGCAAGAATGAGCGTTGGGCATCATTGGGTGCATATAAACATGCCATAGTAAGTTGAATACCATTTAAGGTGCCAACCAGGATCAGAAGCCTACCTTTTTGGTCATCGTATTTATGTTCAATATCATAGACCCAGTCAGAGTGTATGTAAATAGCCACCACTCTAGATTTATGGGGCGAGTAAGCATGGTACACCATTGGGTATTTGCGGGAAATCTAGCGGAGGGGGGTTTCGTTTACAAAAATGTGTCTCTTGTAGGCAAATTATTGCCGCACCAGACCTATGCATATCCCGGATTACCAAGCGCCGTTTATGGGGGTGGTTCAGCCCTTTTACATTGTAGGTGATGATTTTAAGTTGGTCCTTCATTGGGACTCAATATATGGTGTATCTAATGTGCGAGACGTGCCCACACAGCGTATATATCCTGGTCGTAATGGGGTCCCTTCCTAAACCTTGCTGGGTACGGAAGGAGCTGAGAAGTGAGGGGAGTTCCCCATCTAGCATATTTAGGTGCCAATTACTTGTCAAGGGTCTGCTTTTTAACATGCATTGCTTTTTAAAGGAGCCTGGAGTGAAGCATAGGGTCAGAAACACAGGAAAGAGGGGGGTTTGACAAAAGAAAAAAGCTGAACAAAAATATATACACCTTGCTCTTATCTCTAAGAGTCAACAACTTAGCTGACTCGTGGACGGGTGAGGCCAAAGCCCGCTCTCGATCGTACAGCCATGAGGGGAAGTAGAAGCTCTTGTCATTAAGAGCCAACAGTGAGGTTGTTATCGAATCGGTAAGGCCAACACCAATTCTTAATTACTCAGCCTTATTGGGAAAACTTAATGCCCCCATTCAGAGCCCCAAAAAATAAATAAATGAAGAAATAAAATAAATTTTCTTAAGCTGAAAATTACCAACATTATAATAGTTCGTATAGCCTAAACCAGTTAGAGTTATTGTGAAATCAAAAATATGTAATAGGATGTATTACCCATGCTTCTAGTTAACCTTTTTTTTTTCTCTCTTATTTTCATAATGCATTCAACCTTTAACAGTAATATAAGCTTTGGAAAAAAAAAGAAAAAAAAAAAAAACAGCAAAAATTAAAAAAAATAGAATTCGCAGCAGGTAGAGAACTAAAGAGGTTGAGGGTTAGGTTAAGAGTAAATGGCAAGTACTTTGCATGTTATACTCATATTGCTCAACAAATCGAATCAAATAAATAAATAAAAAACTATTAAATCAAATCAAATCGAATCAGATTAAATCGAAACCAAACAAAAACAGAAAGAGTGAGAGGAAAAAACGAAGAAAAGGGGGCGTGGCTGACCACCGAGCAAGATGGCCGCTTAAGGACTTGCTCCGGCATCGAGCTCTCACAATCTAGTGTTAAAAGGCAATACCAACCGAGACAAGACGAATCCAGCGGGGATGTCCCACCATAGAACAAAGAAGTCAGCCCTAAAAACTGACAAAATCAATTTTTTCGGCCACAAAAGCCAATCTTCGCAAGCAGCCTCGCCACGGGACGCCCAAGATGGCGACGGAGACTCGGATACAAGCCTCCCCGCGGCAGAGCACGCTCAGGCCGACCACATCACGAAAACTTTCTTAGCTCAAGCCCTGGACTCATTGTCTAACAAACTAATATCCTCCTGGCAACAAACAGCCGACACCTTGAAAAAAGAAATACAGGAGATGGGAACCCGTACAGCACAAATTGAGGAGAAAATGGGGGACTTTGCTTCCGCCCATAACAACATGGCAGACCACGTCCAGCACCTGGAGGAGAAGGTTGAAAAGCTGGAAGCACAGATGGCTGATGCTGAAGATAGTTCGCGGAGGAACAACATTAGGCTCCGAGGGGTACCGGAATCAATTCAACAGGCGGACCTCCAAGCCTACGCACGAGGCCTGCTAAGGGCCTACGCACCAGACATCCCGGCAGACATGATGTTAATTGACCGCATCCACCGCATCCCCAAACCGACTTACCTACCAGACTCCACACCGCGAGATGTGCTGTTCCGGACCCACTTCTTCCACATTAAGGAATTGGTCCTCAAGGCGAGCCGCACGCGGGAGCAACCGCTCGAAGACTACCCAGGGGTAAAACTCTTCAATGATTTATCTGCAGCAACGTTAAAGAAAAGAAGAACATATCATCAGGTAGCAGAAGCTCTACGGCAACACGGAACCAAGTACCGCTGGGGCTACCCGACCAAAATGCTGGTCCAACATGGTGGAACACTCAGACCCATTTCCACGCCGGAGGAGGGCATCAAGCTCCTAAAAGAATGGAACATACCCATCCCGCCGACTGAGCCACATAAGCACCCGATCAGGAAGACCGCACAAGAATGGAGCAAAGTTCGCAAGAGACTTACCTAAACTGGGACTACAGAGCGCAAGTATTAACCACACCAGCATTACACTACACTTATATGTTCACTCACTCACACATCCACGAACACACGAACTGAGCACAACACGGAGCGGATGACCCAGTCAATGGGCCGCGAAGCACAGTCAGCCCACCCTGATATATACGAGGACTAACTCAGAGACTAAAAACAGAAGGACTGGTTCCAACTCACAATGTTCTACAACATAACTCTTTTACTTTATTTTTTTCTCTTTTTACTGGTTTTATAGCCACAAGCATCCGCACTGGGATGCGTATGTAAACGGGCGCCCCCGGGCAACTAAGTCTGGTGTACATTAGGGACTAGCGAGTATACCTCTTAATGAGAATGAATGAGCCAATATG
Source organism: Pelobates cultripes (assembly GCA_933207985.1). Lineage (NCBI taxonomy): Eukaryota > Metazoa > Chordata > Amphibia > Anura > Pelobatidae > Pelobates > Pelobates cultripes. Next base: position 231,123,261 of record OW240912.1, on the reverse strand, counting down.
CTTATAAATGTATAGCCTGGGTTGTGGAAAATGGCGGGTGCGGGCGATCCCACCCCCGGGGGGGTTTGGCGGATCGACTTGGGACTACCTCCCGGCGCAACCTAGGGGTGGCACCTACACACACAACGGCCCATCACGCCTACTACAGAGGCAATGGAGGGAGAATACATAGGACGTCGGGCGGGACAGCGAGCCTGATAGGCCACACCCGACAACGATAGACGCGCTGACTCTCTGAGAGGGGTATATGGCGATGGTGGCGACCTGCCGCCGGGGCTAACCACGGGGGCCACTCCACCAAATGGCTGACGAAGCAGGCTGGCATGGCCCGCGTGCGCCACAAGGGCTGGGCTGCGCGTGCGGGACATGGGCCGGGCAGAGGCTATAGCACCCACCTATGGACAGACAGGAGGGGTGTTGATGGAGACTGAGCCCCCGGGGGGTCCTTGCGGTGGGGTACCGACACAGACTCCAATGCCGGGGTCGAGCAATGCACCCTTATCGTGGGCATGCCAGACATAAATAGGGAATTGTTCACCAGTGTATTTAAAGGGACCCTAACCAGCCACGCCTTTACACTACACCACATTTGCTAAACAGAGCTCAACAGCCACTTATGGGAGATCTAAACAACTCCTGCCCTCGAGGTGTGGACTATCCACACCAAACCCTCCTTGGAGGGAACCTTGTTTTACCCATCCAAGTTTCTTTACCCTGGTTTCAACTCAACCCCTACACCCACCCTCAGGAGAGAAGGGTACCAGGTAAACCATACACCCAAACAGCAATCACTCCCCACCCCCTGCAAGACAGGGCGTACGCACACGAATCGCGGAGATTCTCGGAGCAGCAATCCAACCTAAACCGATGTCTATAACAATAAGAACCCACAATACTCGAGGGTTAAACCACCCACATAAACGCCACACTCTCTTAGAAGCGGCAAAACAAGACAACATAGACATTTTATGCGTCCAAGAAACGCACTTCGTGACAAACAAAGTCCCTAAGTTTGGACTTCAAGATTACCCAACCCAGTTCCACTCCACACACTCCTCTAAATCCAAGGGAGTGTCGCTCCTAATACACAACTCACTAACGTTTGAACTACTGCGACTCAACAAAGATACACAAGGGAGATATATAATACTGCACTGAATGATCAACGACACTGAATACACACTGGCAGGCATATACAGTCCAAACACAAACCAAAGACAATTTCTGCAAAAAATCTTGAACAAACTCCCGAATCCACTACCTGGGGCTACGATTATCTGCGGCGACCTAAACCATGTATTGGACTCCCGTATGGACACAACACTCCCTGGCCTCTCCCCACGACACGCTACGACAGACACGCAAAGCAAAACCATACTCAAGCTGATGATAGAAAACGACCTATACGATGCATGGCGCACATTACACCCCACTGACAAAGAGTTCACGTATTTCTCACAAGTCCATAAATCATTTTCCAGAATAGACCATATACTGATCTCGGGAACGCTAATACCTAGCACTACCCAGTGTGACATTGGCGACATAGTGTGGTCTGACCACGCGCCGATCACGATTACGCTGAAAGGCACTTTTCCCCACAGGAGCCGGGCGCCCTGGCGCCTAAACAACTCCCTATTGCATGACACCACCTTCCTCGCACAGATGACACAAAACCTAGAACAATACTTTCAGACCAACTACACCCCAGACGTTTCACCCACCTCATTATGGCAGGCACATAAACCAACCATAAGAGGGATATTAATCAGCAGAGCCTCACACATCAAACGAACATCCAACCAAGAATATCTGACCCTGCTACGCACACTCAGGGACGCCACAGCCGCGCACACGACATGCCCAGATGCGACCCGGCTCACGACGATGGAGACCGCTACACGCCGCCTAAACGACATTCTCCTAGCTAAAACATCATACGCTATGCAACGCCTGAAGGTGAGACAATACTCCCAAGGCAATAGAGCAGGGAGAGCTATGGCAGCATTGCTACGAAAAAAGCAAGCCCAATCCAAAATCCCCTATCTAATTTCCAATGAAGGGACAAAAATCTACAACCCCCAAGACATTAACGATGAGATGGCCAACTTTTATCACAACTTATATAATTTTTCCTCCACGCACTTCTACAGAAATTTGGATTTCCCCCACGATTCACTGCACTGATACACGCACTGTATTCCTGCCCCTCAGCTAGGGTAGTGAATGGGGGCTTCTCCTCCAACAGCTGCAACATATCCAATGGCTCCCGCCAAGGCTGTCCCCTGTCTCCGATATTGTACATACCCCTCACACAACTAATTAGAAGTGACCCTCAAATACAGGGTATCCGAGTAAAAAGCAAAGAATACAAGCTCACACTATTTGCGGACGACATCCTCCTCACACTGCAAAATCCACAGGTCTCACTGGCCGCTCTACACAGGCTGATACACCAATATGGGAAATGCTCATACTACAAATTAAATATATCTAAAACACAGGCAATGGGAATTAACATCCCACAGATGGAGCTGACAGATCTCAAACAAAGGTTCGCATACGAATGGCGTACGGACCACCTCAAGTTTCTAGGAATAACCTTGACAAAGTCCCTAGCAGGTATCCACAAAGCAAACTACACGCCACTTCTCACAGAGCTCAAAACCCTCATACATAGTTGGAAAGGGAAATTTATCTCATGGGTAGGCAGGATAGCAGCAGCAAAAATGCTACTCCTCCCGAGAATACAATACCTATTTAGAACTATCCACCTAGTAGTACCCAACAGCTATTTACGCGAACTACAGAAACTGATTAACTCATTCATATGGAATAACGCCAGACCCAGAATCGCGAAAGCCACCCTATATAAACCATTCTCGCTAGGAGGCATGAGTCTACCAAACATAACAAACTACTACAAAGCGGCCATTCTAAGCCAAGTGCTAAACACTAGCGGCAACGCCAAACCCCCGCAATGGGTGCAGCTGGAAGTGTTCTATACCAACAACTTCACCATCTCGGCCCTAGCCTGGATGTCTAGGAAATTAAGACCAAAACACAAGGACATGCTCCCCACCACAAAACTCACACTACAAATATGGGACCAGTTTGGGGACAAGTATATAACAAAAGGGGGCACCTCCTTGGCAACGCCCATAGAAACACTAGCCCTGCTTATACCAGGATTTAACTCCAAACTGTGGCAAACCCACAACATCACACACCTCTTCCACCTGTGCCAGGGCTTAGCACTGAACTCATTTGCTGAGGTCCAAACACAATATGGGGTACCCAAAACAGCCCTGCAACTTATGTCTTGGTTTAAATCGCAAAAAATATGCTCGTACAATACTGTAAATGGTCTTCAGCTGACGGAGGTGGAATAAATCAGCCTTAACTTACAACCGCGCAAGAAACTAATATCCCTGGTCTATGCAATATACAGCACCACAGCAGCAATCCCAGTCCATACATTCACAAAAGCATGGGATCGAGAAATACCGAACCACATAACGGAGAGCCAATGGGCCCACATCTTCCGGGCACATAAGAACCTCTCACTGTGTGCCTCCCATATGGAAATCACACAGAAAATTTTGTACAGATGGTACATGGTACCAGTGCGCCTTAAGAAAGGCAATCCAAACATACCAGATACATGCTGGCGCTGCCTAAGCGACAAGGGATCTATGCTACATATCTGGTGGTCGTGCCCGAAATTGAAGCAATTCTGGCTAGACATCACAACCACGATAAGGGAGACCACGGGGATCAACCTCCAGCAATCCCCCGAAACATACTTATTACAATTATTTCCAAAAGGCCTATGTAGAACCCACACATATCTCATATATCATATCATAGTAGCAGCTCTCCAAACTATTAGTAGACATTGGCGCGACCCAAACCCACCGAAAATGGCTCAATGCACAACAGCATTACAGCTAACAAAACAATACGAACTAATGGCGCGGAGCTGGGAGCTATGGGAGCAGCACATAGCAATTACGTAGAGATGGGGCCAATACAGATTCACTCTTTAAGTACGAGACACATAAACCACTCCGACAGCTGAGACCATGCAAATGGGGAAAACCTGTTCAATAGACCACGTAATAAGAAACGTATGCACCCATGCAATGTACCTAAGAAAGGTATCAGGATACTGCACATGCACAGAGCAACTATATAAGGTAACTGCAATTATACAGGAAATTAAATGACCTCTAGAGAACACTACCGCTTCTCCTGGACCCCCCCCCTCCCCTCCCCCCTCTACCCCTATGTTACACCCCACCTTGGTTATACTGTTAAACAATCAACAAGTTAGCAAGGAATGAGACAAGCATTATGTAACAGGACCGAATATGATGTATACCGATGTCTGTAATTAATCCCTGTTGTACTCCACATGTGTCAATTTGTCGATATGACAAAATGCAAAAAAAAAAAAAAAAACGAAGAAAAGAAACACCCCATTTTATGTAATCTCTAAGTAGAGTTGACACATACAGTAATTGCTGTCTCTCTTTTCTCACCTTCTGTTTCCTTTTGCTTTGCCTTTTTTTCCCCACAGTAGGGTGCATTTTCCCTTTGTACCTCCCTCCCTTTCCTCTCTTTCCCTTCTTTTTCCCCTTTTTCTCTAACTCCTTTCTCCTTTTCCCTTTCCTTTTCCTTTTCTTTTCCCCCTTATCCTTTTTTTCCCCTCACCTCTTTCCTCTTTTTCCCAATTAACCTCTAATGTCTCAATTCACCTGCATAGGAAATTTAGGTATAGGGGTCGATATACTTATTACTAGAAGGAGAGAAGGAAAAAAAAAATAGACATAAAATTTCTGAGTCTGGTATAGGGATTTAAACAGATATCATTGAGTTAATATCCCTTCAGCCATTTACTTCATAGAGTTTGTAATACTAAACAAAGCAACAGTGTTGCAGTATAATGTCCAGTGATCGACATTTATTGCATAGAGTTAGATACTGAACTGAGCAACAATGTTTCAATATAGTGTTCAGTTCTCAGAAGTAGACGGATACTCTAAATCGTGCTACTGCTAACTCATACGCTATGGAATATTTGTCTCACCTTAAACAAAGCTACTGCATTGCAATAGAGCTGGATATGTATCTAACCCAAGCAAAGGATTTTACACACTTTGAGGAAGTAATTAATCCGTGCCTTCAAGGGCATCTGGACTGCAAAAATTAGCCAAAGTTAACTGTTAACTGTCTGAATTCAGTTAGGCTGAAATAATATAGCTCTTAACAAAATATAATAAACTGTTATAATCAAAGTGTATATTCTTATTGCGTCAGAACTATTCCAGTGTTGGTGCTAGTGTCAGACAGGAGCTTAATGTTTGCTAATGCCATTACAAGAGAAAAAAATAAATAATAATAATAATATATATATATATATATATATATATATATACACACACACACACACACACACACACACTCTTTATATAGGCATGAACAAAATAAATAAAATCATTGATCTATGACTCGTAAATACACAATACATCTAACTATCTATACCCTGTGTGTGCCAATACTGCAAGGAACTGCATCACTTGTAGCTGTTTGAATAAGGTGAAAGAGGATTCTACCGGTCACCTTGTAATCCAAAATTAACACTAATAGAACAAACCAGAGCTGTGAGCTAGGATAGATACATCAAGCGACCCGAGAGTGAGCCCACAGCAATTATTATGACATGTAGCAGACAATCAATTACTTGCTGTGCAGTTAGACTCCAAAACATAAAAATAAAAAGTAAAAAAATGAGAATTGATAAGACTTACATTGCTCATGTAATTTATCGTTAGAAAGAGATCAAACTCATTTAGCAACCACCTTAATTACCTTATTGATCTCCTTAATGCAGTATAATGCACAATACTAATAGAGAAGAGAAAAAAAAAACAACCAAAATAAGTAAGAAAACATTAATCAAAGGATATACAGGTTTTCCTTTGAGACAAATAAAAAAATAAAAAAAATGGTCTAAGTTCAGGAAGACTATTTTGATTTCTTTGAAGAAGCCAACATCCACTCCTTCTGGATCTTCTTAGGAGAAGCTGGGACTTGCTGTATATGATCTTCCGGTTTCATAAGCCCCAAGGTCATGAGTGTTTCAGTTCCTTTACATGGTTCCATTATTGCTTGCATTTTACCCTCTCGCCAGATCAAGAGTTTTGTGGGGTACCCCCAGCGATATATTACCTTATGATCACGCAGGACTTTTGTTATACCTGCAAATTCGCGTCTTCTGGCTACTGTGGCAGCCGATAGATCAGCAAATAGGTAATCTCCTGGTAAGGGGAAGGGAGAGGATTCTGTTTCCTGGCTCCTTCAAGCAATTAATTATTATAATGAAAGTAGTGGAAGCAGAAAATCACCTCTCTGGGTGTATCAGCTGGGAGTCTTTGCGGGCGAGGAAGGCGATGTATCGGTTGAAAGTCCAAGCCCCAGCTTCCATAGTCGGCAGAATTGTAGAGCAAAGTTCATTGATATAAGCAGGTAAGGCTTCTTGATTAATATTATCTGCAATGCCCCTAAATCTCACATTGTTCCTTCTTGACCTATCTTCCAAATCAGCAGGTTTGAGTTTCATATTAAGGTTTTCCTCCATTAGTTGTTTGATCTTGTTTAGCACCTCATTATGGGCTGTACAGAGATCCTCAGTGAAATCTTCCAACTGACTAGTCCTGTTTCCTAATTCAGAGACTTCTTTGGGTAAGTCAGAGGAAATTTGTTTGAAATCTTTCTGTAAGGTGACTCTTAAACTCTGGAGCATAGTATGCAGGGTTTTCTCTGTCACCAAATTATCAGAGTACACCACTTCGGCGGTCTCCTGATCTGAGAGGTCTTCTGAAGTGGGGGCTCCCACGTCACTACCTTCTATAGGCTGCTTTTGGCGCTCTCTCCTCGATGGTGGCATCACGTACTGCACTAATTCTTGTTGTAGTGCTATAATATGAAAGACTTTAGAAGTTTTAGTCAGTAAAGAAACTTTTTTTTTTTTAGTCAGTGAAAGCTATAATGAACTCTATTTTTTGGGGAGGCTCTGGGCTCGGAGAGCTCACGCCATGCGTCTGCTCACGTCAAACGCCAGCATCTAGTATACCTACTACATGCACAATGACAACATACTGTAAAGTAATAACACATAAGCTTAATACGCAACGTGTACTAAAAGTTGTACCCTGCTATAACCTGCAATCATTGTTGTACCTTTTCCATGTAAAACATTGTACTTGCTGGTACTAAATGTGTACGATGTTTAGCACATGCGATACTTACTAACAAGTAACTTGCTTTTCTGTAACCGCTATGCTTATTAAAAAAAATAAAATAAAAAAAAATTACCCCAGCTGACAGAGGGGAGACCCAGGTTTCTAATGATACCTGGGTTTCCTGGTGTGAGCAGGGATTTAACCCTACTTACACCACAATCTAGATATAGGCATTTAAATGCCTATTTAAGCAGATACATTCCAGCACTGCATGTAGCTCATCAAAAAGGCTGGGGTCACTAAAAATGCCCCCAGCTGATAGAGGGGAGCCCCAGGTTTCAATTGATACCTGGAACTCCCTTGTGTGCACAGGGTTTTAACCCTGATCACACCAAATTGTAATAGTGGGGATTTAAATCCCCATTTAAATGCTTGTTTGCAGCGCTCAGGGCATCAGTCAGTCTGGGACCACTAATTCTGGCCCCAGGTGAGAGAGGGGAGTCCCAGGAATCAAATGATACCTGGGGCTCATAGTTACAAGCAAGGTAATAGACCCTGCTGGAAAAATACTAACTTCCGTCATGCGTCCTTAAGGGTAGGACCAGCATGACGGAAATTTTCTGTCATGCGTCCTTAAGGGGTTAAGCAGCAAAGGTCCTTTTATTCTGTAAACACTTTGGATAAAGCCAGTTAATGGTGAAACATATTAAAGGGACACTATAGTCACCAGAACAACTGCAGCTTATTGAATTTGTTCTGATGAGTAGAATCATTACCTTCAGGCTTTTTGCTGTAAACACTGCTTGTTTCAGAGAAAATGCAGTGTTTACATTACAGCCTAGTGATAACTTCACTGGCCACTCCTCAGATAGCTGTTAGAGATCCTTCCTGGGTCATGGCTGCCTAAAATGCATCCAAACATTGATTGAATTCATCTCTATGAAGAGATGCTGATTGGCCAGGGCTGTGTTTGAATTATGCTGGCTCTGCCCCTAATCTGCCTCTTTGTCAGACTCAGACTCAGACTTTGGCTCAGACTCAGCCAATCCTATGAGGAAGCACTGTGATTGGACCAGGTTACCAATTCTGATGATGTCAGCAGGCAGTGGGCAGGTCAAAAGGCAACAGGGACAAAGTAAGCAGCTCCAGACTTGAATACAAGTAAGATTTTACTAGATTTAGGGAGGCATGAGGGGACCAGGTTGGTTAGATGGGGGTTTAAATCCCATAGGCTCAGGAATACATGTTTGTGTTCCTGACCCTATAGTGCTCCTTTAAATGTATCTTGAAATTTGCTTTAAACACTTTTCTTATTTTATTTTATGTATTTTATTGTTTTATAAATAAAAGTACTTTTTTATTGGACCTTCTTGTCTTATTTATTGGACCCTATTTTTTATATATTCACAGCAAAAGATCATCAGCACCTATATCCTTGATTTGGGATCATATCACTTCATGCTATACCTGTGGAGCCACGATCAAGGCTCCATAATATGTCAGTTCACATTATTTATATTTATCTACTCCTGTGATTAAGTATATACGCATATTTATGCATCTGTATAAAGGCACCTGCTTGTATATGCCTCTATAGAGAGGCATATACATGAATTTGCCTCTATAAAAATGCATATGAATTAATGTTTTTATATTGTAGTCAATGCTGCAATTGTGTCACATCAATGTACACTCAATACCCCTTAATGACAAATCAAAAACTAGATTTTTTACAACATTGCAAATATATGAAACAGAAAAATATTAATATCACATTGACATAAGTATTCAGACCGTTAACTAAATATTTACTTAAAACTCCTTCTGCAATGATTACAGCCTCAAGTCTTTCTGGGAATGATGTGAAACATTTTGCACACCTGGATTTGGTGAGTTTACACTATTCATCTCTAGATTCTATTAACCTTTGTCAGGTTGGATGGGGACTGTCAATGGACAGCCATTTTCAGGTTTTCCAGAGATGTTCGATTGTGTTCAATTCCAGGCTCTGGCTGGGCAACTCAAGGATATTTGCAGAGTTGTCCATAAATCACTCTTTGATTGTACTGGCTGTGTGTTTAGTTGACTTGTGCATGGCTAGAAAGTTTGAATATCAACTGTCTAGACTGGTGGTTACAATTAGAGCTGAGCCTACTGCTAGTAGCCACTGGCACTAAACACTAACTTGGAATCGCCATTTAAATTTTTTTAAAAGTTTTTTTATTTTACTGTGTTTTTCAGTAAAAAGAAAAACAAAAACATTCCTCTTGCCTAGCTGCTGCCATAGTGGCACTCACTAGACTTGGGAATTTGTTTTTGGATGAACACGTTTTCATCTTAATTTCGGTTATTCGTCCATCCATCTAAAAGACGAATGAACCAATAGAATTTACAACAAACAAAACGTAGGCCGATTGCTTGGTGGGTGAAATTTTGTCCAGCAATTCATTCTTTCGTTTGTTTAGTTTATTACAAGGAGGGAGTTACCAGCTTGCAGCTCCCTCCTTATAATATTTAAAAACAGAAGGGGTGGGGTGCTGTGCTCCCCATGGCTTCCTAAATCTACACAAACCACCCCCCACAACATTTGGGGGTTAATATGACCCCATATTAGTATAAGGGATTTTAAATCCTCCCCCTGTCCTACCTTAATTAGGGTCTTGTCTTGTCCAGTGGCTGCTCACCTTCATAAGAAGAGACTAATCTAATAAAGGGGGACCTGACCATAAATAATTAATTGAGGGGGACATATTGTCCCCCATACTCTCACCCATGCCACGTGAGTGGGGGCTACCCATTGGTGGCAAAAGACGCTAAATAATAAAGTAGGGGCTGGATCAATTCTCTCCCCCCCAGCTGTCAGTGGCACCGGGTGCCCTAAATATTAAAGTGGGGGTGGACTTATTGTATTCATAAAAATAAACTTCCCCATGACTCAAAATTTACCTGTCAGAACTCTCTGATTAGTTGGTTTAAGCCAACCAATTAGCGTGTTCTGAGTCAAATTGCAAGGCATGGGAAAGCTTTATAAGGATCTCCCTGTCCTACAAGGTGATTTTGCATGCCCTGCAAGATGAGTGTGCACATTTGTTTGGGTTTTTTTTGCGATTGAGTCGTTTTTTATTTTATTACTTCGATGCGGCTTTATGGATTTTTATTTGAGACTGAATAAAGAAGATGGAAGAACAAATAAGTACTTCTTATGGTATTATTTTTTATTTTACAACTATTTACAGGTATTTAGTTTATTGCTTCCTCACTATTAGGGTGGTGTCATTTTTGAAAAAAAAAATTATTTTGGGTGACTAGAGGCTTGGGGCCAAAGGCCATGTATTATTTAGGGCACCCACCCTTCGCCAATGGGTGGGGCTGACGGGGGATAAATGGTTTAACCTCCATTCATTTTTAGGGCCCTGAACTGCCATCAAGAGGGTGGCTGGGGAAACACTATGTCCAAACAATCCATTTATTTAAATGGGGTGGGGGGGGAGGTAATGGCCACAGGTAAGGGGCATGGAGGGACACTATGTTAATTATTTAATAATAAATGTATTTATTAGTGACGGGCAGGAAAAGCTGCCCAGTTGCTGTTTTTTTTTATTTATTTAATTTTTAACAATGAGCAGCCACTGGCAGGAAGGGGCAGAAGAGAGTAGTTAAACTCCCACATGTATTAATACTAAGTATTTTAATTTGTATTACTATACATGGCCAGACTGGGAATAAAAAACAGCCCTGGAAATTGTTTATACCAGCACTATCAATAATTGTGCCATCAGGTATTTAGAATTTCACTTCCTAAAATTTAAAAATTTACATTTGTGCATATGTATAGATGCATAATACTCCCACAAATCACATAAAGCAAAACTATATTTAAATTTGTAATTAAATCTGTAATTTTAACGAAAACCATATATAGACATACACAGGTTTTTGATCAATGGATACTCACTGGCACACACACACAGGCACGTAGTCACTGATGCCCACACATACACACTCATTTACAGACAATGGCACACAAACACTCTAATGTTGTATTCCATACAAACACTGGTACACAATCACTAATGGATACACTCACTGACATACACACGGTGACCCATACAAACATACTGGCACACATTGATCCATGTTGACACACACAATGGCCAGTATAAAAAAACTGGTATATACACAAACACACATACACTCATTAACAAACACTGGCACACAGTGATCCATACTGATACACAAACACAGTAATCTATACTGACACTCAGACATACACACACACTGATCCATACTGACTCACACATAGTGATCCATAATGACACACACACACATTGATCCATACTGGCACACACACACATTGATCCATACTGACACACACAGTGATCCATACTGACACACACAGTGATCCATACTGACACACAGGGCTGCAACCAGAAATTTTGAGGCCCCTAACTGAGCACAGGATCTGGGCCCCTGGGGGCCCGCATCCAAAACCGCCCACAGAGACCGCCTCCAAATCCCGCCCACAGGAATACACACACAGACACAAACACATTCACTGATACAAAAGGACACAGATACACACACACACACACACACACACTGATACATACTAACAGACACACATACTGATACGCATAAAGGCATACATACTGACACACACATACTGAGACATACACACATACATAGACACACAGGCGTACATAGTGACAGACACATACTAACATACATATAGACACACATACTGATACGCATATAGGCATACATACAGACACACATGCATAAGGACATACAGACACATTCATAATGACATATAGACAGACATTCATACTGGCATACATACATTCATACAGACAGACAGATATACACACATTCATAATGACATGCAGACATACATACACTAACATTCATACACACATAATGACATGCATACAGGCATACAGACATGCATACAGACATACAGACATACAGACATACATACAGACATGCATTCATACTGGCATACATACATTCATACAGACACTGACATCCATACATACACACATTCATAATGACATACAGACATACATTCATACTGGCATACATACATTCATACAGACAGACATACACACATAATGACATGCATACAGACAGACATACATACATACATACATACATTCATACAGACACTGACATCCATACATACACACATTCATTATGACATGCAGACATACATACATTCATACTGGCATACATACATTCATACAGACACTGACATCCATACACACACATTCATAATGACATGCTGACATACATACACTGACATTCATACACACATAATGACATACAGACAGACAGACATACAGACAGACATACACACAGACATAGACATACATACATACATATATAATGACATACATACACACAGACATAGACATACATACAGACATACATACATTCATATACACATACACACACAGCTCATTTCCCAGCCACCCTCCTATCTCTTACCTTGTCTTTGCAGGAGGGTGGCTGGGGCTGATGGGACTGGGAGTCTGCTGGCTCTCCCTCTTCCTTGCCGCGCGCGCTCCTCCAGCACGGAGTGAGCTGGGAGGAAGTGACCACTTCCTCCCAGCAGCACTTGCGCTGCGGTGGCATATTTTATTTTTAAAGCGCAGTGGCCGTGGTATAACGCTGTGGCCGTGGTATAGCGCAACCGGGCCCCTGAAATATGAGGCCCATCGGGTGGCTCTAAGTGCGTGGGCCCCATCAGCGTGCAGGCCCCAGTGGAACTGCACTGGCGGCAGCTCCGCTGCTACACGTGGGGCCCGGGCGGCAGCCCTGCTGACACACACATGTAATACCTTCACAAATACAGGAGACAAACACTCATAGTTACAACCTCGCAGGTTAACTGACAAAAACACCCACCCTCCCCTCCACACACACACATAAACACACACAAATATACACAGAATATCTAATAAAGTATCAATAAAATTACCTTGCTCCTTGAGATGGTCTGTACCCGGCTCCTGGCTGCAATCTTCCATCCAGCAGACGGGGGAATCCAAAGCACAGTGATAAATTGTACATGGTGGGTTAAAGGTACTGTTAAGGTACTCTCTGACATGACCCCTGCTCACCCCTCTCACTACTAGCCAGCAGCTTTCTGACGCTCACCCCCTAACTTCAAGCCAGCGGCAGTCTGTGTGTGTGTATTCCACAGTCTGTTTTTGAGTACTTAGCAGCCTATGTGAATGTATTCAGCAGTCTGAGTGTGTAAATAGCTGTAAAAAATATTCCTTGTATTTGTAAGTTTTCCAAATCGGATAGTGTAACAGAAAAGTTCAATAAAAGCAAGTAGCTACTGCTATGTAAAAGCTCCAAAAAAAGCATAACCGCTGCTAGTATAGGAAAAAATCCAATAGTAAATGGCATCCAATATTAAAATTTACCAAACCTTAAGGATAATATGAGGAATAGGTAATACAATCCACAGAAAGTCTTAGCAAAGATCCCTTACCTACAGAAAGATTGCAGGTACCTGGAACCCAACTTACATGTCCCCAAATTAGTAACCATTCAAATTATTCTATTCTCTGTGTGTGTGTGTATTCAGCAGTGTGTGTCTGTGTGTGTGTGTGTGTGTGTGTACTCAGCAGTCTGTCTGTGTGTGTATTCAGCAGTCTGTGTATTCACTAGTCTCTGCATATTTAGCAGTATGTGTGTGTACTCAGCAGTCTGTCTGTGTGTGTATTCAGCAGTCTGTGTATTCACTAGTCTCTGCATATTTAACAGTATGTGTGTGTACTCAGCAGTCTGTCTGTGTGTGTATTCAGCAGTCTGTGTATTCACTAGTCTCTGCATTTTTAGCATTATGTGTGTGTACTCAGCAGTCTGTCTGTGTATGTGTATTCAGCAGTCTGTGTATTTAGCAGTCTCTGCATATTTTTTTATTTTTTTTACTGCCAAATAATCTGAATATTTTGTTTTAGTGTAAAGAGGGTATAGGCTATCTTGTATTCACATACGTACTTACAAACATAGACAATACATTTTCTTTCAAATACGAGACAATGCAAAAATAGAAATAAAAAAGAAAAGAGAAAAGAAAATGAACGTTTGTCCATAGTCATGAACTATATGATAAAGATCTATAATGACACAATACACGTAAAAATGGGCTATTATCTGTTATTCTTCCCTATCTACTATAAGTTCCCAACAGTTGTTCCAAATAGATAGTTTCTTACTCATATTTTGTTTACTTAACATTAGTTCCATTTTGATCTGAAATTTGAGTTGGTTTTTTACTTTCTCCCAGGGAATGGGAATTCCATTTTTCTAATTTCTTGCTATGACGATTTTAGTCGCTAAAAATAGGTGAGTTATTATGATCTTGATCTCCAAGGGCATAATAGGCCAATTTAAATGAAGCAAAACTACTTCTGGAGAAAGTTTCAACTCAAAATTTTGTTTGTTGAAATAAATGTGTGAATTGCTTCCCACAGATTATTTAATTTTATACAATCCCACCAAATATGATTGTATGTTCCTATGGTCAGCCCACATCTCCAGCAAAGATGTTCTGTTGTGGGGTACATTTTATTCAATTTTTATGGAACCAAATGCCATCTATTTAATACTTTGAAGTGAGATTCCATTAGATTTAATGAATGTGTAATTTTTTTAGACTTTTACCATTGAAGAGCCCCAGTTTTTAGTGTCTATATTAATATTCAGTTCTTTTTTCCAGATTTTTAGAGCCATGGGTGCTTTTTCCTTATTGCAGGATCTACTTAGAAATAAAGCTTTTGAGAGTGGTGATTTGATTAAAGTAGTTATTCTTTTGCTTAAAATAGACTCTGGTTTCATTAGATGGGACATTAAAAAACCTTTTTATTCTCAAGAAGTTAAATAATTATTTTGGTGGTAAATTAAATTCGTTCGTGAGTTGAATAAAAGGTTTGATTACTCCCTTTGTTAATAACTGAGCTATACTCATTATTACAACTTATATCCATGTATTCAAATTAATGTCACAGACCTGTTGTTCAATAAATTTCAAGTCTAAATGACTTTGCACTTTATTTTCGATTTTTAGGGTTATTTAAATTTTTTTCCAACTCTTCAACAGGTGTGTTAAAATTATATTAGGATATACTTTTTTTAAATCTATTTTCATGGAATTACAAACCAAACTTTCCAAATATTGATCCTCTTCTGCTTTAGCCTCCATCATTTACCATCCTTCATTAATACTATCAAATATCTGCATCCTATATATATGTAGAATTGTCGCTGCTCTATAATTATTTTGAATAACGGGATATTCCAGTCCTCCCCTATTTAATTTCTGTGCCAATGTTATTTGGCTAAGTCTCGTTTTTTTACCTTTCCATATATTTTGCATGAAGCTTCTTTGAATCATTTCGAGCCAGCTGTTAGGAATATATAGAGGTAGCATTTGAAGCATATAATTCCATTTTGGAATGACATATGAATTAATTACATTGATTCTTCCCCAAAAAGTTATTTCTAGATTTCTACGGCCTTTTAACCATCTATTTATTTTTTTGTAACAGATCCAAAAAGTTTGTCTCCATAAGTCTATTTATATCTCTAGTAAATTTGATACCTTAATAGTCCATTTTCTCTTCTACCCATAAAAACTCATATTTGTCTTTTGATTTTCTTTTTCTTTTTGTTATCTAAGTTAATATCTAGAATCATAGACTTGTTGATATTTAACTTATAATTAGATATCAGGCTGTATCTCTCTATTTGAAACATAATAATGTCTAACAATACACTGGGGTTGGTTAGTGTAATTAGAATATCGTCTGCATAGAGACTTATTTTTTTGTTATCAGATCATTTATAACCATTGATTTCTTTATTGTTTCTTATGTTATCAGCTAATGGTTCAATGGAGAGCAGATATAGTATTGGTCAGAGCGGACAACCTTGACCAACTGAAACCACGGGGAGCTTATATTTGGACCTTTTGAGCGCACTGTTGGATTAAAGGAACACTATAGTCACCTAAATTACTTTAGCTAAATAAAGCCGTTTTAGTGTATAGATCATTCCCCTGCAATTTCACTGCTCAATTCACTGTCATTTAGGAGTTAAATCACTTTGTTTCTGTTTATGCAGCCCTAGCCACACCTCCCCTGGCTATGATTGACAGAGCCTACATGAAAAAAAAAAACTGGTTTCACTTTCAAACAGATGTAATTTACCTTAAATAATTGTATCTCAATCTCTAAATTGAACTTTAATCACATACAGGAGGCTCTTGCAGGGTCTAGCAAGCTATTAACATAGCAGGGGATAAGAAAATCTTAATTAAACAGAACTTGCAATAAAAGCCTAAATAGGGCTCTCTTTACAGGAAGTGTTTATGGAAGGCTGTGCAAGTCACATGCAGGGAGGTGTGACTAGGGTTCATAAATAAAGGGATTTAACTCCTAAATGGCAGAGGATTGAGCAGTGAGGCTGCAGGGGCATGTTCTATACACCAAAACTGCTTCATTAAGCTAAAGTTGTTCAGGTGACTATAGTGTCCCTTTAACATACAGAGCCATAATAGCATTTTTAATCCATCCCACAAAGCTATAATGTGTTAATACCGCTTCTAGCTAGTTCCAATTGACTCTGTCGAATACTTTCTCCTCATCAATCGACAGAGTCAACAATGGAACCTTTTTTCTTGTAGCATCATCTAGGATATTTATAATTCTTCTAATGCTGGTGTAAGGATTTCTTCCTGGCACATACCTATTTGAGAAAACAAACAAACGAACACCTTTAGATAAGTGTTCTAATTAAATAAATTACTTAACTTCAATCAATATGCAGCCTCCCAGGATCGTTATCCACAACAAACGATCTTAACATATGCATAGAACCCCAGACAGAAATGGGATACGGCTGTACAATCTATAGAGGGAACATATAAAGGAAAAACCACAATAGTGTGATACAGTAAATACAGTGAATAGTGCGCTTAAATGGATGCACTCACAAGATGATGAAGATGAAAAAGCATTCATAGGGTGCCTCCCCAGATAGCATAGGGGGCTAGTGGTTTCCCCTATCCGATGTAAAGCGACCAATGGAACACGGGACTCCAGGTTAGTAATAGTAGAAAAGCAATACTTTTATTTTCTTAAAAGGTGAACAGGCACCATAAGAATAAAGGTTTAAAAGTGCAGCAATAGGTCCAACGCGTTTCGTTCAAGACTAGAACTTCATCAGGGACCGCACAGTAAAAAAATCACAGACAATATCATAGATTGTAAAATAACATCCTACTTTCCCCTTAACAAAACCTCTATATATAGGGCTAGTCCCAAAGTCCCATTGGTCCACAGTGTAGGAGTATCCAGTAGCCAGCCAATCATCTATCCAGGGGTATTGTCCTCCAGCTGATAGTGTTTGGGTAGTTTAAAAAGGGCGCGTTCAATGTAAAAGCCGAAACCGGAAGTGGATGTCTGCCTTCACTTCCGCGTTCCATTTGCGTTCCATATGCGTACCAAACACGCTCCAAATGCGTTCCAAATACATTTACTGCTCTTTTTCAACTAGAACAGCGAGGAGCCATCAATATAAGTAATCATCAAAAGGACAAAGCCCAAAAGTGTTAAATGCATTAAATGTAATTAATCTTTAAAAGAAGAAAAGTGAATTAGTGCATGTAATATACAACAACCATGTTAAGATAGTTCATATGGAACTTCCCCACATATTATATATATGACAATATCATACACCATTAAATAGTGCCATGTATGTCTATTTAAAGTGACAAACATCTCATTATTCAAAAATTAGGACACAAATAATATATTCCTAAAAAAAGTTCCCTCAATATCAATAATAATCATTTTAAACCATATAACCTGCAAGGTACACCTAACTATATAATATAAAGATTTTTTTTTTTTTTTTATTATATAAATTATGAATTGTATTGATTAAAGACACTTCTTTTTCCCTATATTTAGACTGCCAGAGCTCCTCATATTCCCAAAGATACTTATGGAATAATTTACATAAAGGAGAAGAATAACCAAAAAAATCAGTCCAAGAAACACACCAGATCGATCCCAATATTCAGGCCCCTAGGTTCAAGGGTCTTTAGTTTGTGTATCCAAAAGGTTTCCCTTTGGGATAACTTTTTTAATCCTATCACCTCCCCGCCAGTAGGGAAGGACATGTTCGATACCCATACACTTGAAATCTCTAAAGGAGAAGGATGGACAATTACTGCAATGGGCAGAGACTGAATGAGTAACCAGTCCTTTACGTATATTATTTAGGTGTTCCAGGATCCTGACTTTCAGGATACGTTTCGTGCGTCCCACATACTGTTTGCCACACGGACACTGCAGTAAGTATACTACATAGTCCGTGTGGCAACCTATTAATGATTTAATCTTGAAAGTCTCCCCCGTGATATGGCTAATAAATTCCTTAGTTCTCCCCATAGAGGCGGTGGTACATGCTTTGCACACATTACATCCCCTAAAACAACCCGATTCAGGGGATACATTAGAACTATTCATTTTAATAGCATAGCTAGGGGCTAGCATATTTTTAAAGTTCTTATTTTTCTTAAATATCACCATCGGGCGTTCAGACAAAAAATTACCCAAAATGGGATCCTGTTGTAATATGGGCCAAAAATCACTTAGGCTCCTTTTGATCTTAAAATGATCCGTATTATATTGGGTGACAAAGGCTGATTTAAAATTCTTATTCCCAACAGTATTAGGAGGTTTATCCTCCAGGAGTTTGTTCCGTTCGAGGAGACCAATTGATCGAATTTCTTTTTCTAACGTATTCTTATTGTAACCCCTTGCACATAATTTATTTTTTATATGGGAAGATTGAGTCTGGAAGTCTTGAGGGCGAGAACAATTGCGTCTCAATCTGGTAAATTGGCTCCATGCTATGCCCCTAAGCCAAGGCTTATGGTGACAGCTTTGTTGGTGTACAAAGCCATTCCCATCTGTTGGTTTAAAAAAACATTTAGTTTGAATTTGACCCTGATCACAAAAAATATCAAGATCCAAAAAATGGATCTCATGTTTATTCCACTCGGGGGTGAAGACAAGATTGTATAAGTTGGAATTTAAATATTGAACATAATCAGAAAAACTATTGGAGGACCCCTTCCAAATGATGATCACGTCATCGATATAGTGCCGCCAGAGCACCAAGTTCTCCCTCCAGTCATGCTGCGACCACACGAATAATTCCTCCCATCTACGCATGTAGGTGTTGGCATAACTGGGGGCGAACCTGGTGCCCATGGCGGTCCCTGTGATCTGTAGATAATACTGATCATTAAAAAAGAAAAAATTATGTTCCAAAATAAATTGTACTGAGGTCAATATAAATTCCTTTTGACCTTGAGATAGGTCCTGATCTTGGGACATATAGTAATCAAGAGACTCCAATCCTAAACAATGACTAATTACCGTATACAGAGAGGTCACGTCTAGCGTGGCCCAACTGTATTCAGGGTTCCACTCAATGCTGTCCAGTTCTTGTAAAAAAGACTTGGTATCCCGTATAAAGGAGGGCGCCCCTTGGGCGTACTTTTGAAGGAAAGAGTCCACATACGCGGACAGATTAGCAGTGAGCGAGTTAACTCCACTGATAATAGGGCGACCTGGTGGATCAGGGAGGCGTTTATGAGTTTTTGGGAGGAAATAAAAAATCGGAATCACTGGACTTTTTTGAAATAAGAAATCAAAGTTTTTTAAAGATATGATTCCATTGTCTCTAGCCGTAGTCAAAATTTCTTTTAGTTCTAAATTGTACAATGGCATAGGGTTATTCTGCAGAGTGATATAAGTTTTTTTATCCCCTAAAATATTAAGGGATTCCTTCAAATAATAAGACATAGTCATCAACACAATACCTCCTCCCTTATCAGCCTCCCTGATCACCAGGTCCTCTCTTTCCATAAGATGTTTTAAAGTCGCTTCTTCCCTTTTTGTTAGATTAAAGGGGCATGATCCACTTTTTCTCTTTTTAGCAATAGATTGGAAAGCCTGATCAACCATATGTTCAAAAGTTTCTAAGAAGGGGCCCTTACTTTGAACCGGAAAAAAATGAGATTTAGGTTGAAATCTATAGTCTTCCCTTTCAGATACAGTATCTATTTCCCTCTCAGTGGTAGATGGATGTAGGAGGAAATGTCTTTTTATGGTTAGAGAGCGTATAAACTTTTTAAGATCTATATAAAGGTCAAAGTCATTCGCCTTTTTATTAGGGGCAAATTTCATCCCTTTCGAGAGTAGCTCTATCTCCTCAGATGTAAGTGGAATTCCAGTTAAATTAAAAATGCCTCTACTCCTTTCCTCCTCATTGGTAAGGGTAGTAGGACTAGGACTCTGAACTAGTCCTCTGTTCTCACCCTCTTGTGTGGTGAATCTTGGTATAAAGGGGTGAACCTGTTGGGATGTTCCCAAGTATCGGTTCTCGGACGAAAATAGTTGGTAATGAATTTTTCTTTCGGGCCCCTGTGTCTCCCTTGAAAATTTATCTCCTGTTCATTAAATTGTGTAGGAGCCCTAAACGTATCCGTTTGATTATATGTGGTCTGAGTACGGGATCTTACATTCCCCTCCCTATCTGGCGTAGGTTTTTTAGGGGGGGTAGGTCTCTGTCTATTCCAAGTTCTAGGGTGGTAAGTAGATCTACCATCCTTAGGTGCAAAATTAGCCCTATAGTTAATTCTAGATCTTGAGTTACTCCTTGTTCTATTCGGTGTTCTTGGAATCATTTTCTTAAAAGGAACATAGCGAGATTTTTTTCTTATTAATTTATTAAGAGTGGAAAAACTATTAGTTAATTTGTCCTCTTTATCCCTGCTATACTTCCTATTCTTTGTTTCAGCAATATTCTCATCAAGTTTTTTAATATTTGTTTGTAGAATTTCATCCCTCTCCTTAAAATCCCTTCCCTCTGTATTAATGGGAGGATTGGAGTCAAGTTCAATTAACTCAGCTTCCAATTTACTCTGTGATTCTTTAGAGTGTCTAATTATAAGTTGTATTAGCTGAAAAGAGCAATTAGTAAGGATTTCATCCCATTCTTGTAAGAAGAGATCATCCTCCAATCCGAATGCCGGTGTTTTATCTATTCTGAGACCACGTGGGATTAAGCCTTCCTTGAGATAATTTTCCAAATAGGCTATCTCCCACCATTTTTTTGTTTCAGCAGTTAATAATCTCTCTTTTTTCTTAAAAAACTCATCTAGCCCTTTAAGAGGTTGTGGCTTGTCCCACTCTTGAAACATAGCCTCAAACCTTCTCCTACGGCTATTCTGTAAGTTGGACAAAAAGCTCACATTTGTAGCCATAATCAATACAATCAATAGCAAATATGTGCACCCAAAAAAAATAGTGGATAAGACAAAAACAGAAAACAAACAAACGAACACCTTTAGATAAGTGTTCTAATTAAATAAATTACTTAACTTCAATCAATATGCAGCCTCCCAGGATCGTTATCCACAACAAACGATCTTAACATATGCATAGAACCCCAGACAGAAATGGGATACGGCTGTATAATCTATAGAGGGAACATATAAAGGAAAAAAACACAATAGTGTGATACAGTAAATACAGTGAATAGTGCGCTTAAATGGATGCACTCACAAGATGATGAAGATGAAAAAGCATTCATAGGGTGCCTCCCCAGATAGCATAGGGGGCTAGTGGTTTCCCCTATCCGATGTAAAGCGACCAATGGAACACGGGACTCCAGATAAGTAATAGTAGAAAAGCAATACTTTTATTTTCTTAAAAGGTGAACAAGCACCATAAGAATAAAGGTTTAAAAGTGCAGCAATAGGTCCAACGCGTTTCGTTCAAGACTAGAACTTCATCAGGGACCGCACAGTAAAAAAATCACAGACAATATCATAGATTGTAAAATAACATCCTACTTTCCCCTTAACAAAACCTCTATATATAGGGCTAGTCCCAAAGTCCCATTGGTCCATAGTGTAGGAGTATCCAGTAGCCAGCCAATCATCTATCCAGGGGTATTGTCCTCCAGCTGATAGTGTTTGGGTAGTTTAAAAAGGGCGCGTTCAATGTAAAAGCCGAAACCGGAAGTGGATGTCTGCCTTCACTTCCGCGTTCCATTTGCGTTCCATATGCGTTCCAAACACGCTCCAAGTGCGTTCCAAATACATTTACTGCTCTTTTTCAACTAGAACAGCGAGGAGCCATCAATATAAGTGATCATCAAAAGGACAAAGCCCAAAAGTGTTAAATGCATTAAATGTAATTAATCTTTAAAAGAAGAAAAGTGAATTAGTGCATGTAATATACAACAACCATGTTAAGATAGTTCATATGGAACTTCCCCACATATTATATATATGACAATATCATACACCATTGAATAGTGCCATGTATGTCTATTTAAAGTGACAAACATCTCATTATTCAAAAAATAAGAACACAAATAATATATTCCTAAAAAAAGTTCCCTCAATATCAATAATAATCATTTTAAACCATATAACCTGCAAGGTACACCTAACTATATAATATAAAGATTTTTTTTTTTTTTTTATTATATAAATTATGAATTGTATTGATTAAAGACACTTCTTTTTCCCTATATTTAGACTGCCAGAGCTCCTCATATTCCCAAAGATACTTATGGAATAATTTACATAAAGGAGAAGAATAACCAAAAAATCAGTCCAAGAAACACACCAGATCGATCCCAATATTCAGGCCCCTAGGTTCAAGGGTCTTTAGTTTGTGTATCCAAAAGGTTTCCCTTTGGGATAACTTTTAAATCCTATCACCTCCCCGCCAGTAGGGAAGGACATGTTCGATACCCATACACTTGAAATCTCTAAAGGAGAAGGATGGACAATTACTGCAATGGGCAGAGACTGAATGAGTAACCAGTCCTTTACGTATATTATTTAGGTGTTCCAAGATCCTGACTTTCAGGATACGTTTCGTGCGTCCCACATACTGTTTGCCACACGGACACTGCAGTAAGTATACTACATAGTCCGTGTGGCAACCTATTAATGATTTAATCTTGAAAGTCTCCCCCGTGATATGGCTAGTAAATTCCTTAGTTCTCCCCATAGAGGCGGTGGTACATGCTTTGCACACATTACATCCCCTAAAACAACCCGATTCAGGGGATACATTAGAACTATTCATTTTAATAGCATAGCTAGGGGCTAGCATATTTTTAAAGTTCTTATTTTTCTTAAATATCACCATCGGGCGTTCAGACAAAAAATTACCCAAAATGGGATCCTGTTGTAATATGGGCCAAAAATCACTTAGGCTCCTTTTGATCTTAAAATGATCCGTATTATATTGGGTGACAAAGGCTGATTTAAAATTCTTATTCCCAACAGTATTAGGAGGTTTATCCTCCAGGAGTTTGTTCCGTTCGAGGAGACCAATTGATCGAATTTCTTTTTCTAACGTATTCTTATTGTAACCCCTTGCACATAATTTATTTTTTATATGGGAAGATTGAGTCTGGAAGTCTTGAGGGCGAGAACAATTGCGTCTCAATCTGGTAAATTGGCTCCGTGCTATGCCCCTAAGCCAAGGCTTATGGTGACAGCTTTGTTGGTGTACAAAGCCATTCCCATCTGTTGGTTTAAAAAAACATTTAGTTTGAATTTGACCCTGAGGGAAATAGATACTGTATCTGAAAGGGAAGACTATAGATTTCAACCTAAATCTCATTTTTTTCCGGTTCAAAGTAAGGGCCCCTTCTTAGAAACTTTTGAACATATGGTTGATCAGGCTTTCCAATCTATTGCTAAAAAGAGAAAAAGTGGATCATGCCCCTTTAATCTAACAAAAAGGGAAGAAGCGACTTTAAAACATCTTATGGAAAGAGAGGACCTGGTAATCAGGGAGGCTGATAAGGGAGGAGGTATTGTGTTGATGACTATGTCTTATTATTTGAAGGAATCCCTTAATATTTTAGGGGATAAAAAAACTTATATCACTCTGCAGAATAACCCTATGCCATTGTACAATTTAGAACTAAAAGAAATTTTGACTACGGCTAGAGACAATGGAATCATATCTTTAAAAAACTTTGATTTCTTATTTCAAAAAAGTCCAGTGATTCCGATTTTTTATTTCCTCCCAAAAACTCATAAATGCCTCCCTGATCCACCAGGTCGCCCTATTATCAGTGGAGTTAACTCGCTCACTGCTAATCTGTCCGCGTATGTGGACTCTTTCCTTCAAAAGTACGCCCAAGGGGCGCCCTCCTTTATACGGGATACCAAGTCTTTTTTACAAGAACTGGACAGCATTGAGTGGAACCCTGAATACAGTTGGGCCACGCTAGACGTGACCTCTCTGTATACGGTAATTAGTCATTGTTTAGGATTGGAGTCTCTTGATTACTATATGTCCCAAGATCAGGACCTATCTCAAGGTCAAAAGGAATTTATATTGACCTCAGTACAATTTATTTTGGAACATAATTTTTTCTTTTTTAATGATCAGTATTATCTACAGATCACAGGGACCGCCATGGGCACCAGGTTCGCCCCCAGTTATGCCAACACCTACATGCGTAGATGGGAGGAATTATTCGTGTGGTCGCAGCATGACTGGAGGGAGAACTTGGTGCTCTGGCGGCGCTATATCGATGACGTGATCATCATTTGGAAGGGGTCCTCCAATAGTTTTTCTGATTATGTTCAATATTTAAATTCCAACTTATACAATCTTGTCTTCACCCCCGAGTGGAATAAACATGAGATCCATTTTTTGGATCTTGATATTTTTTGTGATCAGGGTCAAATTCAAACTAAATGTTTTTTTAAACCAACAGATGGGAATGGCTTTGTACACCAACAAAGCTGTCACCATAAGCCTTGGCTTAGGGGCATAGCACGGAGCCAATTTACCAGATTGAGACGCAATTGTTCTCGCCCTCAAGACTTCCAGACTCAATCTTCCCATATAAAAAATAAATTATGTGCAAGGGGCTACAATAAGAATACGTTAGAAAAAGAAATTCGATCAATTGGTCTCCTTGAACGGAACAAACTCCTGGAGGATAAACCTCCTAATACTGTTGGGAATAAGAATTTTAAATCAGCCTTTGTCACCCAATATAATACGGATCATTTTAAGATCAAAAGGAGCCTAAGTGATTTTTGGCCCATATTACAACAGGATCCCATTTTGGGTAATTCTTTGTCTGAACGCCCGATGGTGATATTTAAGAAAAATAAGAACTTTAAAAATATGCTAGCCCCTAGCTATGCTATTAAAATGAATAGTTCTAATGTATCCCCTGAATCGGGTTGTTTTAGGGGATGTAATGTGTGCAAAGCATGTACCACCGCCTCTATGGGGAGAACTAAGGAATTTATTAGCCATATCACGGGGGAGACTTTCAAGATTAAATCATTAATAGGTTGCCACACGGACTATGTAGTATACTTACTGCAGTGTCCGTGTGGCAAACAGTATGTGGGACGCACGAAACGTATCCTGAAAGTCAGGATCTTGGAACACCTAAATAATATACGTAAAGGACTGGTTACTCATTCAGTCTCTGCCCATTGCAGTAATTGTCCATCCTTCTCCTTTAGAGATTTCAAGTGTATGGGTATCGAACATGTCCTTCCCTACTGGCGGGGAGGTGATAGGATTAAAAAGTTATCCCAAAGGGAAACCTTTTGGATACACAAACTAAAGACCCTTGAACCTAGGGGCCTGAATATTGGGATCGATCTGGTGTGTTTCTTGGACTGATTTTTTGGTTATTCTTCTCCTTTATGTAAATTATTCCATAAGTATCTTTGGGAATATGAGGAGCTCTGGCAGTCTAAATATAGGGAAAAAGAAGTGTCTTTAATCAATACAATTCATAATTTATATAATAAAAAAAAAAAAAAAATCTTTATATTATATAGTTAGGTGTACCTTGCAGGTTATATGGTTTAAAATGATTATTATTGATATTGAGGGAACTTTTTTTAGGAATATATTATTTGTGTTCTTATTTTTTGAATAATGAGATGTTTGTCACTTTAAATAGACATACATGGCACTATTCAATGGTGTATGATATTGTCATATATATAATATGTGGGGAAGTTCCATATGAACTATCTTAACATGGTTGTTGTATATTACATGCACTAATTCACTTTTCTTCTTTTAAAGATTAATTACATTTAATGCATTTAACACTTTTGGGCTTTGTCCTTTTGATGATTACTTATATTGATGGCTCCTCGCTGTTCTAGTTGAAAAAGAGCAGTAAATGTATTTGGAACGCATTTGGAGCGTGTTTGGAACGCATATGGAACGCAAATGGAACGCGGAAGTGAAGGCAGACATCCACTTCCGGTTTCGGCTTTTACATTGAACGCGCCCTTTTTAAACTACCCAAACACTATCAGCTGGAGGACAATACCCCTGGATAGATGATTGGCTGGCTACTGGATACTCCTACACTGTGGACCAATGGGACTTTGGGACTAGCCCTATATATAGAGGTTTTGTTAAGGGGAAAGTAGGATGTTATTTTACAATCTATGATATTGTCTGTGATTTTTTTACTGTGCGGTCCCTGATGAAGTTCTAGTCTTGAACGAAACGCGTTGGACCTATTGCTGCACTTTTAAACCTTTATTCTTATGGTGCTTGTTCACCTTTTAAGAAAATAAAAGTATTGCTTTTCTACTATTACTTATCTGGAGTCCCGTGTTCCATTGGTCGCTTTACATCGGATAGGGGAAACCACTAGCCCCCTATGCTATCTGGGGAGGCACCCTATGAATGCTTTTTCATCTTCATCATCTTGTGAGTGCATCCATTTAAGCGCACTATTCACTGTATTTACTGTATCACACTATTGTGTTTTTTTCCTTTATATGTTCCCTCTATAGATTATACAGCCGTATCCCATTTCTGTCTGGGGTTCTATGCATATGTTAAGATCGTTTGTTGTGGATAACGATCCTGGGAGGCTGCATATTGATTGAAGTTAAGTAATTTATTTAATTAGAACACTTATCTAAAGGTGTTCGTTTGTTTGTTTTCTCAAATAGGTATGTGCCAGGAAGAAATCCTTACACCAGCATTAGAAGAATTATAAATATCCTAGATGATGCTACAAGAAAAAAGGTTCCATTGTTGACTCTGTCGATTGATGAGGAGAAAGTATTCGACAGAGTCAATTGGAACTAGCTAGAAGCGGTATTAACACATTATAGCTTTGTGGGATGGATTAAAAATGCTATTATGGCTCTGTATGTTAAAGGGACACTATAGTCACCTGAACAACTTTAGCTTAATGAAGCAGTTTTGGTGTATAGAACATGCCCCTGCAGCCTCACTGCTCAATCCTCTGCCATTTAGGAGTTAAATCCCTTTGTTTATGAACCCTAGTCACACCTCCCTGCATGTGACTTGCACCGCCTTTCATAAACACTTCCTGTAAAGAGAGCCTTATTTAGGCTTTCTTTATTGCAAGTTCTGTTTAATTAAGATTTTCGAATCCCCTGCTATGTTAATAGCTTGCTAGACCCTGCAAGAGCCTCCTGTATGTGATTAAAGTTCAATTTAGAGATTGAGTTACAATTATTTAAGGTAAATTACATCTGTTTGAAAGTGAAACCAGTTTTTTTTTTCATGCAGGCTCTGTTAATCATAGCCAGGGGAGGTGTGGCTAGGGCTGCATAAACAGAAACAAAGTGATTTAACTCCTAAATGACAGTGAATTGAGCAGTGAAATTGCAGGGGAATGATCTATACACTAAAACGGCTTTATTTAGCTAAAGTAATTTAGGTGACTATAGTGTTCCTTTAATCCAACAGTGCGCTCAAAAGGTCCAAATATAAGCTCCCCGTGGTTTCAGTTGGTCAAGGTTGTCCGCTCTGACCAATACTATATCTGCTCTCCATTGAACCATTAGCTGATAACATAAGAAACAATAAAGAAATCAATGGTTATAAATGATCTGATAACAAAAAAATAAGTCTCTATGCAGACGATATTCTAATTACACTAACCAACCCCAGTGTATTGTTAGACATTATTATGTTTCAAATAGAGAGATACAGCCTGATATCTAATTATAAGTTAAATATCAACAAGTCTATGATTCTAGATATTAACTTAGATAACAAAAAGAAAAAGAAAATCAAAAGACAAATATGAGTTTTTATGGGTAGAAGAGAAAATGGACTATTAAGGTATCAAATTTACTAGAGATATAAATAGACTTATGGAGACAAACTTTTTGGATCTGTTACAAAAAAATAAATAGATGGTTAAAAGGCCGTAGAAATCTAGAAATAACTTTTTGGGGAAGAATCAATGTAATTAATTCATATGTCATTCCAAAATGGAATTATATGCTTCAAATGCTACCTCTATATATTCCTAACAGCTGGCTCGAAATGATTCAAAGAAGCTTCATGCAAAATATATGGAAAGGTAAAAAAACGAGACTTAGCCAAATAACATTGGCACAGAAATTAAATAGGGGAGGACTGGAATATCCCGTTATTCAAAATAATTATAGAGCAGCGACAATTCTACATATATATAGGATGCAGATATTTGATAGTATTAATGAAGGATGGTAAATGATGGAGGCTAAAGCAGAAGAGGATCAATATTTGGAAAGTTTGGTTTGTAATTCCATGAAAATAGATTTAAAAAAAGTATATCCTAATATAATTTTAACACACCTGTTGAAGAGTTGGAAAAAAATTTAAATAACCCTAAAAATCGAAAATAAAGTGCAAAGTCATTTAGACTTGAAATTTATTGAACAACAGGTCTGTGACATTAATTTGAATACATGGATATAAGTTGTAATAATGAGTATAGCTCAGTTATTAACAAAGGGAGTAATCAAACCTTTTATTCAACTCACGAACGAATTTAATTTACCACCAAAATAATTATTTAACTTCTTGAGAATAAAAAGGTTTTTTAATGTCCCATCTAATGAAACCAGAGTCTATTTTAAGCAAAAGAATAACTACTTTAATCAAATCACCACTCTCAAAAGCTTTATTTCTAAGTAGATCCTGCAATAAGGAAAAAGCACCCATGGCTCTAAAAATCTGGAAAAAAGAACTGAATATTAATATAGACACTAAAAACTGGGGCTCTTCAATGGTAAAAGTCTAAAAAAAATTACACATTCATTAAATCTAATGGAATCTCACTTCAAAGTATTAAATAGATGGCATTTGGTTCCATAAAAATTGAATAAAATGTACCCCACAACAGAACATCTTTGCTGGAGATGTGGGCTGACCATAGGAACATACAATCATATTTGGTGGGATTGTATAAAATTAAATAATCTGTGGGAAGCAATTCACACATTTATTTCAACAAACAAAATTTTGAGTTGAAACTTTCTCCAGAAGTAGTTTTGCTTCATTTAAATTGGCCTATTATGCCCTTGGAGATCAAGATCATAATAACTCACCTATTTTTAGCGACTAAAATCGTCATAGCAAGAAATTAGAAAAATGGAATTCCCATTCCCTGGGAGAAAGTTAAAAACCAACTCAAATTTCAGATCAAAATGGAACTAATGTTAAGTAAACAAAATATGAGTAAGAAACTATCTATTTGGAACAACTGTTGGGAACTTATAGTAGATAGGGAAGAATAACAGATAATAGCCCATTTTTACGTGTATTGTGTCATTATAGATCTTTATCATATAGTTCATGACTATGGACAAACGTTCATTTTCTTTTCTCTTTTCTTTTTTATTTCTATTTTTGCATTGTCTCGTATTTGAAAGAAAATGTATTGTCTATGTTTGTAAGTACGTATGTGAATACAAGATAGCCTATACCCTCTTTACACTAAAACAAAATATTCAGATTATTTGGCAGTAAAAAAAATAAAAAAATATGCAGAGACTGCTAAATACACAGACTGCTGAATACACATACACAGACAGACTGCTGAGTACACACACATAATGCTAAAAATGCAGAGACTAGTGAATACACAGACTGCTGAATACACACACAGACAGACTGCTGGGTACACACACATACTGTTAAATATGCAGAGACTAGTGAATACACAGACTGCTGAATACACACACAGACAGACTGCTGAGTACACACACATACTGCTAAAAATGCAGAAACTAGTGAATACACAGACTGCTGAATACACACACAGACCGACTGCTGAGTACACACACATACTGCTAAATATGCAGAGACTATTGAATACACAGACTGCTGAATACACACACAGACAGACTGCTGAGTACACACACACACAGAGACACACACTGCTGAATACACACACACAGAGAATAGAATAATTTGAATGGTTACTAATTTTGGGACTTGTAAGTTGGGTTCCAGGTACCTGCAATCTTTCTGTAGGTAAGGGATCTTTGCTAAGACTTTCTGTGGATTGTATTACCTATTCCTCATATTATCCTTAAGGTTTGGTAAATTTTAATATTGGATGCCATTTACTATTGGATTTTTTCCTATACTAGCAGCGGTTATGCTTTTTTTGGAGCTTTTACATAGAAGTAGCTACTTGCTTTTATTGAACTTTTCTGTACACTATCCGATTTGGAAAACTTACAAATACAAGGAATATTTTTTACAGATATTTACACACTCAGACTGCTGAATACATTCACATAGGCTGCTAAGTACACCAAAACAGACAGAATACACACACACAGACTGCTGCTGGCTTGAAGTTAGGGGGTGAGCGTCAGAAAGCTGCTGGCTAGTAGTGAGAGGGGTGAGCAGGGGTCATGTCAGAGAGTACCTTAACAGTACCTTTAACCCACCATGTACAATTTATCACTGTGCTTTGGATTCCCCCGTCTGCTGGATGGAAGATTGCAGCCAGGAGCCGGGTACAGACCATCTCAAGGAGCAAGGTAATTTTATTGATACTTTATTAGATATTCTGTGTATATTTGTGTGTGTTTATGTGTGTGTGTGGAGGGGAGGGTGGGTGTTTTTGTCAGTTAACCTGCGAGGTTGTA
The DNA here is from genome assembly GCA_933207985.1 of Pelobates cultripes. NCBI lineage: Eukaryota > Metazoa > Chordata > Amphibia > Anura > Pelobatidae > Pelobates > Pelobates cultripes. The sequence continues at coordinate 231,091,962 of OW240912.1, read as the reverse complement.
ACTATGAGTGTTTGTCTCCTGTATTTGCGAAGGTATTACATGTGTGTGTCAGCAGGGCTGCTGCCCGGGCCCCACGTGTAGCAGCGGAGCTGCCGCCAGTGCAGTTCCACTGGGGCCTGCACGCTGATGGGGTCCACGCACTTAGAGCCACCCGATGGGCCTCATATTTCAGGGGCCCGGTTGCGCTATACCACGACCACAGCGTTATACCACGGCCACTGCGCTTTAAAAAAAAAATATGCCACCGCAGCGCAAGTGCTGCTGGGAGGAAGTGGTCACTTCCTCCCAGCTCACTCCGCGCTGGAGGAGCGCGCGCGGCAAGGAAGAGGGAGAGCCAGCAGACTCCCAGTCCCATCAGCCCCAGCCACCCTCCTGCAAAGACAAGGTAAGAGACAGGAGGGTGGCTGGGAAATGAGCTGTGTGTGTATGTGTATATGAATGTATGTCTGTATGTATGTATGTCTGTATGTATGTCTATGTCTGTGTGTATGTATGTCATTATATATGTATGTATGTATGTCTATGTCTGTGTGTATGTCTGTCTGTATGTCTGTCTGTATGTCTGTCTGTATGTCTGTCTGTATGTATGTCTGTCTGTATGTCATTATGTGTGTATGAATGTCAGTGTATGTATGTCTGCATGTCATTATGAATGTGTGTGTATGGATGTCAGTGTCTGTATGAATGTATGTATGCCAGTATGAATGTATGTATGTCTGCATGTCATTATGAATGTGTGTATGTATGGATGTCAGTGTCTGTATGAATGTATGTATGTATGTATGTATGTCTGTATGCATGTCTGTATGCATGTCATTATGTGTGTATGTCTGTCTGTATGAATGTATGTATGCCAGTATGAATGTATGTCTGTATGTCATTATGAATGTGTGTATGTATGGATGTCAGTGTCTGTATGAATGTATGTATGCCAGTATGAATGCATGTCTGTATGTCTGTATGCATGTCTGTATGCCTGTATGAATGTTAGTGTATGTATGTCTGCATGTCATTATGAATGTGTGTATATCTGTCTGTCTGTATGAATGTATGTATGCCAGTATGAATGTCTGTCTATATGTCATTATGAATGTGTCTGTATGTCCTTATGCATGTGTGTCTGTATGTATGCCTATATGCGTATCAGTATGTGTGTCTATATGTATGTTAGTATGTGTCTGTCACTATGTACGCCTGTGTGTCTATGTATGTGTGTATGTCTCAGTATGTGTGTGTCAGTATGTATGCCTTTATGCGTATCAGTATGTGTGTCTGTTAGTATGTATCAGTGTGTGTGTGTGTGTGTGTGTGTATCTGTGTCCTTTTGTATCAGTGAATGTGTTTGTGTCTGTGTGTGTATTCCTGTGGGCGGGATTTGGAGGCGGTCTCTGTGGGCGGTTTTGGATGCGGGCCCCCAGGGGCCCAGATCCTGTGCTCAGTTAGGGGCCTAAAAATTTCTGCTTGCAGCCCTGTGTGTCAGTATGGATCACTGTGTGTGTCAGTATGGATCACTGTGTGTGTCAGTATGGATCAATGTGTGTGTGTGCCAGTATGGATCAATGTGTGTGTGTGTCATTATGGATCACTATGTGTGAGTCAGTATGGATCAGTGTGTGTGTATGTCTGAGTGTCAGTATAGATTACTGTGTTTGTGTATCAGTATGGATCACTGTGTGCCAGTGTTTGTTAATGAGTGTATGTGTGTTTGTGTATATACCAGTTTTTTTATACTGGCCATTGTGTGTGTCAACATGGATCAATGTGTGCCAGTATGTTTGTATGGGTCACCGTGTGTATGTCAGTGAGTGTATCCATTAGTGATTGTGTACCAGTGTTTGTATGGAATACAACATTAGAGTGTTTGTGTGCCATTGTCTGTAAATGAGTGTGTATGTGTGGGCATCAGTGACTACGTGCCTGTGTGTGTGTGCCAGTGAGTATCCATTGATCAAAAACCTGTGTATGTCTATATATGGTTTTCGTTAAAATTACAGATTTAATTACAAATTTAAATATAGTTTTGCTTTATGTGATTTGTGGGAGTATTATGCATCTATACATATGCACAAATGTAAATTTTTAAATTTTAGGAAGTGAAATTCTAAATACCTGATGGCACAATTATTGATAGTGCTGGTATAAACAATTTCCAGGGCTGTTTTTTATTCCCAGTCTGGCCATGTATAGTAATACAAATTAAAATACTTAGTATTAATACATGTGGGAGGTTAACTACTCTCTTCTGCCCCTTCCTGCCAGTGGCTGCTCATTGTTAAAAAAAAACAAAAAAAAACAGCTTTTCCTGCCCGTCACTAATAAATACATTTATTATTAAATAATTAACATAGTGTCCCTCCATGCCCCTACCTGTGGCCATTACCTCCCCCCCCCATTTAAATAAATGGATTGTTTGGACATAGTGTTTCCCCAGCCACCCTCTTGATGGCAGTTCAGGGCCCTAAAAATGAATGGAGGTTAAACCATTTATCCCCCGTCAGCCCCACCCATTGGCGAAGGGTGGGTGCCCTAAATAATACATGGCCTTTGGCCCCAAGCCTCTAGTCACCCAAAATAATTTTTTTTTTCAAAAATGACACCACCCTAATAGTGAGGAAGCAATAAACTAAATACCTGTAAATAGTTGTAAAATAAAAAATAATACCATAAGAAGTACTTATTTGTTCTTCCATCTTCTTTATTCAGTCTCAAATAAAAATCCATAAAGCCGCATCGAAGTAATAAAATAAAAAACGACTCAATCGCAAAAAAAACCCAAACAAATGTGCACACTCATCTTGCAGGGCATGCAAAATCACCTTGTAGGACAGGGAGATCCTTATAAAGCTTTCCCATGCCTTGCAATTTGACTCAGAACACGCTAATTGGTTGGCTTAAACCAACTAATCAGAGAGTTCTGACAGGTAAATTTTGAGTCATGGGGAAGATTATTTTTATGAATACAATAAGTCCACCCCCACTTTACTATTTAGGGCACCCGGTGCCACTGACAGCTGGGGGGGAGAGAATTGATCCAGCCCCTACTTTATTATTTAGAACCCGGTATGCGGGGGGGACAATAGGTCCCTCCCCCACTTTATTATTTAGCGTCTTTTGCCACCAATGGGTAGCCCCCACTCACGTGGCATGGGTGAGAGTATGGGGGACAATATGTCCCCCTCAATTAATTATTTATGGTCAGGTCCCCCTTTATTAGATTAGTCTCTTCATATGAAGGTGAGCAGCCACTGGACAAGACAAGACCCTAATTAAGGTAGGACAGGGGGAGGATTTAAAATCCCTTATACTAATATGGGGTCATATTAACCCCCAAATGTTGTGGGGGGTGGTTTGTGTAGATTTAGGAAGCCATGGGGAGCACAGCACCCCACCCCTTCTGTTTTTAAATATTATAAGGAGGGAGCTGCAAGCTGGTAACTCCCTCCTTGTAATAAACTAAACAAACGAAAGAATGAATTGCTGGACAAAATTTCACCCACCAAGCAATTGGCCTACGTTTTGTTTGTTGTAAATTCTATTGGTTCATTCGTCTTTTAGATGGATGGACGAATAACCGAAATTAAGATGAAAACGTGTTCATCCAAAAACAAATTCCCAAGTCTAGTGAGTGCCACTATGGCAGCAGCTAGGCAAGAGGAATGTTTTTGTTTTTCTTTTTACTGAACAACACAGTAAAATAAAAAAACTTTAAAAAAAATTTAAATGGCGATTCCAAGTTAGTGTTTAGTGCCAGTGGCTACTAGCAGTAGGATCAGCTCTAATTGTAACCACCAGTCTAGACAGTTGATATTCAAACTTTCTAGCCATGCACAAGTCAACTAAACACACAGCCAGTACAATCAAAGAGTGATTTATGGACAACTCTGCAAATATCCTTGAGTTGCCCAGCCAGAGCCTGGAATTGAACACAATCGAACATCTCTGGAAAACCTGAAAATGGCTGTCCATTGACAGTCCCCATCCAACCTGACAAAGGTTAATAGAATCTAGAGATGAATAGTGTAAACTCACCAAATCCAGGTGTGCAAAATGTTTCACATCATTCCCAGAAAGACTTGAGGCTGTATTCATTGCAGAAGGAGTTTTAAGTAAATATTTAGTTAACGGTCTGAATACTTATGTCAATGTGATATTAATATTTTTCTGTTTCATATATTTGCAATGTTGTAAAAAATCTAGTTTTTGATTTGTCATTAAGGGGTATTGAGTGTACATTGATGTGACACAATTGCAGCATTGACTACAATATAAAAACATTAATTCATATGCATTTTTATAGAGGCAAATTCATGTATATGCCTCTCTGTAGAGGCATATACAAGCAGGTGCCTTTATACAGATGCATAAATATGCGTATATACTTAATCACAGGAGTAGATAAATATAAATAATGTGAACTGACATATTATGGAGCCTTGATCGTGGCTCCACAGGTATAGCATGAAGTGATATGATCCCAAATCAAGGATATAGGTGCTGATGATCTTTTGCTGTGAATATATAAAAAATAGGGTCCAATAAATAAGACAAGAAGGTCCAATAAAAAAGTACTTTTATTTATAAAACAATAAAATACATAAAATAAAATAAGAAAAGTGTTTAAAGCAAATTTCAAGATACATTTAAAGGAGCACTATAGGGTCAGGAACACAAACATGTATTCCTGAGCCTATGGGATTTAAACCCCCATCTAACCAACCTGGTCCCCTCATGCCTCCCTAAATCTAGTAAAATCTTACTTGTATTCAAGTCTGGAGCTGCTTACTTTGTCCCTGTTGCCTTTTGACCTGCCCACTGCCTGCTGACATCATCAGAATTGGTAACCTGGTCCAATCACAGTGCTTCCTCATAGGATTGGCTGAGTCTGAGCCAAAGTCTGAGTCTGAGTCTGACAAAGAGGCAGATTAGGGGCAGAGCCAGCATAATTCAAACACAGCCCTGGCCAATCAGCATCTCTTCATAGAGATGAATTCAATCAATGTTTGGATGCATTTTAGGCAGCCATGACCCAGGAAGGATCTCTAACAGCTATCTGAGGAGTGGCCAGTGAAGTTATCACTAGGCTGTAATGTAAACACTGCATTTTCTCTGAAACAAGCAGTGTTTACAGCAAAAAGCCTGAAGGTAATGATTCTACTCATCAGAACAAATTCAATAAGCTGCAGTTGTTCTGGTGACTATAGTGTCCCTTTAATATGTTTCACCATTAACTGGCTTTATCCAAAGTGTTTACAGAATAAAAGGACCTTTGCTGCTTAACCCCTTAAGGACGCATGACAGAAAATTTCCGTCATGCTGGTCCTACCCTTAAGGACGCATGACGGAAGTTAGTATTTTTCCAGCAGGGTCTATTACCTTGCTTGTAACTATGAGCCCCAGGTATCATTTGATTCCTGGGACTCCCCTCTCTCACCTGGGGCCAGAATTAGTGGTCCCAGACTGACTGATGCCCTGAGCGCTGCAAACAAGCATTTAAATGGGGATTTAAATCCCCACTATTACAATTTGGTGTGATCAGGGTTAAAACCCTGTGCACACAAGGGAGTTCCAGGTATCAATTGAAACCTGGGGCTCCCCTCTATCAGCTGGGGGCATTTTTAGTGACCCCAGCCTTTTTGATGAGCTACATGCAGTGCTGGAATGTATCTGCTTAAATAGGCATTTAAATGCCTATATCTAGATTGTGGTGTAAGTAGGGTTAAATCCCTGCTCACACCAGGAAACCCAGGTATCATTAGAAACCTGGGTCTCCCCTCTGTCAGCTGGGGTAATTTTTTTTTATTTTATTTTTTTTAATAAGCATAGCGGTTACAGAAAAGCAAGTTACTTGTTAGTAAGTATCACATGTGCTAAACATCGTACACATTTAGTACCAGCAAGTACAATGTTTTACATGGAAAAGGTACAACAATGATTGCAGGTTATAGCAGGGTACAACTTTTAGTACACGTTGCGTATTAAGCTTATGTGTTATTCAGGGGCTGATGGAGCTGCAGCTCCAGGCCCAGGCCCATGGAATAGGCCCATTGATTTAAAAAAAAAAAAAAATTTTTTTTTTACATTTTTTTTTCCTCACACACTACTCTTAGGGATTCCACCTGGCTTTTATTTTATTGGCACAACCAGTATTTGAGGCTGCCTGGCTGGTGCCAATATTACAGTGATACTGGCAATACAAATGCAGGTATTTTTCTCAGTATAAACAAGAGATTACTATGCAATACCAGCACTGGCCAGTAGGGGTCACTGTATGTGGAGACAGGCAGGGATAGGAAGTTACAGCATATCCCTCCCTGCCTATCTATACTCACTGATCTACAGGGGTGCAGCTACAGAGAGTCCAGACAGCAACTCCCACCCTGCAGAGACAGCCTACAGCTCAGGGAAGTAAGGGATGGGGGAAAGGCTGCAAGGAGACATGGGGACACTGAGACACTAAGGGACACTGGGAGACATTATGTACAGACACAGTCTCCCAGTGTCCCCATGTCTCCCAGCCAGTGTCCCTGGTGTCTCAGTGCCCCCTAGTCTCCCAGTGCCCCCAGTCTGCCAGTGTCTCACCGTCCCCATGTCTCCTAGTGCCTCCATGTCTCCCAGTGCCTCACGTGTCACAATGTCCCCATGTCTCCAAGCTAGCGTCCCTAGTGTCTGTGGTCCTGGTGTCTCCTTGTCCCCATGTCTCCCAGTGCCCCCATGTCTCAATGTCCCCATGTCCCCCAGTAAGTGTCTCTAGTGTCTGTGTCCATGGTGTCTGTGTCCCCATGTCTTCAAGTGTCCCCTATTTTCCCAGTGTCCCCATGCATCCCAGCCAGAGTCCCCTAGTCTCCCAATGTCGCTGGTGTCTCCGTGTCCCTGGGTCTCCCCGTGTCCCCAGGTCTTCCCGTCTTCCTAGTGACATGGGGGCCCTGGGATACATGGGTACACAGGGAGACATGGGGCATTGAGACACTGTGATACATAGGATCACTGGGAGACCTGGGGACACGACACTAGGGGACACTGGGAGTCATGGGGCACTGAGACACTGATACATAGGAACACTGAGACCTGGAGTAATCGACACATGGGGGCACTGGGAGACATGGGGACACTGGGAGGAATCCATCTACAGGGAGTGCAGAATTATTAGGCAAATGAGTATTTTGACCACATCATCCTCTTTATGCATGTTGTCTTACTCCAAGCTGTATAGGCTCGAAAGCCTACTACCAATTAAGCATATTAGGTGATGTGCATCTCTGTAATGAGAAGGGGTGTGGTCTAATGACATCAACACCCTATATCAGGTGTGCATAATTATTAGGCAACTTCCTTTCCTTTGGCAAAATGGGTCAAAAGAAGGACTTGACAGGCTCAGAAAAGTCAAAAATAGTGAGATATCTTGCAGAGGGATGCAGCACTCTTAAAATTGCAAAGCTTCTGAAGCGTGATCATCGAACAATCAAGCGTTTCATTCAAAATAGTCAACAGGGTCGCAAGAAGCGTGTGGAAAAACCAAGGCGCAAAATAACTGCCCATGAACTGAGAAAAGTCAAGCGTGCAGCTGCCACGATGCCACTTGCCACCAGTTTGGCCATATTTCAGAGCTGCAACATCACTGGAGTGCCCAAAAGCACAAGGTGTGCAATACTCAGAGACATGGCCAAGGTAAGAAAGGCTGAAAGACGACCACCACTGAACAAGACACACAAGCTGAAACGTCAAGACTGGGCCAAGAAATATCTCAAGACTGATTTTCTAAGGTTTTATGGACTGATGAAATGAGAGTGAGTCTTGATGGGCCAGATGGATGGGCCCGTGGCTGGATTGGTAAAGGGCAGAGAGCTCCAGTCCGACTCAGACGCCAACAAGGTGGAGGTGGAGTACTGGTTTGGGCTGGTATCATCAAAGATGAGCTTGTGGGGCCTTTTCGGGTTGAGGATGGAGTCAAGCTCAACTCCCAGTCCTACTGCCAGTTCCTGGAAGACACCTTCTTCAAACAGTGGTACAGGAAGAAGTCTGCATCCTTCAAAAAAAACATGATTTTCATGCAGGACAATGCTCCATCACACGCGTCCAAGTACTCCACAGCGTGGCTGGCAACAAAGGGTATAAAAGAAGAAAATCTAATGACATGGCCTCCTTGTTCACCTGATCTGAACCCCATTGAGAACCTGTGGTCCATCATCAAATGTGAGATTTACAAGGAGGAAAAACAGTACACCTCTCTGAACAGTGTCTGGGAGGCTGTGGTTGCTGCTGCACACAATGTTGATGGTGAACAGATCAAAACACTGACAGAATCCATGGATGGCAGGCTTTTGAGTGTCCTTGCAAAGAAAGGTGGCTATCTTGGTCACTGATTTGTTTTTGTTTTGTTTTTGAATGTCAGAAATGTATATTTGTGAATGTTGAGATGTTATATTGGTTTCACTGGTAATAATAAATAATTGAAATGGGTATATATTTGTTTTTTGTTAAGTTGCCTAATAATTATGCACAGTAATAGTCACCTGCACACACAGATATCCCCCTAACATAGCTATAACTAAAAACAAACTAAAAACTACTTCCAAAAATATTCAGCTTTGATATTAATGAGTTTTTTGGGTTCATTGAGAACATGGTTGTTGTTCAATAATAAAATTAATCCTCAAAAATACAACTTGCCTAATAATTCTGCACTCCCTGTAGACAGCAAAACCAAACTAAGTCGTTTTGTGGTGATTTTACAGCATTTTCTCTTATGTCACTCATGCGATGTCACCCATACATATTTAATTATGCAAATTAGTAAGGCCGGTATGTTTTTCCAAGAAAGGTGGCAACCCTAACTACTTTTCACATACTCTTACTTAAGAATGGAAACTTAAGAGGGATGTATGGTAACAAAACTTGTGTGGACTGGCTGACAATGAATATAGTTAAAAGGACACTAGAGTCACCAGAACAACTACAGCTTATTGAATTTGTTCTGGTGAGTAGAATCATTACCGTCAGGCTTTTTGCTGTAAACACTGTCTTTTCAGAGAAAATGCAGTCTTTACATTAAGCCTAGTGATAATTTCACAGGCCAATAGATGGCTGTTAGAGATCCTTCTTGGGTCAAGGCTGCCTAAAATGCATCTAAACATTCAGTATCTCCTCCCGCTGCATGCAGACACTGAACTTTCCTCAGAGATTCATTGATTCAATTCATCTCTATGAGGAGATGCTGATTGGCCAGGGCTGTGTTTGAATCATGCTGGCTCTGCCCCTGATCTGCCTCTTTGTCAGTCTCAGCCAATCCTATAGGGAAGCACTGTGATTGGATTAGGCCACCACTTCTAATGATGTCTGTGGCGAAACCAACCTCGCCACTGTGAACTGGAGAAGCCTGGTTGCTCGCCTGCTCCCTTTGGACTATGGCCCTGCAGGTTAAACCGTTTATTTCCCCTGCAGAAAGGCTTATTTGGGTGATCTAAGTGCCATTCATCTAATAATGTGCACTCAGATCCCAGCTATCTGGGGATATGTGAAATGTCTGTGTGTTATGTGTAAATGTGACTTTATGTATTTTAAAGTGTTTTGTGTCTTTTGCAACCATGTGCTTAATGGAGTCTTGTGTCTGTCCTGGGAGATAATTGAATTACTTATCTCCAGGATAGAAGACTCTGAAACTGGTTTGGGCCAGAAAGCCATGCTTCATTTAGTCACAAAGGACTTTTTACTAACTTTTGAACCCCTTGTCTGATTTGTGCCATTTTTGAATATGTTGTTCCCCTGAATGGATTGATTGTGAATATGTAATTTTATGTGAATGTGATGTATGGTTTTGGAGTTATGAAAGTTGGGTAGAAAGTATGTTTTAACTGTATGTATAATTGAGTTTCCTCCTCAGGATAAGGGGAGGGAATATGTGGGATGTAACTGTGATGTGATTGGAGTTTTGTAACGCCCTGTGGGCTGTACTATGCCAGGATTAAGAATAAAGAGACTGTATGTGACAGTACAGGGAGTTCCTGTTTTAACCCTCAAAGTGAAGTGTCGTCTCATTATTGGGGAAGGATTTATTGTATGCTGTTCCAGTTTGACTGCTAGGAGAGTAAACCTATTCGTATGGTTCCTATTCAACTGTCTACAGCATTCATATGCTTGAGAGAATTTATTTGTTTCTCCGGTTCGGTGGTTGTGGTGTCTGCTGCAGTGCTTGGAGTCCTCAGGAAGCGCTAGGAGCATCCTTAACGGAGGTACCCAGTCGGGGTGCCAGGCGATCCGTTACATTGGTGGCAAGCGGTGGGATGGCGTCCTAGTGCGAGGTAAAGCAGCTCAGAGACACAGTTCGTTTGGAGTTACAATTTGAGGGCAACGCTAGTATTCGTACAGCGCCTCTGGTCACAGCAAACATGACCTATCGCTTTGAGGGCGATGCATACCGGGATGAGGTCATGAGACGGTTAACCAGATATGGCCCGAATCCTTCAACAGAGGCAGTTATGGCAACCGTGCGCAAGTTGGATGCGGAGAATCGAGCGGCATGGGAATGTGAGTGCCGATTGCGGAGATTGGGGCTGTGGCCAATTGGTCTCTCTGCCCAGCGGCAGTGTGAGTTACAGGGAGCTGAAGGTGCCGTCCTTGCTCCCCAGCGGCAGTGTGTGTTACAGGGAGCTGAAGGTGCAGTCCTTCCTCCCCAGCGGCAGTGTGTACCCCAGGGAGCTGAAGGTGCAGTCCTTGCTCCCCAGGGGCAGTGTGTGTTACTGGGAGCTGAAGGTGCAGTCCTTCCTCCCCAGCGGCAGAGTGTCCTGCAGGGAGCAGAGACCGTCAGTCTCGCACCCCAACCACAGGACAAAATAATGAAAGGGGAGACAGCTGGTCCCCCTCTCCACCAGCAGAGAGAGTGTCAGGGAGAGGAGCCTGATACCCCCTCTCCCCAGCGGCAGTTTACAGTTCAGAGAGAGGAGCTTGTTACACCCTCTCTCCAGCGGCAGCCTAACCCAGCAAGGGGAGATGTTACACCCCCCAACAGTGCAGATGTCTCTGCACTTACAGCACAAGGAGTAGGGACAGTCGGTCCTGTTCCCCAGCCACAGAGCGGTGTATCCAGAGGGGAGACAGTCGGTCTCTCCCTCCCACAACCAGGCTCCCACCAGGCTACTTCCGTGGTAGCACTGGCATCAGGGCAGAGTACCGCTGGTCTCTGCCCACTCAGCAACCCACCAAGGCAGCCTAACAGTTGCCCACACAGTCGTGGTGAGGCACCTGGACATGGACAAAGTTCTCCTCTACCCAGGTGTAGTAACCAGTTATTGTGGGTGGGCTGTACTGCTGTTTCTGTTTTGTGGGTGGGTTGCTGGACTAACCAGGGCACTGACCGGCAGGAGGTCAGATACCCTGTTAGTCTAGTTGGTAAAGGGGAGAAGTGTGGCGAAACCAACCTCGCCACTGTGAACTGGAGAAGCCTGGTTGCTCGCCTGCTCCCTTTGGACTATGGCCCTGCAGGTTAAACTGTTTATTTCCCCTGCAGAAAGGCTTATTTGTGTGATCTGAGTGCCATTCATCTAATAATGTGCACTCAGATCCCAGCTATCTGGGGATATGTGAAATGTCTGTGTGTTATGTGTAAATGTGACTTTATGTATTTTAAAGTGTTTTGTGTCTTTTTGCAACCATGTGCTTAATGGAGTCTTGTGTCTATCCTGGGAGATAATTGAATTACTTATCTCCAGGATAGAAGACTCTGAAACTGGTTTGGGCCAGAAAGCCATGCTTCATTTAGTCACAAAGGACTTTTTACTAACTTTTGAACCCCTTGTCTGATTTGTGCCATTTTTGAATATGTTGTTCCCCTGAATGGATTGATTGTGAATATGTAATTTTATGTGAATGTGATGTATGGTTTTGGAGTTATGAAAGTTGGGTAGAAAGTATGTTTTAACTGTATGTATAATTGAGTTTCCTCTCAGGATAAGGGGAGGGAATATGTGGGATGTAACTGTGAGGTGATTGGTTGTTTTGTAACGCCCTGTGGGCTGTACTATGTTTGTGGATTGGGAATAAAAGAGACTGTATGTGACAGTACAGGGAGTTCCTGTTTTAACCCTCAAAGTGAAGTGTCGTCTCATTATTGGGGGAAGGATTTATTGTATGCTGTTCCAGTTTGACTGCTAGGAGAGTAAACCTATTCGTATGGTTCCTATTCAACTGTCTACAGCATTCATATGCTTGAGAGGATTCATATGCTTCTCCGGTTCGGTGGTTGTGGTGTCTGCTGCAGTGCTTGGAATCCTCAGGAAGCGCTAGGAGCATCCTTCAACGGAGGTACCCAGTCGGGGTGCCAGGCGATCCGTTACAATGTCAATAGACTGCTTGTTTTTCTGAGTCTAACAGCATGCAGAGTTACAGCTTCAGGCTTGAATGCAGTAAGATTTTGCTATATTTATGGAGGCATGAGGGACCCAGGGGGGCTAGATGGTGGAGTTAACACTATAGGGTCATGAATTCATGTTTGTGTTCCTGACGCTATAGTGATCCTTTAAGGTAATGCTGACTTTGGTCTCTCTAACACTGCGGCATGTCCCCTTTCTTCTACACTCACTACATACAGCGTTTCTCTGTGCCAGACCATATACCAGGAGCTTCTGGCTGCTAGTAAGAAGGTAAGGAGACAAGTGGACCAGCGAGTGCTAGTGGACAGTCCTTAGAAAGCATTGAGTGAGCGCATCATTAGACGCATTTATGCCAAGCTCAGGTTGCTGTCTGCATAGTATGCGCTTAGTTGGCCAGCTGCATGATTGGCAGGCAGCCTGATATGCATTCACACCAGGCTGGCCTTCTAATTCTTTGGGCAGACATATCCTCTTTTTGGGCATGTTCGCCCCTTTTGGCAGGTTACGTGATTTGTGTCAGTGGCACACCCTTTTACCATGCCCATTGACTTCCTGCTTGACTGGACACTGCTGTTAGGGATTATGGATTTACTTGAAAGATGAAAACATAAATTAGTGAGAGATTAGCCTAGGGTATGTGTTTTCTTATAGCTGCTGTTTTCTTTCTCTCCAGCACCATCTCCATCAGATACATGATGCTTGGGAGTGTTTTACTGTTTTTGGTCGATATGATTCTGTAATTAGGCCCGTCATAATTGTCAGCACCAGGCCCACTGGGCTCTTAATCTGGCCCTGGTGTTATTACTTTACAGTATGTGGTCATTGTGCATGTAGTAGGTATACTAGATGCTGGCGTTTGACGTGAGCAGACGCATGGCGTGAGCTCTCCGAGCCCAGAGCCTCCCCAAAAAATAGAGTTCATTATAGCTTTCACTGACTAAAAAAAAAAAAGTTTCTTTACTGACTAAAACTTCTAAAGTCTTTCATATTATAGCACTACAACAAGAATTAGTGCAGTACGTGATGCCACCATCGAGGAGAGAGCGCCAAAAGCAGCCTATAGAAGGTAGTGACTTGGGAGCCCCCACTTCAGAAGACCTCTCAGATCAGGAGACCGCCGAAGTGGTGTACTCTGATAATTTGGTGACAGAGAAAACCCTGCATACTATGCTCCAGAGTTTAAGAGTCACCTTACAGAAAGATTTCAAACAAATTTCCTCTGACTTACCCAAAGAAGTCTCTGAATTAGGAAACAGGACCAGTCAGTTGGAAGATTTCACTGAGGGTCTCTGTACAGCCCATAATGAGGTGCTAAACAAGATCAAACAACTAATGGAGGAAAACCTTAATATGAAACTCAAACCTGCTGATTTGGAAGATAGGTCAAGAAGGAACAATGTGAGATTTAGGGGCATTGCAGATAATATTAATCAAGAAGCCTTACCTGCTTATATCAATGAACTTTGCTCTACAATTCTGCCGACTATGGAAGCTGGGGCTTGGACTTTCAACCGATACATCGCCTTCCTCGCCCGCAAAGACTCCCAGCTGATACACCCAGAGAGGTGATTTTCTGCTTCCACTACTTTCATTATAATAATTAATTGCTTGAAGGAGCCAGGAAACAGAATCCTCTCCCTTCCCCTTACCAGGAGATTACCTATTTGCTGATCTATCGGCTGCCACAGTAGCCAGAAGACGCGAATTTGCAGGTATAACAAAAGTCCTGCGTGATCATAAGGTAATACATCGCTGGGGGTACCCCACAAAACTCTTGATCTGGCGAGAGGGTAAAATGCAAGCAATAATGGAACCATGTAAAGGAAATGAAACACTCATGACCTTGGGGCTTATGAAACCGGAAGATCATATACAGCAAGTCCCAGCTTCTCCTAAGAAGATCCAGAAGGAGTGGATGTTGGCTTCTTCAAAGAAATCAAAATAGTCTTCCTGAACTTAGACCATTTTTTTTATTTTTTTATTTGTCTCAAAGGAAAACCTGTATATCCTTTGATTAATGTTTTCTTACTTATTTTGGTTGGTTTTTTTTTCTCTTCTCTATTAGTATTGTGCATTATACTGCATTAAGGAGATCAATAAGGTAATTAAGGTGGTTGCTAAATGAGTTTGATCTCTTTCTAACGATAAATTACATGAGCAATGTAAGTCTTATCAATTCTCATTTTTTTACTTTTTATTTTTATGTTTTGGAGTCTAACTGCACAGCAAGTAATTGATTGTCTGCTACATGTCATAATAATTGCTGTGGGCTCACTCTCGGGTCGCTTGATGTATCTATCCTAGCTCACAGCTCTGGTTTGTTCTATTAGTGTTAATTTTGGATTACAAGGTGACCGGTAGAATCCTCTTTCACCTTATTCAAACAGCTACAAGTGATGCAGTTCCTTGCAGTATTGGCACACACAGGGTATAGATAGTTAGATGTATTGTGTATTTACGAGTCATAGATCAATGATTTTATTTATTTTGTTCATGCCTATATAAAGAGTGTGTGTGTGTGTGTGTGTGTGTGTGTATATATATATATATATATATATATATATATTATTATTATTATTTATTTTTTTCTCTTGTAATGGCATTAGCAAACATTAAGCTCCTGTCTGACACTAGCACCAACACTGGAATAGTTCTGACGCAATAAGAATATACACTTTGATTATAACAGTTTATTATATTTTGTTAAGAGCTATATTATTTCAGCCTAACTGAATTCAGACAGTTAACAGTTAACTTTGGCTAATTTTTGCAGTCCAGATGCCCTTGAAGGCACGGATTAATTACTTCCTCAAAGTGTGTAAAATCCTTTGCTTGGGTTAGATACATATCCAGCTCTATTGCAATGCAGTAGCTTTGTTTAAGGTGAGACAAATATTCCATAGCGTATGAGTTAGCAGTAGCACGATTTAGAGTATCCGTCTACTTCTGAGAACTGAACACTATATTGAAACATTGTTGCTCAGTTCAGTATCTAACTCTATGCAATAAATGTCGATCACTGGACATTATACTGCAACACTGTTGCTTTGTTTAGTATTACAAACTCTATGAAGTAAATGGCTGAAGGGATATTAGCTCAATGATATCTGTTTAAATCCCTATACCAGACTCAGAAATTTTATGTCTATTTTTTTTTTCCTTCTCTCCTTCTAGTAATAAGTATATCGACCCCTATACCTAAATTTCCTATGCAGGTGAATTGAGACATTAGAGGTTAATTGGGAAAAAGAGGAAAGAGGTGAGGGGAAAAAAAGGATAAGGGGGAAAAGAAAAGGAAAAGGAAAGGGAAAAGGAGAAAGGAGTTAGAGAAAAAGGGGAAAAAGAAGGGAAAGAGAGGAACGGGAGGAAGGTACAAAGGGAAATGCACCCTACTGTGGGGAAAAAAAGGCAAAGCAAAAGGAAACAGAAGGTGAGAAAAGAGAGACAGCAATTACTGTATGTGTCAACTCTACTTAGAGATTACATAAAATGGGGTGTTTCTTTTCTTCGTTTTTTTTTTTTTTTTTGCATTTTGTCATATCGACAAATTGACACATGTGGAGTACAACAGGGATTAATTACAGACATCGGTATACATCATATTCGGTCCTGTTACATAATGCTTGTCTCATTCCTTGCTAACTTGTTGATTGTTTAACAGTATAACCAAGGTGGGGTGTAACATAGGGGTAGAGGGGGGAGGGGAGGGGGGGGGTCCAGGAGAAGCGGTAGTGTTCTCTAGAGGTCATTTAATTTCCTGTATAATTGCAGTTACCTTATATAGTTGCTCTGTGCATGTGCAGTATCCTGATACCTTTCTTAGGTACATTGCATGGGTGCATACGTTTCTTATTACGTGGTCTATTGAACAGGTTTTCCCCATTTGCATGGTCTCAGCTGTCGGAGTGGTTTATGTGTCTCGTACTTAAAGAGTGAATCTGTATTGGCCCCATCTCTACGTAATTGCTATGTGCTGCTCCCATAGCTCCCAGCTCCGCGCCATTAGTTCGTATTGTTTTGTTAGCTGTAATGCTGTTGTGCATTGAGCCATTTTCGGTGGGTTTGGGTCGCGCCAATGTCTACTAATAGTTTGGAGAGCTGCTACTATGATATGATATATGAGATATGTGTGGGTTCTACATAGGCCTTTTGGAAATAATTGTAATAAGTATGTTTCGGGGGATTGCTGGAGGTTGATCCCCGTGGTCTCCCTTATCGTGGTTGTGATGTCTAGCCAGAATTGCTTCAATTTCGGGCACGACCACCAGATATGTAGCATAGATCCCTTGTCGCTTAGGCAGCGCCAGCATGTATCTGGTATGTTTGGATTGCCTTTCTTAAGGCGCACTGGTACCATGTACCATCTGTACAAAATTTTCTGTGTGATTTCCATATGGGAGGCACACAGTGAGAGGTTCTTATGTGCCCGGAAGATGTGGGCCCATTGGCTCTCCGTTATGTGGTTCGGTATTTCTCGATCCCATGCTTTTGTGAATGTATGGACTGGGATTGCTGCTGTGGTGCTGTATATTGCATAGACCAGGGATATTAGTTTCTTGCGCGGTTGTAAGTTAAGGCTGATTTTTTCCACCTCCGTCAGCTGAAGACCATTTACAGTATTGTACGAGCATATTTTTTGCGATTTAAACCAAGACATAAGTTGCATATACGTGAAAAGGGCTGTTTTGGGTACCCCATATTGTGTTTGGACCTCAGCAAATGAGTTCAGTGCTAAGCCCTGGCACAGGTGGAAGAGGTGTGTGATGTTGTGGGTTTGCCACAGTTTGGAGTTAAATCCTGGTATAAGCAGGGCTAGTGTTTCTATGGGCGTTGCCAAGGAGGTGCCCCCTTTTGTTATATACTTGTCCCCAAACTGGTCCCATATTTGTAGTGTGAGTTTTGTGGTGGGGAGCATGTCCTTGTGTTTTGGTCTTAATTTCCTAGACATCCAGGCTAGGGCCGAGATGGTGAAGTTGTTGGTATAGAACGCTTCCAGCTGCACCCATTGCGGGGGTTTGGCGTTGCCGCTAGTGTTTAGCACTTGGCTTAGAATGGCCGCTTTGTAGTAGTTTGTTATGTTTGGTAGACTCATGCCTCCTAGCGAGAATGGTTTATATAGGGTGGCTTTCGCGATTCTGGGTCTGGCGTTATTCCATATGAATGAGTTAATCAGTTTCTGTAGTTCGCGTAAATAGCTGTTGGGTACTACTAGGTGGATAGTTCTAAATAGGTATTGTATTCTCGGGAGGAGTAGCATTTTTGCTGCTGCTATCCTGCCTACCCATGAGATAAATTTCCCTTTCCAACTATGTATGAGGGTTTTGAGCTCTGTGAGAAGTGGCGTGTAGTTTGCTTTGTGGATACCTGCTAGGGACTTTGTCAAGGTTATTCCTAGAAACTTGAGGTGGTCCGTACACCATTCGTATGCGAACCTTTGTTAGAGATCTGTCAGCTCCATCTGTGGGATGTTAATTCCCATTGCCTGTGTTTTAGATATATTTAATTTGTAGTATGAGCATTTCCCATATTGGTGTATCAGCCTGTGTAGAGCGGCCAGTGAGACCTGTGGATTTTGCAGTGTGAGGAGGATGTCGTCCGCAAATAGTGTGAGCTTGTATTCTTTGCTTTTTACTCGGATACCCTGTATTTGAGGGTCACTTCTAATTAGTTGTGTGAGGGGTATGTACAATATCGGAGACAGGGGACAGCCTTGGCGGGAGCCATTGGATATGTTGCAGCTGTTGGAGGAGAAGCCCCCATTCACTACCCTAGCTGAGGGGCAGGAATACAGTGCGTGTATCAGTGCAGTGAATCGTGGGGGAAATCCAAATTTCTGTAGAAGTGCGTGGAGGAAAAATTATATAAGTTGTGATAAAAGTTGGCCATCTCATCGTTAATGTCTTGGGGGTTGTAGATTTTTGTCCCTTCATTGGAAATTAGATAGGGGATTTTGGATTGGGCTTGCTTTTTTCGTAGCAATGCTGCCATAGCTCTCCCTGCTCTATTGCCTTGGGAGTATTGTCTCACCTTCAGGCGTTGCATAGCGTATGATGTTTTAGCTAGGAGAATGTCGTTTAGGCGGCGTGTAGCGGTCTCCATCGTCGTGAGCCGGGTCGCATCTGGGCATGTCGTGTGCGCGGCTGTGGCGTCCCTGAGTGTGCGTAGCAGGGTCAGATATTCTTGGTTGGATGTTCGTTTGATGTGTGAGGCTCTGCTGATTAATATCCCTCTTATGGTTGGTTTATGTGCCTGCCATAATGAGGTGGGTGAAACGTCTGGGGTGTAGTTGGTCTGAAAGTATTGTTCTAGGTTTTGTGTCATCTGTGCGAGGAAGGTGGTGTCATGCAATAGGGAGTTGTTTAGGTGCCAGGGCGCCCGGCTCCTGTGGGGAAAAGTGCCTTTCAGCGTAATCGTGATCGGCGCGTGGTCAGACCACACTATGTCGCCAATGTCACACTGGGTAGTGCTAGGTATTAGCGTTCCCGAGATCAGTATATGGTCTATTCTGGAAAATGATTTATGGACTTGTGAGAAATACGTGAACTCTTTGTCAGTGGCGTGTAATGTGCGCCATGCATCGTATAGGTCGTTTTCTATCATCAGCTTGAGTATGGTTTTGCTTTGCGTGTCTGTCGTAGCGTGTCGTGGGGAGAGGCCAGGGAGTGTTGTGTCCATACGGGAGTCCAATACATGGTTTAGGTCGCCGCAGATAATCGTAGCCCCGGGTAGCGGATTCGGGAGTTTGTTCAAGATTTTTTGCAGAAATTGTCTTTGGTTTGTGTTTGGACTGTATATGCCTGCCAGTGTGTATTCAGTGTCGTTGATCATTCAGTGCAGTATTATTTAGCTCCCTTGTGTATCTTTGTTGAGTCGCAGTAGTTCAAACGTTAGTGAGTTGTGTATTAGGAGCGACACTCCCTTGGATTTAGAGGAGTGTGTGGAGTGGAACTGGGTTGGGTAATCTTGAAGTCCAAACTTAGGGACTTTGTTTGTCACGAAGTGCGTTTCTTGGACGCATAAAATGTCTATGTTGTCTTGTTTTGCCGCTTCTAAGAGAGTGTGGCGTTTATGTGGGTGGTTTAACCCTCGAGTATTGTGGGTTCTTATTGTTATAGACATCGGTTTAGGTTGGATTGCTGCTCCGAGAATCTCCGCGATTCGTGTGCGTACGCCCTGTCTTGCAGGGGGTGGGGAGTGATTGCTGTTTGGGTGTATGGTTTACCTGGTACCCTTCTCTCCTGAGGGTGGGTGTAGGGGTTGAGTTGAAACCAGGGTAAAGAAACTTGGATGGGTAAAACAAGGTTCCCTCCAAGGAGGGTTTGGTGTGGATAGTCCACACCTCGAGGGCAGGAGTTGTTTAGATCTCCCATAAGTGGCTGTTGAGCTCTGTTTAGCAAATGTGGTGTAGTGTAAAGGCGTGGCTGGTTAGGGTCCCTTTAAATACACTGGTGAACAATTCCCTATTTATGTCTGGCATGCCCACGATAAGGGTGCATTGCTCGACCCCGGCATTGGAGTCTGTGTCGGTACCCCACCGCAAGGACCCCCGGGGGCTCAGTCTCCAGCAACACCCCTCCTGTCTGTCCATAGGTGGGTGCTATAGCCTCTGCCCGGCCCATGTCACGCACGCGCAGCCCAGCCCTTGTGGCGCACGCGGGCCATGCCAGCCTGCTTCGTCAGCCATTTGGTGGAGTGGCCCCCGTGGTTAGCCCCGGCGGCAGGTCGCCACCATCGCCATATACCCCTCTCAGAGAGTCAGCGCGTCTATCGTTGTCGGGTGTGGCCTATCAGGCTCGCTGTCCCGCCCCAAGTCCTATGTATTCTCCCTCCATTGCCTCTGTAGTAGGCGTGATGGGCCGTTGTGTGTGTAGGTGCCACCCCTAGGTTGCGCCGGGAGGTAGTCCCAAGTCGATCCGCCAAACCCCCCCGGGGGTGGGATCGCCCGCACCCGCCATTTTCCACAACCCAGGCTATACATTTATAAGCATATTGGCTCATTCATTCTCATTAAGAGGTATACTCGCTAGTCCCTAATGTACACCAGACTTAGTTGCCCGGGGGCGCCCGTTTACATACGCATCCCAGTGCGGATGCTTGTGGCTATAAAACCAGTAAAAAGAGAAAAAAATAAAGTAAAAGAGTTATGTTGTAGAACATTGTGAGTTGGAACCAGTCCTTCTGTTTTTAGTCTCTGAGTTAGTCCTCGTATATATCAGGGTGGGCTGACTGTGCTTCGCGGCCCATTGACTGGGTCATCCGCTCCGTGTTGTGCTCAGTTCGTGTGTTCGTGGATGTGTGAGTGAGTGAACATATAAGTGTAGTGTAATGCTGGTGTGGTTAATACTTGCGCTCTGTAGTCCCAGTTTAGGTAAGTCTCTTGCGAACTTTTCTCCATTCTTGTGCGGTCTTCCTGATCGGGTGCTTATGTGGCTCAGTCGGCGGGATGGGTATGTTCCATTCTTTTAGGAGCTTGATGCCCTCCTCCGGCGTGGAAATGGGTCTGAGTGTTCCACCATGTTGGACCAGCATTTTGGTCGGGTAGCCCCAGCGGTACTTGGTTCCGTGTTGCCGTAGAGCTTCTGCTACCTGATGATATGTTCTTCTTTTCTTTAACGTTGCTGCAGATAAATCATTGAAGAGTTTTACCCCTGGGTAGTCTTCGAGCGGTTGCTCCCGCGTGCGGCTCACCTTGAGGACCAATTCCTTAATGTGGAAGAAGTGGGTCCGGAACAGCACATCTCGCGGTGTGGAGTCTGGTAGGTAAGTCGGTTTGGGGATGCGGTGGATGCGGTCAATTAACATCATGTCTGCCGGGATGTCTGGTGCGTAGGCCCTTAGCAGGCCTCGTGCGTAGGCTTGGAGGTCCGCCTGTTGAATTGATTCCGGTACCCCTCGGAGCCTAATGTTGTTCCTCCGCGAACTATCTTCAGCATCAGCCATCTGTGCTTCCAGCTTTTCAACCTTCTCCTCCAGGTGCTGGACGTGGTCTGCCATGTTGTTATGGGCGGAAGCAAAGTCCCCCATTTTCTCCTCAATTTGTGCTGTACGGGTTCCCATCTCCTGTATTTCTTTTTTCAAGGTGTCGGCTGTTTGTTGCCAGGAGGATATTAGTTTGTTAGACAATGAGTCCAGGGCTTGAGCTAAGAAAGTTTTCGTGATGTGGTCGGCCTGAGCGTGCTCTGCCGCGGGGAGGCTTGTATCCGAGTCTCCGTCGCCATCTTGGGCGTCCCGTGGCGAGGCTGCTTGCGAAGATTGGCTTTTGTGGCCGAAAAAATTGATTTTGTCAGTTTTTAGGGCTGACTTCTTTGTTCTATGGTGGGACATCCCCGCTGGATTCGTCTTGTCTCGGTTGGTATTGCCTTTTAACACTAGATTGTGAGAGCTCGATGCCGGAGCAAGTCCTTAAGCGGCCATCTTGCTCGGTGGTCAGCCACGCCCCCTTTTCTTCGTTTTTTCCTCTCACTCTTTCTGTTTTTGTTTGGTTTCGATTTAATCTGATTCGATTTGATTTGATTTAATAGTTTTTTATTTATTTATTTGATTCGATTTGTTGAGCAATATGAGTATAACATGCAAAGTACTTGCCATTTACTCTTAACCTAACCCTCAACCTCTTTAGTTCTCTACCTGCTGCGAATTCTATTTTTTTTAATTTTTGCTGTTTTTTTTTTTTTTCTTTTTTTTTCCAAAGCTTATATTACTGTTAAAGGTTGAATGCATTATGAAAATAAGAGAGAAAAAAAAAAGGTTAACTAGAAGCATGGGTAATACATCCTATTACATATTTTTGATTTCACAATAACTCTAACTGGTTTAGGCTATACGAACTATTATAATGTTGGTAATTTTCAGCTTAAGAAAATTTATTTTATTTCTTCATTTATTTATTTTTTGGGGCTCTGAATGGGGGCATTAAGTTTTCCCAATAAGGCTGAGTAATTAAGAATTGGTGTTGGCCTTACCGATTCGATAACAACCTCACTGTTGGCTCTTAATGACAAGAGCTTCTACTTCCCCCTCATGGCTGTACGATCGAGAGCGGGCTTTGGCCTCACCCGTCCACGACTCAGCTAAGTTGTTGACTCTTAGAGATAAGAGCAAGGTGTATATATTTTTGTTCAGCTTTTTTCTTTTGTCAAACCCCCCTCTTTCCTGTGTTTCTGACCCTATGCTTCACTCCAGGCTCCTTTAAAAAGCAATGCATGTTAAAAAGCAGACCCTTGACAAGTAATTGGCACCTAAATATGCTAGATGGGGAACTCCCCTCACTTCTCAGCTCCTTCCGTACCCAGCAAGGTTTAGGAAGGGACCCCATTACGACCAGGATATATACGCTGTGTGGGCATGTCTCGCACATTAGATACACCATATATTGAGTCCCAATGAAGGACCAACTTAAAATCATCACCTACAATGTAAAAGGGCTGAACCACCCCCATAAACGGCGCTTGGTAATCCGGGATATGCATAGGTCTGGTGCGGCAATAATTTGCCTACAAGAGACACATTTTTGTAAACGAAACCCCCCTCCGCTAGATTTCCCGCAAATACCCAATGGTGTACCATGCTTACTCGCCCCATAAATCTAGAGTGGTGGCTATTTACATACACTCTGACTGGGTCTATGATATTGAACATAAATACGATGACCAAAAAGGTAGGCTTCTGATCCTGGTTGGCACCTTAAATGGTATTCAACTTACTATGGCATGTTTATATGCACCCAATGATGCCCAACGCTCATTCTTGCATACCGCTGTTAAGAAAATAATGAAGCTTCGTAAAGGCCACCTCATTGTGCGTGGGGATTTCATAAAGCGGTTGTAGCGGATGGCACTGGGCTGTCCTGAGAATTTCATGTATGTTAATGCATTCGTATGAAAACAGCAAAGTTCTATGTATTTAATGTATTGTATTCATCTGAATGTTAGGTAGTTTCATTCCCTTAGTTTGTTCGAATGAAACTACTGAACAGTCAGACCTCCCCTGTGTGAAGTGTGTCTTCAATTACCCGTTGCAACATTGTTGCAAACGGGTAATTGACAAGCTAAGTAGCCGTCCTTTGTTCTCGGGGGTGGCCGCCATTCGAAAAACGTGCACGTGGCGGCGGCCATTTTAAACCTCCCGAACAGCGGTGTTTTGCCGTCGAGTGTCTGGAACTCAAATCGGACACTCGACTAGGCGAACACCGCTGAAACCTCCACAAGCCCGGTCCGTTCATTTCCCAACTACCGAACGGCCCCTCGTTCGGTAGATAGAAAGAACCGAACGAGGGGATTCAAGCGAACCCTCCCTAGCCGCTGTAGTTCGTTTATTCCCTGACTCCAGGACTGACCGCACCCAGTGCGGTCGGTCATTTTATTCCCTCCATAAATTTCCCGAACCCCTGGTCTGATCTGGGTGATTTTTGGATATGTTGTTCACCCAGATCAGGGCTACCAGGGGATGTATGATTTAAAGTGGTACCCCTAAGTTTAGGGGTACATCCAGAAACGGGGGGAATTGGTGTGCTGGATAAGGGATTATGATGCAGGCTGAGGGGAGGAGATGTGTGGGAGGTTACCAGAGCAGGATTGGCTACTGTACTAATGAATGAAAATCCCTCCCTTGCATGGGAGCAGGCTTTAAAAGGCCACTGTCTGAATAAAGCTTTAGTTCTGCTCCTGAAACTGTGTATCGTCCAGTTATTGGGATTGCTGTTGGGATACTGCTGTTATTTTGCCTGCTGGATACTTTGCCCTATGGATTTATAATTGCTTGTTCCTGAACCTCCCTGGGATCTAAAGTGGAGATAGGCTGTGTAATACCAGCTCTCCGCTACAGCGGTTTTACGGGGAGCTTTGATACAACTAGGATCAATAACAAAAAGACGCAACGCAGAGAACCAGACACGACTCCTCCAAGACTTAGCCAAATTAGATGACCAAAATAAACAACGACCATCGAAAAATATCTCCAAACAAATAGCCGCCATTAACAATGAACTCAACTCATTGTCTCTTATAACCACAGAACAACATTTGAGATCTCTTAAGCAGATACACTATGCGATGGGTAATAAAGCAGAGAAACTTCTAGTCAAAAAACTCAAATCTAAATATCTCCAGACCAAAATACCCTACATTCAATCTATAACTGGGGATAAACTGTTCAACCCCCATCACATAGTAGAAGAATTGGCACAATTTTATAAACACCTATATAATTTAAAAGATGATCACGAGACGTATACACCAAACAAACTTGAAATAGAAAATTTCCTGAATGACGTGCATCTTCCATCACTCACTGCCCAACAAGCTCAATTATTAGACGCCCCATTCAAGGAAGATGAAATTAGATCTGCAATCCGCACACTTCCAAAGCATTAGGCACCAGGGCCAGATGGCCTGTCTAACTATTATTATATTAAGTTCATTAACATACTAACTCCACATTTCACATTTCAGACTTTTTAATGATATTAGGCTGCGCGGCACTATACTATACCTCCAGAGATGTTAGAGGCACATGTAGTAACTTTACCAAAACCAAACAAGCCCCCTACCTTATGCGCCAACCTACGCCCTATATCGCTGCTCAATGCAGACCTTAAGCTATATGCCAAACTTGCATCCCGAATTAAACCATTACTCCCACAGCTAGTCTCGGCTGAACAAGCAGGGTTTGTCCCGAACCGGTAGGTGGGGGACAATACCCGATTGGCACTGGGAAACTTCTAGTCAAAAAACTCAAATCTAAATATCTCCAGACCAAAATACCCTACATTCAATCTATAACCGGGGATAAACTGTTCAACCCCCATCACATAGTAGAAGAATTGGCACAATTTTATAAACACCTATATAATTTAAAAGATGATCACGAGACGTGTACACCAAACAAACTTGAAATAGAAAATTTCCTGAATGACGTGCATCTTCCATTGCTCACTGCCCAACAAGCTCAATCATTAGACGCCCCCCCCTCAAGGAAGATGAAATTAGATCTGCAATCCGCACATTTCCAAAGCATTATGTAACCTTTCTATCTTAGCAGTTAGCAGAGTTGAGGTACAAATTACGCCTCCTTAGGAGAAGGACAAAAGCAGGCCTCTTATGGCACAAATGGGGTGCGCAGGCCTCTTATGGCACAAATCCTAAAATTTTAGTATTAAATGGAGCTACATCTAAAACGCAGCTTTACCTGATATAGCTGGAGTCATTTTTAATGTCCCAGACTGACAGCTGTGCTGCATGCAGAGCTCAAAGTAATATCGGCATGCATCTGTTTAAATGGGGATTTAAATCCTCATAGAGCACAATGCAGTGTGAGCAGGGTTAAATCCCTGCTCACACTAGGAAACCCAGGTATCTTTAGAAACCTGGGGGTCCCCTCTGTCAGCTGGGGCCATTTTTACTGGTCCCAGACAGACAGCTGAGCTGCATGCTGAGCTCAAAGTGAGATCGGCATGCAGCTGTTTAAATGGGGATTACATTCCCCTTAGACAGCAATGCAGTGTGAGCAGGGTTAAATCCCTGCTCAAACTAGGAAACCTAGGGGCTTCTCTCTGTCAGTTGGGGTCATTTTTAGTGGCCCCAGGCTTTTTGATGAGCTGCATGCAGAGCTCAAAGTGAGGTCGGCAAGCAGCTCTTTTAATGGGGATTTAAATCCCCATAGACAGCAATCTAGTGTGAGCAGGGTTAAATCATTATCATTAGAAACCTGGGGGTCCCCTCTGTCAGTTGGGGCCATTTTAAGTGGCCCCAGACTTTTTGATGAGCTGCATGCAGTGCTGAAAGTCAGCACTGCATGTAGCCCTTTAAATCCACAAAGAGCACTGCAGCTGAGCGATCAACTCAGCTACAGTCATTCTCTCAAGTGATCTGGTGCTTGGGAGACCCACAGGGTCTGCACAGACCCTGGAGGGTCACCCTCTATGCCCCAATGCCATTCTGATAAGTGCTGGGCATTTTCAGTTGCCCAGCACAGATCGCATTGCATTGGGCATAATGTCTTCAATGTAAGAGATGGGAGACTGCAATACTGAAAATAGCCAGTAGATGGCAGCAACATACCACTATGTTTTAGTTTAAAATCCCTTTACTAATATCAATACTGATATTAGTAGAGGGAAACCTTTGGGATTAAGATTAAATTAAGGATTACAATTAATGATTATTATTTGGTTTAGCATAAATACTAGATTTATTATCAGGTTTATTATTGGGTTTATTATTAAATTTATGTTTAAGATTAGGTTTATAATTAATTGTAGTATTGGGATTATGTTTCAGATTAGGATTCAGATTATGGTTCAGATTAGGATTAGGGTCAGCACGGGCATCCCTTGCTGAATATAGCAAGGGAATTCTTATGCTGACACCAACATGGGGAATCATTTTAACACTATTGCTAAAGTTAGGATTGAGATTAGGATTAAGGTTATAATTAGGGTTACACATGGGATTACGTTATGGGTTAGGATTGTGGTAAGGGTTTATTATTAGATTGAGGGTTAGATTTGGAGTTAGGATTTGGTTTAGAATTAGGGATTGGTTTAGGATTAGGGATTTAGATTGGGATTAAGATTAAGATCGCTACTTTCCAAAGATATACATATGGGGTATATTTGTACTGAGAAGATGTTGCTGTGTACAGCTAAGATAATTGTATGACAGTGGGACACACGAGATTTAAAAAAATAAGCATCAAAAATACTGTGTATGTAAAAATGTTAAAATAAAAATGAATACCACAAACTTTGAAACAAAATGTCACTTCAATAAAGCTTATAATATTTTATGTGAGGGTCCCCATGGTGTCCACTTTTGTAAATGGTATGCATTGGTGGCGTAATTTAAATATATGAGCGACTAAAATGCCCCAAAATGAAACAATGACCATTCGTCAATTTGGCATTTAAAAAAAACTGTAATGGACCTGGTATGATTTTAGCCCTGTATTTTTTCACAAAAACCTGGCTAAGGTGTACAAAGGGTGTCATTTTGTACTCAGGTAATATAGCTGAGAATAATTTAGTGATTTAATTCACAGTAACATATATCAAGTTTCCAAAATTAACCACTAAAATACAATATGTGTGTATAAAAATGCAAAAATAAAACAATATGATAAAATTTGAAAGAAATTGATGCTAACATAACTGTATAATAAGGCTCAAAATATACCATATGACATTGCCCGTGGTGTCTACTTTCACAAATGGTATGCATTTATGGGGTAATTTTAACTGTCAAACTGCTACAATGCCCTAAAATGTGATATAGACACATCAAATCCATTTATCAAAATTCTATTTGTAAAAACTGTAATGGTCAGGTCTCTTCTATGGCACTGTAACTTCACAGGATAGTGGCAAAGGCATAGATTGGGGGTATCGTTTTACTCAGTTGATATGGCTGAAAACAATATAGGGTTTTCTACAGCAGTAGTATATATCAGCTTTATGAAATATACAAAAATCCTTGTTTTATGTGTGTATTTTAGAAATCTGAAAAAAACACAATTTTACTACACTATTTAGCAGAGATTGGCGGCAAAATGGCTACGTAAAAAGTGTCAGAATACCCTTTGGTAAATAGCCTGTGAGGTGTGCTTTATATAAATATACACTTTTGTGCGGCAATTTTGCTTTCTGTGATGGCTATTAAGCTTCCAAGACAAACATGCCAAATTCTAAAATAGCTCCACATTAAAAAAGATTTTTACTCCTTGTATTTTGTGACCTGTAACTTTCAAAATAAGATGAAATCCTAGGCATATTATGTACTCTGAAAATCAAAACAACGAATTGAATATTTTTTAAATTACTTTCCTTAAGCTGCACTTATTATACACACGTTATTATTGCCTAAACTGTGATAGAAAAATATTTTTTTCTTTTGTTTTGCATTTTTTGGATTTTTTTAATAATAAATAAGAATTTATATATGTGTATGTCACATCAGATCAAAGCCCTTTTTGTCCTTTTAAAAACGATATATAACATGTGTTGGTGCAATAAATAGGAAAAATGCAAACGGAGATTGAACACAAACAGTAAAAAATTCAAAAAATGCTTGTGTCCTCAAGGGTAAGTCCAGTTTTTGAAGCTGCATCCTTAAGGGGTTAAATGTAGAGGTAAAATTTGAAAATAACATCATTAGTCACATGACCGGAAGTAATTAAGCTAAGATATTGTTAAATGATATAAAAAAATAGATTTACCATTTGATGTCTTCTTTCTTCTAAACTCTTATTTTTTCAGCCCCAAAAAAGGCCAAATAAACTTGAACTTGAAATCCATCCAATCAGAGTGCTCAGTGTCATTTTACACAGCGTGGGAAAGTTCCAAAGAACTTTCCCACGCTGTGTAATTTGACTCATAACACTCTGATTGGTGGATTAAGTAACCAATCAGAGTGTTATGAGTCAAATTACACAGCGTGGGAAAATTCTAAAGAACTTTCAAATGCTGTGTAAAATGACACAGAGCACTCTGATTGGCTGGATTTCAAGCTAACCAGTCAGAGTGCTCTGTGTCATTTTACACAGCGTGGGAAAATTCCAAAGAACTTTCTCACGCTGTGCAAAATGACACAGAGCACTCTGGCTGGAAAATTCCAAAGAAGAAGGCTGTGACAGTGTGTGTGTGTGTGTGTGCTGGGGGCTGTGTCAGTGTGTGTGTGGGGGGAGGCTGTGATAGGGTGTGTGTGGGGTGACAGGGTTTGGTTGGGGCTGTGACAGAGTAGGAGGCTCTGATAGAGTTGGGAAGCTGTGACATAGTAGGGGGAGCTGTGATAGGGTGGGGGGGCTGTGTAAAATCACACAGTGGTTTGGGTGGTGGGGGAGCTCTGACAGGGCAGGAGGTGGTAGGGGGGCTGTGACAGGACAGGGGGGTAGGGGTAGTGTATGGGCAGGAGATGGTAGGGGGGCTGTGGCAGGTTAGGGGGTGGGGGGGCAGCTGAGACTGTGACAGGGCAGGGGGTCACCTTTATAATAAACTGATTCCCTGGTGATCCGGTGGGCAGGCTGTATCCCTGGTGGTCCAGTGGGCAGTCTGTATCACTGGTGGTCCAGTGGGCTCCTTATCCGGTATGCAGCTCTGCCGGGTGCAGAGCTGCAGACCACGTGGTAAGTCTCACGATCTCCAGTCAGAGTTTTGCTGTGACAACGCTCTGATTGGCTGAGATCGCGAGACACCTGGCAGAACTGCAGACTGGAGGCTGACTCTCTCCCGGGTAGGTGCTGTGGAGGGGCCTCGCTGAGGACCCGACATGTTACACTGCCCTAAGGTGATTTAGGCTGGCCACGAGGCCCCCATAATCGCGAGGCTTTACACGGCAGCCTAAATCGCTTAATTACAGAGCCTCCTCTGCTACCAAATATGAGTATGTTTTAATAATCTAATTTGAATACTCCACTTTAAGGGTGTACAATATTGTGTTTTTCTTTTTCTTTTATATGTACATGGAAAAAGATCATCAGCAACAATATCCTTGAGTGAGGATCATACCACTTCATATTATACCTGTGGAGTCACGATGAGTGCACATTCTTTATATTTATATACTTCTGTGATTAAGTATTGGCATACTACACTATATACTTCTGATTATGTTCACTAATCGGCAAGAGAAGCCACCATCACAAGAACTACCTACAGAATCTATACTACACCATACCCCTAGGCGGGGATTATTCTACCCAAGCATTCAAGTTGGAGCTCAATCTAAGCTCCATAAAAGTGTGAGTGTATATATTTTTATTTTTATTCATCTCACAAGACCCGAACATACTGCACTATTAATTTTTATTTCCTCTTCTTCTACATGTCTATGTTCTAAAGACACCTCAGGCGCTACACCAACCACTCAGTTCTATCTGCCATTTTTCCAAATGAGAGAGACTCTATATCTGGTGATCAAGCTGCCATTTGAACTTCACCAGTATTATATAATACTCCTGTAAACTTATGCATATGCCTCTGTACAGAGATGTATGCATGTGTATGCCTGTATACAGGAGCATATTAATGCATATGCCTCTATACAAAGACACACATGTGTATGCCTTTATAGTGATGCATATGTAGGCATGTGCCTCTATATAGGGTCATGTGCATGCATATAATTCTATTTAGAATCATATACAGGCATTTGCATCTATATAAATGTACATACAGGCTGTATAGGGGTATACATCTATATATTATTTGCTTTTGTCCCTTAATTTCTATAATGAAGCAGGCAATTTTTATAATGTGTAGGTGCTAGGTGGGTGGGTATTGAATGACGAGCTGAGCTGACACTCTGCTTGCTGCTTGTGAACATACACTGCAAGCAAGCACAGTGTAGCGTTCAATGCCTCTCATAGAGAAGCATTGGATTCAGTGTTTCTCTATGACAGGCATTTGACTTGCCAAGCGTATTTCTTTTGCCAACAATGCCTCTATATGAGAAGCATTTGACTGGATGAGACTTTTTCAAGCTTTATAACCACAAATTATGTGAGTCTGGCTGATGCAAGGGCTGTGTTTGGAATAAAGTAATGGGTTATTTTATTTGAATTCTTATATGCAAAGGGTTTGGATAAGGTCAGCATCTGCAATAAGCAAAGCCTGATTTCCAAACTTTCCAGCACCATTACTGCTGCAAGAAAGTCAGTGCTCCATCAGCTGATCATCTGAAATAAGCAAAGCCTGATTTCCAAACTTTCCAGCACCATTACTGCTGCAAGAAAGTCAGTGCTCCATCAGCTGATCATCTGAAATAAGCAAAGTCTGATTTCCAAACTTCCCAGTCCCATTACTGCTGCTAGAAAGTCAGTGTTCCATCAGCTAATCATCTGCAATAAGCAAATCCCGATTTCCACACTTTCCAGCCCCATTACTGCTGCAAGAAAGTCAGTGCTCCATCAGCTGATCATCTGCAATAAGCAAAGCCTGATTTCCACACTTTCCAGCCCCATTACTGCTGCAAGAAAGTCAGTGCTCCATCAGCTGATCATCTGCAATAAACAAAGGTAGCCTTCTGGAGGACCACACTAAGAGTCTATCCTGCACACTATCATTTAATTATAACTTAACCACCCTGTAAATTTACTTTATTTTATACGTTCTTGGTGCATTGCATATTTTCTTACATTTATGTTTTGTATGTACTGCTAAAGTGTAGTTTTATTAGCCCTGTCTGTAATTGTTTTATGCACATATATGCATATCTCAACTCAAATGTTTTTGTTTGAATAACCATCCCCTCATCTCTGTGCTTAGATGCATATTCCCCTCCCTAAGCTTTATTGCAGGCCTATCTGACCCTGACATATCTTTCTTCCACAGCCTGATTTCCAAACTTTCCAGCCATTACTGCTGCAAGGAAGTCTGATACCTGCCCACCCCACCCCAAGCTCATTATTACATTTATAGATTGCCACACTCAAATTTTAGATAAGCAGAAACAGCAGCTGTACACGCTGCCTCTTATCAGTACACATTCATTTGTCTGCTCCCTCTCTCCTACCCACAATCGATCTCATCCTGGACCCCATGCACACCTCCTGTCACTATCTATCCTCCTTATTTTAGCAGCTGGTGATGTCTCTCCCAACCCAGGGCCCTTCACCTCCTCTGCACACACTAAGACAACCAAAACCCACACAAAACGTATCACAATACCCTGCCCTTTGCCCTCCTTTACCAACATTCAATGTGCACTCTGGAACGCCTACTCTGTCTGCAGCAATCTGAAATCAACAGCCATTCACAACCTTTTCATGTCAAACTCACTCACACTCAGAAACCTGGCTTTCCCCCTCTGATAGCTCTACTTCTGCCTATTTATGTTTGGTGGGCTACAATTTTCCCACAATCCCAGACCCAACAATTGTAAAGGAGGTGGTGTAGGCATCATACTCTCCCCTCAACGTACGTCTGTTTATACTCCCACCTCTGATGCGCGCATTCAAGACTTCTCTAGGGCTACACTGTTCCTGTGGAACTCTCTTCCCTTTTCTGTTAGACGCTCACTGTTGGGGTCAAATTATACTGCTGGGCAAAGCGTTCCATGCCCCTCACTTTTGTACCCAATGTTTGGGCAGAGCCTTTCAGTGATACACAGACCATGTGTTTTAAATTGGGCTACTACCAGTGTATTAAGGGTCAGGCAAACATGTTTATAGACAGAAGTTACAACAAAAGTAACATGACAAGATTTCATCAGCTAAACACGATATTGCTTATTCAGCAACCAACAACATGTATTTCTGTGACCAGAGGTTAAAAGGTTATTTCTTTGATGGTCTTTCAAAGGTTTCACAGGTTTCACGCTAAACTGACATTTATCAGTTGCTATTTCTAACATAGTCTTGTCCATTTACAGTAGCCACGTACTTAATTTTTTACTCTGTCACTCACCCAGTCTCCACTCCTTCGAAAAATCATTAAAAACTCACTTTTTCACAAAAGCTTATCAATGAAACTGTTAGTGGCTCCGAAAAACCCCCCACACTAAGTCTTGACTGAATACTATTCTACCAATCTAATTCCCTAATATGTCCCTTATCTTTTGTGTCACTTTACCCCACTCCCTCTAGCATGTAAGCTCATTGAGTAGGGCCCTCAACCCTGTGTGTCCAACCTGTCTGGTTACAATTACATGTTTGTTAGTCCACCGATG